>OZ010799.1:40457565-41657565 GCA_963932465.1 Maratus speciosus
AAAATTTAGAATAGTCGGAAAGTTAAGAACACACCCTGTAAAAAGTCCCCTCTCCCGTCGTCAGACTCATTTCAATTCTCTGTTGTCCGTCTTTAAAGGGGAAAAGAAAGAACTTCCACGGAAGATTGTGTATGATTCTGTGTGGGAGGGAGGGATTGTCAGAGAGCGGAGGTGATAGATAGAGAGAGAGAATTGCGTTTCTGAGAATTTGAGATTTTCGGGAAAAGAAGGGGAGGGGGGGGGGGTTGTTGCAATCTCTATTGTAAGTTTTCCCGTGTAGCATCTTTAATTGCTCCCTTCTGCTATGGACTGATTCTTAGAATTTGGTGACCTCTTGGCTCTGGATTTGGCGCTAGTTATTTGAGGTTGCTGCATTTAAAAGATGAAGTCACGGACACAGAAGAAGAGCGATTTGCAAAAGTTTGTTTTTGTCGCAAGATGGCGGATAATTCAATGAAAATTTTATGCACACACTGTGATCGCGTACACACACATTTCACAGAAAAAAATAAATTTATATCGCCATATAAGAAAATTTCATCCGAATGAAAACATCGACCTCCAGAAAGGAAAACGGATTCAATGTACAATATGTAGATATTTCTGCAATTCTTATAGAGGCCTGAATAGTCATATTCAAACAGATCATCCAGATGTAAAATTACCTTTTGAAAAGGCTCCTGTATAGCCCCTCTCCCCTCCCCCCCCCCCAAAAAAGCCAGTTTTATTCTTCAAATTGTCATAGACACATGAATTTTGTAGACAGGTACATCTGGAATAGTAATCATGCTTAAAGTACGTGTTACTCTTTTTGTGAGTGGGTGGGGGCGACAATCTTTAAACCTCATTCGTTGAAAATTCCAAAATCAGAGCATTTAAGCATCATCACTCTTCAAGTTGGTTCTAAATGTGTGAAAAATGTTTAGTGTCTATGACTATTTGAAAACTCAAAGAAAAATATTATTTTTTGTCGCAGGAAGGAGGGGGGGGGGGGGGTAAACAATGTTCTCTTGAAATTTTCAATAAAAGGGTACTTAATCTTTCTTGAATCTTTCAAGAAAGGAATACTTTTGCATGATTATTATTTAGCTCTGCTTCCTCTTGAATTCGTTTCGAAACGCCGACTTTGACACTATTTTGTGAAAGCCTTTAACAAAAATAAATAAATATATATATATATACACTGCTCAAAACAATTAAAAGATATTTGAAGTTTTATATAAAATAAAGATATAAACGAAATTTTTTTTGCCGAAAATAGAAGAAGAGAATCACAAATGCAAATTTTTCTGGTTTTCAAACTGTGGAGTATGCAAATTTTGAGTTCGACGTCAAAAACGTCGCTTCAGCGGCAGCGAATGAAATTTGACTTTCAACTGGATAAAAGAGAATGAAGACAAGGATGATCGGCATTCAGTGATTGCTTTGTTTCGATGAGTACGATGTCTCAGCGAAGTCATTTGACAGATTCAGAAGCTTTGAGAATTGTTGGTAGGTTAGAAGGGGGCCAAACTCAAGTCGAAGTAGCGCAAGCCATTGGAGTGTCACAAAGTGTCATTTCCAGGATCTGGAACCGTTTTTTGGAGAGTGGATGTGCAGGCCGAAGACCAGGGCAAGGTCGTAGACGGGCAACAACGCCCAATGAAGATCGGTATTTAGCGTTAACAGCTCGGAGACACCGAACCATGAACGCTACTCTTCTCCAACAACACCTTCGCTCGACTACAGGCACCACGATTTCAACTCAGACTGTCCGAAACCGGCTCCATGCTCGCCGACCGATGGTATGTGTTAGATTAACATCAAGGCATCGTCGCGACCGCAGGGAGTGGGCAACCGAGCATGTCAACTGGAGGAGAAATGAATGGAGCAATATTCTGTTTTCTGACGAGTCCCGTTTTTCTGTGCATCCGGATAATAGGCGTATTTTCATCTGGAGGGACCGTGGCAGTAGGAATAATCCTGCGTTCGTGCCCGAAAGTGTCGGATTTGGCGGTGGAGGAGTGTTGGTGTATGGTGGCATCTCCATTGACGGGCGCACTGACCTCTACATCATTCGAGAGGGAGCTCTGACTGGTCGCCGATATAGGAATGAGATCCTCAGACCTATTGTAGTCCCTTACGCTGCAGCAATCGGAGATAACTTCATTTTAATGGACGATAACTGCAGGCCACATCGTGCAAACCTGGTGGAGGATTTCCTTTTCGAGGAAGGAATCGTTCGAATGGAATGGCCAGCGTGTTCTCCAGACATGAATCCAATCGAGCACATTTGGGACGCTCTAGGAAGACGAGTTTCTGGCCGCCAACAACCCCCACAAACTCTCCAAGAACTGGAAAGAGCTCTTCTGGAAGAGTGGGGCAGAATACCACAACTCGTCATTAATCGCCTCATTGAGTCCATGCCTCAAAGGTGTTCAACGTTGCTGGCCACCCGTGGAAACCATACCCCCTACTGAAAATGATTTTCTTTGAAGAAAACAACTTTTCTTATTCTTTTTTTCTCATATGCACAAATTGTGTTTTTTTCCTTTAGTACACAAATTCGCAATAAAATGCATTTTTTTCTGCCAAACATGTGTAATTTATTCTCATATAACCTACTATGTCTGTCGACCATGTATCAATCAGCTAAACAGTTTACCAGATACAAAATCCACCTAAAACTGCAATATCCTTTAATTGTTTTGAGCAGTGTATATAAAATAATGGAAAACGTATTTCGATTACAAAGTTTCTGAATAAGAACACCTGCCAGTTTCATGAATTTTTCATGCCAGTTTCATTATCTGGATAAAACAGGCGAAGGAATGGCTAAGCTTATTTCTGAAATTCTACAGCCAGTTGGAATATCGCTTCCCCAAGCTCGTGTACAGTCTTACGACACCACGTCCTCTATGTCCGGCCGTATTTTAGGCTGTCAATCAAAACTTTCAGAAATAGCTGGTATCTATTTTATACATACCCTGCCTCACGCATAAAGTGAATTTATGTGTTGAACATGCGTGCGAAGAAAGCAATATAATAAAATTGTTCTGCGACAGTATTCAGGATCTCTATAACTTCTTTTCACTGAGTACAAAGCGATTCGGCATACTGAGAGAGAAAATGGAAGTTCTTCAGAAGAGTCTTACCTTGAAATCCTTGTCGAAGACAAGATGGACTATGCGAGCGGATTCAGTCAGAGCTATTTTATCGTCCTATGATGCCCTCATCCATACTCTGCAAATTATTTCTGTAGACATGAAGGTTGACCAGGATGCTCGAGCTAAGGCGGCAGGGTTAAGAAGCAAAATGATGTGATACGATTTCATTGTTTCCTTACTTGCAATGAAAACAATTAGGTTTAAGACCAAGTTAGCAACAGAGCAATTGCAACGTGAAGACCTGAACATTTTAGAGGGAACCGACATAATGCAGAAAACTTACGAAAGCATTCTGAAACTCCGGAATGATGACGCGGAGGCAATAATGAACATCATTAAGGAATATTACATGAGAGAATTATTTTGAAGCAGAAATTTTGAAGGTGGTAGATCGGCTTACAACTGCATTTGGAGACATTCATAAGTTGGTATTTGAGAAAGTTAAACCACTGGCCTTTCTCCTTCCATCTAGGATCAAGTATAGCTCTACCGAGGACATTTCTAAACTATGTCAATTATTCCCTGATGATCTCAAAGATGTAGATAACTTGGAATGTGAAATTGATCTCATGTCTTCAGAAATAGCTAGTTCTGAATCGGATACAATTGACGCAGCAGCGTAAAAACTTGTGGGGAAGGCTCATTTGTATCCTAACCTTTCTTTGGCCTACAAGTTGACCTTAATTATTCCAGTAACTGTGGCAAGTAATGAACAGGGCCGGCCCAAGGGGTGTGCGAAGTGTGCCACCGCACGAGGCGCCTTACTAATAGGCGCCTTAATATAATACCTTTATTAGCACGTTATAGTACTTTTATTTCTTTTAAAGTAATGTAACATCAATTAAGATGCATCTTAAGCAATTACCACTCGTAGATCATAATAAGGGGTGTAATAGTGTTCAGTGGGATGGTTCGTTTAAATGCAAAAAACTCCAACCATATTACAGGAACTATTTCTTTATTAAAAATCTTATAAAAGAAAGGTGGTTCAGGAGCCAAAATGGGAGAGAGAGACCCCACAATACGTGGGACGCCGAAGCGCCTCTTCTTATTAGACAACTTTACATCTCGAGAGCTGAAACAGAAGTGCAGTTTTTTGCACGAAATCCAGAAATCTTGGCGTGGCACAGCATCGCCAATTTACAACTTTTGGTGACTGCGCGAAAGCGTACAAAGGCTTTTGGCGATCAACATTACCGCAAAAATGTGGATTGCAAGTAAGCGCTTCAAATTAGGATGAGAAAAGTAACAGACAAACCGAAATTGTTTATCCAACAGCTTTCACAAAGTAGACCGCCGCCAGAGAAGAATGCCGGACATCACAGGCATCTGGCTTTTAGCTCGCCCACAAAACACGAAATCTACATGCTTCCCATAAGAATCGTTCATTTTTACTTTTTATTGTTAATGCATATTCAACGTTCATGTATAAGTCGCGATAAAAATTTCTTATCACTGCGGCGGGGAAAAATATCCAATGCAAGAACATGAAATGAGACTAGCAGCTGTGCTATTTAATTCTTATTTATTTCTTTGCACACGCAGCAAAAACGGGTAGTTACAGCTTAAAATAAGAAAAGAAAAAAGGAAATGATTATTCGAGCGCTTTGAATTAAAGATAATTTTAGAGAGATGAAAGAAATCGCTTTAGCAAACTCTGGATGGTTTTGAGAAATGAATTTAATCACATATTTCGTTATAGGAAAGAGGGGGGGGGAGGATAATATGATCTAAAAGTAAGAAAGTTATGTTTTAAATTAAATTTTGAATTAAAAAAAGGTATGGGACAGAAACGCTGTCACATAACTCACCCCCACAACAGAAGAAAGCTGAAACGTGTACGTTGCAGCTTTATATGTACCTAAAATCCTTTGTCCACTTTCGCACTTACAGAATATGCACCAAGACAAAATAAGTAAAATTAACTATTTAAGTTGATATCTACTAAGAAATCTATTTTAACTTGTCTGTGAAACTATTACTCTTTAGCTCCTGTAAAATATTTTATACAAGTATAAGTAAGTAGAAAAAGAAATATTTGCTTGCTTTCAAAACAATTCACAAGAATTGTGTTATGTCCATGACTGAGCGCTCATAATATTCAAAATAATCTTTTTTTTTAATTAAATATTCCACAAAATAAAATGGCCACATTAGTTGATAATACGGGATCCTATATTTAATTTTTTTTCTTTGTGGCATTGTATTGTGGCGCTGGTACCAGCATTTTAGTCATGTATCTATTTATATAGAGAAGCATTTACTGTATATACGACTTCTCAAAATTTGATCTTTCATGAGATCATAATATTAAATAAATGCAAGCAAATAAAATCAAAGGACAAAAACACACCAGTAAAAAAAAATTGTTACTTTAAGGAAAGATGAATTCTTTCATAAAATTGAAGCTTATTTGTATTATCTTAGGTTGCTTCGTTACTGGCATAAGAAACTTACAAAAATTTGTGCATAACGCACAGGACTACCAGAGATAAAAATTGTGCAAGCTGCATGCACTCAAACAAGTGTAGCCCTACATATTGCAATTTTGTGAATTCTAGTGGCATCAGCTTATGGCTTCTGCCCTAAATAATAAGGGGTAGTTTTTTTTAGATTGCTGCAATTTAACTAAGTCCCCGGTTTCCAAAAAAATCACAGTATGTTATAATTTAGCATTTTATGAATTTTTACACTGCCATCCTGACATTCCGTGTATTGATCAAAATTTAACCCCTGGCAAACTTATAAAAAAAATAATAATTAATAATAAATTGCATACAATTTTGTATAGTGAAACTAGATATCTTACTCGATCTGCCACCTCCAAGTAAGAAGTATCTAATGAAAGTGTAAAAAAATGTTACCTGTTAAAATTAACAACTTCGAAATGCATGTGTAGTTTAATATGTCATGTGACGAATAACTCCTAGAAACATTAAAATCTTTGTATAGATACAAAGTGATGATGCCATTGATATGTTCTGACATAATGCAAACACAAAAAAACTGTTAAAAAAAATACTTTAATATTGAAACATGGTGTAAAATTTAAAGGATAGGAAAGTAAAGGAGAAACTGTATGTGTGTGGAGGGCGGGGGAGCAAACTCCCAAACTCATGAACTACTTGTAATGCAACACATGAACAAAAGTGTACGCAAGCATACACAACGTGTAAGTAAACACATGAACAAATTGTAAAATATCACATGAACTCTATGTATTAATGTCTCAATGAACTAAAATTGTAATGTAATTGCCAACAAAATAAACAGACAGTATATGTGTACTAACCCAAGACACTTACAACGAGTGAGATTCAATTACATAATTAATGAGTTATCATCAAAATGTAGTGAATAAGGGTTAAGAAACAAATGAACTACTTGTAATGTGTGTGTAAACCCTGGTTAAACTCTAAACCAGCCAGTGTGTACAACTCAATGAACTACTTGTAAGAAAAAAAAAAAAAAAAAGAAATACTGCCGAATAAATCGCTAGCAAAGTACAATGTGTAAAAGCAAATAAACAAAATATGTAAATCAACACATGAACTTATGTAATGTATGTATAAGAATGCACCAAAATGTATTAAAAAAACAACTGTTGTGTAACACAAACAAATATCCAACACATGAACTACATGTGAAAGACAACTGTTGAATAAGTGGTTCACTAAGGGTTAAAAAGAAAATAAAACTGCATCTGCCAAAGTCATTACGGTCTTAAGTTAACGGAAGCGTGCATAAAATGTATAACTCAATGCTAAAAATTGTAGAAGTTATGTAAGGCAAACATGTTCCAAGAAAAGAATGAAAGGGAAAAGAAAAAAAAAATTTGATAGCCAAAAATAACAAGCAATGTACCTTATGTGGTATGCATGTATGTATCCGTCACAAGACAACTGTGAGACTTGAACTCACAAATTAAAAAAATTTTAAATCTGAAGAAAAAAAATGCCAAAGATTTAGTTTAATGAGTATATGTGAATAGCCCTTTAAAAAATAAAGTGTACCTAACAGCTCACATTATGCATGTGACTACTTTTTATAAAAAAAAACTCTTACCGATATCAAATATCATGTCAGTTATAATAAAAAAAATACCTTATGTTATAACTAAAATAGCAACGAGTCACCAGTCGCGCGTAAACAATGAAGTCCAACAGTACATTAGCTGCATGTGTAAAACTGTACACCCGGTTAATTATCCCTTGCACAAAAAAAAAAAAAACTTTAAGATGACTGTGTAAACAATGTACAACAATTACATTATGTTATAATTTCTGCAAAACTTTTAAACACACGAACCAAAAAAAAACTTGACATTAAAAGAAAGTTTATCTAAAAAAAAAACTACGAAACTGTGAATGCAGTGAAAAAAAAATTCAATTTTTAAGCTAAACACAAATGATGCTAAAAGAAACGTATACATGCACAGACGGCACTGAATGTCCTTAACCATGGTGAGTATTAATTGAAATATAACAAAATTCAGCAAAACTGAACGAGTCAATGTGTGTGTGTGTGTGTGAAGTACCAGGCCAAACATGACATCCCAAACCATGTGCATGACAGGGGAAAAAAAAACATGTGTGATTAATACCAAACAATGCTATCTGCCCATAGCAAGTTAGAAATAAAGTGTAAATTAGTGTAAAGGTGTTATCCATCATCAGCATTAGGAAAACCCTTACAGGTGAAATTTTAGCAATCTAAAAATAATTTTTAAAATGTAAACACTACTCCAATTGTAAAATTAATATTAGTGTAGCTCCATCAATCATGTTGGGAAACATATCCGATCCCTGATTAAGCTAGCGGCCAACTTGCTTAACCATAGATCGAAATACACACTTCAGACATTTTGCTATCCCATGGAAAATAGCGCAATGACTGAAGTATCCCACACAAACCATGACAGAAGTACAAGCAAACAAACTTACACACAAAAAAAACAATGTATTAATGTGAATGCATGTCATTGAGAAACATAAAAAAAAACAGTTTAAAACTATACGTCAAACCTATGTTGTACATCTTATGTATTTTGCAAAAGCAAACGAGAGCCAAAAGGGAAAAAAAAAATATTTTGTAACCATGACATGATGACTCGAGCTATGTAATATGCCTAAATAAAATGTATGCCAGGCTAAACTAATCTAAGCTTACTAAATATTTTGCCAAAGTTCACACTCTAAGAAAATATTAATGTGAAAGCTAAATAATCTAATATTTTTTTTAACTTATGATTACGCCAACTGTATGTGAATTTCTAATCAAGTGCCCACATCTAACTGAGAAAACAAATGTTATGCTCACCTCCTCTATACTTATTTTAAATTGCCACGAATATGCAAATCCAACATATTTCACATTACTTTTAATCAGTGCAAAAAAAAATTTAATAAAGTCATAAAACATAAAACTTTCTGCATAGAAAAAAAAATAATATATATTAACTGTGAAAAGAAATTTCAAAAGTGTGTCCCAGATCCACTAGTGTAAAAAGGTATTTAAAAGTAAGACATTTACAATCTAAGATAAATATATCTATAGACTTTTTTATCACAATCTTTAAGAAAGGCTGAATGACAACATCTTAACTAACAATACAAAAAAATTTAAAAATCCCCAGAAAATGACTCATAACAGACACTATACTGAATAAGTTGCAATATGACACAACATATTATTTAAATCATACTGTTAACAGACAGCATACGAGCCAGCGTATTTATGTGCAACAAATGATAAAACAACAGAGAAGCAACTTCAAGGCCTAGAGATAAAATAAAAGGAATATATTATCTCTGAAGTGCGTCAATGTGTCAATGCAAGATACTCAGGAAGTTTCTAATGTGAATCAAATGCAACAAACTTAAAAAAAAATTGCTACCCTTTTTTTTTATCCCCTTAGAAATGCATCCCAATTATTCATAAATTTTACTTTACACCTCAACTGCCGATCTGTAAGTAACAACTTATATTTTTAAAAGCAGATGAAATATTACCTAACATATTAAATATTCATAAGAGATAAATACAAATACATCTCTTTTCAATCAAAATAGAAATTAAATTAAAAATAAACACACCTTTCGTTAAAAATATGTCATTCATAACTATAATTAAAAACAACAAAATGTGCACAGATAAATTAGATAAATTTTAAAAGGCTATTGTTTGTGCAATAGCGACAAGGAATGCAAGCGCAATATCTTTCACGATAAATGTTAAACCCAGAAAATCCTTGTCATGCATGAAAATAAAGTATATTTAAACATTCATAAAATAACTGAACTTAAATAGCACTTACCTTTTAAACATTAACATGCAAAGAGCAGCTTAGAATTATAGCTGCAAGTATAACGATTAAAAAAAAAGCACAATAATTTTTTTATAAAGTAGACATCTTCTTTCTTCCGGCTATTACCTTTTATAAGCAGCCTTATTAAAAACAAAATGGAATAGTATGTAGTAATAAAATTTTAACCACGTATGAATATAGGAAGATTTATCATAGCCTGAAAAGAGATGAAACTGGAAAAAAAATATAAAAAAATATTGTATTAAGTAAAATTAAGATTTTAAAAAGGAGAAAAAAAAATGTCCATGTTGAAATTTGTATTGTATTCTTATTTTTTTTTTTTAACACAACCTAAAAATGCACTTTTTTAACTGTGGTAAGTAGTGTCACACTAAGTTCACGTTGAGATTTTATAAATCACAGTAAAGCACATACTTTTTAGATGGTGCGTCCCTGTTATTGTAAGTGAGAAATACTTTTTTTTAGATTTCTTTGAGTAAAAACACATTTCGACAAGAAAAGAAAATTCTATCACAAAGGCAATATTCGGAATGAAGCACGATGAATTTTGACCTTGTCAGGTGCACCTTTTTGTAGGAATCACTAGATTTAACTTTTTTTCTTTTTTTGCAATTTCACAAACAAACAGAAAAAGAATTGTTATTTTTTTTTGTTGACACACTTTTGAAGAAAACACAGATCACTTGCAAAAACTCCAATAACTGATAACACACATGTAGAAGGCTCCAGGAGAGATTAAGCACAAAATTGGCGTTGATGATAATATCAGGTGAGATGATAGGTAACAAACGTCTTTATTCCAACGTCACTAGTGTAGTATCAGGATTGTGCATAGAATTAGTCCAGTTTTCAATTGAAATGCAAATAAAATTTTGAAGACATGTAGCAGCGGTGCTCCGGCACATACATCATCCGGATCATTCATCATGTACAGGTGTTTACAGAAACATCAGGAATGGGCAGAGAAGTTGAAGAATAAAATTGCCCTTTTAAGCTGCAGGAGTACTACGTCGAAGGTGCGGCATAAAAACATTTAAAAAAAAGGGGGGGGGGAATTTCTCTCTCTTAAATAAATAAGCATTTTTTTTTTTTTTTTTTAGGTTGGAGAAACGACCGTCCGATGGGCCAACTTTGTGTAATAGTGTTCAGTGGGATGGTTCGTTTAAATGCAAAAAACTCCAACCATATTACAGAAACTATTTCTTTATTAAAAATCTTATAAAAGAAAGGTGGTTCAGGAGCCAAAATGGGAGAGAGAGACCCCACAATACGTGGGACGCCGAAGCGTCTCTTCTTATTAGACAACTTTACATCTCGAGAGCTGAAACAGAAGTGCAGTTTTTTGCACGAAATCCAGAAATCTTGGCGTGGCACAGCATCGCCAATTTACAACTTTTGGTGACTGCGCGAAAGCGTACAAAGGCTTTTGGCGATCAACATTACCGCAAAAATGTGGATTGCAAGTAAGCGCTTCAAATTAGGATGAGAAAAGTAACAGACAAACCGAAATTGTTTATCCAACAGCTTTCACAAAGTAGACCGCCGCCAGAGAAGAATGCCGGACATCACAGGCATCTGGCTTTTAGCTCGCCCACAAAACACGAAATCTACATGCTTCCCATAAGAATCGTTCATTTTTACTTTTTATTGTTAATGCATATTCAACGTTCATGTATAAGTCGCGATAAAAATTTCTTATCACTGCGGCGGGGAAAAATATCCAATGCAAGAACAAGAAATGAGACTAGCAGCTGTGCTATTTAATTCTTATTTATTTCTTTGCGCACGCATCAAAAACGGGTAGTTACAGCTTAAAATAAGAAAAGAAAAAAGGAAATGATTATTCGAGCGCTTTGAATTAAAGATAATTTTAGAGAGATGAAAGAAATCGCTTTAGCAAACTCTGGATGGTTTTGAGAAATGAATTTAATCACATATTTCGTTATAGGAAAGAGGGGGGGGGGAGGATAATATGATCTAAAAGTAAGAAAGTTATGTTTTAAATTAAATTTTGAATTAAAAAAAGGTATGGGACAGAAACGCTGTCACAAGGGGTGCATTCGAAAAGGTTCCAGTTCCGGAACATTTGATTTTATATTAGAAAACATAGAACCCTGATGCTGGCTAAAGCTTCGCCCGGTCTGTGTGCGATGGCTAGCAAAATATAAGGCACATACGAGGCTCAAACTTTTTGTGAGGATAGTCGATAGCCTCACCTGGTGCACCGTGCACCTAAGTTTCAGAATTTTAAATCTCTGATAGTTGAAAAATTAATTAAAAAGTCCAAATTAAAAGAATGAAAAGTATTCAAAAAGAGCATAGATATTTTTCAAATCGCAGAGAACTTCTTCAAAAACTCGAAGATAGGGGGAGGGTTAATAGAATTACATAGCTGCCAGAGCGATAAATGTACTGGGCCTTTTTAAAAAGGGCTGTATCTTAAATTCTACTGGTCCTGACAACTGGAAAATTGCACAGCCAGACGCAAAAAAAAAAAAAAAAAAAAAAAAAAAACCTTTCAGAACTCCTAAAAATTATTCCGGTACGGTTTGAGGAAGTAAAAAAATCCGCGAAAAATCGATTTGTAAAAAATCTTTTTACTTCCTTCGAAAGAAAGGTTCGAAATCTCTTCCATGGACGCCAGGTGTTCATTGCAGGCAATCGACGTCTTTCAATAGTGGACATTTTCGAACGAATATAAAATTTTCAAAATATAAATTTATAGATTTAATTTTTATTCATCCAGATACAGAATTTTTCGTTGCTTTCAAATATGTAAATTTCTTCACGGTCGCTCAATTACAACATTAGATATTAATTATTATTTCATTAATTGTATGATTCCTTTCAAACTCTCAGTATAAAGCCCATCTTTCGAAACCACAAATGATTTTTATAATATGATTCTTTGGAACGCCGTCAATTTTATTAAAATACATCATTTAGATATTTTAAAGTTATGCATCTAGCCCTATCTTTAAACGCTGTTTAATAATATCTAAATTTTATAAAAATCGATCCGCAAGTTTTTGCTTTATAAAAAAATCGATTTTTAAAAAGGAAAAGAAATGCTTTGTTGAAACGCGAATTTGTTAAAATTAAAAAAACCTGACGAACCGATCTATTTGGGACTTCCAGATAGTTTATAACACATAATAAAGATTTTAAAAAGTAGGTGGTATCAAATTTCAGGGGGGGTGGGGAGGGTATAAAAAAAAATTGGGGCGGGGGATGATCAAATATTTAAAACCGTACCATTTTCTACCGTTTTAGATGCGGATTTCTGACGGAGAACTAATGTGGAACTAAAAGATTCGAGATTTGTATTTTTGCAAGATTTTACAGTGCGTACGCAGCACGCCTGTTAAACCCTCATGTGATATATCATCGGAAAACTCTTAAACCACTCTTTCATATTATGAACCTTTCTAGCCCCCTCACTCAGACCGCCCGCCCCAGCTCCTAATTATGCTGCAGCAAGATTTGGGCAGCTCATTTGAAGCTTCACCGAATGTGAAACTCTTCACAAGCCTTCGATTCGTGAGGTCTATGTTTGATCCCAGATTATTAGAAAGCATTTCCCCGTGGGGAGTGGGGCGGTAAAATGGACTTTTTCATGTAACATATCGTTTTAAAGCTTTTGGCCTGTATTTTACTAAGCACTCACTCCTCTCCTCTTAACTCATTTTTTCATCAGTAAGTAGGGGTCATTTTAAAATTTTAATTTGTTCATTACTACCACATACAATTTTCCGAAAAATCATAAAAAAAATTTACATAACAAATCTGAACAATTAGCAGCTTCTACCCCCCCCCCCCCCTCATTTTAACACAGTGAGCGGGTTTTCGTATTTCAGACAAATCGAGTTAAAGATATAAAATCATACAAATTTAAGGTTCATTTAAAAATCACCAAAGAGGGGAGGGCAGAATCCTGCATCGGGTCGGGTTACCCGCTTTTACCCGAACCCGACCCGACCCGCGGTTCGGGTCGGGTCGGGTTGGCTTCCATTGTTTCGGGTTCGGGTTGGCTTTTTCACTCTTGCGGGTTGGGTTCGGGTTGACCCGCTTTCTTAAAAGAATGTGGAAAATATTTTTTCCCGTTAAAAGCCTATATAAACCGCAGATCAAAGTTTCACAAAAGCAAAATGTGTGTCTGACTGTTTTGTCTTTAGTCATCCTTTCACACCAGTCTTCGAAATAACAAACTGCATTATATTTTTATCCTGTTTTAAAAATACAATACGCAGCAAAACGCTAAATGGTCTTTCCTGTCTAATGTATCAAGTGAATAATTTAATTGTGGTGATACGCGATGCACTATGTTAGACGGGAAAATTTTCAAAGTAATAACTGCTGATAAACTAAAGGCAGATGGCTACTTGTGTAAAATAAGATGTATCGTTATAAGCGGAACTTTTGAAACCGCAACTAATTTTAAAGCATATTTAAAGATTAGATTTTTTGTTTTATACCATTTAGAGTCCTGCATCGGGTCGGATCAGAGGTTTTACTATAGTTGAATATTAAAGAATATAAATTTGTTCATTCTTCTGCATAAAACATAAAAATGGTATTAGAGAATTAGAGGTCTGTATAGGCCGGAATTTCCAAGCCCGCTCGCTCCGTCCCGTGTAAAACTTAAAAGTTCGGTCCTAGCCCGGCACGGCTCATTTATAATTTTATCGGCTTCGTCTAAATATTTATATCGGGCCGGTAGACCGGCTTAATTGTAGTTATCGGCCCGGCCTAGCACGGCCGTTAAATTTTTTTGCCGGCCCGGCCCGTTGAAAAATCTGTCTTAATAAAGCGGCCTGGCCAGTTTGAAATTTTGCCGCCCCGCCCGCGGCCCGCACCGGAGCAGACCTCTATTAGAGATACGATTGTAGATTATTTTTCATAATGGTGTTAAACATGATTTGCTTTTCTTACATTGCGGGTTGAAATATTGCGGGTTCGGGTCGGGTGTGGATTGATATACTTCGGGTTCGGATCGGGTTGCGGGTTGTCTGAAATTATTTTTGCGGGTTCGGGTCGGGTTGCGGGTTGACTTAAAATGGAATTTGTGGGTTCGGGTCGAGTAAAACCTGACCCGCGCAGGACTCTAGGGGAGGGGTATCTTTCGAAAAAGCTCTGAGCACAGAACTCAAAAATATATTTGTTTTACTCTTAGATTATATATTTTCAGAAATCCGTCGAAAATGTATGGCAAAATTATGTCCCCCCCCCCCCCTCCTTTTTCCGAAACTACTGAAAATAAAATTACGAAAAAATTAGTAGTAGTTGGAATTTATTTCAATCTTTCAGGAAAACTATAGCAATTATTCTAGGCCATGCAGTTTTTCAGAAAATCGCAGTTTTCCGTTATACATAAACTTTATTTGGCGGGCGCTCAGCGGGTGAGTTGAGAGAAATTCGATGTACCTATTGACGCGAAATCATCCAAGAACTCTCGATAATGATTTTCCAAAAGAATTGTCGATAATTAGCCCAGATATTAGAAAAACAAAACTATCTTGGCACAGACCAAAGTGGCCATGCAACTTTGCGACCTCCTTTCGAAGCGCACTTGGCACAATGACAAGATTAAACTTTGTACAAGGTCTTTGTTTTAGGTAAGATGAATCACAATGATAAATATTCAGCGTTTTTCATTTCAATTGAATTCAATTATTGAAGGCAATTATTGAAAAATATTTGATAAAATAATTCCAAGTTATTTGCAAAGTCTTATTATTCGTTTAACGAGTATATTTTGTAAGATTGCAGTTAGTAATTAACAAATTTATTGTATGAAATCTCTGTACGCGAGTGAAACTCGCTCTTGATCGATTATTCTTTGTTCGAAGCAAATCTATAAAATATACAATTAAAATTTCAATAATACGTAATTCATTTTGAGATTGTTCTCAAAAACATGTTTCCCGACTGCAAATGACATGAAACTTTCTTACATGCTCATGCGCTCGTTTTTTTTTATGCGTTGCATACAGTGATAGGCGTGACTGTTAAATTTGTTTGGAATCGAATGGAGTTTTTCATTTCTTTTTTTGCATGCATTGCATTTTGAGTTGCAACCTGTTTTATTTATTTATTGTTTTTGTTATAATGTAGCCGATTGCTATGAATGATTTGTGCTTTTTTCGGCAATTTACTTTTACATGGGTACCGTACATAACCTGGAGGCTTATGTTGCTGTACTATTCTGCAATATAATATCTACTTGTTTTTATATCGTCAGTATGTGTATCTCTACCAATACTACAGTAAAATAGAATTGTTATATATTTTCAATATTTGAATAATGGAGCCTTCCATGTTTGCTACCAGCTGTAGTGTACCCCGACTTTCTGAAAAGCTGGACAGGCCTCGGCCTGATCTAGAGCAGGGATGTCAAAAGGGACATTCACGGTCGCCCTTCCGAATTTTTTATGTTTCTAGCTTTTTTTAATTTATTTTAGGCGCTTGACGGCGCCCTTAAGCCTTCCGTGGCACCTTACGACCGTGACCTTTCGACAACAAAGCGCCTTTCGACCGTTACCTTTCGATACCGTGGCGCCTTTCGGTATGAGACTCTCCTCTCCCCCCACCTCTAAAACTACGCCGCTGACAATTTCCCATATCTTATAAGTAAAAATGAACTCAGAAATATATCAGAAATGACGCACTTTCGATTTAAATACCGCTTTAATAAATTTAAATTGGATAAAAAAATTTCAAAATTTTCAGCTTCGACTAAAATATTTGGCGCCTTTACTATTCTGGCGCCTGTGTGCGGTGCACACTTTGGACACTGGGTCGGCGCGCCCCTGTAGGTGTGAATCATCTGTTGGGTCTAAGTAGATTTGCTGAGCAGGGAACCTTATTTGTCTAGGCGCTAAACTTTCACATGCAGCGACTTCTGCATTCTTTATTTGAATAAAATACAAAGAACTTGTGATGAACATATCAGAGGAAAGTAAGATGTTAGGATGCGTTCTTTAAAGAAATCCCTTTAAGCTAAAAACTCAGATTACCTTCTTTGAAACTGGAAAAGGACCACCACCTATTCAACTCTTCCGCTTCCTTATGGAGTGCTAAATTCTTTTGGCTAATTAATTGCATCGTACCTGAGGGGCGCTAAATTTAGGAAAGCTTTAAATCGAAATTATCTCACATATTTTGACGATAAACAAAAATTGCAGATTTTTTCCCCCTTGTGTATGTCTGAATGCATTCTTTAGTAAAATATTTTATTATGTCCGAAAAAAGAAAGAAAAATTCCTCTAAATGTTTCTAGAGATAGCTCAAACCCATTTTGTACCTTACATGATTACGTACCTGACAGGACCCTCAAAATGATTAAATGGAGGAGAGGGAGGGCCATATTTAGGGAGGCTTTAAATCAAAACTATCCCACATATTTTGACAATAAACAAGAATTGTAGACCTTTTTTTAAACATGTTTAGTTCATTTACAGGGACAGTCAAAAGTTTTCCGTTACATGACGGCCAATGGGAAAAAATCGTTTCAAATGATTTTTAATGGTGTTACACTTTTTCAAACATTGTAAAATTGATATTCATTTATGAAGACCACAAAATATGCATTCTGTTGAATATGCGGTGCAAAGAATAGTTATTGTTCATTGACAGGGCCACACAAAAGAATCCCGTTCATAATGGTATAGGGGGAATTGTTTGCGGTGTATTTGAAAAGATTTCAGATACTATATTGTATCCGAATTACTGCATATTAGTAATGATTGCTCGAAATGCATTTTTAATTATGATATGCACTTTTTCCACTATATTTATGTATACTATAAAGTGCGTATAAATGCTATAGTTCATATACAGGGCTACAGAAATGAATTAGTAAGGGTTACTGAGCATGAGCATAAATTGCTAAAAGCTGGGTTTTAAAGGAGTTATGCATTTTTACGCTGAACTGAATTTAGTTTACTAAGAAATATTTGTAGAATATAGATAAAATGATATACAGGGACACGCAAAGAGTTGGATACAAGGCCGTCTGAAGAATAATCTTCATATGTTCCACGAAATTTCACGTTATCACGATATAAATCCAAGGTTGGGAGAGCATAATTGAAAACTTCACGATTCATGTAAAATCACATTAAAATAATAAAACATATTTCACAACTGAAAATGGCGCTGGTGTTTTTCAGTATAAATCCAAGTCAAGCACAGGATAATTAAAAACTTTGTATATTTACACTTTTAATTCTATATTTACACTTTTAATATGTACAATATTTACAACGAAAATATTTGAATAATATTTGTTAAAGGCATTATTCCTCACTGGGAATCAAAGATTTCTTTTATATATTCAAGAATATCCATTTCTCCCTTTTCGGAAGATCAAGAAATACACAGCCAGCATGCTGCTTTCGAGATTCACATTCAAACTGAACTATAAACAAGAGAAATGCTTTTAAAACAATTAATACTTCAGCAACTATTTCTTCTAACAAGAAGTCAAGCATGATTTCATATTCGGAAATAAATTTCCCCTTTTTTTAAATTAAACATCATTTCTTCTAATAGAAGACCACGATAAAAAACCTATACGCAGCTTATTATCTGCTGCGTTCAAGATTCACTTTCACAAAACCAACTAAAAAAAAGGAACAAGAAAGAAAAAAATGTTTTTTAATATTAATTCTCTAGTCAGACCACGTGACCTGGGATCACTGGCGCCTAATCAGTCTGGCTGAGAAAAGAAGAGGTTTGCGAAATTTCACAAAATGGGTGATAATTTCTCGAAATGTAATTTCAGTAGTTTTAAGAGTGTTTTAGTTTGAATTAAATTTTAGCTAAATAGTGGCATGTAATAAAGGTACTAGGTAAACAACAGGGCTGTACAAAAGTATTCAAGTATGTTTCCATCTATTAGTATAAATTGCTGAAAGATGAATTTCAACCTGTTATTTATTTTCTTTCTAAACTAAATTTTCCCATTCTATAGTATGTATATCAACCTACAGATCAAATACAGAGCTGTTCAAAAGAATTGGAATACATGTTTGGCTATGGGAGGTAACTACTGAAATCAGTTTTTCAAATGTTTTATGCGTTTTATAAAATGTTTACTTAGTTATCTTATTTACCGTATTTCCCTAAACAACGAAGTTTTGTTAAAACATTCAGGAAGTGTTGGAAAGTGTTTCATAATCTATGCTTAACGCATGATTTTTCTTCCTTGCTTTCCTTGTGTGTGGTGTGTGAATGCATTCTTTAGTAAAATATTTTATCATATCCGAAAAATGAAGAAAAAAAATTTCTCTTAACGTCTAAACCCATTTTGTTCTTTACATGATTACGTACCTAAAATTTTGTTATTTGTTATTTGAGCTTTGAAGTAGGTGCTGCGGCTCCGGCCGGCATGACCTCAAATGATCACATATACCCAAACCAACGAAACATAAAGAACCAGTTCACCACCAGAAACAAAGTGGGACAGCCCACACAACAAACCACGAACTGATAACCCAACAAGAGGACAAAAACTACCCCGAAAAACACAAAAAAGACGCACCCTAATCAATAAACTATGGGCAACCTAGAACGAAGGAGCCAAACAACTCATCCAGACAAGCAGCACCAAAATCAAAAAGACAACACAGTTATTAAGAAAGAGTTATGAAGCAAGCGAGAAAGGATAAACGGAAAAAGGCGACTAAAAACGCCCGCTCCCGAGGAAGAGATTGATGAACAGACGAAAACAATGACGATTAGAGTTGATACATTCCCAAAGGTCAGTCCAGTCATCAGGAAAGAAATTAACAGATGCCATGGCATCCCGTAGCATCGTTCTTTCAGCATCAAAAGCAGGGCACTTGAAAACGTAATGGAATTCCGTCCCATCCTCCGTAGAACAAAGAGAGCACGTGGGAGAAATACTTAACTTGAAAATATATAACTTTTTGTCAGTGACAGCCGTTTGCGTCCGGAAACGAGCAATAAAAACATCCTCTTTACGGTTATGCGTCCACTTATAAATATTCGGACCAAGATACGGAGAATCGGCTGCATATTTACAATCATCCCACCAGCTCTGGAAGCTAGCCTGAAGCTGATCCTTTAAATGCCTCTTTAAGTCTTCAGGGGCCACCCCACTATAAGTGCTAACCGCATACGGGCCATTTCTTGCCAGATTATCAGCTTTCTCATTAGGAGGGATACCAACATGGCCAGGGACCCAGATCAAGGTAATCCCACACACAGAACCACGGACGCTGCATAAAGACTGGAAAAGGTGTAAGATGACAGCTGGGGACTTATGGTTAATATGTATTAAAGCTTCAAGGGCAGACTTGCTATCCGACAAAATAAAGTAGTTGTAACTCTTGATAAGAAAGCGCTGGACAGCCAGATTAAGGGCTAGAGCTCCTGCAGTAAAAGTAGAGTTTAAATGATGGGTGAGGTAAGCGCAGGATGTATCTTCAGTAATATTAACAGCAGCAATAGAAGTTTTAAAATCGTTTTTCGAAGCATCCGTGGCGATAAAACAAGAATTGGTAAGATGACGGAACTCATCCATGTACAGACTGAAACACTGACTGATGGTGGTGGGAGGGAGGTTTTTAGTTTGAAACGGCAACTCATCAACTATGATCTCACAGACATCTTTTAAGCTCCCGCAAGGCCAGTGAGAGGTAATCAGCCTATCAGGAGTCGCAATAGCATGGTGTGTAGTCCAAGAGAACCCATCAGGAAAACAATTGGAGCAGGGACGACCAAAATTAACAGCAGACGTACACCGGATGTAAAAAGAAGAGGTAAGATAGCTTCGTCGAAAACTAAGAGGAGCTTGGTTGGATTCACGATAAAGCTTGAAGATGGGAGTCCACTTGGGCAGGCCGGTCGCAAAACGGAGGGTCGCATTATACACTACATCCAGCTTTTTTAGAGGGGTCTTTGCGGCAACGCCGTACACAGGACACGCATAATCAATAACGCCCCGAATAAGGGAACTGACCAAAGGAATGAGATGGACGGTTTTCGCTCCCCACTGAGGACTGGCTACAGCTTTTAATAAATTAAGGCGCTTCATACATTTTTTACATAAAAACTCAATATGCTGATTGAATGACAGGTTGTGAGTAAAAATGACACCCAAGATCTTAGTAGTATTCTGCCACGGGATGTCTGATCCATGAAGACTCAAATTCTGCAGGGGAGAATCCTTTTGCCGAGAGAAATTTATTGCCGAGCATTTATCAGGCCGGAGCTCAAGCTTCCAATAAGTGCACCAAGCATTGATCCTGTTAAGCATCTCCTGAAGTTTCAAAAAAGCATCTTCTAAGGAAAGATCTGAAAAGTAGAGAAGGATGTCATCGGCATATACAATGATTCGAACCCCCGAATCAACAGCTTCGAATAAATCCCACAGGAAGATCATAAACAGGATGGGCGAAAGGACGCTGCCTTGCGGCAGACCACGAAAAGAGTTCAGCAGATGAGAGAAAACACCTCTCCACTTAACCTTGATCTTCCTAATCTCGATCCACTTTAAGATCCACAAGGCCGTTCTTCCAGCAATGCCCAGGCTAGCCATCTTGTAAATAAGAGCATCCCTCCATACAGAGTCATACGCCGCGTGGATGTCAAGCTTGAGAGCGATGATGTACTTCCTCTCCGATCTGGCACGCTTAATGTCTAAGTAAAACAGCTTCAAAGCCTTCGTGCAATCGCTATTGGGAAGAAAACCAAAGTGTCGATCATTAAAAAGATGTCTAGGCATAACCCAGTCGAGAATCCTCTTGAGGAGGATGCGCTCCATAATCTTGCACCCCAGAGCCGTGAGAGCGATGGGCCGGTAACTGCTAAGAAACCCTTTAGGTTTCCCAATCTTCCAGATAGGCAGGATCGCCGCAGTTCTCCAGCATTCCGGAACACTGCCCGACATGAAACTATCATTAAAAAGCCGAAGCAACTTTTGTTTGTTTCCAATTGTAAGAGCTTTATAAACACGAGCCGGAATTCCGTCTTCGCCAGGGGTGGTATTCTTCGTGTCCTGAATTGCACTGTTCAACTCTTCGAACGTGATCGGGTTGTTCCAATGCTCATCCGAACTGCTAAGATCAAAAGGGATACTACAGAACTCACGGGTGCTTCGAAATTGCTCGGCAAAGGCATTGGCTTGGTCAGACCTGTCGAGAAGCTCTTCAGTCTCGTCCATCAAATAGAAATTTGACTCCTCAGAGCTACTCCTCTTGGCTAAAGCCTTGATGATTCGATAAATAGTACCTTTGGCGGCCTTTTCACATACGTCGCCCCAGTAATTGCGAGTCTGATAATTCATGTAGCGCTTGAGCTGAGCAGCATAAGACTTATACGATTTCCAGCAATCCCTCGATAAGTTTATTCTGGCTAATCTCAGAAATTTCCGCTTTTGGCCGAGGAGCCACGCGCAACGTGAGTCCCACCAGGGGGCGTTATGCCGCCGCTGCACCCTATGCTTGAAAGAATTATGAGAAAGAACATCTCGAAAGCTCTTATGGAGGTACTCAAATGAGGTGACGTCATGAATATCCAGGGTCCGATTAAGGCAAGACTCGACTCCATCCCAATTTGTAGAAGTATGCAGGTAGTTCGTAGTAACATGGTTAATTTTATGGATGTTAGGCCAGTGATCAGAGTCAAACAGATCAGGGTGAACGTATGTGTCAGTGAGCCGAAAAAAATCAGGGCTTGAAAAAGAGAGATCAATTAATGATGCAGAGCCAGAATGAGTGACGTGAGTTGGATGATTTGTATTAAGAATGCAAACATTGTTGTTGAGAAGCCAGTTTAGAATCTCTTCAGAGCCCGAAGTATTACAAGAACTGCCCCAGGCATGATGCTTTTGATTAAAATCACCAAGTATCAGGAAGGGATGCGAAATCTTATTGGTAAGCTGCTGGAGCCACGCTTCACTAACTCTACCCTCGGGAGCGTAAACATTGACGATAGTCACCCACCGTCTTGCAATCCAAACCCTAACCCCACGGACCTCCACACCCTGGGTGCTAAGAGCCCAAATCGAGCATTACAGAGGTAAGCTTACTACTCACAGGAGTGAGCAGACCACCACCCCTGCCAGCTCTGTCCTGACGATAGATCACCATACCCGGGTAGGCAAAAGAATCACCCACTCTAAGAAAGGATTCTTGAAAAACAAAAACATCGGCCTTCGAAAAGGGGGAACACTTCAACCAATGGACTTTATTTTTAATGCCTCTCAAGTTCCACTGAATCACAGCAAAAGGGATCGAAAACTGCACCATAAATAAGCGACAAAGAACACGTGGGAAACACACAAGCAACAAAAAGTCCAACAGGCGAACACCAAAAAGGGCAGCACAAAAAAGGAAAAAAAACATAGAAGGAGGGGGCGCTAAACCTGTTTCATGTCGTCGCCACCAGACTCTTCTTCAGAGCCCGATTTCAGAACAAACTCGTTCCCGCTCGTTTTACTGTAAACCTGTTCCCGACAGTTCACTAAGGATAGCCGCGGGGCCGTCACCTTTTGTTTTTTAAGTTCCTTCGGCCGATCGGAGGGAGAGCTGCCCACCGTATCTTTAGAAGCACCAGCAGACCGTGTATTGGCCGCACAGGCCGCCGTGAAAGACTTTACCAATCCTTCCATGGTTTGAATGAATAAGTTCGTTTGTTGTTGTAACACACTAAGGATGCACTCTTGGGTACGCTGAAAAAAAGAGTTCCATCGATTGTTCGAGATCTGCTTTAGTTACATATGTGGGGTTCAAGGTTACTTCAGAGTTCATTTTAACAGAATCAGCATACGTTTTTGGATTAGAAATCTTTGCATACAGTCTACGAGCTTCGGTGATTGATAGATGGTTATCAGATTTGTATTTTTGAAAATCCATTTCCCTTAGTCGGGCTGGACACTTCAGATCAGACGCCAGGTGGGAGGCTTGACAATTAGAGCACGTAAGCTCGGCAGTACTGCATGTGGCAGACGCATGTTTACCTCCACACTTCCTGCAGGTAGTTTCATTCGAACATTTGCTGGTAGCATGGTTAAATTGCCAGCAGTCTAGACACTGGCGTGGTCTGTCATAAAAAAGTCTAATTCTTTCGGTCATATAAAACAACTTGATCCTTTCAGGAATAAATGTGCCGTAAATAGTCACTAAAACAGTTTCCGTTAGTTTGGTAACTCCATTATCCTTTCTGGTAAAACGCCGCAAATCCTTAACCTTCAGCTTATTTTCAGCTTGAATTTCCTTTCCCAACTCTTCGAGACTAATACTCGTATCGATATTGTGTAAGACAAACCGCGACGTAATAGTTTCCTGTAGAATATAAGCCTTGACCTGCACATTAAGTAATTTGTCAATACCAGAGACCGTCTGAGCGCAATGAGCATCCGACGTCTCGACTAACAATTTATCCGTCCTGGTAAAACGAATTTTTAAAGGCGCATTTGGACCAACTATTTTATCAAAATCAGCTTTTAAAACCACAGGCCTATTTCGAGGAATCTTACCCTCAGTCGCTTCAAGAAAGACGCAAACACTGGAGACTCCATTTGCGAACGCATAAGTAACCTGTTGCGAAGGACTACTAACTTCTTGCACAAAGATTTCTGGGTCACTAGCACTCGCATCTGTAATAGTAAAAATGGACGACATACTTTACGATAAAAACAACACAACCAGTCCTCGACCTGCGAGACAGAGAAAAAAATAAAAATAAACAACTCTTAAACACAGCAAAAAGTAAACATTTACAAACACGGAAAGCTTACCACGCCACACAGGGCTGGAGACCACGTTGAACGAAAAGCAATAATAAAAAAAGAGAAAAAACTACAACCTATAGCTCTAGAGACAAAACGGGGACACCACAACTTGAAGCACGGAGCCGGGCCGACAGCAACCTACCTCGACCACGAACACCTCGCGAAAAACGTACCTAAAAGGAGAATCCAAATGATTAAATGGAGAGAGGGAGGTGCCATATTTAGTGAGGCTTTAAATCGGAATTATCTCACATATTTTGAAGATAAACAAGAATTGGAGACCCTTTTTTTCCCCCTTGTGTGTGGTGTGCGAATGCATTCTTTAGTAAAATATTCTGTTATATCCGAGAAATGAAGAAAGAAAAAGTTTCCCTCAACCCATTTTGTTCTTTACATGATTACGTACCCGAAAGGAGGATCCAAATGATTAAATGGAGAGGAGGGGGTGCGCCATATTTAGGGAGGCTTTAAATTGGAATTATCTCACATATTTTGAAGATAAACAAGAATTGTAGGCCTTTTTTTTCCCTTGTGTGTTGTGTGTGAATGCATTCTTTAGTAAAATATTTTATTATATCCGAAAAATGAAGAAAGAAAAAGTTCCTCTAAACCCATTTTGTTCTTTACATGATTACGTACCCGAAAGGAGAATCCAAATGATTAAATGGAGAGGAGGGAGGTGCCATATTTAGGGAGGCTTTAAATCGGAATTATCTCACATGTTTTGAAGATAAACAAGAATTGTAGACTTTTTTCCCCCTTGTATGTGGTGTCTGAATGTATTCTTTAGTAAAATATTTTATTATATCCGAAAAATGAAGAAAGAAATAAGTTTCTCTAAACGTCTAAACCCATTTTGTTCTTTACATGATTACGTACCTGAAAGGAGGATCCAAATGATTAAATGGAGAGAGAGAGAGGCGCCATATTTAGGGAGGCTTTAAATGGGAATTATCTCACATATTTTGAAGATAAACAAGAATTGTAAACCTTTTTTTGCTCTATTGTGTGGTGTGTGAATGCATTCCTTAGTAAAATATTCTATTATATCCGAAAAATGAAAAAATAAAAAGTTTCTCTCAACCCATTTTGTTCTTCACATGATTACGCCATGTTTAGGGAAGCTTTAAATCGAAATTATCTCGCATATTTTGAAGATAAACAACAATTGTATAACCTTTTTTTCCCCTTTATGTGTGTGTGTAATCACAACTTGACCGGAATGTATGGAGAATGCGTGTTCATATCTTATTTATTTTAAAGACAAGACTTTTTTTTTTCTTTTTTTCAAATGAATTTTTCGAGAGATTAATGACTTTTCTAATTTATCAAAAATTCTTATTATGATAAGAGAATCCTTTTCAGAATTCAACATTTTAGTGTAGTGATTAAGATCAGTTTTAAACCGAAAAAAATTCGATTTTCTTGTTTTCGATATATTTTTAATTTTTTGAACCTATAAAAAGAGATTGCGTGAAAATATTCAAATTAGAACCGAGTCAATTTGAAATTAATTGATAACTCATACTTTAACACAGATTCAAATTGAATCTCAACTTTGCGTGGGTTTTTACTACTTGTACACAGTGTAAAAATAAAGCGTTTTGAAAGATAGGTAATTTATTTTCAACATATATGTATAGAATGATTATACTAAAATTTTTACCTACTTTTTTGACTACTTAAAAGGCGTAAAATTTATTTCTTGCAATTAGAACGTGTTTTCTGTATGTGATACACCTTTAAAAAGCATATTCTATGCCCCCCCCCCCCAAAAAAAAATGCGTCATTTAACTGACACAAACATGATGAGTATGTAGGTATAAACATTTTATATATACCTATATTCAAAAGAAATTATCTATCTGCAAAGAAAACTATTACTATTATTATTATTATTTCCAATGTATATAAGTAGCAAAAACACAGTTTTGTGGAAAGCATACCCAAAGTTATCAATCGGAGTCTGTGTTAAAGTACTCATTTTTAATTTCAAATTGATCCGTTTGTTATTCCAATATTCTTATGCCTTTTTGTTTTGCTTGATCCAGAATCATGTAATTTTTTAAAGTGTATAAAAAACAACAAATCATTTTTTTAAAGATTTTAAAACTCACGACTCACCAAATATAAAATTAATATATGCTTCCTTGAAAGTAAATAAGGAGACAGGGTTACAGATTTCATCTTACATAATTGCTACTTATTAGTACTACTCTGTTGAGTATATTCCAAATAATAAACATAACAATTCTAATAAAATTTCTTCTTTCAATAAATTAATTATTGTTATTTTTGTCCTATACCATGGCATAATGAATGGCGTTTAATTTTTGGATTACAGTGTTACATATTGAGATTGATATTTATTATACAATTCAGATCTTAAAGATAGGATTAAATATGGATACATTTATTTATTTTATAGTCTTTTAAAATAATATCTTAAATACTTAAGAATAGCAAGTGTAAAAGTTTATGAACGAATAATTTACGAATATTTTAAAAATTGTGTGAAAAAAAAGCCAAATATTTTTAACAGGTATGTTTGGTGGGGGGGGGGGGGGGGCGCCCAAGAGAATGCTCGCACGGGCGCCAAAATTGTCTTGGGCCGGCCCTGGTAATGAAAGAAGTTTCAGCAGGTTAAAGTTAGTAAAAAATTACTTGCGTACCACCATGTCGGAAGAGCGACTGGACGAACTAATCCTACTAACCTGTGAAACAGACATAACTGACATGTTGGATTTCGACAGTGTAGCTGGAAAAATGGACTATTCTGAAGGATAGGCGGGTGATAATTTAAAAATGTAGAAGGATAATTTTTAGTCTCTAATACTAATATATATCTTATTTTTAGCAAGCAAGATTTGTCTTTTTTATGTATATTAAAATTGATACACTTACATTACACAACAGCATGCGGTTTTATTTATAGAAACATAAATTCCGAAGTACTTCAACATTCTTAAATTGTTACTTTTGAGAACTGGTTAATGTACGGTACATCTGTACACATTTCCTTTTAAATCGTAAGCAGAATCCTAATTAATAACAGGATTCTCAACTCTGCTTACATAGTAAAATAATTTTAAAAAATTTACACATACTGAATAACAGCATTTAATTTCGACTGTGGTTAAGGAGAATGTAGAATTTTAAACTTTTCTAACTTAAGCCTTTTAGTGATTTTTATAAATTCACAGTATTGTAGAACAGTTGACTCCGTCGCTGAGGGGGGGGGGGGGGGGGTATCACAAAGCCTTTCTCACCCCCGATCTTGCAGTCGGCAAAATTCAGTTCACCCCCCCCCCCCCCACTAAAACAGCCTTCGGCACGCCCCTGTGAGTCAGACCCGACATAGGAGTGCAAAGGGTTAAAAAATTTTCAGATTGATATTACAGTAGTTATGGACACTTTCAATAAAGAACATCAATGTTTCATTCTCACCAAAAATGCAGAAATAACTCATTATATCTCATGCTCATTATATCTTTCATTTTCCTATAGATTCCAATACAATTTTGACAGGTTTTTTTTTTTTACAAACTACTTTGTACATGTTACTTTATATTTATAATGTAACATTGCTTTTAGGATTTTCAGTAGTTTGATTTCAGGAGGGAAAAGCTACTAAAAACATCAAAATTTGAATAGTTTTTAAATATTCAATGGTTATGCTACAACTAATTATTTGTGTCATTTATGGAATAAGATGTGATATTTAGAAATTGTTTAATTTTGTACAGATGTATTGTCTGTTAAAAAAAAAACAAAGAAAAAAGGGTGAGTTTTTGAATTTGTAGATATTCAGAATTTTTTTATCTGATAGATTTGTTTAAAAAACCTAGATATGATTTGTGTATTATTTCTATATCAACCAGAAAACTAAATATTCATAATTCATTCAGCTAAAAACTTATTCTAAAATCTAATTAAAGTCTATTATTAGTATTCTAAGTTTTAAATTATATACGAAGTTTCTCAAGAAAAATGAAACACCATTTTAAAAAAATTACAAAAGAGGTGATTTGCTGGACAATGGCAGTTTTTTTTTTTTTTATTATTATTATTATTTATATAGATTTGTATGTTAAGAGAAAAATAAAAATTTTCCAAGTAAGTAACAAAAATCTCGAAAGTAATAAAATTTTGGTCAATTTTATTAATTTTTCTTTGTTTTTTGAAAATATATGAAATTTTTAAGTACATTGAAGTTCTTGTTTAATAAATGTAGATATTGTAATATGAAAAAAAAGCCCATGTTATATCATGGATAATAATCTAGATTGTATGATGAAGAAATTCCAGTCTAATGCAGTAATGAATTTATTGTTATATGGCCAAAAGGAAAATTTGCTCCTGGTCAGGCATAATCAACATTATGTACTATTATCTTTTTATATTTTTTAATATTATACTATTTATTTATTATACAAGAACTACTATTTTTATAAAGAAATTTTATGCACACATTAGTAAAGAATAAAATTGATTTAACCAATTTGACACATTTTTACATGTACTTCCAATATTCTTGTTACATGAAAATCAGAACTTTTATTTCCCATGTATTACATACATTTTTAATTTATAGTTTTATGGCTAAGATATATATATATATATGAACTTTTGATTGTTTTCTTTTAATATAGTCAAAAAATAACACATATGTATTGTAAGGTTATATAACAAACTGAAAATATGGTTAAGTAACTGTTCTAAAAATTATAGTCAAATGACTGAACATATCCAAAGTGTTGCTGAATTTCACTGACAAATTCAAAGGGATGATAGTGGTTATTTAACTGTAATATGATTTTATTAACACATGACTGTAAAATATCTATGTACGATCATTTGATTGCATTATGGATTTATTAGTATGTACCTGTAATATATACAGGGTGTTGCCGAATTTGGCCGACACATTCAGAGGACTGATAGTAGGCATCAAGAGGCTGAAAAAGCCATTGGTCACAAACCACATTAAGTGGGAGAAAACTGCAAAAATAGTTATGAAGAGTGCAACATTGAGTGGAACAAATAAGTAAAAAAACACTTATTGACTTAGGCAGGATTACAATGCAGTACAGTTAAACGTCAAAGGATACAAGGCATTTTCATGGGAATTGTTCAAAGTTTTATGTTTAAAAGTCATTGCACAGCAATCCTTCTGTAGATATCTGCTGTGCAATTACCTTCGGGGCCTCAACTTCGAACAATTCCTATAAAAATGCCTTGTCATGATCTTTCTCATTATGAACTGTTATGCATTGTAATTCTGCTTAGGTCAAATAAATGTATTTCTACTTATTATTTTTTTCACTGACCGCCACACCCTTCATAACTATTTTTGCGATTTTCCCTCACTCAATGTGGCTTAGAACATGGAGTGGTTGCATGGCAATTTTTCATCCTCTTGATGCCTACGATCACCCCTCTGAATTTGTCGGTCGATTTCGGCAACACCCTGTATATTTTATGGTCATATATTAATAAATCCACAATCCAATCAAATGATTGCACGTACATATTTTGCAGTCATGTGTCAATAAAATCATAATACGGTTAAATAACAATCTTTTAAAAATATGGTCAAAAGGCCATACCATGTACATTTCATGGTCAAATGACCATTTTGACCATTTTATAAAATTACGGTCAAATGATCATTTTGACCATTTTATACATTTACGATCAAATGACCATTTTGACCATTTTATACAATTAGGGTCGCATGACCATATATATATTTTTACGGTCATATGGCAATATACATATAATATGATTAAGTAACCGCTATCTCTAAATACGGTCAAATTGCCGGACAGAATGCTGCCGTTAAAATGACCGTTTTCTGACGATGAAATTTTTAACAGTGTAGGAGTACTAAGTGGTATATCCATAGGTGCTCAGGAATTTCGGCTCCAAAATATCTACTGAACAGTTTGATTTGCGTGTGTTGATCCTGCATTATTGGAGAAAAGGTCTAACCATTCTGAAAGCCATCCATGAGATTAATGAGGATGAAGGTGCTGGTATGGCGACAAGCTTCTTATTTCCAGAAAATCCGTAATCTGGCAGAACGATGGCAGAAAGTCGTGGACTATGATGGTCTCTACTTTGAAGAAGAGTCCTTGTTACTTTTGTTGTTAATTTGCGCATAACAACGCAACTTTCACAAATTTCCCAGAACTTTTTGCTCAACCTAGTATATTTAAAATTTCAGACTATTCGGTTGGGTAGTTTTTGCTCTGTTATATGCGGACGGTAAGGGCTACGTATTTATATAATTACGAACGCACCTAAAAAGGTATTTGAAATTTATTTGGCATATTTAATGTTGAGAAAAGCGATAGATCTGAAAATAGTGTTTCCTTTTATTTATTCACATTTTTTATGTAATATTTTAACGTTTCATAACATGATTTTTTTTTATATATTGAAAAAATTCTTTTTTTCCTCCAAGCTTGCATTTATGAACTAATATAATACTCTTATATTATTTGTTAACCTTGACTGTAAAAAAATTCCCGGGAGGTTTCGGACAAAAGTGGTGGCATTTAGATGCCACGACTTTTTGCTGTTACGTTTCACAATAAAGTAGTGAAACATTCCAATTTTTCAGAAATATTCCGTAATATATACTCCGAAACCTTTCATAACTGTTATGAAAGGTTTCGGAGTATATATTACGGAATGTTTCTGAAAAACTGGAATGTTTCACTACTTTGTTATGGGAGGTTTCGGAGTATATATTACGGAATGTTTCACTATTTTGTTGTGAAACGTAACAGCAAAAACCAGTGGCATCTAAATGTCATCACTTTTTTCCGGAACCTTCCGGAAAATTTTTTACAGTGTACATCTGCTTCGTTTTACGGCTGGCTTATATAACATAACGTTATTTTTTAGAGACGACTCTTTAATTGCTGGCCGAAAGAAATAGCATATGGGGGTGGGGGCTAAAAAATCACTGACGAATAGGATTACTTTAATGATGACGTTAACTTATGACGTAGAGACATACCAAACGTAAAATTTGATTTATACAGATGATTTTGGACAAAAAAAAATACTAAGAATAGTTTAAGTATTAAATGCAGAATTATTAAATTAAACCATAAACAAACAGATATTTTTAAAACATTGCACTTGTGAATAAAATGTAAGTATTTTAAATGTCATAATGGAATTTATTAAGGGACATATAATAAATATCAATGGTAACAGAAGATAATAAAGAACTTGATGCTCTTTATTTAGTCAAAAAGCGTAGACGGGTGTAAATCTAAAATTAAAATGTAAGTAAACATTAGATAAAGTGTTAAAATTTGCAATAATTATTCTGGTGGGCAAAATTGTCTAATGAAATTCAAAATTGAATTAAATTGCAACTAATCTATTATATTTTTTACAAATAAATTAGTAAAACATTAATAAAATGCAAATAAAACGCCGAATTAAAAATCACTTAATCTTTTAGTTGGACGATAGTTTTTGGGTCGACGGTATAATCAAGTAGTACTCATATTTATTATGTATCTCATGGATATAAACAATTCCCTTAGTAAAAAGTCGACAATTTATATTAAAACTGGCTGACCCGCCCGACGTTGCCCGGGAAGACTGTCATTGAAAAATAAAACAGTGGAGTGGACTTAATTAAAAAAAAAACTGAATAATATTTATTTATTCTAAAAACTTGTAAAAAATTAATTAAGATGTAAAATTTCAAAAGTATAACAGTTAGGTTTAAATAAGGGGTGCTACTTGGTTAACCCGTAGGCCAAAAAACTGCCGCCAAACTATAAGATTAAATGCCAATAATGGTTGATTGTAAATGTCACATCGTGACATTAAACACGATACACGTGTTTGTTAAGTGATCAAGTGATTTTTAATTCAACTTGTTATTAGTATTTTTATCAATGTTTTACTAATTTATTTGTTATTTCGTTAATTAAAATTATGTAAATTTGTATAATTTGGCGAAATTGGTCAACGGTATAACCAAGTAGTACCGTTATTTGTTCTTTCGTTATTTAAAATTACTGCAAATTTTGAATTTTTTTATCCCCCGGTATGCTATTTCTTTCTCCCAGCTTATTTTGTGTCGTCTCCAAAAACGTTACGTTGTATAAGCCAGCCGTAAAAGAAAGCAGATGTACGATTAAATACTCTACAGCAATTTTTTTAACTTCTAAACACCGCACATTTTAAATTTTTATACCGTCGTATTTTTTAAAAAAAAGTACTTTTAATGCTATTTGTTTGAAAACAGTATCTCCATTTACTTTTTAAACATAATATTTTTTTTTTTTTTTTTAGTTTTTAGAGCCATTTGTTTAGTTGTGGCAACGGAAGTACTCCATTTCTGTAGAAAGTAAAAAAAAATAGTTGGAAAATAGTAATTTTATATTTTTGTTGCCATTTTCTCATAAAAACCGAAAGAAAATGTAATTAAAATACGTGCTATTTTGAAAAAATATAAAAGAATGATTTCTATAAAAACATGGAGCTATAATAAACTATATTTAATTTTAAGTATCCATATTAATGTTACAAACAAATGAAGGTCTATGAATCATTAGATATTCGTTATTATTATTATTATTATTATTATTTTTTTTTTTTCGAGTTACTTTAATGACGGCATCTTTTTGCTGCATTTGTGTAGTATTTTGCGATAGTGACGTTCTATGCATGCTTTACTGTAGATGTTTAAGAGTGGATCGTAAATGAGGAATTCTTGAGCGGATGCGAATGACGTCATTTTTCATAAAATAAAAGCGTGTGCTTTAAGTCTTTAAATTGAATTATATTTTGTACTATTTATATATACATATTTTTTTTTCATCGGGGGCGACACTAAATTCTGAAAAAGCAAAATTCCTGTTTTCTAGTTTTTAACTTCAAGACTATATCTAATGTTTACATACATTTTATAGCTACATCCGTCTACGTTTTGTGACTAAATAAAGAGCATTAGGTTCCTTGCAATTTTTCGTTATCCTTGATTTCTTTTGTGTTCCTTAATAAATTCGATTATTACATTTAAAATACTTACATTTTATTCGCAAATGCACTATCTTAAAAATATTTTTGTTTAAGGTTTAATTTAATAATTCTGCTTATAAATACGTAAACTATCAGTATTCTTTTGTCGGAAATCATGTAAATCAGTGGTTCCCAAACTTTTTGACTCGCGGAACCCTTTTTAGAGAGAATTTCTTAGACGGAGCCCGTGAAGCCTACTGTACATTATGTTACAAGTTAATGTTTTTAGGTGGACTTCTTAGCCGAACATTTAGCTGCGCATTTAGCCGATTTATGTGCCGAGCACAGAAAGAAGGAATGAATAGTAATCTAAAAAATTGTGCATTGTCCCAGAAATAAAATTATATTTTGAAACTTGAACCGTAATACTGAATTTATTTTCTATTACTATCAAAACAGGTAGAAAATAAATACAACAACAATGTGGACAATAAATCTTACATTATTAGAGTGACGATCAATAGCGCATAAACGGTTAATGTGCTTGGATTGTTTAGAAAAAATGCCTGAATTCCAGTTCAGTTGATAGTAATTGCAGGCGAATGTTCCGTTCTACATTTAAAAGACTTCTGTATTTCTTCTTGGTGGCTGCGTTAGTCGAAAATCTTGCTTCATAGGCATATGTCGTTGAGAAAGGCGGCAAAACTAATTATGCTTTCTTAGACAAAGTTTTAAATTCATCTATCAAATAAAATAAAAAATCTGATAGGCTTTGGTCTTAAAGTAAGATCTTTAATACTTGTACAGACCCAGAATATTACAATATCCCCTATATAAAAACCCTAAGATCACACAGCTTCTCAGCATAGGAACTGCAACGTGTTTTACAAAATTGACCAAGAAATGGTCAGAGTTCACTAAATCCGTCGGGGACATTAGAGCAAACGTTACATCATGATCAATCTTGGAGGCTCAACAGTCTTTGACAGGCACTTAAGTGCAAGACCACCATGAGCGACTGTGATCTCTCGACATAGTGAAACTAGAAAAGTACTTTCACTTTAAAAGGCCTTTCCTTCAGATATACAGCGTAAGAGTGAGGCGGGACATATGAAAACACTAGCTGACCACTCAGGTGAGAAAAGGATGGAGATTGGCTAAAATCCAGGTACGCAGAGTGCCTGGACAAATAATCTATAATAAATAGATGAGACAATAATTAAGAAGTTAGTTAGTGATTCCTTGAGACTTGAGAGAGCAGAGATCGATTGGACCGATGCTTCGTCTCTGAATTTTGACTAGGGATCAGGAAAGGAGCAGAGCTTCGTCGGCCAACGAACCGTGCGGCCCAGAGACGGTGATAGTTAGCGAGGCGCGACTTTGCCGTGGAAAGAGAAACTTACCCTTTGGTAGAACGATTCAGCGAATAGATCACATTTGATCTTAGAGACAATTAAGTCTGTGAACTTTTCATCTCCTACAATTTGGACTTATGACTTATAGCTGCCACCTCGTGTATCTTATATATTTTCATCAGTACTCAACTATAATTATTATTGTGTTTGTGATGTCTAGTAGCTTTAATCAAGAAATATACTTGTTTATTTTTATCTTAATAAAATAACTTTAAATTTTCTACATCTGAATTGTACTAAACTTCACACCTTCGAAGTATATTTACCGCTCTCGCTACTACGCTTTGAGGACTTGGCACACACTAAATATACCAGGAATTTTACCCAAGTTCTACTAAAAATATTTCAGACCAGAATTTTTATTTAAAATTATTTAACCTTTTTTTTGAAAAAAAAAAATTATATCCGATTGATTTTTATTTATTTATTTTATGAATAATTTCTGTTTCGAGTCGAAATATATTCATTTGGTACCATGAAATAACTTGTCGTTGGTATATTTTAGTGTTAACTTGCTGTGAGATGTCAAATCAACGAGGACCTCGTGTTTCCCTGAGTTTAAGCTGGGTGGGTTTTTTTTCTTATAATGCTGAACACATTAAGTACAGATTTTAAGTACAAAACCTTTTCAATTCAGTTACTGAAAAATGTTGTTTAAACAAGATTTTCAAAGCAATAGGATGCCCCTGAATATTTATTTGTATTTTTTTTTTTTAATTTTCTTGTTGTTTACATTATGTTTTAACAAGAGGCGCCTAATCTATATCATTATTTCTCTCAGAATTATACCAATACACGTTTCATCTTAAAAGAAGACACGTTTGGGGATTGCATCAGAAATTGTGGCAGATTTTCATTGCAGTGATAGATACATTTATTTCATTTTGCTGAACATATCGGCCAAATATGCCATTATCATTCACAACCTTCATTAATTAAAAGTTTTGCCAGTTTAAAGTTGTGGTTCTTCCAATATCACCTCCGCAGTTGCAACAATCGTGTAAATGGTCTTCCTCGACATGACCATCTTACTTTGGTATGCAGTAGGAGGGGCGGAAGGCGTCATCCAATAACTTCACACGTAAGTTTAAAAGTCTGCTTTTAAGAGTTCGTGATTTTATATAGTGTATTATTTTAATGGCACCATTCTTCTTTTTCATAAGCTCAGGAGACATTTTTTCGGGGACAGAGTGTATCTGTAAAGAGCGCGATAGATGGTGCTACAGTGCTTTGCTATCTTTTTAATTTTTGCAAATGCTCCAGCATTGTGATCCATCATTACTTTCACATCATCTTTCACATCATGCTTTCATGTCCAGGTCCAGATGTGTTTCCCATGTAGTAATCCAAAAATATTTCGTCCCTTAGTTTGTTGATGTGTAGTTATCTACAAACAACATGATCTAGATAGATTTGTGAAACCTCTTTCGGCCTAGCGTTAGTTAGGCATTTAATTTTAATCGGCGTTAAGTGTTATTTTACGTCATTAGTCAAATAGTTAATATTTTAAAAAAACGAAGTTATTTGACAAGAGAATATTGGACATTAAATTGACAATTTTTTCATAAAGCAAGTTCTTGACAATATCAATTTTACAAGGTTTATTAAGAGTCTCTGCAATTATATGATCTTCGCGAATTCAAGCGACTCGTTAAACTATCAGGTAACTAAATCAGGTCCTAAACTATCAGGGGGTCATAGGTGCCGGCTTAATGGGGACGACGGAGTAAAATCAAGCAAATTTCCATCACTAATTCTAGAACATTATTTTTGTTCTAATGAATCACAGTGATTAAGCAGGACAAAAGTAAAATTTTAAATTAGTGGTAGAAGTGTATATTTTTTCTTATTTCGCCGCCGTGAAGCTGCGTCTATGTCCAGGACATTTAGTATTTGCTTTAACAAGGGTTGTGATATTTTCTTTTGAAGCATGCATACGTTGCTTTGCCCTTCCTATTGGAAAAAAATCAGGCGGTTTATCTTTCAAATCAGAATGGTTTCTTTCGAAATAATGACGCAGTTGAGTATGAAACGTGGAGTTATTGGATAACATTTTAACTCAAGCAGCACTGTGAGGACTACAAATAACCACTTTTTCCTTCAGGATAAAATTCTTCGCTCTCTTATATTAAATCTGCGTTTGTTTCTCCATTTATCGCACTTTTTTCATTAGAAGACGTAAAAATAGAGCACTAATGGAAAGTAATATTAGCACCGCATATTTTTTTAAAAGAAATTAACATTTAGATTATTAAGAGAGTTCAAATAGTTGACAATAATTATCAATGTATACATATTTTTGTAGCTAAAAAATCTGTTCACATTTTTGAAAAAAAAAAATATAAATAAATAAAACCTTACTTTAAATGTGTTGGTTTCATTCAAATTTTCTTTATTTTCCTACGGCGCGGCGAAGCCCCTCGAAAGCTCACATGGAGCCCCTAGGACTCCGCGGAGCACAGTTTGGGAACCTCTGATCTAAATAAATCAAATTTTATGTTTGGTATGTCGCTACGCCACAAGTGAACGTTACCATTGAAGTAACCCTATTCTTTTGTGATATTTTTAATTTAAATTCATTAATTTTCCTATCTTAAAATTTCAGAATGGCAACATTCTTCCATTTGTATAATTTGGCGAATAGTTTGACAATTTGTTTAATTTGGCGAAATTGGGATAATCAAGTAGTGCCGTAATTTAGCGTTACCATTAAACAATTAACAAATCGTGATTTCTGTGTCACGTACGGTAGCGTAATATATATATATAGAGAGAGAGTTTAATCGGGAGTAACTATTTCCACATTTATCAGAAATAATTGAATATTCCATTATAGAAATGTCTTCACACTTTGTCCTCTGTTGAAAATACTTTAATACGAATTCCTCTAGAATATGATTTTTCTTTCATATGAGATCGAAGGTGAAGCTTCAATTTTAAATTCTCAATATATGCTTTTCAACATATTTTACAACTAAAGGGCTTTTCTTTCGTATGAGATAGGAAATAGCTCTTCAAATGACCACTACTAATAAATCCTTTTAAACATATTTCATTCACAATAATAAGATTTTTCTTCCATATGTGACCGGAGATGGCATTTCAAATTTGAAGTTTGAGTAAATGCTTTTTTACATATTTCACAACTGTAAGGCTTTTCCTTTGTATGAATTCGAAGGTGGAGTTTCAAACCTGAAGATTGAGTAAATGCTTTTCCACATATTTCACAAGTAAAAGGTTTCTCTTCCATGTGCAAGCGAAAGTGAACCTTCAAATTTGAATTATGGGTAAATGCTTTTCTACATATTTCACAAGTGTAAGGTTTTTCCTTTGTATGAATCCTAAGGTGGAGTTTCAAACCTGAAAATTGAGTAAATGCTTTTCCACATATTTCACAAGTAAAAGGTTTCTCTTCTGTGTGCAATCGAAGGTGGACCTTCAAATTTGAATTATCATTAAATGCTTTTCTACATATTACACAAGTGTAAGGTTTTTCCTTTGTGTGAATTCGAAGGTGGATTTTTAAATTTGAATTTCTAGTAAATGCCTTTCCACATATTTCACAAGTAAAAGGTTTCTCTTTCATGTGATATCGAAGGTGAATCTTCAAATTCGAACTATAAGCAAATGCTCTTCTACATATTTCACAAGTGTAAGGTTTTTCCTTTTTAGTAAAAGGTTTCTCTTCCATGTGCAATCGAAGGTGAACCTTTAAATTTGAATTATTAGTAAATGCTTTTCTACATATTTCGCAAGTGTAAGGTTTTTCCTTTGTATGAATTCGAAGGTGGACTTTTAAACTTGAAATTTGAGTAAATGTTTTACCACACATTTCACAAGTAAAAGGTTTCTCTTTCGTGTGACATCGAAGGTGAACATTCAAATTTGAATTATGAGTAAATGCTTTTCCACATATTTCACAAGAATAAGGTTTTTCGTTTTTATGAGATCGAATACGGCTCTTCAAAGCTGAATTATAAATAAATGTTTTAAAACCTATTTGACAATTCAAGCGATTTCCTTTTGTATGAGATAAAATGTGGCTCTTCAAATTATAACTATCAGTAAATTCTTTCACATCAGTAACAAATGTTTTTTCTTTTGTGTGAGTGCGTAAGTGTATCATTAATCTGCTTTTAAATAAAAAAAATTTATTGCATACTTCACAGGTGTGATACTTCTTATTGGTAAAGATACTTTTATCTACCTTTGTTATTGAAGTACAAAAACTTTCCCTACTTGTTTTACTTAAGGAAGGACCCTTTACTGTTTGAGGATACTGATGCTCATTCAAAGTACTTTGGACGGGAAATTCCATGCTAAATCCCTTGCTTGAGCACGATTTTGCGTCTGAAGGAGCGAAATCCATTGAATGCCACCTGCAATAATGAAAAATAAAAGTATTTATGTACATTTACATCTTTTTCTTCTATAATGTTAACCCTGCTGTTCTGCTTAGGTCTATCAGACACGAAATGAAATTTAATTGCTCATAACTGTTTTACTGAAATTTGTTTTTGATCAAAATTTATGGCTCAAAATGTTAGGTATATAATAACAAATTCGTCAAATTATAAGCGAAAACAATTTTTAATAAAAAAATTTTGAGCAATTAAATTTCATTTTGGCTCATATAGACCCAAGCAGAACAGCAGGGTTAAAAAGTATTTTTAAAAATGGTTAGTTGTAAATGCTTAATGTTAAAGAATATTTTTTATTAAAATGTAAAAAAAAATCAGAAACAATTTCATAATTATTCTTCAATTCTTGTTTTTAAATTTCAATCTGAGGCGATATAAAAGCTCAACTTTTTAAAATGCCCGATCCAAGCTGTAATTTTTCCCACTTCATGTCTTGGACGGAAACCCATGCAAATCGAAAGAAATGAGGCCAAATAAATCTCTATCGAAAAGACAGTTAACCCCTTCGCGACGAGAGACTTTTGCTTAATTTTTAGTTTTTTACCACCGGTTTTTTCAAAACAGAAAATTTTCTGTATTTGAATCGCGAAAATACTTTGATCAAATAAGCTAAATTTCACAATAAAAAATAACTGGTGAGAAAAATGCAGGATTCTGGACATCTTAAGTGGCACGTATACCGATCGTTCATCCCCAAGGGGTTAATACTTAACGACATTACCCTAAAATTACACGGTTTAAGAAAAATATTGTATACATATTTAAGCAAAATTTTTCAGATTAATATAATATTACTCGTTACCCATGGAATGTGAAATAACAATATATTATTGATTAAGAAATAAAAACAACGTTAGGAAAAAGCACAAATAGGAGTGTGTATAAATCGCAAACAGCTGTTTCGAAGCCTGTAAGGCTTCATCATCAGTGTTTAAAAATTAAAATGAAGATCAAATTAAATAAAAGGTAGATTAGAAAAGGTGATGCAGAGATCCAGAGAGGCGTACCTTTCACCTCGACTGTCAACGACAAAATGCGATTCACGGTTGAGAAAACAACCACGGAGTCGATCTCTGGCGCAGACCAGGAGACCAATCATGAAATACCCAATTACTCCGAGAGTCCAAACGAAGAGGAGAAAAGATAAAGGGGGGGGGGGGGGCAGAAAAACGAATTATAGGAATTGAAGCCATATCTTTGAAAAATTCGGTGTGCTGGACAAATCGTTCTCTCGCGGAGTAACTGGGCATTTCAGATTGGTCTCCTCGCCTGCGCGAGAGATTCTTATTAAATATTTAAACATGCAAAATTTAAATGCACTTATATGCTATAGTTAAAAAGGCACTTATATGCTATAAAACATACATTTAATGTATATTTTTTGTAAATTTCAATGATTTTTTTCAATTGCGGATCGAAAATAATTGATAAAAATTTTCGTTCCGAAAAATAAGTCCCAGCGGGATTCGAACTCACAATAAAAAATCTCAAACCCAGCATCCTGCCGACTATGGTACTCAGCCGCTTGCCAAAGAATTAAATTTATCCGATTATAAACTGTAGAGTAAACTTTGCGTTTTCTCAAAACAAAAGGGTCAACAAGGACGGTCAAAGGACTACAAGAGGGTGTTGCGCTTTATGGCTGTCATATAGTTATATCCTAACTATACTCTATCGATACACAAACGTTCACCGCATTCGGTGACCCCAACCTCGGGACCTTCCCTTGTTAGATTCCTGCCTTCAGATCACAGATTTCCCCTTATTTTAATGTTTTGTAACTCAGTAGCTATGTGCTAGGTGGTTTAATGGTTAGAGCGATGCATTTGAGCCTAGATAGTATGAGTTCGAGTCACACGTCTTCTTTTTATTCCTAACTTTTCTTCTAGATCTTTATTTTAAAATGTTTTATTGGCTAAAATATTCTTTTCAGGGGAAGGAGAATTTCCAACTTTATTTATATTGGATAATATATTGGATAATAGTTTTATCAGTGAAATATTCAATATCAGTTTCATTTCTCACTTTTTTATTTAAAAATATTTTATCGGTTATTTTATATTTTTATTAAAAACATAAAACAAAAGATAAAATATTATAAATGGAACATTTTTAAAAGTAATTTTGATGTTAATAACAATTAAAGATATATTTTTATTTTTAAAATAAATTACTTAAATATTCTATTTCAGATTTTTTTTTCTGCTTCTTGATTTTTAAATTTTATGAAGGACCATTTTAATAAAAGTTAACTTTGATATTAATAACAATTAGTTTTATTTCTATTAATAAAATAAAATAAATATTTAAGGGGACCCGGAACACAAAAACCTTCAAATTTTCTATTAAAAAATTTTTGAATTAAAAATTTCTGGGTTTTTTTTGCTTAAAATAACGTTTAAATCATGTTTCTATCTTAAGTAGAACAGAAAATATTAAAATTTTCGTTTTGGTTTGTTTTCAAATTCTAGCTTACAAGCAATGGTTGTCATGGAAACAACTTCTTGTGAAATTGCGCTTTTCTTCATGATGAATTTTTTCATCATTTCTCGTATTTAAATTGTTATAAGTCAAGAACCGTTAAAGATAAATGGTTCAAACTAGGAACATGTCTTTTTCAATGGTTTTACTTTAATTTTGATTCAGCAAATAAAAAAAAATATTTACTTTTGAAAACATGATTTCTTTCACATAATTTTTTAAATTTTTTTAATTAATATTTTTTTAAATGCTGAATCAAAATTAAAACTTATATATTTCTGTTTATTTAAATGAAAAAAAATTGAAATCCTACAAATAATATTTCAAGTTATAACAATTTTAAATTACACCACTTTTTTAATAAATTTTAAATGTATTATTTTTTAAATATATGCGAAGATTTATCATGTGATTTTGTTTACAAATGGTATGGTTAATCATCGCAAAAAATTCAAAATTTTAATTCAATAAATAAAAATTATTTTAAAGTGTGTCCCGGAAACCCCTTACATACGATAAAATGTGCTTAAAATTTTTACATTAACCCTTTCAGGGGCAAGGTACTTCTATTCGGAAAATTCTGAAATGAGTGAAATACACCAGAATTTACAAACAAATTTATTTCAAGGTAAGCAAAAGCTTTTGTTCACGTACTTGATAAAACGAAAAATTTCATTCCAATATTCTGGTGCCAGTGTTACATTTAGGAATTAAAATTAGGTACCGTCGATCGGGCTACTTTGGTCCTTGCTGGGTTACTTTGGTCCAGCTCATAAAAAAGATTTTATTCTTTGTATTGTGCAAACAATACAAGATAATTCGGGTTTTTGCCTTTGAAAAATATTTTAGACCCTACTATAGGGTATTTGAATAGTTTGGGGTAATTAAATTTTTTTAATGGCAACATTGGATGTGTTTGTAAACAACTGTTTTCGTGTGTAGATTTTAACTCCCCAAACTTTCTATAGTGAAACAATCTGGATAAGAGATACAAATAAGGTAAGTGTCAAAATATTACCTTTAGTAAGCTGTAACCCATGTGTGATCATAGTTTTTCCTTTAACTTTTTATTTTGACAGAAAATGTTTACGTTTTCATAAAGCTAACATGAAAACTAGTTTTGGGGGGTTACTTTGTGCCAGGCCTTTTTTGGTCCGGAAGTAGTCCCAGTTACTCAGAAATGCCTTTTATAGAATCAAATCTCTTAAAAAATGTATTAAGTAACATTTTTTTCAAATGTTACTTTAGCAAAGTGTTACATTAATTGTTTTTGTTCCAGTTGCTGAGGATAACATGACGAAAACTGTTTCTCGTGTCTTTAATATTAACATTTGGTTTATTGGGTTTAAATGTTAAAAAAAAAACATTTGTTTATCAAGTTTGCAGTTTTAATTCATTAGCAGATCCTATTGCAATCAATTTCTAATTGGTTTCAATATTCCAACATATGGATTGTACTCATTTTATATGAAACTAAGTGAATGAACCAAAGAAGCCCCCAGCATGGGCTACTTTGTTCCAAAATTTTAAAAATAGTTAAAAAATAAAAAAATAAAAAATTGTCTCTTTAAAACCATACAGTTTGCTTCATTGTTTCCTGTTAATTGATTACAATTCAATTTCAAAGTTGAAAAATCATATATAATATTTTTTAATAATGGAAATGTGAGTGGAACCAGGAAAAAATGGCCCAAAGTAGTTCGACGGTAGTCCAAAAACGAACCACCGTCCTTGAAGGGGTAAAGTGTCTTTTAACATTTAAAGTTTCATTTCAGTGCAAGATTACAGAATACTTTTTTTTTTCAAGCAAAGCATATTTAGAGATGTAAACGAGCAGAAATGTAATAGACCAGGAGGTGACTGCACAGACAATCACCTCACCGAGTTCACGAATGAAATTCCAGGATTAGACAGAACTTGATAAGCACATTAAAATGTAACTGGTCTGCATAGTCATATCTTGGTGGAAAACATCTGCAGACTCAATTTTAATGGTTGATCGGTAGGTTTATCATTGTGTTTTCCTGCACCCAAAGGTATGAAAACTCGGAGCCCCTTGGTTGCAGGAAAATACAATGATAAACCTAACCGTGGAGGAAAGAGATAGATGGAGATGCAGTATCCCGTAAAAATGCAATGGACCATATTCTTCCCTCCGGTTCGAGGCTACAAAAATTCGTCTGCTTGGGATGGGAGCAACATTCAAAACTGCACTATTGAAAAGCATTTTGTTTAGACAATTTATGCTTATATATTATTTTATACGGAGTTTTAAAACTTTTTAGGGGCAGGTACGCGTTATACATGGATTCTTTTCTCAATTTTAAAGTAATGACATGCATATTTTTTTATTTTATTTATAAAATAAAAATTTTAAATTTTAAATTTTAGTTAATACGCATATATGGATTTTAATTAATATGTATATAAGTATTGATTGAAAATAGTTCGTACAATATAAATCGGCAGTATTTTACGCATGCATTTACCTGTATTTCTGCTGCATCAAATGACGCAATAAGGTAAACAAACCCGCTAACCGCTATTTTTACACCACGTGATTCCCCCAGTGTCGTCACGAGAATACTGTCCATATGAATACGATTATCGCACAAATTTAAATGCCCTCATTCGGCCCAAACGAAACAAGCACGTGGAACAGGATCCGAATTCATTGACATCACCCGTGCATTTTTTTTCTTAAATGAAAGTGATCTGCTTATGTTTAAGCATTCTAAAGTAGCATTTCATTGTATTTTAAATTAAAACCTGTATTCCTAAAAGTTTTCTTCCTTTTTTTTTTTTTGTGAAAGCGCGTGGTTTTGATTGGGCCGAATGTAGCGGATTTTAGGGTTACATTTTTGGCGTCACCTCCAGCCACCATACTTCATCTCTATTCATTCTCTTTACTCTATAAACCCCCCACCTTTCAACCACTAAAATCAGGCCTGTAGGGGGTTTCCAACAAGATATGACATGGCAGTCCAGTTGCATTTTAATATGCGAATCGAGCTTTAACTAATCCTGGAATTTCAGCAGTCAATTCGATGAGGTGATGGTTTGTGTAGCTGCCTCTTGGTCTGTTAGAAAACGTCATTAAATTATCAAAGATCGGGCTTCTAAAATGTTTGTAGATACAGCAGAGTCCCAATTATCCGAGTTAATCTGGACCAACCTCGGATAACCGGGACTTACATAAATCATCACTAACTAACGAAATGAAACATGAATTTGCGCACAATTTGTTAATTTTTATGGTTACTTATAGGTCTTTGATGTGCACTTCCGTTGCTTTTAGAAATATGGGAAATGAAAATTTCTGAAATCCTTGATAGTTTTTTGTTTTCATGATAAAAGTTTCTTTGGTGCACTATTACGCCATTGCATAGTTGCCAAATTGTACGTTTTTTTCTTACCACTAAGATGTAATAGTAAATTTAGCTAAATTTAGCGCCGTAATCTAACGATTAAATCAGTAAACAAGTAAAAATTAAATTTAAAAAATCAAATAACCCGAATGCGTAAAAAGTGAACTAATTAATTATTTCTCATCAATGTGAAACTATTTTTTATATTACTTACCTATTTTTTTTATTTACTTGTATTGATGACTTTTAAGTTGTGTTTAATTGTTAGTTCCCATCTATAAACTCTGTTTTGATGAGGCCTATAGATGTGTATGAAGGTTAGAGTTGCAGTAAAGCTAGAGATCCTACCTACACAACTTCCAGGTTGCGTATTATTTAAACGGAGCTTCTGACTGTAAAATAGTCAATGAAACATCGTCTTCATTTTGAAAGACTTATCCAATGATAGGCCACTCAATAGGGTGCGTAAAAAAATTTTCGTCTTTACCGCCATTTTGTATTTTACGGCCGCTATTTTGAATTTATAAAAACAAAATCTAGCCTATAACCATCGGACGGTTAAGACGAATCGATAGAGACCTCATTCATTAAAGTCAATCCAGTCGTTGAGATGTTTCGAGGGTATAAAGAAATCCACATACCCAGATACGCGTGAAACACATAACCGTTCTTGGCAGTCGAGTAAATAAAAAGCCGTACAAGTAAACAGCTATACATTGTTTTAGCGTTCGTCAGATTGTAAGCGTAGCGTCTTCTTATTGCTCGATGTATTCAATCAGTTTTTCCAATCGAACTCCCTTTCGAAATGTGTCATTTTCTTCTGATGAACATCGTTTTCATCATTAACCCCTTAAAAGGCACTGGTTTATTATATATACCACTTAATTTCAATTCCCAAATTCCACATCCGCACCAGAATTTAGGAGTTAAATTTTTGTTTCTTTAATGTACGCGAAGAAAAGCTTGAACTTACTTTTATATAAATTTGTTCATAAATCCTGGTGTCAGTCAATTATTTTAACTTTTAGCAACAGAAGGGCTTTGCCCTTGAAAGGCTTAAGAAGGAGACATTGCCACTAATTCAGTCGCCGTAATCCAACGATAAAATAAAGCAAAAAATTTCCATTAAACTTCACTGTTAAAATTTTTGCAGCATTCTGGCAGGTCATTCGACCGTTTTTTGAAAAAACGGTTTCATAACCATTTTTTAACTATATTATGACCATAAAATGGCCAATAATACGGTCAGAATAGTGTTAAATTAACGCTTGTGTAACCGTTTTCGGAAAAAACAGTCAAATGATCTGCCAGAATGCTGCAAATTTTTAACAGTGTTTAGTGATAATAAAAAACCTTACAGTTCGCAGCTAATGCCATTGTTCTCGCCGTGAGATTATAAGTGTAGCGACTTCTTGTTGTCCAATGTATTCAATAGCTTTGTTTTCCAACCGAACTCAAACTTTCACAATGCGTCACTTTCTTCTGATGAACATCGTTTTCATTAGGGATTGACCGAAAATTCGGTTTCTTTATTTCGGCTCAAAACCTGAGTTTCGCCGAAAATGCTGCTGCAAATTCGTCCGAACCGAAACTATCTATATTCCAAAATTCTACTTTCTTCCTTCAGAAGTTTTCCACATTACTCATCGATTTGAGCTTTATCGACTCAAATGAGACTATTTATTGCCTAGAACTTCGTTGTTTGTAATTATCACATTATCAGTCATGACAGACTCAAGACGTGAATGCAAATTATAAAGCATGCAATGCATATATAACTAAACTTTTCACATGCTCATTAAAAGCTGCAGACATAACATTGATAGAAAATTTTCAGTTTGAAACCTCAGAAAGTGTTTCGAATACTCTTTGAAAAAGTTCTAGTACAACAGATGATCATTTACAGAAATCATTATAAAAGATAGATCGAGGTGTGTATACATAAAACTAAAATATTTTTTAATTAAATGGAATTCGTATAATTAGACAATCTTTCTATGTCGTTGATGAATTAATTACGTTTTATTTGATATGAAAATAAAAAGTTTTGGGTCTAAGGTACAGACAGCCGACTTGGGACACATATATAATTAATTAATAATTATGTATCTCTCTATCCTAAAAAAAAGTAACTAACGCTGTCACCGCCGCCGCCGGTTTTGAATTTTTTGTGACCGGAAGTCTTTCTTCGTTAATATTAAGAAAAATATTGCATACAAAAATATGAAAATCGGTGATATTATAGAGAAATGTTTGATAAACACGCTGATACAGACAGTTTTCAAATCGAAGAATTATTTTAAGATATATTCAATGCTAAAATTGGACAAAATAGTTCCATTAAAAAAGTTTTATAGGAGCAAAAACTATACATGGGAATTTAATCATTGTTAGATCGTATTATGCATTAGAATTTCCCGGTGTGCAGACTGCATTTATTTCTTTAATTTGACTCATTTTTTGAGGTTTTATTTCTATTTTAAATTCAAATTTTCAGCATTTCGAGAGATATTTTTTACATATTTTAGAAAACGGTATTAATTTAAACTGTTGCCAACTGTATAAACAGCGCAAACAATAATGTCTGCTTCAAATTAAAAATTTATTAACACGTGACTATTATAAATAGAAAACTTAAAAAGCAGGAACTCATTGAAAATTACGTCATAAAAACTATATTTACACGTGAATTTTAAAAGAGAAAGAATATTGTAAAATAATAAATTCATTAACATGCGTTAGAAGTCTTAAATAGGATAAATTATGTCACATTTACGTCACATTATACTTATTACGTAAAATGAACAAAAAATAATATTGCAAAACAGTTTAAATTTTAAAATTCCGCGAGACATTTATTTGATATTTTGAGATGATCTTTTCGACTATTTTTGTTAGGACAGCGCAAATAATATTTCATTTCAAACAAAAGTATTTTCACGTGAATATTAAAAACAGAAAAAAAAGTTTGGTGAAAATTACGTCAGATTAAAAACGATACATTTAAAATGTCTTATTTAAAAAAACTTTCTTTTCGCTTTGTTAAAAAATACCGGGAGACACAGACTCTGTTTACTTAATTCATTTTATATTAGATTATTTTGAAATGTTTAACTGATTTTATTTAATCAAAGACGGAAACAGCCATTGTATCTTTTAATAGCAGCTGATTTGGCTTTAAAATTCCGCAATCAAAGAAAAATGAATAGAAACCCGTTTATAGAGAAATCGCCACTGTTTTTTAAATTATAATTCAATCTTTCGAAATCTTTTTAAAGCCGGTCAAATTAGCATGCTTTTAGAGTCTGCGGTGTCTGAACGGGGGTTGGCGAGCGTAGCTCGTAGGGGGCAGAGCCCCCTAGTATTTAATAAATGCATATAATTAATTATTAATTCAAGGGCGGATCTGGAGGGTCCTCAAGGGGGGGGGGCGATTTTAGAAATTTGGAGACTCCAATCTGATGCGCGGGTAGGGACTAATTTTTTTCACTGAGGGTCGGGTTTGGGTCCGGTTGACTTCCACTTTTTGCTGCGGGTCGAGTAAACTTCTACTTTTTTGCTACGGGTCGGGTTTGGGCCCGGTTGGCTTCTAGTTTTCTGCTGCAAGCCAGGTTGACTTCTACTTTTTTCTGTGCGTCGGGTTTGGGTCCGGTTGACTTCTACTTTTTGCTGCGGGTCGGGTAAACTTCTACTTTTTTGCTGCGGGTCGGGTTTGGGCCCGGTTGACTTCTACTTTTTTCTGTGGGTCGCGTTTGGGTCCGGTTGACTTCTACTTTTTGCTGCGGGTCGGGTTAACTTCTACTTTTTTGCTGCGGGTTGGGTTTGGGCCCAGTTGACTTCTATTTTTCTGCTGCGGGTCGGTTGACTTCTACATTTTAGCTGCGCCTAACGCGCTGGGTTTGGATTAGACTGACATACATTATTTCGGGCTTGAGTCAGTTTCGGATTGGGTTTTCACTATTGCGAGAAGGGTTCGGGTTGACCCGATTTTTGAAAAGTAAGTCTAAATATTTTTGAAGATAAAAACAATATACAGTAAAAGCTCCATAACGGACACGTCCAAATAATTATTTAGGGATACTTTTTAATCTTCGGGATTATGTAAAAAGTACTAATTTGGTATAAAACTGCTTGTCTCTTTATATCTAAGATCAGTTGTAATTCAGTAAAGAATGCTTTGAAACTTATCAAAAAACATACCGGGTGTCCCAAAATGGACTGACTGATTTTAAAATTCAATAACTTGCAAATGATGACAGCCATTTAAAAAAAGTCTTGCAGATTATGTAAGGTGTCAGGAGATTTTTTTGCTGCAATTCTTGATTTTACTTTACAATAGCAGCGATAGATGGCGCTGCAATCAATAGTCGTTAAATCGGGGCCCAATTTCTGGCCTTCCTCCTCCGGGCACAGATTTAGCGTCTATTGCTTGCAGCGCCTTCTATCGTTGCTATTTTAAACTAAAATATAGAATCGCAGTAAAAAAAACTCCTGATTAGGGGTGATTCCCAATAAATAAATTTAAAAAAATCTGAAATTCAAAGCAAATTTTCTGAAAGGTTACAGTAGAGGGAGGGGGGGGGGGATTCAATCCTGGCACTAATTATTTTTGTTGCAGGTCGGGTTAACTGTTTTTGATTCGGATCGATTTCAGGCTGAGTCGCTGAGTGCAGATTCTTGCGCAAGCTGTGTTTGTGTTAACCCGTTTCTTCAAAAGTTAGTTCAGTATATTATTTCAGATTAAAAACGATATCTATAATAATAAACATATAGATTTATAATAATAAACATATAGATATATGTGTGCTGTTTTCTAAAGAGACCGCTGTATTTTTTCGACGACTCTTTGGTGAAATTTGCATTTCTTCCACGACTCTTTGACAAAATGCGCGTTTTCCACTACTTTTTGACAAAACTCGCGTTTTTCAACAATCCTTTGACGAAATTTGAGTTTTATCCGCGATCCTTTCACAAAATTTGAGTTTTTTCGAGACTCTTTGACCAAATTCGCGTTTCTTTCGCCACCCTTTGATGAAATTCGCGTTTCTTTCGCGACCCTTTGATGAAATTCCCGTTTCTTTCGCGACCATTTGATGAAATTCGCGTTTCTTTCACGATTCTTTGATAAAAATTGCATTTTTTCGCAAACCTTTGACGAAATTCGTGGTTTTTCGTGGCCATTTGCCAAAATTCCCGTTTTCTTCCGCGATCCTTTGACGAAATTTAAGTTATTTCTGCTGCCCTTTGACGAAACTCACTTTTTTCTCGATCATTTGAAGAATTTCGCGTTTTTTCAGCGGCCCTTTGACAAATTCGCGCTTTTTCGGGGTCTCTTTGAAGAAATTCACTCTTTTTCGTCGTCCTTTTGACAAAATTTGCGCTTTTTCCGTGATCCTTTGGAGGAATTGAAGTTATTTTTAGATTGACGAAATAGATTTTTTATGACGACCATTTGTCAAAATTCGTGACTATTTTTATGTCCGAATTTAAGCATTGATGATTTTTTTTTTTTTTTTTGAACCGAACACCTTAACCCTCTCGCCGCATATTTTTAAGCAAAATAGCTTCAAAAATTGCGCATTTATTTTATTACATATTTCAAATCTTCATATATTTTAGAGTTAAAATATGCCCGAAACCTTTGTGAAAGAGTTTTTTTTTTTTTTTTTTTTTTTTTTTTAATAGAATTAGATCATAAAAAAAAGATTTTCTGCGGAAATCGCGGGTTTTGCAAATTTTGCTACTTTTACGTTGGCCGTGGAAATCGCGGGATGCGCAGCGAGAGGGTAAAAATTTTGGAAAATTCGGAACATAATCACCCCTGCTCCTTGACTTCTTACATAACTCTCCTGCAAGTATTTGTTTTAATAGCTGCCACCATTTGCAAGTTATTGAATTTTAAAATCAGCCAGTGCATTTTGGGACACCCTCTATGTTCATTAGCTATGGGATGATGGATGAAAGAAGCATTAAAAAAAAAATAAAGCGGCCTTCGATATGTCAGTTAGAGGTTTCCCCGGGCTGAAATTTTCTGGCCCAAGTCCAGGTCCAACCCGCACAAAAAAATTATCGCCCGGCCCGGTATAAAAGCTAAAAAATCGACTCCAGCACAGCCTGCATTTTGCCGTTAAAACTATTCATAAAGCACACCACACTTACTTATGCTCATATTTTATTTTCAGATTATGTTCCAAATTCATGAATACATAAAAACGATATTATTAAGGACTATTTAGGCAATTATGTACATAAACACTACTTAAAAATATGAGACAATTACATTCAAATGAAAATCCAGTTAAAAAATCAGTTTAGAATGAAAGAAACGGATGATAAAAGAAAATCACAATTTTAAAGCTCTACATGGAACTAGTATGTTCTGGCCATCACAAAACTTTCTTCTATCTCATACATGTCAATACTTCAAAATTCACTATCTCAGTGCCAATCTGTGTTCATCATGAGAATTCTAAAAATATGAAATTCCGTGCATTAGTTCTCGAGGTATGACTGTCACTGAAATCGTGTAAATCCAGCAAAATGCAGCATAGCAGCGCCACCTATTGGGTTATTTACACCAGAACCTAATTATCACCAACTTATGTCAACGTCTAACTGAATATGAAGTGTGAGGAAAATTCGTGCATTAGTTCTTGAGATAGAGGTATTGCGCAAATCATGACAAATGCAGCATAGAAGCGCCACCTGTTGAGCGATTTGCAACAACACATAATCAGCGGCAATATTAATCAAGTTATACTTAAATCTGAAGTTTGAGGAAAATTCGTGCATTAGTTCTTGGGATAGAGCTATTGAGGAAATAGCTCAAAATGCAGCACAGCAGCGCCACCTATTGGGCGATTTACACAAACACGTAGTCAGCATCATTCCATATAAAGGACTAACTAAATCCGAAGTTCGATGAAAATGTGTGCATTGGTTCTTGAGATAGAGCTACTGCAAAAATAGTGTAAATCCTGCAAAATGCAGCATAGCAGCGCCACCTGTTGGGCGATTTACATCAAAACGTAAACGGCATCCATTCATGTCAAGGACTAACGGAATCTGAAGTTTTATAAAATTCCGTGCATTAGTTCTTGAGATAGAGCTTTTGCGGAAATCCTGCAAAATGCTACATAGCAGCGCCACCTGCTGGGCGATTTACACCAAAACCTAATCAGCACCAATCTATATCAGGGACTACCTGAATATAAATTTTTATTAAATTCTGCGTATTAGTTCTTGAGATAGAGCGCCCACAAAATTTGTGTCACATACAGACAGACAGACGGACAGACAGTCGGAATTTAGAGGAGTGCACAGGTCGCGGTCGGGCCAGTAACGCTTATCATAAGGACTGACACGGACTGAACGTTTAGCTTTTATTCCGGGCCGAGGCCCGACTTGGAAATTTCGGCCAGTGCAGACCTAGGAAGAATGAAGTCCAGGCCAGGCTCGACCTGGAAGAAAAAGAAGTCTGGCCAGACCCGAATCTGCAGAAAAATTTAAGATCAGGACACGGCCCGGCTCTAAAAGAGGGAAGACCTGACCCAGCACGAGTCTTGTGGATTAAAACTGGCGCGACCCGGGACGGGTCGCGCCAGTTGAGGGGGCGATCGCCCCCTCGCCCCCCCCCCCCCTTAGATCCGCCATTGTAATAATTATGCATTTTTTAAATACGTATAATTAATTAATAATTGTGTATATTTGTGTATGTATTAACTACTTTTAAAATTTTTGGATTTTTTCGTTTTCGTTCGAAAATTAGGAAGATCAACGAAATTCGGGTTCGGTTTCGGCTTTAAAAACCCATTTCGATCGATCCTTAGTTTTCATCATTAAGCAACAGTCATTGTCAATGAAGTGCTACGTGAAGATGGAGCAGTCGTAAAAATTTAGAATTCTGATTTTCTAGTTAGAATGGGGAAAATGGTCATTTTTTAACACTTTTCAACATATTTGAAAACTGTTTATGAATTTGGTTTGTCTGTCCATCTGTCCACGCTCAATCTCGCGTAAATATATTCGTATTTTCATGCAGTTGATATATGTCAAGGAGGTTTACCATGGCATGCTCAGTATTGAATATGAAGTGTGTAGCATTTAGTAGTTCATTTACACGGACACTCAAATGAATTCCGTTTCATTATAGTCAATGGGAAAAATTCGATTGCAGTGTATTTTAATAACATTTCGATATTTCAAATGTATTGAAATTTATATAAATCCTTGAATTTCACTACAAGATGATTACTATAGAATAAGTCGTTCATAACATTTATCGTACATTTACAGGGACACACGAAAGAAATCGGTTATAGAATTATCACAATCTTTGAGCAGTAACTGCTGGGCGTGCGTTTTCAATTTCGGTATGCGCTTTCAAATTGAACGAATTTTTCGCATGTTACGCGTTATGTATAAATTCGAAACCTCGTATACGGGGCTCCACAAAAGTATACACGTATCATTTTCCCTACTAGGACTTCCCTCAGAGGGATTAGTCTGAGCGATGTTAGTGAAAACATAGATTTAATAACAACTCGTGACAAGAATAGAAAGGGAGATGCTATATTTAATTGACAATACGTGGCGTGTCTGAAAAACATTCAACCTTCGTCCGAAAAAAATACATAAATTACCTGGCAGGATTGGTACCCTTATTCCTTTCGAGGTAGGCCCCTTGCTCCTCCACACAAACAAATCGCATTGACTGCAGTGTAAATTATGACACGAGATCTGGAATATTTCGTCTGCATAACCTTTGAGCTGTGAAAATGTCATTTCGAGTAATTTAAAATCCGTACATATTTTTCCAACAAATCATGCAAGCTATAATACGTCAATATTAACCCGATTAAAAAAATTAGCCGAATAAGTTACTATATAAAAAATCGTCCAATGACACTTGGACTTGGACGAGATGATTTGCAGAGTAACCGGAGCGAAGCTCCGCACCTCTGGTAGAGATCTGGAAGTAGAGTCAATTTATGTCATAGCCGAAGCCTGACAACATAACGTCAGGAACGCGAAAAAGGAGGAAAACCCCCAAATATAAACAAAAGGCCCTAAACAGGCACCATACATTTAAAAGATATAATAATAAAATAATTAAGAATAATGATAAAAATATAAAAAGAAAAAAGAAAAAGAAAAGCTATGTACAAGAAAAATTTACAATTAATAGATGATAAAAACGTCCAGGAAGGAAAGCCCTATCAAGTAATAAAGGGAACTAAAAGTTAACCCGGGTCAATGTTTTCCGGCAGATGAAGAGTGGCACGAGGTCTTCTCCAGCGGGCTCTCTCATCATAAGTAGTGACATTTTGAAGAGTAGGATTTGGAATGGAAGGTAAATTGTTGAAGAATTTTGTAGCTTGGTGTTTAATTGCACTTCTGATAGGAGGAATTTTGAGGTCCTTATGGATAACCGTATTTCTACGGTACCAAGGGCTGTGAACAATACCACGGAGGGTTTTGTTTTGGACAACTTGGATCTTTTGCAGATTGGTCTTAGCCGCAGATCCCCAGATCTGAGCGCAGTAGAGAAGTATGGGAGGAAGAACTGTCTTATATAACAGCAATTTATTGCCCATACTCATCTCATCACTGTACAGGAGATGGGCAAGATCATTTTTTGCTTTGTAGAACTTTTGGACGCTATATTCGATTTGCTTGCGCCAAGTGAGCGTGCTGTCCAGATATACACCCAGGTACTTAACCTCTCGTCCAAAGCTGATGAAGGAGCCATCAAGGTAGAGTGGAGGAGGGATGGAACGATTACGAGTGAAGATAATAGTTTGTGATTTATTGGAGTTAATTTTTATACGCCATTTAAAGAAAAAGGATTCAAGTTTACATATGTGCTGTTGTAGATACTCGTGCAGGAAAAGACAGTTTTTGTCACGAGCCATCACTGTAGTGTCGTCCACATAAATAGCCAACAATGTGCGTGGAGTAGTGGGAATGTCAGATATATAGGATTTGTAAAGCCAGGGGCCCAATTTGGAGCCTTGTGGCACGCCCGCACGAATCAGGCGAGGTGTTGAAATGATGTTAGCATAGCGAACGCAGAATGTTCTGCCACGAAGGTACTTGTCAGTAATGTGCACATGCGCAGTCGGTACTTTTAATTTGAGAAGTTTGTAAATGAGGCCAGATAGACAAACAGTATCAAACGCCTTCGCGACATCAATAAAGAGTGACCCAACATACTCAGAGTCGTCAAACCCATCATGGATGAATTCAACCACCCTAAGCAGCTGGTGTGCAGTAGAATGTTTGGGTCTAAAGCCAAATTGTTCAGGAATGTCAGGAAGAAACTGTTGCAGACGGGTGAGAAAGATGTGCTCAGTCAGCTTACCAAGGACAGGGAGCAAGCTGATGGGTCTGTAACTTCTGGCCAGTGAAGGGTCTTCCCCGGGTTTCTTAATAGGTACGATGATAGCTTTTTTCCAGTCACTAGGAAAATGTTGAAAATTGAAGCAGGCATTAATCAGATTGGCTAGATAACCAGCATAGTGGAGAGGGAGATTTTTGATAGCCGAATTAGTAATTCCATCATGTCCAGGGGCCTTTTTATTGGGTAAATTTTTGATCACTGCAATGATCTCCTCAGGGGTGGTCGGTTCAATTGATCTGACAGGCTCACGGGCTGAAAATCTGCTAATAACATGGTCAACCCGATCAATAGTGTCTGCATTAAAAACATCACTATGCGGTTGAAGTTGACCTTCATATTGATCAGCAAGCACCTCCACTTTTTCTTGGTCGAGGCATTTATGTCCAGTATCTGTAAGGAGAGGAGGGATAGGGGTAAAGGGTTTCCTGACTCTTTTCAGATAATTCCAAAGAGAATTATCCGTAAGAGCCAAGGAGGTAATGAAATCAGACCAATTGTTATTCTTGAAATTTTTTACATCCCGCTTAATGATAGCATTAAGTCGGTTCATATCTGCACGGATACTGGGATCCCTGTTGGCTTGCCACAATCGCCGAAGGCGATTTCGTTGACGAATTTTAATTTTGATATCTTTAGGGAGGGTTTGGTAATTTTGACGAGCCTGATGGCATTTAGAAGCTTCAAGAGAATTTTGGATCAATTTGGTAAGGTTTGTGACAGCCAATTCAATTTTCTCGACAGAATTGAGTTCATCGAAAGGTGGGGGAGCATTATTGATTGTATTTGTATAATGTTGCCAATCATAAACATAGGGGTGAGAAGAGAAGGGAGGGAGGGATTACAATCAATATCAATTTGGATAGAGAGGTGATCCGATGCGAGAGCCGAAATAGGGGTGATGGTATAAGGGAAGGGAATATTATTAAGCAGGGCCAGATCAATAGTCATACCATTTCCCCAAGGGCCATAGCGAGTGGGGGAGGTGGGGGCAGCAATTTCAACACCATTGTTGATACAGTAATTATGGAGGGTTTCCCCTAAATTGTCCATATTACTATTGGGACACCAACTGGGATGATGGGAATTGAAGTCACCTGCAAGAATGACGTTGTTATCTAGCCTGAAAAGCTTGTTTAGGTCATGGGGGAGAGCCGAATGATTCGAAACCCGGAGATAAATTGAAGAAATAACAAAAGAATTTCGCTGGTCGAGATAAACTTTAACATTAGCGTTTTCAAGAAGGTCAAGAGACAGGGGGGGAATATGCGCATGAGAGACCCTTCTACTCATGAATATAGCAGTCCCGCCATATGGCGAAATACCGTTAGCATCAGTACGGGGGGTAAAATAAGCTTTAAAATTTTGAATATTGAGGTTTTTGGTGCAGGCAGTACGGACCTCCTGTACACAAATGAGATCAACAGGGTTTTCAACAACGAAATCCCTGAGCTCATCAATCTTAGACCTGAGGCCATTGGCATTCCAGAACAGTATTTTGAAGGACCCCATTATTTGGATGTTTTGTCAGAGCTCAGAAAGCTCATGGAGCTATCAGCACTTAAAATTCTTAGGAAGTCAGCAGTTGTTCTATCAGAGCATAATTTTTGGAATTTTTCCAACAAGTTACATAATTTAATTAATCTATCTAAAATAAGATCAAAGTCCTTAGAATTTGAGATAATAAAGTTCAATAAAGCATTCTGATCAAAGGAATTAACAGTAGATCTGGTATTATTAGTTGGTGCTATAACCTGAGGAGCAGAAGCAGGTCTTTTTGTAGAGGTGGCAGAATTTGCAATAGCATTGCTATTGGTAGAAGCAGAAGTAAAAATAGATGCATTAGTAGCAGTTTCTACTGCATTTTTTCCATTTAGTGCAGCCGAAAAAGAAATATTTTTTGATAGAGGTTTTGAAGAGAAGGCCTGGTTGTAGTTTCTGATGGTGCTAACTTTATTAGCCCTGATGTTTTTTGGATTTTTAGGGCACCCGCCGAAGTTTGCCGTATGATTTTCAGAACAATTAGAGCATTTGATACCACTTCGATCAGTAATCTGGCATTCCTTGACGTTGTGCTCCCCAGAGCACTTGAGGCATTTAGGTTTTAGAGTGCAGCACTCGCTGGAGTGGTTAAACAGCTGACAATTATAGCACTGTTTCGTGCCATTGAACTTATAAGCCTCTACTTTAACATAGAAACCAAGTAGGCTTCTTATATCAAAAATATGCTTAAATAACTGATCTTGGAAAACATCGACCAGGAAGATAGGCATGGGTAATTTGGTCTTAAAACTACGTAGTTGCACTACACGATGGATATTATAGCCTAATTCAGAGAGTTCCGATTTAATTTCGGCTAGGGGGGGTATCGTTGGGAATTCCCTTAATAAGAATCTTCCTAGGACGTTCCGTTTTAAGTTTCATTTCAAAGAATTCAATATTATTGGTAATTAGGTAACTCTGTATCTTTCTATATACATCAACAGTTTTAGGAAAAAATTTAATAAAGTTCTCTTGAACTTTCTTAAAAACTTTAGTTTCAGAAATTTCATCAATTTTTGTGGCTAAAGCCCTCCAATCTCCAGTTATTTTAACAAAGAACGGCTCAGGCCTAGGTTCTTTGTTCGTAGGTTTAGCTGCCGTAGAACCTGGGTCGGCGATATCACCTTCCTCAGTCATACGGTCAGTGACATTTTGCTCAGAAGTATTAGCAAGTGAATCAAAAGAATTTTTTATCTCAATAGGTTTAGATTGCTTTAAGTTAACAAGTTTAGCAGTTTTGAGGGGTATTTTAAACTCCTCATCACTATCATTAGATCTTTTATTACTAGCAGAGATATTATTAACAAGTTTAGGAAATTCACTATCAAGGGTACGCATATTATTTAAGAGAGCATTTACAGCAATACAAATATTATTTATAACAGTTACATCATTACAATTAATTTCGGCTAATGACACAAACAAACTCCACGTACCTTTAAAATTCCTGAGAAATTGATCCTTGGCAAAATCACAAGCTCCGGATAAAAAGTTGGCACATTCTCGAAGAAGAGATATGAGAGATTGTCCTTGCGTCGAAGCATTCAACACAGTTTGCCATTGTGTAATCCAAGTATTTAGCATCGAAAAATCATTAGGAAAACAGTCCTGGTTTCCGGTTTTATTTTCACTACAATCCATCACACAACACTTTCGCGCACAAAATAATTCTTATAAGAACAATTCACTCGCAAAAGATTACAGTCTCGATGAAATGACACATTACGTAAAAGAAACAATGAAACATTACGCAATCACCGCTCGAAGAAACACCACTCACAACTCATGATCTTATATGGTATAAGGTTAAACGCTCTTACACGAGTAATCTCTCCCCGTCCAATGACAATTGAGAAAATGACCTTATGATTAATTCTTTAGATTAGTGAAGCTGAAAAAAAATTGCACATCAAATTTAAATAGACACATTTCGACACTTTTACCCAGAGAAGTAACATTTTGACAAGTACTTTCGTGCAAACTATTCGCTGTTTCATACAGACATTTATTCAATGTTAACACAACTTATTCAATGCTGGAAAAGTAGCTACCCGTTTTGTTGCATTTAAGTTGCAAGTTTTTTTTTTTTTTTTTTTTTTGTTAACTGACCGGCATTAACGACTTAAAAGTAATATCCATGTGAAATTTCAAAATTTCTTTCTCTAACAATTCCAAATAAATCGTGATTTAGAAATTTTCTAGAATGTTTTACCTTTATTTCTAACTTTAAAATTTCGAACCTTGTAGAAAGAGTTCATAACGAGTATTTACATCTTAAAAGTAATCACCGCACAAAATTTCAAATTTCTAGCCCAAACAATATCTCAGACTTCACAATTTTAGAACTTTCTGCTCCTGCACCCATGGAGGTTGTTGTACCGACATAAAATATAGTCTTTGTTGAAGCAGAGATGGTTACCAGCATTTTCAACCATTATTTATTAAATCGGCTAGGTAGTTTCTGAGATTACATTCCACAAACACACAAACGCTACTACTTTATAATATTAGCATACACGTAGATAAAGGAGCCGTTTAACTTTTATTGTATGAAAACATAAATAATTTATTTAATACGTGTTAGCAGATGTATTTATTAAAATACATACATAAACCAGTTTAATACTTCTTCGATTTTATTTTCATTGTCGTTTATATCATTTGGCAAAAACATCTCACTTTCTTAAACCCGAATTGGTTCAAACCTTTTAAAAAAAGCGCCAAGGCCTATATAACGACGAAGTATTGTGAAGGGTGTTAGACACATGGTAATAAGGTAATTACTTTGATACAGGATATAAATCGCTAGCTTTTGTAAAGCACTCATTTCATTTGAAATACATAAATTAAATACATTTAAAAAACACGACTTTGACTCTTAAAAAAAAAAAAAAAATACAAATAAGTAAAAATAATAATAAGGGATAATAAGTCAAAACATTTTCTTTCAACATCAAAGAATTGTTTCTAAATTACTCATGCGAAAAAATAGTTGCTTTTGGCGAAAAACAAATGCCCTTGTCTAAATTTTAACCTAGCTAAAAATAAAGTACCGTGATTACTTCAAATGTTATAGGAATGTTCCGTAATCTGGTTTGCAACTAATTTCGTATTTTAAAAAGTGTCGCTTAACGCCAAGTTAATTTCATTGCGGTAACTTTTTTTGGGGAGGGATGGGGGCAGAGATTGCAAACACTTACATTTTAATTAAAACTTTTGTTTATATATCTGTCGCTTGTACAATTAATTAGTACCTTGATGATCGAGCTTCACTCGAAACATATCTAAAATACTCCTTCTGTGGTTGCTTGCTCACAGCCAATTTTATATCACTATTATAACTCTCACATAGTTATAACAATGTTGTTGTTAGTATTATTCTTGTTTGACGGCAACCTTGCCCGTGTATCTAAATTATTGGTCATTTTTCTTGTACGAAGAGTGGCTATAACATATGTTTCATTTCGCATACCATGAACCCATTGCTGCACAGATGTCATATACGCAGCACATTGGCACGATTTTTTCTTAGGCTAATGTCATATGGGTCATTTTCAATAAATGCATACAATTCAGAAAAACATTTTTTTTTAAAATTACTTTTAAATTTCACATTAAAAATGAAATAAGTGATAATGTATAAGTTAGATGTGTCTGTAAATATAATTAATTAAGCACTTTAGCTTTTGGTATAATTTTTATACACTATTTTACTATATTTTATACACTATTTACCAGTAACATGGTAACAGACTTGACTGGTAACAGACTTGACATTAACAGCAAAATATCTTCCAAAACCTACATACTAATTATTAACACAAAGAAACAAAACAAAATCTTTAATAAATTGATATTGCTAAAATTGCTAAATTTAACTAGATAATAATATTCAAGCAAAAGAAAGTACTAAACTTATATTTTTAACATAAAAAATTAGGTAACAGACTTGACATTGAATAAAAATACTCACCTTTATAAAAATTTTTTTACTCCACTACACTGTTGTTTTTCAACTGCAAAAGAAAATGGCTACAAGTAAATATTTAACTAGTATAAGTGTTTTTATTGCAAATGCGCTGCCTTGGTGAAATTGTCAACCTTTATTTCATGAAATTGTAGCTTGGTAACAGACTTGACAAAATATGAGGAACAAGATGTTTTGTACATTTTCTTTAATTTTTTTTTTTTTTTTTCTGGAATAATGTCAGAAATTTAAAATAATGATGATTTATCTCATTAAATGTCCCAATTACTTTCCTTTTAAAGTGAAAAATGAAGTGAAAAAATATTACAGAATTATAAAATACAGAAGAGGGACAGCTATTTTTTTCTTCCACGAGATGCAAAAATCTGCATCTTTACGAAAAAAATATGAAAGTGATTATTTTTATGTTTTAGAAATATGTTGTGTAGTGTAATTAAATAAATATAATATTTATAGTCAGTTTTAAATAATATATTATGAGTACAATTTTTTTTTTTTTTTTTTTACTGTGGGACAGCATATGTATGCATATTTTGAAAATGACCCATATACGCACCGGGGTACTTAACTGGCGCCAAAGTGTCGTTATTTTGCTTGATATGGTAACCCGGTTGTTGTTGTTTATCTATTAATAAATTGTTTATTTACTTTTATTTTATTTTCTAAAATTATATACATTTTTTTGTTCTATAGTTATTAATTAAATTTATATTTTATTTGTTGTTATTCCTTTTTAAAAAATATATATGTAACTGGTATTCGAAACGAGGTTTTCGCAAAATTGGCGTTAGAAAAAAATCGCGCTAACTTGGTGCGTATTATGACATCTGTGCCCCAATGTCCATATTGATACTTTTGTGTTAGCCGAACGCAGGTGATAAATGGCGAAACAATTTTCCCATACCATATTCATATTGCAGTCATTTCATTTAAAACGTGACAGAATCATAAAATATAACATATATTGGAGCAGCGACTGTCACTATCAGTTTGCAGCCATTACTTTTGAAATCGGCTTGATATTTCCTGAGATTGTGTAAAAATCGCAATTTAGAAAACTTTTCGTGCACATTCAACCCTTTTAAATTTCCAATTTTTTCGAAACTGTCCTTAAAGAACATTTATATCTAATAAATATGTACCATGCTTAATTTCCAGTTGCTGGCCCCTCCCGATCACACAAATCGCAATTTAGAACGTTTTTTGCTTCTGCAACTCCCATGCGGTAGTGACACCGACATGAAATAGTGTCTATGTTAGAGCAGAGGCTGTCAGCATCAATTTCCTACCATTACTTTTGAAATCAGTTTGATTCCTCCTCAGATTGTTCACAAATCGGCATTTAGACCATTTTTAGAGCACTTTTCGCGCATTTTCACCCCTTTTAAATTTCAAATTTTTAAACAAATGTTCTTAGAGATCACTTACATCTAATAAATATATACCATGCCAAATTTCATGAATCTAGGTCTTTCCATAGCATAAAAATCGCATTTTTAGAACGATTTTTGCTCCTGCACCCCCTTTGGGGCAGTGGAAACAGACATAAAATATAGCCAATCTTGGAGCAAGAGCTGTCATCATAATTTTTAAACCATTATGTTTGGAATCGGTTCAGTACTTCCTGAGATTACATAGAAATCGCAATTTAGAACGTTTATTAGAACGCTTTTCGCGCATTTTCACCCCTTTTAAATTTCGATTTTTTTTTTAGGAAATGTTCTTAGCGATCATTGATATCTAATAAGTAACTACCATTGCAAATTTCATGATTCTAGGCCATATCATAACACAAAAACCGCAACTTAGAACGTTTTTGGATCCTGCAACCTCCAGGCGATAGTGACACAAACATAAAATAGAGTCAGGGCAAGGGCTGTCACCATCAATTTACAACCATTGCTTTTTAAATCGATTTGGTACTTCCATAGATATAGGAAGGATATATAAATGGATAACGAGAAATTAGTTTCGTTCTCATTTCGGCAGGGAATCCTGGGATAGGATTCCAGTAACCAGGCGCGGATCCACGGGGGGGGGGGGGGCGATCGGGGCGATCGCCCCCCCCCCAAAAGTATAAATCCACCGCTTATTGCGAATTCCCACAAATGGTTGCCAAAAAAATCACAAAATTCGTCCAAGAATTGCGCAAAAAGAGCCAATTTCGTCAAAAAATTGCGGAAAAAACGCGAATTTCGTCAAAAAAATCGCGCATTTCGTCAAAGGACCGCGAAAAAACGAAAATTTTGTCAAAGGATCGCAGAAAAAAAGTGAATTTTGTCAAAGGATCGCAGAAAAATACGCACATTTCGTCAAGAGATCTCGGAAAAAATACGATTTTCAGTAAAGGATCGCGAAAAAAATACGCGAATTTCGCCAAAGAATAGCTGAAAAAACGCAAATTTTGTCAAAGGGCCACGAAAAAATGCATATTTTGCGCCAGGAGGAGATTCCCCGAGGCACGGATCCAGGGAGGGGGCGATCGGGGCGGTCCCCCCCCCCCTCCCAAGATATAAATCCAACGCCTTTAACGGCATTTTTCGCGGAACAGGCAGACAAGCAACCGAAAACCAAACACATTTCGGGTGTCATTGGTAAACCTCACTGACGTTTCGCCAATTAATGAACAAAAAAGGATTATGTCCTGTCAAAAGGCATGTGGCGCCATAATTTTTGACACTGTGGGTTGAGGTGGGGGACGATGCCACTTCGTGTACCTTTTGTTGAATTTCTACAACAGAAAATTGACACCGTTATGCGGATCCTTTTAAAGTGGGGAAACTTTTTCATCTTTTCAAAGAAGCTGCACTTCTAATTTCTGTATAATATTTTTTGCAGAGCTATTTTGTTTGAGAAAAGAATGGGATTCGTAGCAATTTTCAAAGAAAGAAAGAAACAAGAAAAAGAAAGGACCTTTTAAAACTTCAAGCATCTTAATATTTTCTGAAAAAAGCCACTAATGTTTTTAAAAAATGTACTGCTATTGCCACCCGTATTGGAGAATTTCAAGGGGTATTTGGTGAATGAACAAAAAATGATTATGTCTTAGTCAGTTAAAAGCTAAAATGCATATGGTGTGTTAATTTTTTAAAGCCAACTTGGTAAACCAGTTCTTCCTTTATGTATTTACTTAACGAAAGGCCTTCAAACTGATTTGAATAGAAAATGCCGTTCTACTGTCACCCAACTTTCATTGTTCGGTTTACCATTTTTCGTTGTCTTTTTACCTCTTGTAGAGAAGCTATGGAAACAGATCTAGGTCTCAATAACAAATGTTAACCTTGATGGACTAATAATGAGTAGATTATGAAGAAGTATACGCACCGCTTAGATGACACATTTTCACTTTTCAAGGATGTTAAGACCCCTTTAGATTTTTATTCCGTCCTTTTTTTTTAATAAACCGATAAGATAAATAATTACCAGAGTAAAAATGAAAAGAATAAAAATAAGATATTTAATAAATAAATTCTATGGTAACATTTTTAATTTTTCGGCACAATTAGTAACAATAAGTCATATTTTGAGGAGAGGAGCCTTATATAATAGGGTGGGCCGAAAAAAACTTTTTTTCGATTTTCGATGATGGGTAGTGCGGAAAAGTTCCCACTGGTGGCACTAAGGTCACACAAAAAATTTGAGATTTTTCGGACAATTCCTTCATTTGCCGCAAATGACTTGAAGTTTGGCTCAAATGCTGATTTTTGAACTTTTTTAGCAAAAGTTTAAAAAATGTTAAATTTAAGTTTTTTTAGCTGAATTTACTTGAAATGTCATGTTTAGTGTACGAAACGTTTAAATGAACTCTAATTATGTATTATTTAATAGTTATGTGCATTTTGAATTAGGTGACTTTTATGGCTTTTTCGCGTATAAGTGAGCAAAAATTGCAGGAATTGTGACAACAGGGAATAAGGATCTCGTCATCGATAAAGACTTGGTCAGAAGGCTGAAAAAGAAACTTGGAAAGAAGATACAGGAGAAGGAAGATCTTAGAGGAAGAAAAATTACAAGCATCTTTTTTGATAGTAGAAAAAATAAAACGATCTTCATAAAAAAGGGGGACCGACACAACGCCGCCGACAGAAAGGCGAAACAAATATCACCATGTTGTCTGAACGTGGTTTGGAATATTTGGGTCACTTGACACCTCCTTCTGACCACTGCGGAGAAATAGCAAAATCATTATAAAATTTTCTAAGCCAGAATAAAGCCTGCTTTGGAAAAAATCAAGAATAGAACCGCAATATTTGATATGTATTCTTCATACGTACTTGCTCCCACTCCGACAGCGGAATCAACTGTCTAAACTAGATGGTAGAACCACTTGGCCTAAGACCTTTACCAACTGAAACGGAGCTAGATTAATAGAGTACTTAAATCTTCAGCCTTTTGCATTTTTGATGTCCATGAAACAGGAATAGGCTCGTAGAAATGAACAAGTACATTTTCGCACGCCATTAGGGATTATGTGCTTCGTATTTCTCTCGACGGTGCCGCTTGTTCCCTTTTTCTATAAAGATCGTGTTATTATTTCTACTATAAAAAATATGGTTGTAATTTTTCATACTCCAAGATATTCCTCCTCCTGCCTCTTCTTTTCAAGTTTCTTTTTCTGTCTTCCGACCAAGTGTTTATCGATGATAAGATTTTTATTCCTGGTTGTCACAATTCCTGCATCCTGAAGCACAGATGAAGCTCTTAACGCAGTTTACCTATATGATATACCAGTTCTAAATCTGGTGAACGCTGTGTGAGAAAGGGATATGCGTTTGGGAGTGTCTGCTTATGAAGGCCCTGGTTCAAATTCTGATTCAGACGAACTGCCTGCTTCAAAGTTCCCACTTTTTCAATCTTCTGACAAATAGCTGTATATTTTAGGGCATAAAAATAATTAAATCCCATCTTGCAGTTACTCCCATCTCAAATTTCCCCCTCATCCTCGTGATGACTGATTGCGTTTTAATTGGTTTCTACTCCATATCTCTCTCCTTGCAGAATTCCTGTCAAGACACGCTGTAGTCCGGCATTCAAATATGTGACTCTGAACGCATCGAAAAACCGAAGGAAGAGCGACGAACATAATAAAGACAAAAGAGAGAATCCGACGAACGAACCAGACAATACTTACAAATTTTGCTCAGTTATACGCGAAAAGGCTATAAAAATCGCCTAATTCAAAATACACATAACTAATAAATAATAGTCAGAGTTTATTTAATCATTTTGTACACTAAACATGACATTTCAAGTAAATTCAGCGAAAACAAATTTAATTTACCATTTTAAAAAATTTTGCTAAAAAAGTTCAAAAATTAGCATTTGAGCAAAACTTCAAGCCATTTGCGACAAATTTGCGGCAGAATTGTCCGAAAAATCTCAAATTTTTTGAGTAAACTGTGCCAACAGTGGCAACTTTTCCACACTACCCATCATCGAAAATCGAAAAAAAGTTAATTTCGGCCCACCCTATTATATAATAAGACGGTTGGTTAACCGAGTGTGTCGGTTAATTGAACGTCGGATAATCGAGAGTCTATATTAATTTTAAATATCATTAATTATTTCATACTGATATAATAATTAACTGCAAGGAATGATTTAACCAATAGAAACTAAGACTTGTTGATTATATATCATTCGGGATCGCCCCCCCCCCCAAAACGAGTCTCTGGATCCGCCTCTGCCAGTAACCCAGAGCGATTGGCGAATATTTGGCAGTTTTTTCTCCCCGTCAGTTGCTTTTAAAAACTTCAATCTCTCCCCACATTTGTCTGATTGATGACTTAACTTTGTACTTTTCTCCTAGGGGCGTGGGTGCGGATTAGTACAAAATAGGTGTTTGCATTTCAAAACTTTTGCATTGTTTGTTGGTGGAGAAATTTCTTTTGACATTCTATAAAATGATATTTTTGCAATTCTAAGTCTGACAAAGGAATAGTATTTTTATAAAAAAAAATGTTTGAGCTATTTTCAAAGTTTAAAAACCTGTGATAACTAATTCAAACAGAAAACCATACAGTGAAATCTGTCGAAGCCGGAAATCTGCCTAAAGCGGAAACATTTCAGAGTCCCACATTTTTAAACATAGAGATTTCCGAGAAATCTGTATAAGGCGGAAACAATCTGTGTAAAGCGGAACCGGACATTCATTTTGGGGCCCGAGGTAGCACATTTACTGTTTAAGGCGGAAGAAAATTCCGCTGCGAAATATAAATGGAAAGAAACCTTATTTTTTCATAATGACATGTATTGTCCAGTCTCATTCTCAGAGGTCAGAATGGTGTCTCGTTGATTGATGACAGTTTTTTGGGGAATTAGGATGATTCTATTACTGTATGAGAAATGTTGGACAATGGGTCACGGGATTTCTGACAAGTTCATTCTTCGGCTACGGTAAAGTGAGAGGATCTGTTTAAAAGAGCGGGCTACCACACTGATATCTTATGGGGGATTTCAACACCCTTTCACCCTCTCCGGAAAAAGATTATCCCTTGGTTAACTCCTAATCTTTGTCATATAATAGAAGGGCGAATTTCTGAATTTCTTCGTCGAATTTTAGACAAAAAGAATATTGCCACAACTTCCCGAAATATCTACAAGCTCTTTTCAATAGGTGAAGAAAATGCAGACTGTGAAACTTTAGTTGTGTAAATAACTTTAGTTTGTGTTTAATCCAGTAAGTGCTAGATGCAAGACGATATCGTTGTCGTATGTCGAATACACTTATAGATTATAAAGAGGATATTTGTTGTATAATTTAAGTCATTATTCCCAAAATGGATAATAAATCAAAAACGTCGAATACTTTATCCTTAAAAGACAAAATTGAAATTATTAAACTCAAAGAGCAAAATGTCCCAGTTAAAAGCTTATGTGAGAGATTCAAATGTGGAAAAACTCAAATCTATGATGCTATCAAAAAGAAGGATGAACTTCGTAAAGAATTTGAAGAAGGAGGAGATTGCACGCGGAAACGTAAAAGGCAAGTTGAAAACGAAGACGTCGATAAACTAACATGGGAATGGTTTAACAATGCCAGAGCAAAAAATCTGCTCATACCAGGAATTTTAGTTCGGGAAAAAACAAAAGAAATTGCTGAGGAAATTGGGAAAAAAGATTTTAAAGCATCAAATGGCTGGTTGATGAGCTTCAGAGCTCGACATAATCTGCCACTGAAACAAATGTGTGGCGAATCAAAAGATATTCCGGATTCTGATGTTGAAAAATGGATAGACAGAATTTCTTTATTAGTAGATGGTTATGCTCAAAGGGATATTTTTAATTGCGATGAAACAGGACTGTTTTTTCGGGAATTGCCTACAAAAACTCTGACTGAAAAAGGAAAAGCATGTTTTGGTGGAAAGCACTCAAAGGAGCGCCTGACTTTGCTTCTTTGCATCAATATGAAAGGAGAAATGGAAAAGCCATTAGTAATCGGAAAATCACGGAAACCAAGGTGTTTCAAAAACATTGATGTGTCAAGTTTACCAGTTACCTGGAAATCTCAAAGGAAAGCGTGGATGACAGCAGTAATTATGGAAGAATGGTTGAAATTGTTTAACAGAAAAATGCAAAGAGATAACCGCCATGTGTTATTATTTTTAGATAATGCACCTTGCCATCCCGAGATAGAGTTAACAAATGTGAAGTTACAGTTCCTGCCAGCGAATACCACATCTAGAACTCAACCTTTGGATCAAGGGATAATCAAAACTCTAAAAACTGTCTACAAAAAATATCTCCTTCGATCAATTTTAGCTGCAATGGAAGCAGCAAAGTCTGTATCCGAACTAGCTAAGACCGTAACAGTTTTGGATGCAGTTAAGTGGATTGACAGAGCCTCTAAAGAAATCACACCTGATCCAATAATTAAGTGCTTTCAGAAATCGAGGTTCAGTTTCGACACCGAAGAAATTTCAGATAGTGATAAAGATGATGTTGAAAAGGAAGAGCTTCAAGACCTGATGAATAACATTTGCAGTTTCATTCCAGATGGACAAGGGCATACAAATGTTACTGAATACATACATGCCTGCCGATGATAAACTTACTACAAGCGATTATAATGAGTCAGTGGATTTTTTCATAGCACAAAAGCTAGAGGACAATAGTGGGAGTAGCACTGATGAATATGAAGTAGAAGACGGAGTGACTAGCATTAAGTCATATCAAAATGCTCTTAAGAATCTAAAGCTTTTACAAAATTTTTACATAGCGCGAAACAATTATGAAATGATACCAATGTTAACTGTAATACAATGTGCTACCGAAAAAGAAGCGATTAAGAAAAAAAATAAACAAACAACAATATTCGATTTTTTTTCTAAATAAACTCAAGATAATGGAATTTTAAAGCATTTATTAAGGTAAATATAACTGGTTTTTTTTTTCACTAAAATTTGTAATTTTGATTTATATCAGTGTGTTTGTGTACTATCAATTTGTAGTGTAAATTAATATTACTATAAATATATAAAAATATGTAAAAAGATTTCATGTTTATTGAATTTTTAAAAAATTAAAAGATACGTTAGATTTAATCTTTAGCCAAAGAATTGTTTAATACTCTGTGAACGGGATGTCTATAAAGTTTTTTCTGTCTAAGGCGGAATTTTATTTCAGTCCCAAGCGATTCCGCCTTAGACAGATTACACTGTAATTTATCATAATTACTGTTTTATAAACTTTGTATTCTAAGAAAAGATTTACAAAAATCTTCATAAAAAAATAAATAGATCAAATTTTTAAGGGGGTCTTTGCTTTTTTAAATTCTGGTATGTTGAGGTTGTTCTCAAATCTAAAGTGAATATTTATTGACACATTCTTGATTTTATTTTAATTCGTAAACGCATAAAAATCGCACGTGCTCTTATTCAAAAACTATGAAGTGGAATAATATTTTTCATTTTTCAACAGGGTTCATGATTTTATATATATATATATATATATAAATCAAAATAATCGATTTTTTTTTTTTTTTTTTTACTAAAATCAAGTTTTAAAAATTAAAATGCGATTTTTTTTTTTTTTTTAAGAATCTCACACAACATTGTTGTTTCAAACGACTTTTTTTTAATAATCTTTTTAATAAAAATTATACACACGCATACATGCATGTTATAAGTACTACCAATATATATTAATAATATTACAAAATTTGCATAAATGATTAAAAGGTAACATTTTAGGTGTTGAAAAATCTGTATTACACAAAATATATAGAAAACTACAAATCACATGTCAAAAATTAATTTAACAATAAGTATTTTAGTTAAAATAAAAATAACTGCAGGATATAAAAATTTTAAACAAATTTGGAAACAAACTAAGATGTTAACTCTTGTTTTGTTAACCCCTTCGGGACGAACATCTTTTACAGAATTTTTAATCTTTAATCACCGGTTTTATAAAACAGAAATTTTTGCCTAATTGAATCGGGATAATGCTCTGATTAAATAATACAAAATTTACAATGTAAATTTACTGGTGTGTATAATTACCGATTCTGAGCACCTTACGCGGCACGAATACCTTGTCGCTCGTCCCCAAGGATGTTAAAGTGCTGGTACAGAAAAATATCAGTCGATTCCTAATTTTCAAATGTACCAAACCAAAGACAGAAAAATTCGACACACTAAAGCAGATGAATCTATTGCAGTAAAAAGCTATTTGATCATGAATTCTATAAGTTTTTTAGTATCAGCCTTTTCGATAACTGTAACAGGTACATTCAACCAGGGCTTAATTTGCGCCGGAGCCCACCGGAGCTCGGCTCCGGTACTTCTCTGTTTTTAGTAAATATTTGAATATTAGTCGAAATTCACCGGAGCTCATAAATACAGGGCTCCGGAGCCCAGTGCAATAGTGCTTCCGAAAAACGGAAGCCTAAATTACTTTTCCCTTTCCTTCCCATCTAAAAGATTTTACGAAGTCACTTTCATTTGTAAGTAGATATAATTGCCATGTATTGTTATTCTGAAAGAAAGCAATCGAGCAGTGATTCCCCCTTTTCTATAAAAGCATCGATTCCTTCCGATAACAGTGTCAAATTTTTAATTTAATCTGATTTTCAGGGGCTCACCACAAAAGATTGTTATGCGGAAGGAATCGATTACAGTTTAAGATATGCACCTTTTATAGGAAATTGTAAACATTGTTCCATTCTTCGGCATATAAATATTAATTTCTGTAAATTTCCTTCAATTTTTCTTAAAAATGCGTAGCTGAAAACTATCCTTTTTTGTGTATTAACACTATTTCCTAATCGTAATCCTTATCATATTTAATCGCAGAATTCTGCAATTAGTTAACTTTAAAATTAGTCAAAGATTTCTATTCAGAAGGAAGGAGTGATAACTAAAAAGTGGAATAATTGACAACTAAGTATCCGCTGATAGGATATATTTAAAATCTTTATTTTGCTAAAGAAAGAAAAATGCTTTAAATTTTGAAGATAATGTACGAAATATAAATATGCAGATAGGAGTGACCAGGGGGGGGGGTGGGGGATGTTACGGTTGTTGTACGGGTAGCGCAGAATATTAGGGCTCCGGTACTTTTTTTGTTAGAAATTAAGCCCTGCATTCAACCATTCTAAAGGGGCCCCACCAGTGGCCGAGAGGTTCTGCTTTCAAAGCTGGTAGACAAAACGTGCTGGGTTCGAACCCAATCGCGCTCGTCGGCCTAATCGTTCGGAGTTTTCTGCGGGGTTTTTCGAACCTTGAGTAACTTGGCGTAAATACGGGTTAGATTTCCTTAGAAAGACCTCCACGGAGGGCACTCCCCCTTGGGCCTATATCCCTCTTATAGATAATCGGCCGTCATAAATCACACCACCTTCACAATCACACCATTCTCAAGGGCCAAGATTCACTACATTAGATTCAAACGAAAATTCATTGAATGGTTCAGATTTTGCTCAAACTTTAATATAACAGGTATCACAAAAAGAGCAGAAAAAGTCACACAATTTTATTTTACCCTCAACTTGCAGACAATTACTATTTTGTTTCATTAGTATGTTTTCAATTTTTAAAAAAAAGTACATAATTTTGAAGGCTGTTCATTAACTGAAATTTTGGGTGCTCTGATTTACTTCTGTTATTTCAAATAAATTTTTAATCACTTTTGGAAATGTGACTTAAACTATTAATTGAAAAATGATGTGAATTAGAATCCTACTAACTTCAATACACAAATTAATAATTTATGAAAGTGACTAATAAATAATGTGTTTTGATTTTTTTTAAGAAGAAGCATTTAAAAAATATATCTTTTGAAAAATTTAGACACAGGTAAATATTTTAATTTTCGGAAAGTTCCATGCTTTTATTTCTTTTCAATTTATAAGCCATTATTTGTTGACTATTTGTGATGACAATATAAGGGGTTTGTGGCAGATTTTATCTGCAACATATCGGTTTCACACCCGGTTTCGCAAAATCTACTTTGAACAAATAAATTCACTATAGGAATTCTTTTTTCCTAAAACAATTCACAGTTCAACATTCATTTATTTTTTTTTTCTCCTTTCACAATGAACTTTACTCAACACATATAAAGATTTATAGTTTCATTTTTTTTTCACTTATTCAAAATTCTCATTCTCGCATATTTATTTATTTTTTCATTCCTAAAGGTTTTTATTTAAAAGAAATCACAAACACATTTAAACCTCTGTACATCTGCACTTTCTTTTAACGTCTTATTTTCTTTATAGTATTTTATCTGCATTTTAAATAAATGACTCTCATTTCCTTTTAGAATTTGACGGGTAAAAAAAAGAAATAAAGAAAAAAGTATTTTTATTGGAGTTGCAGTTTCACATTATATTTCATTTATCATTATGCTACATACATTTGTTAAAGATTACTCAATCACATTTAACTGCAATCTGTTGTTGAAGTAAACAAAAACCAGACCTTATGTCGCACTTATTCTTGAAACATGTAGGGTTGCTTCACATCCTGTGGGTACGCTGAAACGGGGGGTCGCCACGTTATTTGTCTGCTAAATCTGCCGCCAATGCTTTGTCTCTGCAGTTCCGGCGTCAAAAAAAAAAAAAAAAAAAAAAACATTAGTTGGCGATAATGTCGGCGATAGTCTTTTGATTAAGTACGTATTAAATAGAGTTCGCTCCCGACCGCCCTGCTGGAAGGTCCGCTAAAGGACCGCTGTTGTTTTCTTTTCTTTTTGTGACGTTGTGGAGCAATTTGTTATGAACGGATATGCTTATACACATAAATATATATTTAATCTCTGCCTTTACATAGTTTCATATCTAAGGCTACTTTTTATGAGATGTCTTCCTTCGTATTGAAAATGAATAAAAAAGTGATTGTACGTTCACCTATATGTTGGAGTTTTTTTAATCAACATTTCATCGAACGCGTGAACCACCACATCCTCTGATCCATCCCCTCCACAGGGCTGTGCATATATAACGTTACCAACTTTTTGGTAATTTTGGACCTCCCCTTTCCGATATCATATGTTGTCATTCCTCGAACCCCCCCCCCCCCCCCATCCCTCGAAATGATATCGTTATTAATGTCTATAATTTTTTTTTTTTTATCTTTGGAATTTATTTCTTTTGTTTGGAGCGATATTACAAAAATGGTTACACTTATTTTTTTTTCACATACTTTATTGATTCAAATGGGGAAAAATCAATAAAATATCACTTTATATATGAAATTATATAAAATATCACTTAAAAGAAAGAGTTACTATTTAACATTCTTTACAAAATTCTTTCTCTTTTATTCATTAGTAAACCCAAGTTTCATTTCAAATATACTTCGCATATGGTTTGTCGAACAACGATTATATATGCATACAAAGAAGAACAGTCAAAATCAGTATTTTATTTAATTAGTATAGTTTCATTAAGTGATTGTTCTAAATGAAACTATAAAAACAATTGTCTATTTTTGAAGGTTGTTTATTACTGAAATTTTGGGTTTCTAATTTACTTTTTTATTATACATACATTTTTATTCACCATTTGAAACAAAAACAAAAAAGTTATGATATCAGTTATTATCAAATGTACTTTTAATCAATAGCTGAGCTACTAAAAGCTAAAATATTTAACATGGTAATATTTAATCTGAAATGTAAACTGACTTTAGTTACATAATGTTCAGTGATTAATTTAATATTAAAAAAAAAACTTGAATATAATGATTACAACTATTCATTAAAAATTATTGTGAATTAGAACTCCTGTAACGTTGATACACAAATTAATAATCATTTTCTGACAGTGAATATTAGGGTTTTTAAGAACATGCACTTAAATATGTATACTACTAGCTGAGTACCCGCGCTTCGCTAACGGTAAATTCTCCCTCTTTCATAATTTCCTATTTTGGTCGATTGCCTGTATTTTTTACTATTTCTCAATCAGTAATTCTAATTTTGCACCTTTTTTAATTTAAGTCAACCTAGTTTTTATATGTAAAGATGGATTTTTGCAATCAGTAATTGATTTTTAACTCACTTCTTGGTATGCTAGGATTATAAACATTATATTTACAGGTGTGTTTGTAGGTCAATAATGACAATGCAACTCTTTAATATTAGAAAAAATTAATTATAAATTAATACATTAATTTTAAGGCATTTTACTGTTAGCCTATCTCAGGTGATAACTCACCAAATATTTTCTGTACCTCGTACAATTTTATGCTAGTTGGAACAACAATAGATTTAATTATGCGCCAATGAACACTCGCTAAAATAGGCCAAATGATTAAAACTGCAACACTGAAAAATTTTTAAATAAAAAATACTGAAAATAAAATAAAAATGAAGAATGTAATATTTTAAAAAATACAGTAAATTCTGTCTAAGGCGGACTCTGTGTAAGCCGGAAATCTATCTACCGCGGAAAATTTTTCAAGTCCCGGCGAACCCATAGAAAATAACATTAATTCTTGCTGCATAAGCCGGAATCTGCCTAACGCGGAAACGGAAAGGGTTTTAAGGTCCCACCGAAACCAAAATTTTGCATAAGGCGGAAAAAAGGATATTTTAAAAATGAAAGGCGTTTATGAAACTTTAAAACTGATATATATACGTCAAATACTCAATGTCGAGCACAAAAACTAAATCCAGTAATACTTTTAAAATGTTAATTCAAAAGAACAGAAACTATCTAAATTTTAAGGAATTCTTACTTATGCCATTTTTTTCCTGCATAAATATGCATTTAAAAGTTATTATTACTAGTAGAATGCACATTTATGAAAATTTGTATTGTCTGAAGTACAATATATTATGCTTTAAGGTTGTACTCAAATTCAAAGTGATAGCTTTCTGCCTCATTCCCGAAATTATTATAATTTTTTTGTGTGTAAACTTCAAATTTGTAGATATTATAGCAGTACTAAGAAATTGAATAGCGTTTCTCATTTATTTATAAAGACAAAAGATCATCTTCCAGAATTTCAGTTTTCAACAGGTTTTCGAGACAAGACAATGAATAACATCGCCATCTGCGAGCAATTCATTATAACTCAAGATCCAATTTCTTTATCGAAAACATAAAACGCTTTTTCGATTGACGTATGCTTCATTCGAATAAATCACGCTCTTTTGCATAAGCCGGAATATTGTCTACCGCGGAAAATTTTTTCAGTCCCGACCGATTCCGCCTTAGACAGAGTTTACTGTATATATTTTTATCAATTATTAATTAATTAATTTAGGATTATATGCTAAGTAATACATTTAGAAATCCTAAAAAAAGATTACATAATGTTTCATTTTTTTTCTTTCCTGATGTTCTAACTTTAAAAAGAAACAGAGTAAAAATTATGTATCTTTTAATAAATTCATTTGCTTCCGTTTTTTACCAAGCATCAGAAAAAGCAGTGAATTAGTCATAATCGTGTTCTAAGCCCACGCTAGATTAATGTACCGTAACGGAAATAAATAATAATAATAAAAACATGAATTTCGGTCAAAAAATTGGATGGGATTTTTAATATAAACATTGAATAGTTATAAAACAGTTTTAAAACAACCATTGTTTTCTTATTATTTTGACTTCTATGTTTATCTCTTTTGGTATCTTAATTTTCTAGTCATTGAACAGAATTTAATGCATCTCCATATCTATAAAGGGGGCCCCTGTTCTGTCACCAAATGCCGCCAAGTTTGTCGCTACATTGGAGATATATCGCCAAAAGTGACGCCAACTTGTCGATATCTCTAATATTTCGTCAAATTTCCATTGTAAACCAATAGGGTTTACTTGTTTACAGGAAATCAACAAATTGAGATATTTTAATGCAACAAAAACTAACATTAGCTTAAGGGATTATATTAATTATATTTAAGGGAGTTCAACGTTCAAGTAAATTAAATTATGAATAAAAGTAACACGATACAATGCTTAGCAGGCTTTCCCAAACATACATTTTAAGGGAGACCAAACTGGTCGCCAAAGGCGGCTAGTTTCCAAGATTACAATTGTTAATTTCTTAAAATATATACGTTACTATAGCAATGGACAGTCCGTGCGGAAAAAAACTGCTTGCGGGTGTACATTTTGTTACACTATAATATAATCACGGAAAAAGAAAAAAAAAAAAAACCTCTTGTTTTATTGACATCATTAATTCATACATGCCTTTTGCTCATTTCATTTAAAATATGTCTAACTAATTTCATTTAAAATGATGAAAAGAAAAAATAATATGAAGAATAAAAAATACCTTAAACCAAAAAAAATTCTTTCAACATCAAAGAGTATTTTGTAATTTACGCAGGCGAAATATAAATAATGTCATTGTCTATAAAATGAAATGAAACATTTGAAAAAAAAAATAATTTTGTTGATAAAAAAAAAGAGCATTTAAAAAATATAACTTTTGAAAATTACATGCTTTAACACACCAGTTTTTTAAATCAATTAAAATAAATACTTAAAATAAAAGCATAAATAAATATTTTGCAAGTAATATAATATAGTCAATTTAAACTGCAGTCTTCAAATTGTAAATGTATTTTACTACTGCAGCATGGCGTACGTAATACGTATTTCTCACACTACAGTAAACATTTCATTCTTTGAATGAAGCCATTCATGGTTTTTTGAACAAACATTTTTATATGTATAATTCCTAACTTCTAAAATAATTTTATTGTAGCATCCTCCTCATCAGATAACTGCCAAATAGTAAAATCTATGTCAGTATCAGTAATAAATAAGTTATAATTAATAATAAATGTTTTCTATTCAAAAAATAACAAATTAAAAAGTTTTATGGGATTACGATGGAATAATACTCATAAAAAATATTCACGTTCAATAAACAGCAAGTGTTAATAATTGGCACAGTTTGCAGTAAAAATCGTTTGCACAGTTAGGATTGAAATAAATGGCGTGATATCATACATCTTGGCATGTTGGTAGAACGAAAAAGTACAACAGTTTTTTTTTCTTTTTTTTTAGTTTTAGTTTTTGAGGCGTTTGAATTTTTTTTTCCTAACTGACATAGTTGTTTTAATTATTAAACCAAAAGAATTGATTGAAAAAAAAATATTCAATTTGAATTTATTCCCTTGCTATAGTAACAGAATAAAGAAAATGAGTTTTTAGAAATTATAACTTGAAAATTTGAGGTTTTGGAGCCAAAGATAGCGCCAAATTAGAAAAATATGAAATATCTCATGAACTATTAGACTAAAAGAATTTGGTTATTACCATTCGATTCAGCATACAAAAATACACTAAAATATGTTATCAATCGAAAAATAATTATAAAATCAGATTTTTAAGGAATTTTTTAAAAGTTCGTTCTATTTTTTATCCCCCCCCCCCCCTTAGGGGTAGAGTTTTAGAAAATCCTTTCTTAGCGACACTCTATGTCATAAGAAGTATTTTTATACAAAATTTCAAGATTTTAGGTTCAGTAGTTTGGGCTGCGCGTTGATTAATACAAAATCCAGACTTTCTTTTATATATGTAGATACATATATTAATTTAGAGAAATGTAAAATTTCAGTTAGTTCCATACTTTTTTTTTTTCTTTTCAATTTACAAGCAACTATTACTTGAAAAAAAAAAAAGTTATGATATTACCCCCATAAATGTACTTTTGATCAATAACTGAGCTACTAAAGCTAAAATATTTAATCTGAAATGCAACTTGAACGAAGCATTCAGTGTTTCTGTTTAAGCAAGTTGCAAAAAAAAAAAAATAAATAAAAGTATCACTAGAGTTAAAAAAAAAAAAAAAAATGCATCACACACTTTAACAGAAAAATAAACAGATAAATCAATGAATTTATTAACTATTTTTAAAAATTCTTCAACATTTTGATATTAGTTTTAAAAAATTTTAATTCCTTCTATGAAACGAAATATAATTTTACAAACATTTAAAATGAATCCCTAGCAAACATTAAAATATCTTAATCCTTCTACAATCTGCTGACCGAGTGTGCTCTATCTAATGAACTAAAAAAATACGATTCTTGCGTAAACATCCAAATAAAAAAAAGCAAATGTTAAGCGAGAAGAAATACAGCCAAATAGCGATAATCACACCAGGCTATCCAAAGCCTTCTCAAGACTATCAAGCCAGACACGATTTCATTCCCCCACATATGTGACATAACGACACGGGGCTGGCGCCAATGCCGAGATTTTGAAACTTGTATCTGGCTGTTTAGAATTAAAATGTAACGTATGCACGTGTTGTTTACTTAACTAATAGAACATATTCTTTTGAAGGTAAGTTTTATTTTCCAATTAACTACTTATATTTTATTAGTACTAGCTCTACTTTTTGTGTTCAGAATATCTTTTATTTTTAACTTCTTTAAAATAAATTAACTATTAAATCCCAGTATCGTAATGTCAACAATCCCGTGTACGTGTTTCAAAACAAAACGATATTATTGTACTTCTGTTTCATTTCAAAAACAGCAGTAATTTAAAGTGGCAAAAATCACTAAATCGTATCGAGACTTATATCATTCCCTGTCTATCGTAATTTGCTAAAAAATGGTGCTTGAATGGTGTGAAACGGTGAATTATCACAAAAGTTATTAATTAATAAAGTTTTCATTGTTTAATTATATTCTTTATAAATATGTAAAAATAGCTTCATTTTAATATGTGCCAGAGCTAGACAGCTCTGTTCGGGCCAATACATTTCTCCTTATAATTTGGAAGCTATACGGCCAATTCAGTTTGAAATTTTAATGTCCTATGCGACATATTTTCTACCTCAACTATTATATTTTCAAGTGGAAATTTTAATTAGTTCTTTTAATTTAAACAAATTAATAAAAAAAAACTTTAAAATTATTATTACTCAGAAATTTACCACTGAAAACTGATGAAATTTTGTATACAGTAAGTACAGTATAAATATTATTAGTTTAAACTTTACCTTTCTTGCTATTCAATAATTTCGATTAAAACTTCTGACTTTATTTACTCGAAAATACTGGCACCAGATAGCTGAAATTTATGTCAGACTGAGTTTCTTGGATACTAATCATGCTAAAACATTTTCAGCCAAAAGTCTTAATTACAAGCTTAATTATTATGTAATTTATAACTTGTCACACCTTCCTATCTTTTTAATTTGTTCTGTTTTCTCTCATTAGAGTGACTTTTAATGATCGACTTTTATTAGAAAACACTGGTCGTGAGAATAGTATAACTCTGATTATTCTGTAGGCAGAATTGATTGGGCTTTAATTTGATACCAAAATTTATGTATTTTTATAGATATTTTCATACTTAAAAATTTAAATGTACTAGAAACTTTCATCATAATTTCTATGGATGCATAACATTGTTATCTTGTTTATTTCTTTTAAAGCCCGATCAATATACATACTAATTTATTGGTGTTTTTTAATCTTAAACTCTTAATAAAAATTCATTTTATAATATTTGTTACACAGTGCATGCTTATACATGACAATTACAGATATGGGAATGATGTGTCTGAATCTCTTTATTTTTACAATAACTGTAAACAATTTATCCCTCCCCCCTTCCGAATTCGCAAAAATTTTGTGTGTTTTTATATAACTTTTAACGTTTAATTAAAAATAACAATAAATAAAATTATTGTTACATAATTATAAATTTACTTTTCTATGTGGTCAGGACCCGACTTTGTTTATCTAGGTCCTCGGAGCAAACACCATTCTGGGACCCCCCTTTTATCTATCCGTAGAAATTATTCGCGAATAATGCATAAGTGGTTAGTGCTAAACTTCATACGTATTGTATGCATGCATAAATTTCGTACCAGGTACTATTTACATTTGTATACAGGGTATCACAAAAAGATGGTCACAACTTTATCAAAAAATATTAGTAGAATAATAGTAGAAAAAATCATGGATTTGTTGCAAAGGAGTATTTGTTTGCAAACTTTTATTTGTTTTTCTATTTATGTTATAAGGTGTCTAAAAAAAATACCCCCAATTGGTCCATAATAAATGATTTTAACTTGACTCGTTATGAGGAAAACGTGTATGAAGAATTTCTTTTGAAAACAATGTAATACTAAGTTGTTATAATAAAATTTAAATCATTAGTTTTCTAATGATATATAGTACAAAGTCCAAAATCTTAATTCTTGAATATCTGAACAAAATAAATATATGTTAGGAATATTTAAATTCCAATTGATGAAAGTGTTTTCTTTCTTTCTTTTTTTTTTTTTTTTTTTTTTTTTTTTTGTTCTCACCAGGTTTCAGTACACTTTTAAAAACTGTATTGCTTGTGCCTTGCATAATATCTTAAAATAATACAAAAATTAAGAAAATAATAATTTTCTGTTTCATGACCTTGTTTTGTTTTATTATGAGAGCTTTGTGTTTTTTCAATTTAATCGATTTTATGTGAAAATTACCCACTTCTGCTAAGTAAAGTTTATAGTAAGAAAAATTTATCTGTGTTGTTACCTAATTTCATGCACTCTGTAGTTTTACTATTTATTTATATTAAATTTATTATACTCCTTTGCATGTTTCAAATCACTAAATATTTAATAGGATATTTATTGTATAATTTCAAGCCACAATGAATAATAAAAATAGCATACAACTTGAATTTGTTTTCATTTAACAATCATTTTTCATCCACTTTAATTTAATTTTAAATGTGGGTTTTGATTGACAGAATATTGGTATTTATTTATTTATTTTTTTAAATGAAATAATTGAAAGCAAAGTAATTCTCTCTATGTGTTTAAAACTACATATATATGTTTATATATATATTATATACGTATTTGTAGATTTTGCTTATATATATTTATTCAGAGTTGGGCAGTATCGAAAATACATGTATTTGAAATACATTTTCAAAATACATTTGTATCTTGTATTTTGTATTTTAAACCGATAAGATCAAAGTATTTTTGTAATGTATTTTCTGATGGTTTTACAATGTATTTTGTATTTTGAAAATACTCAAAATACATTTTTTCCAAATTTCAAACTGCCATGTTTAAACCGCAGAGAGAAAAGCTGCGATTCACTAAAAGGAAATACACGACTGTCTGTTTTGATTAGTTTTCAAATTCTGTTTTGGAAGTTAATATAAACACACTTTTCGACTATTGCTGAAATAAGGAGGTTGATGAATATGTTGTCTTGATACAGCAAACATATTCTCCCTTAGTTACAAAAATAACTTTTATATATCTTAATGTTGCTGTGGGAATTACAAGAAAAAAGAACATGTATTGTGATAGACCGGAAGGATCTTTCAGAGTTGCGCAGGTGCAGCGCTCTATTACCGACAGTTGCCCGTTGACCACACATATAAGGAACTCAATTTTTTTTTTTTTTTTTTTTTTTTTTTTTTTTTTTTTTTTTTTTTTGTCTAACAGTTTTATTTAAAAATATTGAAGAAGGATTTCTTAAAAATTCGCCTGCTTCATTCATTATATAATTTTTGTAAAAAAAAATACACTGGACAGTAACCGCAAGAAAATTGCTACAATGAACTTTTAAAGGAACAATTTGACTATGAAAAAATGAAATGTATGACTTTGCAAATTTTGCATTCGAATTATTCCTACTTTTTATAAATATTTTATAAGTGTTTTCTTTTTACGAATGTAAGAGCTTTCATATTTTTCCTGCTCTATATTAAAAGTTTCAAGACTTTCATAGTAAGTGCAAATGATTTCTTATTTCTTTGCGCTTATATATAGTTTGATATTTTTCCTGGTGTTTTAATTTTAAAACTGCTTTATGCGAAGAATTCGTACTTTTGTTAATAATAATAATTCAACTGTTGTTAAAAATTATCTATTTTTTTCATTCATATTTTTGCATTCAGTAATACATATTTAAAATTTCGTTTGCTTTATTTCTAAAAAGCACCATAATCGAAAAATTGTGCCCCAAATATTTTATTAGTGGATGGCCTAAAAAATCTTGCGTAGTTGGGAGCTCTTATTAAACACATGCGCATTATATAAAAAGAAAAAAAGTACATTTAAACTCATTTAAACAATTTTATTCGGTGTCATTGTACATATGAGATTATTATAAAATGCGTTCTTTTATAGACATATACTAAAAAAGACTGATTGAAAAGACTGATACTAGACTAATTTGTTTTTACATTCTTGTAATAAATAAGAAGAAAGTATTGGTATCGTGAAATTTTTCGACTTTCGTTTTGTGCTTGATTTACACGTTTCGGATACCTTGAACGCGATTTAATTATTTTTGGGAAATGTGTGTCTGTCTGTTAGTCTGTGTGAGACACAATTTTTGTGGCCCTTCAACCTCAATAACTAATGCATGGAGTTTAATACTAATCAAACTTCAGATTAAGATAGACCTAGGTATAACTTAGCTTTGGGTTTATTTCACCCAACAGTCGGTACTGCTATGCTTAACTATTTTATTCCATGATAGCTATGTTGTAAGAAACAATATACAGAATTTCATGAAACTGCTTGTAGGCCTGAACGGAAATACTTGCCGATTAGCTTTTAGCGTATATCGCTTAAAGCTAAAGGGTATCAGGTGGTGCTGCTATCCTGGGTTTTTCATGATTTTCCATATCCAAAACTATATCCAAAGGATATTTGGATATAAGGATATTAATTTTGGATATAAACTATATCCAAAAAACTAATGGACAAAACTTAATCCAATTTCATATTATTTTAGATCTTCAAATAAATTAATGCTGATAAAATTTGGGGGTGCATCGCTAAGGAGGTGGCGTTCTTGTACTGCGTTTTTATGATTGCCGTAACATGTATGTAAAACTCTCGTTTTTTTTTTTTTTTTTCCATTATGTCAAAATGATCATATTTGTAAATCGAATTGAAATGAAATAAGTACCACGTAGATAAAAAGGTACCTTTTTAAAATAAATTTTCTGGCATTTATTTGATTTAAAAAAAAAATGAAGTTGGCAGGTGTGCCGTGAGAGCTATAATTCAAGAACTAGAGCACGGAATTTCATCAAACTTCGTCATATTCAGTTAGTATGGATAACTTTCTGGTGTATATCGTCCTAAAGATGATTTTTTTCTGTGCTGTGTTTTTTACGATTTTCAAGATTTTTATATCTCTGCAGCCATTGAATAGAATTGCACCAAACTTTTTATGCTTTTTCTGAAAATCAATACTGTTTCAATTTTGGCTTTAAATACTCAGTAGCGGGCGGTGCTATCTTATGATTCGTGAAAGAGATTCCTTATCGATCCATAATCTAGAGGTCTGCACGGGTCCGGCCCGCCCCGCACGAAAGTTATCTTATCCCGGCCCGATGAAAAAATTAAAAGTTAATCAGTGAAAACAGGCCCGGCCCATGGGAAAATCAATTAAATGAGGCTCAATTCAAAATCTACAAAAAAAAAAAAAAAAAAAAAAAAAAAATAAGATTTCTCTAAACATACAATTAAGATTCCTTTAAAGAATACTGCATACATATTTATGGAATAACTTTACAGTATATTTTAAAATTACTATGTGTTCGCAAGACAGAAAATACACAATAGCAACATTAATGGTTACTTAGAGTTTTCAATATTTTAACATTCAAATAAAGATTCATTAAAAAATTAATGTAAGTTAGAATAAAAGAAAAAAAGGAGGATTAAAACATGATAATTTTTGAAGCTGTATAAGAAAAAGCAGATTTGTGAAACTATTTCTCTGCCATTTAATAAGGCTTTTCTCAAATCCAAAGGAGCTACTTTCTGATGCATTTCAGAATTCATCAAACCGCGAGCCGGGCGGGGGACAGACCTCGGACCAAGCCCGGATCCGTGCAGACGTCTACCACAATCAATTCATGCAGTTATTCCTACTGAGTAACTACCTTTAAAGGGTAGTTTATTCATTATGAGTTATTCTTGTAACTTTCGTACACTTTTAAGCACATTGTTGCCCCAATGTTTCAGTTTTGTTTTTGTTATCTTTCGTTGAGGCTTAATTGATTTTGCTTCTTTATTTGGAAATTTATAATTTTTAAAAAATTAACCAGTTTTGAAAATCAGCTTTGCATTTGACTAATGCAGTTTAATGCACAATCTTTTTTTTTTTTTTTTAAATGTATTTTGTATTTTAAATGTATTTTCAAAATACATGTATTTTGTATTTTGAATTTTTGAAATTTGGAAAGTATTTTGTATGTTGTATTTTAAGTTGAAAAAACAATGTATTTTGTATTTTGTATCGAAAACGGTTTTTCGATGTATTTTGCCCAACTCTGTATTTATTAATGTCTTGTTTTAGAATATATAAAAAATAGATAATTGATATTTTTGTAAATTTCAAAGTAGAATAAATAATGAAAAGTATTCACTAAATTAAATTTAATACTTCGATTTTTTTTTTTTCATTAACCATCATTTTTCTTTAATGTAACTTTAATTAAGTGCACATTTTGACTGACACAGTGATATTATTTCATAATTTTTGTTTTTGTGTTATCGTTATTATTATTGTTTCGAGTGATCGAAATTGATTAAAATGCACTTAATTAGCGTCTTTAAACTATACGTTTTTATTTTTTTCCCATATGTTGTGATAATAAGTTGGTATATAGAGGAAAGAATTAATATGTTTTAAATAACGCATGTGCTCTTCACGGCTGATCTAAGCCCCGCGTCGTGACGTCACGAAACCTCGTGTTTGGCTTGTAGTCTTGAGGCGGCTTTGGGCTATCCCCCTGCTCGCGCTAAACTAGTCAAAGAAGCCAAAGTTGGTGGCAACGAGGAGGCAAAAGGTTCACTGTGTTACGAGATAGCAGTTTCCCTTCCAGTTTATATACCTTATTCAATGGGTACTTCCTAAAATTGCGTAGAAATCGCCATTTAGAACGTTTTTTAGAACGCTTTTCGCGCATTTTCACCCTTTTAAATTTCGATTTCTTTAGGAAATGTTCTTAGAGATCATTGATATCTTATAAGTAACAACCATTCCAACTTTCAGGATTCTAGGTCCTTCCATAACACAAAAACTGCAATTTAGAACGTTTTTTGCTCCTGCAAGCCCCAGGTGGCAGTGAGACAATCATAAAATAGAACCTATGTTAAGAGCAAGAGCTGTCACCATCAATTTACAACCATTAATTTTTAAATCGATTTGATACTTCCTAAAATTGCGTAGAAATCGCCATTTAGAACAACAGTCTTCGCGCATTATCACCCCTTTTTAATTTCGATTTTTTTTTTAAAGTGTTTAGAAATTTTTTATATCTAATATGTAACTAATATTCCAAATTTCATAATTCTGGGCCCTTCAGTAACACAAAAATCGTATTTTTAGAACTTTTTTGCTCCTGCACCCCCTTTGGGGTAGTGGCACCGACATAAAATTTAGCCTATCTTGGAGCAAGGGTAGTCACCATCATTTTGACACCATTATTTTTTAAATCGGTTTGGTATTTCCTGAGATTGCGTAGAAACCACCATTTAGAACGTTTTTTAGAACGCTTTTTGCGCATTTTCACCTCTTTTAAATTTCAAATTGTTTAGGAAATGTTCTTAGAAATCCTTTATATCTAATAAGCAACTAATATTCCAAATTTCACATTTCTAGACCCTTCAGTAACATAAAAATCGCATTTTTAGAACTTTTTTACTCCTACATTCCCTTTGGCGTAGTGGCATCGACTTAAGATATATATAGCCTATGTTCGTACGTGGGCTAACACAATCATTTTGATACCATTACTTTTGAAATCGGTTCGATAGTTCCAGTACCTCCTACAAAAAAACAAACTTTACTTCTTTATAATATTAGTATACACTAAGATATTTTGGCTTTTTCAGTATAACCCGCACAGATCAATTAAACCCCTGGTAATTTAAGAAATTGTAAGGAAGTCTGAAGGAGGAAGAACATCTGTTAACTTTTTGTCGGTAAAAATGCTGTTGATTTCATGTGCCGGCGAAAGAATTAAAAGTTTGCGTGGGACAATTTTCAACGCAAGAAAAGATAAATTATTACAATAATTCATTTGGAATGGGTTGGTTGTGTTTATGTCGGCCAATTATCAACACGAGGGATATAGGTCCTAAGGGGAGGGGGCGGTGCCCTCCGTGGGGTGTCTTTCTAAGGGAACCTAACCCATATTTACGCTTGGAAATTCAAGGTTCGAAGAAAACCACGAAAACTCCGAACGATTAGGCCGACGGGCGCGATTGGGTTCAAACCCAGCACCTCCCGTCTACCAGCTTCGAGCATTTTGAATGGGAAAGAATATAATTTAAATACAATTTACTATTATTAATCAATGAATTATGATGTGAGATCTTTTATCAAGTAAAAGGCATAATTTTGTGATCGTGAAATGCAATAATTTAGTTGCATTTGATGACTAACGATCGCTAATTTCTAACTCTGGTTGAAAATTTCACGTATTTTCATGAGTAAAAACAACTCCTTTAATATGTCTTTAATATGAATATTAAAATAGTCTAATCTAATACTGTTTGCACGTTTTCAAACAAATAGTTTTTTCACCTTGTGAGCAAGGTAATGTCTCCTCAGCTTGTTCCCCGTAGCAAAAATTGTGCAGCACGGCAGCAGCGCTGCAGATTATTTTAGACCTTGCAGATTAATCAACCAGCTTGAAAATAAGAAATGGGCTTAAAAAATTCACTGAAATTTACTTTGTTTTAAGAGGTATTGTGTTTCTTATTACCATTTTCTTTGTAAAATACAATTTTTGTTTATTTTATGGAATACTATAAGTATTTATGATAGTAGCTTGGTTCAGCATTGTCAGGTCGCAGATAAATTTTGGTTTGCTGCAGATAAGACACCGAAAATTCTGCTACTGGGAGCTTGTTCTTTGTAGAAAATCCTTTATATTTATCACAAATTTAACAAGAATATGGTTTTTCCTTCGTATGAGATAAAAAATGTCTCTTCAAATCAGCAGTTCGAGCAAATCCTTTGAAGCATATTTCACAAGTAAAAGGTTTTTCTGTCGTATGAGTTAGAAAGTGGTTCTTCAAAGTTGAATTATGAGTAAATGATTTTCTACATATGCCACAAGAATAATTTTTTTCTTTCGTATGAGATCGAAAGTGGCGCTTTAAATCAGAATTTTTACTAAATCCTTTTCTACATACTTCGCAAATAAAAGGTTTTTCTTTCGTATGAATAGACAGAAGGTGGCTCTTCAAGTGATTATTTCGAGCAAATCGTTTCATACATATTTCACAAGTATAAGGTCTTTCTTCCGTGTGAGATTGAATGTGAGCCTTCAAATTAGAACTACTGGTAAATCCTTTGAAACACATTTCACAAGTGTAAGGTTTTTCTTTCGTATGAGATCGAAAGTGAATCTTCAGTTGAGAACTATTAGTAAATCCTTTTAAACATATTTCGCAAGCATAAGGTTTTTCTTTCGTGTGAGACCGGAGGTGGACATTCAAATTAGAACTATTAGTAAATTTCTTTCCACATATGTCGCAAATAAATGGTTTTTCTTTTGTGTGAGTGAGCAAATGTATCATTAATTTGCTTTTATATAAAAATGTTTTGTTGCATTGCTCACAGATATGAGTCTTTTTACTGGTAAGAGTACTTTTATCTACTTTGCTAATTGAACTAGAAAGTATTTTCTCACTTGCTTTACATAAAGAAGGCTCATTTTCCGTATGGGATTGCTGATGATGCTCAATCACAGTACTTTGAACAGATACATCTGTGCTACTTTCTTCGTTTGAGTAAGATTTTGTGTCTGAAGGAGCCGAGTTCATTGATGACAACCTGCAATAATGAGAAAGGAAACTTCACTTTTTTTTTTTTTTTTTTTTTTTTTTTTTTTTGTACAATGTTAAACAAACTCTAAGATTAAATCTAATATATAAAAATGAAAATTTGTTTGTCTGTAATGCTATACAAATCCACAGTTTGGAAGCCAGAATTGTGAAATGTTATGTACATGTGTATTACACACGGCCGAGGCAACTAAAGCAATCCGGAATCGAAATAATTTATAGTTAACTTTTAATTAACAAAAAACCAGCAACTTAACAGCAATTTCCTATCAAATTTAAACATTTTTCGTTATAGCAGCTGCCAACAATTAAAAATTCACAATAAAATCCTTTTTTTTATGTTCAACCCGTAATCGCGCGAGTTCTTTAACCAATGTGAGGTATACATGTAATAATAAAAAATTTCGCCTCTTTTTCTTAGTAAAACTATTCCAAATTCTTAATATTTTTCCTTTTTTACCTATCTTTAATAATATCTTAATATCTTTTGTCTTTTATTTCATGCATTTAAAGTTGTGTATTCTTTTGTTATTCTAAAAAACCTTAATCCATTCGCCTAATCTTATAAAACCCATTAAATTACTTTTTCATTTTATTCTAAAACTAAATTCTCTTTCTTTTGAATGTTTTAATATCATTTATTCTTTCGTGTTCTATACCCACAATTCCATGCGTCCGCCAGCGCTATTTGCGCTTTTATTCTGACGCCGTATAAAGAGTTCTTTATCGACGTCATCCTTTCCCATCGAATCGTAATTTGTTCTATGTCCCATCCTCCCCCACCTCTCTTCCAGATTGGTCTTTTACTGTTCTGTAACCGTCCGCGCGTTGTTGTTCGGGGTACAAATATCGTTACATCGGCGATGGAGAGAAGATTTTACGTTTTTCTGGTTGTCTAATTAAGCTGCGTCGCACAGTGGTCCCAAATCGCGATTATGTGGCCAAAAATCAGAAAATCGAAGTTTCGTATTTCGAAATGAAATCTATTCTACAGTATTTAGAAATATCTGAAGATTTATATTCTGTTATATTTTGCTTTTATCAGCTCACATGAATTAGCATTGCTTATGTGAAGTTAGGAGTTTTTAGCGTTTTCTGCTGTTGCGTGAATTTCAGGCAAATTCGCTGCATTCACAACCTAACTAAGACCATTTCAGATAGTTTCTCGTTTTTTTTTCTTTGCACTTCTCTGAAACAACATTAAATTAGATATTTAATTTGATGTTTCGATTGCAAAAATCTCAAAAATTAAAAAAAAAGAGGAATTTTTTAAAAAATACATAGTTTTAAGGCATTTTTGTACATAAAAAGTGATATATAAAAAAGTCCTTCCGAGTTCCTCGGACTTTTATAGTACAAAATGTAGAATGAGCCTTCTAAACTCATATCCCAAGAGACTTTTTGCGACTTTTTGAGAACTAGCAGTTTGAAGTTGGACATTGGATATTGCCAGTATTAGCCCAACATGAGTAATCGGGTTTAAAGTCAATCTAATTTCCGCACTGACCCAAAATTGTCACTGTTTATATAATGCAACATTCTGATTAACATAATACTGTCAATTTCACTTTTTTTTAATTCGCGGAGGGAGGGGGGGGGGGGTTAAGAGTTGGGGATATTTTTTTATTTTTATATACTATATTTTTATTTGTTTTTACAATTTTTCCCTTGCCTTTTTCGTTTACATATAAAATAATATTAAAACTTGACCTTATTTTAAAAAGTACATATTTAAAGTTCAGTTTATATATATATATACTAAATTCTAGCAACATGCATATCTGGGAAATTCGACCAACTGGGAAATATCATTTAATGTTTTAAATTTCCTGATTATTTGAAAAGTTTATTTAACCTACTTACAAATAAATTTTATTATTAAGTAGTAAGTATTATTAAGTTTTACTTTAATTTTCGCGTATCGTCACATAAATCTATTGTAATTTTTTTTTTATTGCGTTTATTTTTTTTTAGTTTATTATATGAATGTTAATTTAATTGTATTAATTTATATGCACATTTAAATTTTAATGAATACTTTAACAAATTTTAAAAATATATGAAAAATTCGCTCAACCCTTGGGATGAAATGTTGCAGTTACTTGAAATGTGTAAATACACTTTTCTGAAGGTTTATTTAAAAAACAGATTTTATTTTATTTTTCAATAAAAAGATATTTTTGATTTTTGATTTTTTTTTTTGTAAAAATTTTAAAACTGTTAGGGATGATAGAATTTTATACCGGAGAGGACAGGTGAGGGGGGGGGGGGGGGAAGGGGGAGAAGCGGAAATTTCAAATATACTAGAAAATTAGTGAGGTAATTATTTATTTAATATTACCAAAATAAAGTAACAAAGGCAGATTCTTCATTTTTATTGGAATTTCAAAGGTATTATTCTCTGTGTAATAAAGAGAAACAAAAGAAAGGGTGCGGGCGAAAATTTTGAAAGTAATCTAATTAATGAATTTAATGATTTTATTATTAATTCATAGTAATTAGATGTTGAAAACTTAAAAAATAGCAATGATATTTTAAAAATTTCTTTGGTATAGAGACAAATGGTAAAAGGGGAGATTTCACGTGTGTGTGTGTGTGTATGTTGGATGTGTAGGGGGGGAGGTGGCAAAATTCAGCTGATTGATTCTTTATGTATTTTACTGATTGCTTATACTCTTTATCGTTAATTTGCAATAACATTAAAAAGAGAAAAAATCAATAAGTTTTTAACCTGTACATTTTCAGGAAGGGAGGGACGGGGTGGGGGGGGGGGGGGTAAAATTTCACATTTTCATCATCTATTGAATTAGATGATTCGTTTTGAAAAAGGGAAAATATTCCCCATAATCAAAAGTGAAAAATTCTCATTCCTGTAAAAAAAAATCCCGTAAAAAAAGAAAATTTAAATTTATAAAACTTGGCCCCTCTATTGCGCCCCCCCCCCAAATCCCCTCCCCTAGAACACCAATTACATTTAGTTTATATTCGCTATGTAATGTCATTTAGAATGTTATAAAATTAAAAATGAAGGATATACAACCACCAGGAAAGCCAGAAATGATTTTGGGCCACTTGATCGCGATTTGGGACCACTGTGCGTCGCTTGGAGTGAACGTTCGAATGTGTAGATCCTATTCTTATAACATCTAAAGTCTTATGAAGTGATGATCGATTTTTGTGAGTGGATGGAATAACTACTGGAAGTGTTTTACTATGTTTTTGTCAATAAAACCAGTTTAAAAAGTGACGATGACTCTCTATATTCATTACGTAAGGGAAATTATCAATGTGTTTCGAGCCTGTCTTTCTCGCCACCCCGACTGCAATCCGGTATTTTCAATATAACGGATGGATGGTTTTGATTGCTCTACTACATTTTATGTCGAGGTGTACTGGTGTCGCCTAAATATCTGAAAGTCGGTAGCAAAATGCTACATACATATTACGGACGCCACCTGCAATACTAAAAAGCTGTAGAGAGTATTACGATAATTCTTTTACCTCACATGCAAATAGAGATATACATATTACGTACGCTACGCTGCAATACTAAAAAGCTCCAGCGGGTATTACGATAATTCTTTTACCTCACATGCAAATAATTAGAGATTATTTATTTGCTTTTAATTATTACAATTTTTTGTTTAAATAAAGACAAACATTTTATCCCAAACATCAAAAAAGCTTTTTATTTCGTTTTATCGTCTGCTGCCATAGTTTCCTAATAAATTAAATTTCATTAAAAAAATGCGCAGTAGTAGAAGAATATTTTACTAAATCGAATGGTTGTTTTTAATTTTGGTTTTAGAATTAAATTCATGAACTTCCGTGTATTGCGGTTTAAACAGCTAGTTTAAAATAAAATTTAGAAACTATTTCTTAACTATTCTCCCATTCTTGTTTTTCAGTTTCAATCAGAGGTCTGCCGGCCGATATAAAAAATAAAAGCTCGGGCTATATAAAAACCTGATTATATTTTCCACTTCATAGCCTGATCTAGTACATAGAAAAACGAAAAGAAACAGGCTTAAAACAATGTCTACCAAAAATGCCCCTATTTCTCAACCAACATTATCCTACAATTCAACTGTTACAAGTATACAGCATAAACGTCTGTGCAAAAATTTTAAAGTACTATTTTTCTGATTGTATATTCGTAACCCATGGAATACGAAATAACATTAGATGGTAACTTAAATCAGTAGTTTCGAACGTTTTTTCTATCGTACCCCAATATTAAATTATTCATTTGTGAGTGTCCCTTATCTCATAAACTTACATCAAACTGTATCCCCATACAAAATGTTTTATTATTATTATTATTTAAGTTTTTATATCGGTCTGTCTACCGCTATAAAAATTAAATGCTCGGGCTTTACCTCAACCGACCTGTTTCTTTTTTTTTTTCCACTTCACAGCCTGATCTAGCACGTACAAAAACGAAAAAAACATTATCCTACAATTCAACCCTGTTAAGAGTACAGTGAAACCTCCCTGTGCGACCACCTCCCTGAACGACCATTTTTTCATGGAACGAAATTTATTCCCATAGGCTCAATACTAATTTTACCTCCATTCAGAAACCATCCTAGTTGAACTCCCTCCATGAGCGACCCATTTTTTTGAAGAAAATGAAACAAATTCCGTATTTTCCTCGTCGCTTTAAGAAAGTTTTATTAGAAAAATAATTCCGGACAGCGCATTATTCATCAAACTTCTAAACTAAGTTAGAATTTTTTTTTTCGGTAACTTTTAAGTTTTTAAACAATTTTGTGCCTTTTTAGGCAATGAATTTAACTCTGATGACCAATTAAGAATGTCGGCCAATAAACACCCTTGCCCTATTCAGTCAGGAAACTCTCAACGAAATAGGTAAATTAATGAAATCGTCATTATTTGTTCCCGTCCAAAAAAAATTGCATTTATTTACTAAGCTTCGAAATACAAGTTACAAAAGATAAAACCGTAAAATCAAAGCAAACGTCAATGTATTCATTTTTTAAACTCTGCAGTAATTAACTTATGTAAAATTGACTTTTGTTTTGATACCTAAATTTTTATATTTTCTCCTGATGTGAAAAATAAATTTTACTAACATTAATCGTTACCTTTTTTCAACAATTAAAATGTAGATTTAAACATGACCTCCATTAAGAGACCACCTCTCGGAGCGACCAATTTTTATTGGAACGGAAGGGGTCGCTTTAGGGAGGTTTTAATGTATATTGCATAAATATCCAGTGGCGCCAACTTTTGAAAAACATTGGATGGCCTCAAAACCATAGATTTAAACATGACCTCCATTAAGAGACCACCTCTCGGAGCGACCAATTTTTATTGGAACGGAAGGGGTCGCTTTAGGGAGGTTTTAATGTATATTGCATAAATATCCAGTGGCGCCAACTTTTGAAAAACATTGGATGGCCTCAAAACCATTTTAAAGTAAAACGACACTGCCGTTTTGCTGTTTTTTTTTTTTTTTTTTTTTTTTTTTTGTCCTTTTTTTTAAGTTTGGGAAAAGATGATATTTCAAGTTAAGATAAGTTAGAATTTTTTGAGTAGAATATAAAGTTGCGATTTTATTTAATTATATTCTCATAGGATCTTGATTTTATGAGCTCCAATATTTACTATTGTGCCATGAATTTCACTTAAAAATATTAAATTACGCATTTAATACAAATACACTGAAATGCTTAATAATTAATAGTACTATTTACATAAACTGAACTTTCCATGTTCCATAGTTTGCGAATAAAATGGCTGTGACAGACAGACACAGGAGTGATCTTATAATGGTTCCGTTTTTACTTTTTAAGTACGGAACCTAAAAAGGCACCTTTCGACAAAGGATCGCGAAAAAACGTACAAAAAATTATGCTTTCTGCGAAAAATAGCAAAATTTATTTTCACGATTGATTTCATAGTTATGAATGAACACTGCTTTATTTTTCAGTCTTTTTTTTTTTTTTTTTTTTTTTTTTTTTCAATGCAGATATTAAAGCTAAAAAAGACAAAAAAAAATCATGTGTAGCCTTCGTGATGTTTGCTTCTTAGAATTCTTTTACTTAACTATATTGATTATTTATTTTTTTTTTAATGACCTTTCCTGTTATGGGAAATCCATCTGAAAGACAAGAAAATTTGCTTCTTTATACACTTCATTTTTTATTTATAATTTATTTATCTCTTCAATCTTGGAAGAGCGGGACGTGTCAGGATAGGTATCGTCCGAGTAGCTCAGTTGGTAGAGTATTGGTGCACTATACCAATGACCCAGGTCAGAATCCCGGCTTGGACACTTTCTCACTCTGTTGGCTCTATGTTCTATGTCTAATTAAAAACACAAAAATTCGCACAATTAAAAATATTCAATATTCCGGGCATAATTCATAACTACAAAATTATAGATCTATATATTGGTATCATTTCACCGATGTTGAGATTAATTTCGTCTCATGTTTTCCACAAGGTTGTGGCTCATGAAAATGTTCTATCTTGTTTTGAAGATATAGCCTTGCCAACATATAAGAGTGGGGAGTGTCAGGCTGGGTATCGTCCGAGTAACTCAGTTGATAGAGCACTGGTGCCAGTAGCGAAAACTTTTCAAAAATATTGGTTGGGCTCAAACATTTATGGATAAAATAACATGGACAATTGAGTTTTCGTTTGAGAGTGAGGTGGCGAACGGCGAAAGATGATAGGTTATTCATGGTATTGTCGTAAAAATTAGTATACAGTAAACTCTCTGTAAGGCAGACTCCGTGTAAGACGGAAATCTGTCTAACACGGAAAGATTTTCAAGTCCCTGGGAATCCATAGACATAGAGTAAAATTTGTCTAAGGCGGAATATTGTCTACTACGGAAACTTTTCTCGGTCCCGTTCGATTCCGCCTTAGACAGAGTTTACTGTATTTGCAAGAAAGAACTCATGCATATATAATTTAATAAAATTTCAACTCTATACTTACTATATTTTGTTAAAAAAAATACATGAACATAATTTGCTTTAGAGTTATGTTTTTGTTTGTTTTTTTACATAAAGTCTGATACAGAAGTATAAAGTTGAAATTTAATTAAATTATATTTGCATACTTTTTCCTAATAAAGACGCTAATAAAATCATAAGACGAAATGCAATATTTCACCTTAAATTCAATCATAAAATACACAATATGAACTCTAAAAAGGTCACTGTTTCACTTAAAAGTTGACTAAAATAATAAAATAGATGTACAAGTTTAAAATATGCATGTTAGTTAAAACTTCGTAGTACTTTCGACCCGCATGTACATCAGAGAATTTTTTTTTTTTTTAAACTTCTTAGTACTTTCGGCCTGCATTTCCCGAGGATCATTAGAGAATATTTAATCTGAAACACTGATACTTCAACTATACAACTACGCATTTAAAAATGAAAGTGGCGTATGAGAACAAAGTGATGTAATAAAATAAATGGAACTGTAGTTAATATCAAGCAGGACGGTCGTTCTGCCAAGCCAAGCTGAAAAAAAAAATGCTAACCTCGCCAAACAAACAAACGCCAAGAATAAAACGCAAGACACCGTAACTGCTTATTATACTGAAGACAGCTTCTCCATGTTAAATCGACCAAACATGCCAGCGTAAAATTTTCCATATCAAAAGAACCAATCATCGCAGAAAAATAAAACCAAAACCAGAAGGACCTAATGGAAAAGATCTTCAATTTGAGACCAAATGCATCCTCATAAATTAATTATAAACAGAGATATAGTTTTTTTTAAAAATAACGTCGAGATACTGAAAATGACAAATTTATTTTCTTCGTCACACCTTATGCTTCAATTGAGGTAGAGACTTAAATAATGGACATAAAAAAGTAAGGATTGCATTTTTGGACAGATATTTACTCAAGCTACGTGCTTTTATAAAATTCAGCTTTAAAAACACAAATTTTCTATTCTTAATTAGCGAAAAACTGTTAATTAATTCTAAAGTTTATAAATTATGCCAAACAGCGATAAACCCGCCAAACCAATTTAGAAGTCTTATACTATTCTTTTATATTATCCTTTTGCATTGATTTCATCGAAGAAAACTATGGCTGAGATCCAGATAGATTTTTCGCTGTTAGCGAAATGAGTTTGACCAATCAGAAGCCAGAATGTTTGAGAGTTTTTGCTGTTTCTGGATCCCGGCCTATGTCATAAAAGTTTTGAGTCATTTTCTTAGTGCCATGGATGAAGTGCAATGTTTACAGAAATCTAGGCTGGGATCCAGATAGATTTTTCGTTGTTAGCGAAACGAGATTTACCAATCAATAGACTGCATTGCTGCAAACAGCGAAAAGTTCGCAAAAATGCAAGCTTCTGATTGATGAATCTCGTTTCGCTAACAGCGAAAAATCTATCTAGATTGCGGCCAATTATGTTGAACACAATTTTGCATTTCCACATCCAGGAAGGGTATTGATGTCATAACAACAGTGCATATTCGAAACTATTTAAGGCATTGATTCTGAACTCCCTTGCTATACATTTCAATATTAAAGAAGTTGTTGTTTCAATAGTTTTAGTACTTTTCTCTATTGCTCACTCCAAAACACAAATATCGAAATTTAACCAACAGCGCTCAGAAACTATAGCGCCTAGAATATATAGTGTTGAAATCGGCTAACCCTATAATACTTAAAAAAGCGCTAAAATATTGTATCCCTTAAATGTGCAATGATACTGCTGCAATATGCAGATCACAGCGACATCTGCAGGATATTTTCTACAACTGCAAGAAATTGCCAGTCTATACAATGTAATAATAGTAATACGAAAATCCCGCAGATGTCGCTGCGATCGACACTTGAAATTTTAGCAGTATCGTCGCACATTTAAGGGATACAAATTTTTAGAACTGTTTGGATAGCATATTTCCACACTAGGTATTCTAGGCGCTGTATCAGAAACAACACCATAACAGAGAGCCTTTATACATAAGAGTGGTGATATATGCACAGGAGGCATGCTCATTTCAAATTTTTGTCGAAAGTACGGCAATCCGCTTTCTTGAATAGAGGATATTCAATCTGCGTTATGATCACATGGTCAAGGCAAGAACGTCTAGCTTAAAGAAGGGAAGGCTCCGTCTACGTAGTGTAAATCGCCGCTGGCCAATGAAACAGTTCATGGGGGAAAGCAGTAGTACACTGTTAAAAATATCGTGAAAAATTACCTCTGTTTTTAAAGGCTATCTGTATTATGACCAATGAGAACGTTTTATAGGCGTTTATATAGCGTTCTCATTGGTACGGAGTTTGCTTTCTGTACTATTCCTGAGCCCAGTTATAGCGGCTAGAAATATAGGCCGGGATCCAGGTACATTTTTGCAAACAGTGAAAAGTTAGCAAAAATTCTGGCTTCTGATTGGTTAATATCGTTCCGATAACAGAGAAAAATCTACCTAGATCACGGTCATAGTGTGGAAACAGGCTGTTCCAGTAATGCTTTAAAAAGTGCTAAAAATTGAATCCCATAAATATTGAAAAATACTGAATGACAAATGTCGATAGGAGCAACATTTTCTAGATCTTCTCTGAGCGAAACGTTTTCTTTTGAAATAGTTACGTTGGAATTACCATATGTCGCTCTAATCGACATTCGTCGTTCAGCCTCGTTCAACATTTATGGGATAATATTTTTTTAGCACCTTTTTAATAAGCCGATTTTTAAACTATATCTTCTAGAAACTATAGCTCCGTTATAGCGTCTAGATTATATGTTGTAGAAATCGACTATCGGAGCAATACTTAAAAATGTGCGGAAGTATTGAATCCCTTAAATGTACAACAATGTCGAATTCCAAACAGTCATTTGCATCGACATCTGCAGGATATTTTTAAAGGAGAAAGAGACATGTGTAATGCACCGCTACAGCGTCTAGAATACGTAATGTGGAAATTTCCTATCCAAGAACCGCTAAGAAGTGTATCCCTTAAATGTGCACTGACGCTGAAATCCAGGGAGATGATCGCAGCGACATCTGCGATATATTTTCAAATTTCAAAGTAAACATGGTATTATTACAGCGGGTTTGACGCCAAGCACACAGGTCAGATGTATGTTAATAAAACGTAAAAAAAAAAAAAAAAAAAAAAAAAAGAAAGAAAAAAAAATGTTACAGCGTCTAGACCAAATTGTCTTGGAGTTTTGGGAAATATCCTGCAGATATCGCTGTGATCGACTGATTGGATTTCCACACTATATATTCTAGACGCTGTAGTCTGTCTTTTTCGTTTGCATCGAAGTAGATATAGATGACGTCATTTGAAGCTGTTCCTAAAGTGTGGCCAGCTCATCACGTCACACGGAGTTGATTATCTGCACGCGGCAATGGACACAAAACAAATTGGCGCACCGCTTTGTACTAATCATCGTGTAAAGATGATCCAACTCCGTGTGACTTTTAAACGTCATGAAATGGCCTATTATGTCATTGGTCACGCTAACACACTCCCCTTGCGTACGCCATATATAGCGGCATCTTGCACTAGAGACTGCTAAATGGGCTGCTATCGGTCAAAATCAAGAGAGAAAAGGGCAGAAGGGGGGGAAGAACTCGTTTTTTTTATGTAGTTTTTCACACGGGAAGATTGACATGTCTTCTCCTCTCCTTTCATATCTTCATGATGGTGAAATAAACCAACGCCCCCTAGATATTTGAGAAAGTCTTGACACGCGTCACGAAAACATCAGACAAAGCAGGCAAAGCAAAGGAACAAATTCATTCATTGGCTCGTGGATATGAACGAGCCAATGAATGATTTTTCTTCTTTGTTTTGCCTGCTTTGTGTGATATTTTTCTGACGCGTGTCAAGGCTTTCTCGAATATTTAAAGGGCGTTGAATAGGACGGGATCAAGATAGATTTTTACGCTATTAGCGAGATGAGATTGATCAATCAGAAGCCGGGATTTTTGAAAACTTTTTTATGTTTGCAGTAAACACCGAAAAGCCTGCAAGGATGGAGGCTACTGATTGGTCAATCTAATTTTACTAACAGAGAAAAATTTATCTGGATCCCGGTCATTAACTTTGGTTGGTTGAGACGATTTTGAATAAAATCAAATCAGAAAGCCAATGTTTTTTAACTTTTCTGGTTAGTTTAATCGAAATCTTCCACGTCTATTACTGAAAACTGAGTTACTGTACTTTGGACAAAAACTTGAATATGAGTACACGACTTGTGCATATGTCACCACTCTTACATATAATTTACTCTGTTATGAGCATAATTATAAGCGCAACTGGTTAAATTTGAGTATCTGGGTATTAGAGAAAGCAATTGTGGCTCACCGGAGTGGATAAGACACCACGCCGCTAATCGCTTGAGAGCGTAGGTGGGGGTGGGTTCAAATCCCGCCGTGATCCCCTCGTGATCTGATATATATGTGTTCAATAAAACAAACAAACAAATAAACAAACAAGCAATAGTGAAAGGTACAGTTGCCATGGAAACAACGACTTCTTTAATTCGTATAGAAAATGAATGAATAGTTGTAAATGACTTAAGTTTAAAATGTAGGCAAATGCTCTGAAAATATCAATGGCTCCCATCTAGTATTTTACAAAGTAATTTAATATATTCACATGATGTATAAGTTGATGCAACTCTTAGCTAATGAAAATTCTGCAACAAGACTTATGTAGGTAGATCTTTTCAACGATTAATTCAGAATTCTAAGAACAAAACGAAGTTCTTAAGCGCTCTTCTTCCCCCCCCCCTCCCCCCCTCAAAAAAGAAATACGATAGAAAGATATAAGTATTTGGATAACTTCAGTATTTCTGTGATCTTTTGTCAGAGTTTAGAAAAGGTGTCTGGGTATCAAAAAAAACACAAAACAAATTTGACGAACGATAAGACTATAGATTTCAGGCAATTTTTAACTGGAAAAAATTCAATTCTAATGTTTATGCGGCTTTAATAATAGACTATTAAAGATAATCAATTTACCGGAATTTTTGTACGAAATAATATCTCAACTTTATTCACATTTATGCAAATAGGTAAGGATAAACAGACTTGAATAAAATTACATATTTATTCTTTTTTCTCTATAATACGATCTAAATGAAGATGTACAGTTTATATCTTTAAATTTTTAGATTTTTTTTTAAATCAAAAATGTTTCCTCATCATGTCTAGAATTGCTAGATTTACTTCTTTAGACAGATCTTCGATTCTTTAGATGCCTGCGGGGCTTCATTCTCGGATTATCCGTAGGTATTTGTAAAGGTGAATTTATTTTGCAAAACCGTCAGCAAAAAAAAGTTAGAACAAACAATTAACTGACAGACTAACTGTAAATATATATTTTATTTTGACTCTATTTGATTTTTACTAAATTTTCATCCTTCATAGAAAATTTTAAGGAGATATAAATTGAGAAAGACTGATACTTTGAAAGAAGAAATTGACTTTCCTTACTTTTAAATTATTAATTACTCTAAAAATGAATGATAGGTAAACAAAATGTATACTATTGTGTTTGTTCCCTGCTGATAAAGGCTATACAAGGACTAATTTTAGCGAGTAGAATTATTTCAATTATATATAATCTGTTTAAAAAAAAGGACTGATATCTACTAAAAAACAACTTTTCAAAAGTAAAAAAAAAAAGCCAAGCAAAAAAAAAAAGAAAAGAAAAAGGGGGAAAGTTGTGGCTAAAAAATAGTGCGATATCAAATTTCCAAGCTTATATTATGGTACTTATTTAACATTTTTTATTAAAAATTTACCATACGTAAGTCGAGTACCTAAGTATGCGTTGATAGAAAGCCTTTTCTCCTTTACTAAATACATCATAACGTGTTTCTGAAAATTAATTTTTTTTAAATTTTGCATCATGGGCTTGGCGGCCATCTTTCCATATTTTACACAAATTTCTAAGCAGACAAGCTCGTAATATGTTTGCATCATTAAGAATTTTGAACTTCTAGTTTTGGCTACAGACAGATAAATTAAGATTGTCTTTTATTTTGAAAAAAAAAAAAAAATTGATTTTTACTGCTTTAACTAATTAATTAACCCCCTCCGAAAAAAAAAAGAATCATAAGATGAAACCTGAAGTCACTTCAACTTTATTTTAAGACACAAATTTCTAGGCACTCATTTCCATAAATTACAAGCATAAAATGTTTGCTTTAGCAACAATTTCGAATTTCCGATCTTAACAATGTACTTGTGTGCTTAGAAATTTGTGTAAAATATGGAAAGATGGCCGCCAAGGCCATCATGCATAATTTAAAAAAATTTAATTTTCAGAAACACGTTATGATGTATTTAGTAAAGGAGAAAAGGCTTTCTATCAACGCATACTTAAGTACTCGACTTACGTATGGTAAATTTTTAATAAAAAATGTTAAATAAGTACCATAATATAAGCTTGGAAATTTGATATCACACTATTTTTTAGCCACAATTTTCCCCCTTTTTCTTTTCTTTTTTTTTTTTTTTTTTTTTTTTTTTTTGCTTGGCTTTTTTTTTTACTTTTGAAAAGTTGTTTTTTAGTAGATATATTTTTCTCTACTTAAGATCAATCCAAGGGACTACTGCTACTTCTACTTTCAACTCTAATAATTATTAGCTGTCCCATTTCAAAACGAAGTGACGTACTTGTATAAATGAACAGCAATTAGTTATTAAAACATTCTCTGATGATCGCCTCGGGAAAGGCAGGCCGAAAGTACTAAGAAGTTTTAAATAAAATGTAGTATATTTTTAACTTGTAAAATCTATTTTATTATTTTAGTCGCCTGTTAAGTAAAACAGTGAGCTTTCCAAAATTCATATTGTGTATATGAAAGACGCTAATGTTCACTACAATACTATAAGTTCAATGCCTAAAAAAGCTAAACATCGAGTAAAACATTTCCGTCACCTAAATAGTTTATGAATGTCAAAACATTAAAACAGATGGTCATTGACTTATATTTAGTGATAAAATATGCGGAAATAGCCTATTTTTAGATAGAAATATAATTGTATGTTGCCTGGAAATATTTTTAATGCCCTTACATGTCTGTTGCTGCTTTCCTTACAGTTTTCAAACAAAGTAATTTTGTGAACATCAACAGAACGAAATTTTCTTTGAAAGATTTAAAAAACAAAAATTGAAATAACGAAGTAGAGAACTGAAAATTCAGGAGAACAAACTATTGGGTGGGCTCGAGCCCCCTGAGCCCATATAAGTTGGCACCACTGATTGGTGTGCTATAACAATGACTCTGGTTCGAGTCCCGGCTTGAACACTTTTTCAGCCTGCTGGTTTTATACCTAATTAGCACAATGGGGAAATTCACTCAATTAAAAATATTCAATATTTCAGGTGTAATTTATAACTACAAAATTATGTCTGTATATATCATTTTGCCGATGTTGAGATTAATTTCGTCTCATATTTCCAACAAGATTGTGGCTCATGAAAATGCTCCATCTTGTTCACCAGATGCAGCCTTGCCAACATAGCCTCATTCCCGCGACCTTTCATCTACGAGTTAATTTCGAGTTACGCCTAATTTTTTTAGGCTTCAAAAACTAAAGGCTGGGCTATTTCATTCAAATAGGGCAGCGGTAGCCAGCTGGCACAGCATCGAATTCGTAGATTAAAGGTCCCAGGAACGAGGCTTACTGCCGTCTAATATCCGTCGTGTATGCTAATGGTGCCTGTAAAATCCGTCGTAGTGTAAAGTCCTCCAAGTTACCCGTGAATTATACATTCTGGAGGTGTCTTGTCAGGTGAAGGTCTCATCATCTGATCAAGGCTCTAAATTACGAGATTAACTTGAGCATCAATTCGCAGGCATCAAACAACAATATAAAAACGTTAAGTAACTGGCATAAAAAAGTAAATAACTAAACAGTAGGCGCTGCCGATAAAAGACGAACTAGGCACCCGTCAAACTTATTGCCACTGCACAGCGATAAGGCGGTCACCCGCCCCAATACTAGGTATCAAACCCGTTCAGCTGGGGCAACCCGGCAGATAGGGGCCTGGTCATCGGTTTGAAAGAAAGAAAAAAGTGAGGGTGTGAGACTGGATATCGTCAAAGTAACTCAGTTGATAGAGCATTGGTGCGCTATGCCAGTGACTGTGACTCTGGTTCGAATCCCAGCTTGGACACTTTTTCAGTTTGTTGTTTCTATGCTTAGTTAGTTATGCAAAAATTCATGTAATTAAAAATAATTTAATTTAAAAAATTCACTAAAAGTCCACTATAAAATTATCTAATTTGAGTATTCCCCTATATTAGGTTTGGTTAAAATCATACAAACTACTATCTTCCAAGACGATCAACTTAAAAACTTGTGCAAAAATTGATAAAATTAATTAAAAATTGACTTTTTTCATTAAAAAATGCTGTTTTTTCCACCAGGGGACAATGAAAACGGTCTTGGTAAATATATCTCAAAATTTTTTGTCTTTCCAGGAAAAATGTTTCTTTAATGTGGTATTACCGGCTATTGATCAGGTAAAAATTAATTTGTTTTGTTTAAAAATTAACCTTTTATGTTTGATTATTAATTAGGGTGTTGATCGTCTAAGAGTTAAAATCATAAATTAAACTATTTTCGTACAGTGCAATCAAACCTCAAAACTTGCGAAAAATCAACAAGAAACACATAAAAAATTAACTAAATTTAATAAACTCTCTAAAATTCCATTACAAAATTATCTAAATTTGAGTGTTCCCTGTATTACGGCCGTCTAAAAGTTGAAATCAATCAAACTATCATCTTACTGGGCGACCAAAACTCAAAATTTACACAAAAATCAATAAAATTCACTTATAAATCAGCTCTTGTCTAACAACTCGATATTCTTGTTTTACAGTAGAAAAATCAATAACAAACACATAAAAAATTAACTAAATTTAATAAACTCTCTAAAATTCCACTACAAAATTATCTAAATTTGAGTGTTCCCTGTATTACGGTCGTCTAAAAGTTAAAATCACTCAAACTATCATCTTACTGGGCGACCAAAACTCAAAATTTACACAAAAATCAATAAAATTCACTTATAAATCAACTCTTGTCTAACAACTCGATATTCTTGTTTTACAGTAGAAAAATCACTAAAAATTCACATCTTTAATAAATCAGCTAATCTATATATTTAAAACGGTAAGAGTTTTCTTTCGACAGTCCGTGAGAAGAAACTACTGCATCAAATGACACCAACCTTTTTTCAAATGAAAGATATTTGGCCACAGATTTGTTATCGTCCATTCGTTTGTTCAAATATTTTATTAATTAGCCGTAATTTTTAATTAAAATTCTACAGTTGCGCATGCGCAGTATATAAGTACAAGTCTACCTTTGGAGTGACGCGCTGCACATGCGCAAAAATTCTCGCTCAGTTGAACTATCACATCATAGGTCGAAGTTGTTTTCGTCTGCTATTCGATCTTACTGTAAACAAGCTTTTCTTTCTTTCACAAAGTTAATATTATTTGGCTCTTTCAGCATTATTAACAATGAAAAAAATTATTGTGTCTATATTAGGAGCTAGATACAGTTTATTTAGGGGTGTCGTATTGTTTTGGTCATATTACACTACACACAGAAGATATACAGTGATTTGAGGCTAAAAGTTATGACTGGTAATCTGCCTTATGAATTGCTAATAGTTAGACACGAAGATTGGGAAACTAGCATATTATGTCGTAGCTACTTCCTTGAAAAAATAAGGTATCATAAATATTAAAACGCAAAACTCAGAATTCAAATTCGAGACATGTATCCGAGACATTCGTATGCGTCAACTGTTTTTCGAACCTCTTCAATTTAGAAAGAAGTAAAACGAGTTCCCCCTAGCATAGCGGGTTAACGCAGCACTTTAAAGGTCTGAATTTTTGTAGAGGACGCAGGTTCGAACCCAAGCACGGCAAAATGTGTAATATTTTTGTCGATAATTCATTTCAATAATGACATATTTTATTAGGAAGAGAAGTTATAGGATTTTTATTTTATTATTATTATTTGAATGCTTTATAATTAAATAAAATTTAACACTCAATAATGTTTTGAAAAAATAATGATTTTATATTTAAAATATTTAAGCTAAAATATTTTGCATGTAGTTATCAATTAAATAAATTGAGCTGATCTAGAATTTTCGTTATATTTTCTGACCATTATCAAGAATATATATGTGTGTGTGTGTCAGAAAGAAACGTTTGCTATTCATTTGCGTAAAAAATAAAACGGAAAGAAAGAAAAATATTCGTATAAGAGCTATAAAAGAAATTACTTTTATATCCAGGTTTAATATTAAAAAATTTATAAAAATGTAAAATGAAATTCAAGATATAAAAAATATATATTATAAATCGTTAGCTGCGTCAAGTTTCAAATTTAGATTTTTAGAGAATGAGACAGATAAAAATAAAATTCATGGCAGCTTTTAATGGCCGTGTAGTTTTAATAATTAAATAAATGAAAATAGATATTGTATTTAAAAAAAAAAAAAAAAAAATGAGATCGTAGTCAGTAAAAATAAATTCTGTACCCGGTGTTTTTAGGTAAATTTCTGATAAAAAGCGAGCATAATTAGTTGCAGGGGCGGACTGGCATAGTTTGGCCCACCCCGCTAGACTTATGCGTTGGCCCACCATTCAATAACCCCATTGTTAAAATGTTTCAATACTGTCTACCCTTTGTACATTGATTAATGTTTGTTTATAATATCAATATAGTACCTGAAAATTGAATAGTTTGTTTTATACCCTCACTGCTAACTAATTAGAATGTCAGATATATGGACAATTCTTTTGAACTTGAGGCAACTCCATCTATTATCATATCATAATCGTAATTTGGTTGATTATCTCCAAAACTACTGGGTAGATTGTAATGAAATTAGGTATTTACGTAGGTTGATAAAATGCAAAAAAAAAAAAAAAAAAAAAAAAAAAGAAGAAGAAGAAGAAGAACCACTGAACAGTTCTCGCGTAAGACTCATCAGCATCAGAAGGTATAAAACAGAGCTTACAATATTGAACCAAAAAATGGGTTAATAGGGGTATGTTCCCTTCTTACAGTTATATAGCTCCCACAACGTGAATTCATACTGGAAATCAGGCAGTTTATGAGTCCCTGTGGCAGTTAGTCTCACTCCTCCAGCAATGCTGTTTTCAAGCGGTAAACGTTAGATGCAAACCCTGGGAATCACAAAATTGGCGCATGCGTATCTGCAGTCTTGGTTTTCGTCTGCTTCAAATCCAGATCGAACATACACAAGGGATGTGACGAATAGTGATTTTGTCGAAATACTGAATTTTCGTCCAAATTTTAAACGAATACCAACGTTTTTTCCAATAAAGATTTTAATTTTATAATGTATATTTATATATATATATATATATATATATATAACTTAAAATGAAAAAAGAATAAAAAAAACAAGTTTATGTTCTATTATTAATATGTTTATTATTTTTTTTTTTTAACTTTACGTATTTCTTGTTCTTGAAAATTTTCAAACACCTTAATCCTGTTAATACACAACTTCTACAACGTTTATAAAAAGCTGCTCACCGGGCCCAATAGGGCCTAAAACAAAAACTTCTACAACATTTAAATTATAATAGATTTTATCTACAAGAAAATAATTCATAAACATTTTACCTAGGGTGTCAACGATTTTAATCAAATGATTTAAATCGGTGATTAAATCGTGATTTTAATCAACTTATTTTTTTTAAAAAATCATTGATTAAAATCATAACGCTTAAAATTATATAAAATGTAAGATGAACATAATTTGGAAAATTTCTATAGGTATTTTGCCTCATGAATAAACAATAAAAAGCTTTATATAATTGTTTCTAAGCTTAGAATATTCCTTAAACTTATAAAACACTAAGTATACTAAGTTCATAAAAATACATAATTTGTAATGTCTTAATTTCCTTTAATCAACTTATTCATTATTTTATGTAAAATAAAATAAGCTTAGCAAATATATTTAATTTCTGAAAGTAAAAGAATAAGTAGCCAGTATGTTATTTTCTCATTCTGCTTTTGCAAATAATAAATTTATAGCGAATCAGGACTAAAAAAGAATGAAAAAAAATGGCACCTGCACAACAATTATTATAAAAGAATGTAAAGAGAAAAATAAATAATTGGCATAAAAATGTTAAGCTCAGAGAGTTTCTTCGGTTGAGGTTTGAATAAATGTTTTTAATTTTATTTTTCTACTTTTGTATTTATATACACCAAATAAAAAAATTAGTTAAGGATACATATATATACAGTGTCTCACAAAAGTGATAGGACACTTGTGCTTTATAAAAAGAAACTGCAATAAAATAAATAAACAAACATGTGCAAAAATGTTTTGGGTGTGTTTCATATTTAAAGTTAGTAACAATTATTACATAACATACATTTTGTCAAAATATTAAAATATTAATTTAGTAAAAATACAATTGTTCAGAACGGAGCAAAAAATGGCTCACATAAGTGATGGGACACTTACTTTTCCATCAAATATTTATCCAAAAATTTTACTTTTTAAAAGGTTTTAATATTTTGTTGGATTTCCTTTTACTTTTAAAACATGATTTAATCTTTTTGGGATGGATTCGACTAATTTTTTTGTGATTTCTGGAGTGATTTTACCCCATTCTTCTTGAAGCACCGATTTTAGTTGTTGTTTTGAAGAAATGGTGTGTTTGCGAATTCTTGATTCCAATTCTTGCCAAATATTCTCTATGGTATTTAAGTCTGGAAATTGTGGTGGTGTTTTTATTATTTCAGGACAGTTATATAGCAGTCAGAGTCTAACGTTCAGAGCAGTGTGCTTGGGGTCATTGTCCTGGTAGAATTTAAAATCGTTATGAAGGTTCAATTTTCGTGCTGAAGATTTCAAATTTTGCTTTAAAATATCAATATAATTGTACTGATCCATTATACTGTCAATAAAAACAAGATTACCAACTCCAGCGGATGACATACACCCCCATACCATAACTCCTCCTCCACCATGTTTTACTGTTGGTACCAAGTTCTGTTTGCGAAATTCTTCCCTGGGTTTTCTCCATACCAAGATTCTACCGTCAGAACCAAATATATTAAATTTACTCTCATTAGCAAATATAACTTTATTCCAGTAATCAGAATTCTTATTTATGTTGGATTTTGCGAAAGCTAGTCTGAGTTTTCTAGTCTTTTCACTTACGAAGAATTTTTTCCTGGCTACTCTACCGTGATATCCAGCAGATCGAATTACCCTTCTAATAGTCTCAGGATTAACAATTATTCCATATAATGCTTGTAAATCAGCAGCAACTTTTGGAGCACTATTTCTTGGATTTTTTTTAATATTTCGAACGATAATTCGCTTTATTCCATTGGATAGCTTTGATGGTCGGCCAGGTCTTCTTTTATCCTGAATCATATGATTCTTTTTATATCGTTTAATGATATTGAAAACTGTTGAACGACTCAAGTTAACTGTTTCAGCAGTCTTTCTAATAGATTTTCCACGTTCAATATGCAAACTAATAACTAATTTTCGAATTTCAGGCGAAGTTTATTTTCGTTTAGCATTCATGGCTACACAGAGCTAAAAAACACAAAAATTCCAAAACAAACTGGATAGAAATACTGCAGACAATTTTATAAATTAATGCCAATTGCTTTTAAGTAAAAATAAAACCCCCAAAAATATTTTTATTGCTTATTTCAGACAATTTTTGTTGCATATATAATGGTGTCCCATCACTTATGTGAGCTATTTTTTGCTCCGTTCTAAACATTTGTATTTTTATTAAATTAATATTTTAATATTTTGACAAAATGTATGTTATGTAATAATCTTTACTAAATTTAAGTATGAAACACACCCACAAAAAAATGTGTACATGTTTTTTTAATTTATTTGATTAGTTTCCTTTTGTAAAGCACAAGTGTCCCATCACTTATGTGAGACACTGTATATATATTGAAGCACTGATTGCTCCCCCCCCCCCTTACAAAAAAATAACATTTTTGATAATGTGCCTTTAAATTGTCATACATACTTGAATTTTGTAGGGAGGTTCATTCTGAATGCATCATACTTAAGTACTCCTTTATTTGAAAATTCAAAATAGTCTAGAGTCCCCCCCCCCCACACACACACACACAGACAAATATACATCTTTTAGCATTCAAATAGTCAGATGCTAGAAATTTTGAATGAACATATAACCTGAATAGTGTTGATACTTAAATACTTCAATTGAAATTTTAATGGATGGGGTCCAAAGAGTGCACCCTCCCCCAATTCGCTGACATACAAATAACACTTCAGTTTTTGAGCCTTCAAATTGTCATAGAGTTACCTGCGTACAAAATTTCAAATGTCTATTACTATTTGAAGAAACATAATCAAAAATGTTATTTTTTTGTTAGTGAAGAAATCTTTAAATTATCTTTTCTTAAAGTTTTCAATAATGGAATACTTAAACAGAATTACTATTCAAAATGTATCTGCCTACAAAATTCAAGTATCAATGACAATTTAAGAAATAAAACTGCATTTTTTGGGGTGGTGGAGGAAGAGGTATCCAGGAATTTCCATAGATAATTTTTATGTATTTACTGTACCCCAATAGGAGAAATATGCGATTTAATTGAATTTTATTTGTAGGTACAGTATCACAGTTCGCATATTGTGAGAAAATTTTATGAAAGGATTTCTCTAGTGTTTAATAATGAACAAGAAATTAAAATCTTTCAACCTACAAAGATGTAGGGGTGTAGTGGAGGGTATACGGTGGTATGCACTGTATACCTTCTGGATTTTCTTAACAAGCTTTGTATACCTTCTGCTTCTCAAATAAAGCTGTAGCATATACTCCAGCAATGAACTTTAATGATTCTACGGTTCCTCTTGGTTTTTTTTTTTATGACTACAACACTGATAATGCCGCATACAATTGTTTTTGCTGTTTATGTAAAAACATGCCAATTTGTCCAGTTTGAAAATGCTTACCCAATTACAGAGGATTAAAAAATATAACAGTTTATTTTTAACACAATCAGCTGATTGGCAAGTAAATAAAAAAAGTAGTAACTTTTCTAACCGAGTGAACATTTGTCCAGTACAAGAATCTAACCCAGAACCTTTGGCTTTAATTGAAAATGCTCTACCATTTAAGTTATCTGGATAACATCAAAGTCTACACAATATTCACTCACACAGCCCATTGGTCATTTCAGACTGAATATTGTGTTAGCTGGTATATCAACCAAATTGCTCAGTTAGAAGTGCATTGACAATTAAAGCCACAGAGTCTGGGTTCGATTCCCATTCTGGGTACATTTTCACGGCGCCACTCAAGAGACTAAACAATTAATTTGCTTTCAGTTCGATTTTCTTTTGTGACAGTAGGATAATTTTTAATTGGCTGGTTTATTTTTTTTATTTAGATACCTAACCCGAAAAGAATTTTTTCCCTGTTTTTAGCCAGCATTGATTTTTTTATTTATTTTGTGCCATGAACGCTGCCATGCTAAGTGCTAAGGCACTATTCTGCACATTTACGAAGTCAGTTTTATTTGTAAATAAATATAATTGCCATGCATTATTATTCTGATAGAAAGCAATTTAACAGTATATCCTCTTTTTCTATTAAAGCATCTAATCTTTTCGATAACGGTGTCAAATTTTTAATTTAATCTGATTTTCAGGGACTCACCTCAAAAGATTGTTATATGGAAAAGAATCTATTATAGTTTAAGATATGCACATTTTATACGAAATTGAAAAACATTGTTCCATTCTTTAGAATATAAATATTAATTTCTGTAAATTTCATTCATTTTTCCATAAAAATGCATAGCTACAAATTATCCCTTTTTTGTATTAACACTATTTCCGAATCATAATCTTTACTATATTTAATTGCAGAATTCTGTAATTAATTAACATTAAGATTAGGCAAAGATTGCTATTCGGAAGGAGTGATAACTAAAAAGTAGAATAGTTGACAGCTAAGTATATGCTGATAAGTATATTAAAAAATTTTATTTTGCTAAAGAAAAAAGAAATGCTTTAAATTTTCCAAATAATGTATGAAATATAGATATGTAGATTGGAGTAACAGAGGGGAAACGGTACCACAGAATATTAGAACTCTGGTACTTTCTTTGTTAAAAATTAAACCCTGCATGTAACACCTTAATTATTTTAAATTTTCATTCTTTTTTAATATTCACTTGTACATATATTTTTAACTAAAAAATTTTCAACCCTCGTAATATACAGTTGTTAAAAATTTAGAAATTACAACAAAAAATTAAAGTAGGCATCAACACTCATCTTTTAATACATAAGAAATTTATTAATTTATGTTTTGTATTCTTTTAATATTCTCATTTAGTATCTTTCTATAAAAGCACGAGCTCATTTATTGTAGATGCGCATGCGCCAACTTTGTGATTCCCAGGGTTTGCATCTAACGTCTACCTTTTCAGGCACTCTGGAAAGAGGAAAGCGAGTTCCAATTGTCCTCCCCAGGGCGTCCTAGACATGCTCTATAGGGTTTAGGTCTGGCGATCTGGCGGGCCCATTCATCAAGCGAATATCCTTACTTTCCAGAAATTCTTCGACTAGATGAGCTCTATATGGGCGCGTGTTGTAGTTCATTAAAATAAAATCAGGACCAACTGCATCCCTGAAAAGGCGAACATAGGGTACAAATGTATCATCCCTACACTTAAGACCAGTCACAGAGCCTTTGCCAAACACAGGGAGGGGTGTGCGCTCATCCAACATGATGCCTGTCCAGACCATCAAACCTTCGCTGTCATAGTGGTTCCTTTCTCGGATGTTGGAAGACATGTATTGGATCCTTGGTTTTCTCCAGATGAAAGTACGCCGAGAATTAGTGTTTAGTCTGGATCGAGACTCATCAGTGAATAGAACGGTACCCTAATGATCCCTGGTCCAAAGTTGATTATCGCTGCATCATGATAAACGATTTTCCCGTGTGCAGAAGTGAGCTGACACAAGCAGCAGGTCTTATTGCAAACAGCCCTCTGTCATGTAGCCTTCTGCAAAAAGTAACCCTTGAAACTCGGTTTCCTGTAGCCGTATAAAGGTCACGAGAGATTTGGGAAGATGCTGCCCTCCTGTTAGCCCTCGCTGTAATAGATAAATAGCGATCTTCATTGACCGTCGTGGCTCTTGGACGACCTTTCCCTCTAGTATCCCTAAACTGTTTCCATAAGTTTGATACGACGTTGGGCGTTACATACAAGTCTCCAGGAATCTGCATTTGAGACGGCCTTGTTTCCAGTCTCCCCGCTATTCGCCTTCTCATTCCAGCATTCAAACTTTGATGGTTACTCATTTTACTGTCTGCTTTTAAATTTCACCGTATGTAGCAAAAAAAAAAAGAAAAAAAAACACGAAGATATTTGATGAGGTGTGCGAGCGAACAAAACGTGAAAATTGCCACACTCACTTATAAAGTCTGTTCTTCTACTCGCTCTGCCCATACACACATGTACGCTTACGTATTCGACACTAAATAGTTGCATCTTTGTTTTGGATAAATATGACCATAGGCATTCAACTCGCACAATAATTCTAATGTACAAGCTAGGCATTTTTTACATTTCTTGTTAACTTTATAGCAATCCTCATCATGTTTAATGAGTTCTTCTGAATGGCTCGTTTTAGGTAGATTTCGTATGAAATACTACCTATTGGCGTCGTTCCTATGTTGTAATTTCTGAAAAATTTTTGCAGATCTACACCGATCATGACCCCTAGAGCCCAAAACCACCCTCAGTAAAAAACTTTATATATATATACATATCTATCTATATATATCACTTTTTTCTGGACACGATAACTTCCACAATTCTGCACCAATCTCTTCCAAACTGATACATAAAATCAAGGGGCATAAAATCTCGGTCGAGTTCATTAATGGGCAAAATCGGACCAAGGGGATGGAAATAGGGAGGGGTTTTGTGAAAACCGAAAAAACCCTATAACTTCTTAAATTTTGTACATATCGAATCAGTTTAAAGTTTTTATTACTTCTAAAAATAGGGCCAAAAATTTATGTATCATAGATTTTTGATAAAGTTAAAAATGGGCTCAAGGGGCGCAAAAAATGGGGTTTTTGGGAGAAAAAAATTCATAACTTCGTCAATTCTCAAGATGTCAAATCCAATTAATTTTATCATGAATCTCCTTAACATTATCTACAACTTTTATATTCACAAGTTTTTGATAGGACCAATTCGTACCGCAAAAAAAAATAAAAACGAAAGCAAAAAGGGCGTTTGAAGAAGAAAAAAATCCATAACTCCGTCAATTCAAAAGATATAAAATCCCCATGAATTTATCATATATCTTCTTAATATTGTATACAACATCTATATAGACAAGTTTTGGATAGGACCAATTCTTACGGCAAAAACAAATTAAAAATATACAGCGGTTGAAGAAAAAAATCATCTTAGTAAGGGTGTATTCAAATCCAAACTGCTTATTTTCTGACTCATTTTACAATTCATTTTTACTCTCAAAGGCTTCCAATTGGTACCTTTTCTTACTCAGAAACTATATAATGTACCGTAATGGTCAATTTTTTGATAGAGGCAGAATATATTTTAAAACATGCTGTCAAAGTGGGCCTTTTGAACCAAATTTCCCGAAGCGGATTGTGTTGGAAAAGGAAGTATTCAAATCCAAACTGCTTATTTTCTGACTCATTTTTAAATTCATTTTTGCTCTCAAACGCATCCAACTGGTAGATTCGCTTATTCAGAAACTATATAATGTACCGTAATGATCTATTTGTTGACAGAGGCAGAATATATTTAAAAAAATGATGTCAAAGTGGGCATTTTGAACGGAATTTCCCGAAGCGATTGTGTTAGAAACGAAAAATATTGTCTTACTGAGAAAACAATTGTTTATGTATCAAGTTTTAATTAATTAAACGGAAATTAAAAACACAGGTCGCTTATAAATCTCTTCAAAAATCACGTCAACAAGTTTCATGTTTTTCCTATTAAAAATGAATCTGGAGTTATGCCAGAAAATTTAGAGTTGTTGAGCATGGAAAAGTATTTTTTTTTTTAATACCGCCCTAACATGATTCTGATAAAACCAGTTATTATATAAAAATGAAGTAAAAACTCGTCAAAAGCGGCCTGATAAAATTGTTAAAGTGGGTTTATCTCTAATCATGATTTGGTTTTTGTTTGTGAAATTAGTATACTTAACTTCGAAATCTACCTCTGCCTGTAGGCCGGGCCGGCAGGGATTTTATAATTCATTTTTGCTCTCAAAGGCTTCCAATTGGTACGTTTTCTTACTCAGATACTATATAATGTACCGTAATGGCCAATTTTTTGATAGAGGCAGAATATATTTTTAAAAATGCTGTTAAAAAGGGCATTTTGAACCGAATTTACCGAAGCGGATTGTGTTGGAAAAAGCATTGTATTAAGGATGCACTCAAATCCAAACTGCTTATTTTGTGACTCATTTTTAAATTCATTTTTGCTCTCAAACGCATTTAAGTGGTATATTCGCTTATTGAGAAACTATATAATGTACCGTAATGATCGATTTTTTGATAGAGGCAGAATATATTTCAAAAAATGATGTCAAAGTGGGCATTTTGAACGGAATTTCCCGAAGCTATTGTGTTAGAAACGAAAAATATTGTCCTTCTGAGAAAATTATTGTTTATATATCAAGTTTTAATTTATTGAACAAAAAATAAAAACATAGGTCGCTTATAAATCTCTTCAAAAATCATGTCAGCAAGTTTCATATATTTTTTTTTATTAAAAATGAATCTGGAGTTATGCCAGAAAATTTAGAGTTGTTGAGCATGGAAAAGTATTTTTTTTTTTAATACCGCCCTAACATGATTCTGATAAAACCAGTTATTATATAAAAATGAAGTAAAAACTCGTCAAAAGCGGCCTGATAAAATTGTTAAAGTGGGTTTATCTCTAATCATGATTTGGTTTTTGTTTGTGAAATTAGTATACTTAACTTCGAAATCTACCCCCGCCTGTAGGCCGGGCCGGCAGGGATTTTACAATTCATTTTTGCTCTCAAAGGCTTCCAATTGGTACGTTTTCTTACTCAGATACTATATAATGTACCGTAATGGTCAATTTTTTGATAGAGGCAGAATATATTTTTAAAAATGCTGTTAAAAAGGGCATTTTGAACCGAATTTACCGAAGCGGATTGTGTTGGAAAAAGCATTGTATTAAGGATGCACTCAAATCCAAACTGCTTATTTTGTGACTCATTTTTAAATTCATTTTTGCTCTCAAACGCATTTAAGTGGTATATTCGCTTATTGAGAAACTATATAATGTACCGTAATGATCGATTTTTTGATAGAGGCAGAATATATTTCAAAAAATGATGTCAAAGTGGGCATTTTGAACGGAATTTCCCGAAGCGATTGTGTTAGAAACGAAAAATACTGTCCTTCTGAGAAAATTATTGTTTATATATCAAGTTTTAATTTATTGAACAAAAAATAAAAACATAGGTCGCTTATAAATCTCTTCAAAAATCATGTCAGCAAGTTTCATATATTTTTTTTTTATTAAAAATGAATCTGGAGTTATGCCAGAAAATTTAGAATTGTTGAGCATGGAAAAGTATTTTTTTTTTTTTAATACCGCCCTAACATGATTCTGATAAAACCAGTTATTATATAAAAATGAAGTAAAAACTCGTCAAAAGCGGCCTGATAAAATTGTTAAAGTGGGTTTATCTCTAATCATGATTTGGTTTTTGTTTGTGAAATTAGTATACTTAACTTCGAAATCTACCTCCGCCTGTAGGCCGGGCCGGCAGGGATTTTACAATTCATTTTTGCTCTCAAAGGCTTCCAATTGGTACGTTTTCTTACTCAGATACTATATAATGTACCGTAATGGTCAATTTTTTGATAGAGGCAGAATATATTTTTAAAAATGCTGTTAAAAAGGGCATTTTGAACCGAATTTACCGAAGCGGATTGTGTTGGAAAAAGCATTGTATTAAGGATGCACTCAAATCCAAACTGCTTATTTTGTGACTCATTTTTAAATTCATTTTTGCTCTCAAACGCATTTAAGTGGTATATTCGCTTATTGAGAAACTATATAATGTACCGTAATGATCGATTTTTTGATAGAGGCAGAATATATTTCAAAAAATGATGTCAAAGTGGGCATTTTGAACGGAATTTCCCGAAGCGATTGTGTTAGAAACGAAAAATATTGTCCTTCTGAGAAAATTATTGTTTATATATCAAGTTTTAATTTATTGAACAAAAAATAAAAACATAGGTCGCTTATAAATCTCTTCAAAAATCATGTCAGCAAGTTTCATATATTTTTTTTTATTAAAAATGAATCTGGAGTTATGCCAGAAAATTTAGAGTTGTTGAGCATGGAAAAGTATTTTTTTTTTTTAATACCGCCCTAACATGATTCTGATAAAACCAGTTATTATATAAAAATGAAGTAAAAACTCGTCAAAAGCGGCCTGATAAAATTGTTAAAGTGGGTTTATCTCTAATCATGATTTGGTTTTTGTTTGTGAAATTAGTATACTTAACTTCGAAATCTACCTCCGCCTGTAGGCAGGGCCGGCAGGGATTTTACAATTCATTTTTGCTCTCAAAGGCTTCCAATTGGTACGTTTTCTTACTCAGATACTATATAATGTACCGTAATGGTCAATTTTTTGATAGAGGCAGAATATATTTTTAAAAATGCTGTTAAAAAGGGCATTTTGAACCGAATTTACCGAAGCGGATTGTGTTGGAAAAAGCATTGTATTAAGGATGCACTCAAATCCAAACTGCTTATTTTGTGACTCATTTTTAAATTCATTTTTGCTCTCAAACGCATTTAAGTGGTATATTCGCTTATTGAGAAACTATATAATGTACCGTAATGATCGATTTTTTGATAGAGGCAGAATATATTTCAAAAAATGATGTCAAAGTGGGCATTTTGAACGGAATTTCCCGAAGCGATTGTGTTAGAAACGAAAAATATTGTCCTTCTGAGAAAATTATTGTTTATATATCAAGTTTTAATTTATTGAACAAAAAAATAAAAACATAGGTCGCTTATAAATCTCTTCAAAAATCATGTCAGCAAGTTTCATATATTTTTTTTTTTATTAAAAATGAATCTGGAATTATACCAGAAAATTTCGAGTTGTTGAGCATGGAAAAGTATTTTTTTGAATACCGCCCTAACATGATTCTGATAAAACCAGCTATTATATAAAAATGAAATAAAAGCTCGTCAAAAGCGGCCTTATAAAATTGTTAAAGTGGATTTATCTCTAATCATTATTTAGTTTTTGTTTGTGAAATTAGTGTATTTGACTTCGAAATCTACCTCTGCCTGTAGGCCGGACCGGCAGGGATTTTTTTGCTGTAAGCAGCATAGAACTCACTACGTCGAAATTGTTGCCTGCAATAGCGACTGATTATAATGAGTATAGTGCCAGGAAAATTGCAGTAACTCTTTTCTGGCATAGTCTTTCATGACTTTCGCCAAGCCAGACAAAGTACTAAGAGCTTCTTCAGCAAGTTCATTTAAAAATTTAACCTCACTGAAGCGGCAAGGATCAAACCAGGCAATGTTTTTCATGAGCAAGCCATTTCCAGTAAATCGCGTATTCAACTGCTGAATAGCTGTGTCTAAAAGGACATTATAAACGTTTACCTTAAATAAGTCAGATGGTGATCCGATAATACTTCTAGCCTCATCGTGAGAATATTCACCACATGGACGTTTCGCTATATATTATCTTTTCCAGTAGGAAACTCTCAATTTCAATGGTGTACTCCTTTTCTAGTTGCTTCCGAAGATGTTCCGCAAATTCAGAAGTATTTTTTATAACCATATCAAAATTATTTCTTTTGTGTAGCAGATTGGATTTCAAGGTTTGGATTTTGTTAGCAACAGTTAAGTAACCCAGGCCGCTTATCTATGCAGATACTTCGTTGTGGGCGTAGATATATTGAATAAGTCGCTTAAAATGGTTGATATTAATATATGCTGAAACTTGCACCAATTATCAATCGGTGATCTTGCCGAAAAAGATACATGTGACGGGAAATCGTCCATTTCGGTGATACCTTGTGGGTACTTAAGCAATGCTAAAAACTTATGTTGATCTTTAAAAGATTTCGAAGACTAGTCAAACATGTTATTAAATGCTCGATTCTTAATCCACCACCTAGTAGCGCTTACTTTTTTGTAATAGGCGAAGAAGTTTATTTCCACCTACAGACTCATTCATTGAAGTCCGTGCTTTCATTCGATCATATCACTTTGAGCTAAACACGTTGTAGCTTACATTAAGACTAAGAAGTCCATTGTCAATTTGCAACATTCTGTTGTATCTGTCAGGAACTAATTAAGCATATGTGCATATGAATGAACATGCTGTATATTTGGATTGTCCTTTTCAGTTGTGCCTGCAGACCTTTATATCTCCCATTCATATTTGCTGCACCATCAAAAGAAGTGCCAGGAATGTAATCAACAAACCTCTTCCATGGCGTTTAGGATTTCCATTTTTTTTTTTTTTTTTTTTTTTTTTTTTTTGTTCTTTCTGCTTTATTCTAGCTTGCATCATACTTTCTGAAGATCTTCTTTCTTGACTTCTCTCCACAGCTTGTGCTACATAACCGTGCAAAATTTTATCATATTTACCTAGCATGTAAACCAATTGTAAAAAAATTGCCGTATTTATTGTTTAATGTCTCTATTATTCAAGTTTGTCGCTGCCTCCTCTCGTTTTTCTTAAGTTAATCCTTGCCTCCCAAGATCTGTAGATTATTCCTAGATATGTAAGGTAATCCTTGCCTATCTTTTTTTACTAACAAAATGAATAATTTGCACAGATCTGACAAAGATTGCTCATGGAAGAGGGAAGGTAGAAATTAAGACTTACCCGATCAAAAAAAGAAAAAAAGCGCACGAAAAAAAAAGAAAAAATTGAGTTTCATAGTATTTTTTTTTTTTTTTTTTTTTTTTTTTTTTTGCTGTTGTTTTATTAAAAAGAAAAAAAAAACTACAAAAATGTATTTTTTTGGCCCACTACATCCTTTTGGCCTTCCCCTCTACCAAGAAGAATTGAGTTTCATAATTATTATTTTTTTAGTTTTATTGAAAAGAAAGAAAAATAAAAAACTATTTTTTTGCCCCACCCCGCGATCGCGGGGTGGGCCAGTCCGCCCCTGATTAGTTGTAAATTATAAACTTAAAATTCTTTCACTTCATTGAATAGGTTGGCCTGGTAGCACCATCTATCGCCTTAAAGAAATGAGAATCACTTACGCAATATAAAAATTCATCACGTAATTCGTCGTTCAATAATTAATTTAAAAGCAACTAATTAAAAATTCAGAATTTTTATAATGAAACATTCAAGTTATTTACCGTTAAATCTTGACGGGAACTAACTAGTTTTTATGAATTTTCTAAAATTCTACAATGAAATTATCTAAATTTGAGTGTGCCCTGTATTACAGTCGTCTAAAAGTCAAAATCACTCAAACAATCATCTTACAAGACGACCGAATTCAAAATTCGCGTAAAAATCAATAAAATTCATTTAAATGAACTCTCTTCTAACACCTCGATAGTCTTGTCTTACAGTTCAAAAATCATTAAAAATTCACATCTTTAAAAAATCTGCTAATTTTATTAAATTCTCAAAAATTCTACTATGAAATTATCTAAATTTGAGTGTGCCCTGTATTACAGTCGTCTAAAAGTTAAAATCTCTCAAACAATCATCTTACAAGGTGATCAATCTCAAAATTCGTGCAAAAATCAATAAAATTCATTTAAATCAAGTCTCTTCTAACACCTTGATAGTCTTGTCTTACAGTTGGAAAATCGTTAAAAATTCACATTTCTAAAAAATAGCTAATTTTATTAAATTTTCAAAAATTCTACTATGAAATTATCTAAATTTGAGTGTGCTCTGTATTAGTGATGGGCGATAACGAGATGTTTTTCTCGATTTTCTCGATTGTATGGACATCTCGATACTTTTCGATTGTGTAATTTTTTTCTCGATGACTCCAGTTTGCCAATTGCTTTTATACATCATATATTATATATTATATACGTCATACATTTATCAAGAATCGTCTGCGGTTGAACTGGAATGAGTCAGCGTTAATAAAGACTAGGTGACTTCGCCCGCTAGTGGGCCCCTCCTTTAATCGGGGCCCCTAAGTTATACGTAATCTTGTAATATGAAATCACGAACAGGTTACCCGCTATATACGACACCGTATAGCAGGCGTGGTGTGCACGCACTACAAAATCTTGTAAAAAAATATAATCTCGAAACGAACGAACCTCGGACCAGATGTCTTGGGGGAGGGGTCAAAGTGAGCGGAGGGGCACAGTAGCTGCATAATATGAATAAGTCGTCACAGGTCTTTAGGCCTTTCGAACCATATGTCACATGAGTGGTCTGGATCTGAATTTATAAAAATGCTCTTCCCGTGGGGGGAAAGAGGGGGAAGGGGTGCGGGAGATGGATAACATGAGTAAGTGGTCATAGGTCTTTCCAACAATATGTCACATGAGGGGTCTCGGCTAAATTTAGAAAAGTGTCCCCCGTGGGGGAAAAGTGGGGGGCGGTCACCGGAAGTGCAGAACATCAATAAGTAGTCACAGACCTTACCAATAATATCTCACATGTGGGGTCTTGGCTAAATTTGAAATAGTGTCTCCCGGGGGGGGGCAAAGTGGGGGACGGACACCGGAGGAGCATAACATCAATAAGTAGTCACAAACCTTTCCAACGATATCTCACTTGTGGGGTCTTGGCTATATTTTTGGAAAAGTGTCTCCCGGGGGGGGGCATAGTGGGGGGACGGACACCGGAGGAGCATAACATCAATAAGTAGTCACAGACCTTTCCAACAATATCTCACATGAGGGGTCTTGGCTAAATTTGAAAAAGTGTCCCCCGGGGGGGACAAAGTGGGGGGGACTGTCATTGGAGGAGCATAACATCAATAAGTAGTCACAGACCTTTCCAACGATATCTCACATGAGGGATCTTGGCTAAATTTGAAAAAGTGTCCCCCGTGGTGGGGGCAAAGGGGGGGGGGACTGTCACCGGAGGTGCATAACATCAATAAGTAGTCACAGACCTTTCCAACAATATCTCACATGAGAAGTCTTGGCTAAATTTTGAAAAGTGCCCCCCTGGTGGGGAAAGTGGGGGGCGAACATCGTAGGTGCATAACATCAATAAGTAATTACAGACCTTTCCAACGATATCTCACATGAGGGGTCTTGGCTAAATTTGAAAAAGTGTCCTCTGGGGGGGGGCAAAGTGGGGGGGGGCTGTCACCGGAGGTGCATAACATCAATAAGTAGTCACAGACCTTTCCAACGATATCTCACATGAGGAGTCTTGGCTAAATTTGGGAAAAGTGCCCCGGGGCGGGCAAAGTGGGGGGGACGGACACAATAGGTGCATAACATCAATGAGTAGTCACAGACCTTTCCAACGATATCTCACATGATGGGTCTTTGCTAAATTTGGAAAAATGCCCCCGGGTGGGGGCAAAGTGGGGGGGACTGTCACCGGAGGTGCATAACATCAATAAGAAGTCACTGACCTTTCCAACGATATCTCACATGAGGGGTCTTGGCTATATTTGGAAAAGTGTCCCTCGGGGGGGGGCAAAGTGGGGGGACGGCCACCGGAAGTGCATAACATCAATAAGTAGTCACAAACCTTTCCAACGATATGTCACATGAGGTGTCTTGACTAAATTTAGAAAAGTGTCCTGAAATTTCATACATTATAAATAATATTTATCGGAGGGCTCCATAAAAAAATCCGATCTAAAATGATAAAAACGGGAAAAACTACCCCCCGCGGTGGGGGCCAAATTGGGAAGGGGAGGAAGAAAGTCTCATAATATGAAAGAGTCATTCGAGAGCTTTCCGATAACATATCACATCATGGGTCGAAAAAAAGTTTGAAAATTGATCCCCCTCCCTCCCCCCCCCCCTTGGGTCCACTCTTTCGCCCCGGAATGTACGCAGCCCCCACTTTAAAATTTTTATGTTCAATAAATAATATTTACCGGAAGACTGCACAAAAAACCCACATCTAGAATTATATTTAAATTTATTATAGAAATCGGCTACGGTTTTAAAAATTTGTTCGCCCCCTCCCCACCCCCGAATTTCACCTTCAGGGGAAGAAAGGTTCATAATATGAAAGAGTTGTCAAAGGACTTTTCGATAATATGTCACAGGAAGAGTTCGGTAAATTTTTTTTAATTGCTCCCCGCCCACTCTCAAGTCCTCTGAATTCACCCGACCCACCTTCCTCTTTGAAATTTTTATATTTAATAAATAATATTTATCGGAGGGCTCCGGGTATGTGACAGCTTGGTAGGGCTAAAATAAGAAAAACATTGAAAGTTAAAGCTTCATTTCACAGATCATTGTCATGCCTGTCAGCTCTGTCCAGCTCGCCCCTCGATATCTCATCTCGGCCCTTCTTGGCCGAGCGTGAAATGACAATCATCGAGAGTAACATTTCGAGGAAGGACGAAAACTGATTTCTCATTCTCGACAATGTCATATGAAATGTTGAACAGTGACCGAGAGCGAGAAACGAGAATGGCAATGGGAAGCAATGAGTTACAATCGATGAGATATCTCGAAGTAAGCGAGAGGCTTGCCATCTCCTCGAGATAAACGAGCAGTTTGCAGCAGCAGAAAATATATCTCGAAATGCGAGAGAGAGGACGAGAGAAAGGAAGCTTTCAGAAGAGTCAAACTTACCGCGCTTCTGGTGTAAGTCATGATTTCCCAAAGGAGTACATGTTCTTTTCCATTCGCTTTTGTTATTAACCGATATGGGTTAGGAGGCATAGTGGTTTAAGTTATCATTTCGGGTTTCAGTTGTTGATATAGAAGTTTTCTAGTGAATTTGGCGGCGCCAGTTTGTCTTGATTTTCAATGTTTCTCTTATTTTAGCCCTCATAGCTGTCCCATATCTCTTAATATTAGAATGCTAATTGTTAAAACAAAACTGCACAGCAAATTATGTGTTTTCAAGATTTTAAGTGTCGCCTCAGGAAAGAGGATTTTTCAAAATTATTTTTCCCCACTCATGTAATATATTAAAATAAGGGTAATCTCATGACCTTTCTAAATCTACCTTTCTTTTGTCAATCCACCGTTAATTTTAGGCCCCTGGGCTTAAAATACTCTAAAGGAATATACTTAGCGGCGGTTTTTTTCGTACTCTGGTACGGTATCTTGCACTCATAGGAAAATTATAAGACTAACATCAAATTGTGTCTAAAATCGAATAAAAAATATGGACATATGTTTCTTAATTTTAACTCCCTTCTTCGCCTCAAGAGGGCGCTTTAAAGTTTTGTTTCTTCAAACCTTTAGTATACTGTTTGTCCAAAAATTATAAAATTCACAAAATAAAGTCTTTTCACTCTCCCCTATCTTCTCGTATCAATTTTATTTTTACTACCACCAGGGGACGCCGCCCAGTGAAACATTTTACTTTTAGCCTCAGGTTATTGGTATTTTTCATAATGTTTTGTCTCATTGTTTTTCTTCATTGTAGATACTATTCTCCAAGTTCTTGACCCATTCTGACTACTTGGGCACTCATTCTGGACCAGCTGTGGCATATCGGGCCCCTCTTCATTTGTCTGGCTCTAATCACATGCTTCACTTGTTCTTTTACCATTTTTCTTTTTCTTCAATTTTTTTCTTATTCAATGGTTTAGTTTTTTTTATCATTCTCAACTTCCCCTAGTCCTCTCTTACATGAAGTTAACTTTCATCCTTGGTCTGCCCTACTGTCAATTTGTAGCCTAATGCCCCTTTTTTTTGGGGGGGGGCGTTTCTTCTACCTTTTCCAGACCCATCATCTAATACCACGTTGGTAAGGATAGGAAAATTAAAATTATCCAAAATACCAAAAATGAAGTCCATTGAAGTTTTATTTTAGTTATAGAAATCCCTATTAGCGGATATATTTGTCTGTTTACTTTTCTATTTTACGATAACACTCCTTTGTTTTCGATAAATGGAGAAATTCAACAGCATTAGACACATTTCAGACATTTAAGGAACTTTAACTTGTATCAAACCTTCTGCCTTTATCGAAAAGAAGAAAATGCTAATCGATTCTAGCTAATGCGCCTAAAATAAAAAATGAACTAGTAAATGTGTCAGAAACTAGCTACTTTGGATTTCGATACAGACTTGAAGAGTCATGTTATAATCGCTAGGCACTGGAAAACAATTTCCGTGTTAGGCAAGTTCCCTCTCAGTAGTTATATATGTCTGGTTATCCTTACGTTTTTCGATAAAGATGTCTTGTTTTCGATAAACGGAGAAATTCCACGGCATTTGATACACTTTAGACATTTAGGGAACTTTAATTTGTATCAAACCTTTTTCCTTTATCAAAAAGAGGGAAATGCTAATCGATTCTAGCTAATGCGCCTAAAATAAAAAATGAGTTTTTAAATGTGTCATAAAGTAGCTACTTTGGATTTCGATACAGACTTAAAGAGTCATGTTGGAATCGCTAGGTACTGGAAAACAGTTTCCGTGTTAGGCAGGTATCTTTATCTTACTATCCTTACGTTTTTCGAAAGAAACTTTTGTTTTCGATCAATGGAGAAATTCCACAGTATTTGACATTTAGGGGAACTTTAAACTGTATCAAACTTTTTGGAGTTATCTAAAAAGTAGAAAGGTTATTTGATTCATCAAATGCGCCATAGTTACGCGATTTGGACATGGCAGTTTCATAAAGAAGAAAGGGGAATTTATTCCAATGCAAAGAAAATCATTTTAAAATACTGAAATTCAAATGAGATATCTTTATAAATTTCTTCCATAAGATTAGCATTAGGGAGCAGGTCTTTTCACTTGACTGAAGTAACCCCTTAAGCCTAAATCAGGAGAAAATAATTGCGATAGCAGAATTATCGAGCAAACCCTATCACTACTGTGAAATCTTCGGCCAGAATAATAGCTAAGTTTTCCAACAATTGTTTTTAGCTTCTCTCGTTATAATCGATTGTAAAACATCTCGATTGTACATTCTAGGAATTAATCGATGGCTGTATCGATTGTTATTTTTTACGAGGACGATTTTTCTCGATTGTCGAATTTTCGAGAATCGCCCATCACTACTCTGTATTACAGTCGTCTAAAAGTTAAAATCTCTCAAACAGTCATCTTACAAGGTGATGAATCTCAAAATTCATGCAAAAATAAATAAAATTCCTTTAAATTAACTCTCTTCTAACACCTCGATAGTCTTGTCTAACAGTAGAAAAATCAATTAAAAATTCACATTTTTTAAAAAATCAGCTAAATAAATTCTCTAAAATTCTACTATGAAATTATCTAAATTTGAGTGTGTCCTGTATTACAGTTGAATAAAAGTTAAAATCACTCAAACTATCATCTTACAATGTGACCTTAAAATTTGTGCAAAAATCAATAAAATTCATTTAAATCAACTTTCTTATAAGACCTTGATAATCTTGTCACACAGTTGAAAAATCATTAAAAATTCACATTTTTCGCAGAAAAAAAACTCCATTATTCCTTAGCAAGGAGTGTTTAAATCAATCTTAGAGAGTGGCGAGCGCACCAGCAGAGGGGTGGCTGACACCTGTACCCGTGCTGTCATTTTCTTACTACTATGAAAAGTAAAACTGATGATATTTTCGATTTTGTTCTATACATTTATTCGTAATTAAGCAGTGCAGCAAATAATTGATAATCTATTGTACATGGTTTGGTATTCATTATAATAAAAATATCTTCAAAATAAAACTTAAAAACTTGAGTTTATACTGTATGTGTATGTGCAAAAAAAAAATAAGCCCACCAGGAAAGAAAACTTTAGCAAAAGGACTTCAGCTCAGATCATAATATTGGTTAAGGAAGGCTTCTGTAATACAGGCTGACTCCAGGCCTGTACAAAATGGGGTAGAACCTGTAAAATTTGCCAGGGCCCGGCTTCAGTCCTGTTTTTAAAAAAAAAAAAATCAAAATACCACAAAAAGTAGACTCAGGCTCTGTACTCTTGTCTCCTGTGCATGTATCAAAAATTTTAAAGTTCACTTGATATCAGGAAAGTTTTGAAATGGTGCTCCTGTTTTAATGATGTGGTTCATTTCAGACGTGAAACAGAAATCAGGTGGAAAGTTGGGTAAGTCACAGGTTGAGGTTTCGAATGTTATTTTTTACATACTTTGAACTTTTTTATTCTGAACTAATTGATGAATTCAATTATGTTTTCAATATTTTAAATTTCTGATTAAAATCTTTAGATGAAAAAGTTTTACAAATGCATCATAAATTGTATTATTGTAAAAGAAATCTAATAAAATTCTAAGCTAATATTATACAAATTTTAAAAAATTACTATCCAGCGAATTTACTTTCTAATAGAATAAACCCTGTTTATAATGGAATCCTGCAATAAATGGAAAAAAATCATGGCCCAGCAGCGCCCCCCCCCCCCCCCCAAAAAAAAAAAAAATTGCAATTATACCTTCTAAGGTTAAAATAACCTGTATAAAGTGGAAATTTTCACCAACTGTTTGTGTTTCCGTCTAAGTAGTTTTATTCTATCATACTTATGGTGAGATGGGGGTCATACTGAAATTATTACCAGGGTCTGTGGTCTCTACGGCTCTGCCTGATTCACACTGCTATTTAATTGCCCAAATGAATGCCTGACTTGGCATCTTATCACATAAGGTGGCGAGTGAATTTAGTTAAACACATGCAAAAATATAAGAATTAATAGTTAAGACACTTAACTGTGTCATACTTTAAAAGATAGAAAAATTACCTGTAATTATGTTTTTGTATAATGCTAAGTTAAAAATAAAACTTTATTTTAATCAATCAATATTTATTGATATGTTTTACATGAATAATTAAGAAAGACAATGTAAATTGAACTACAGTATGGAACCATTTATCCGGAAACCAGTTATCGGAATGATATTTCTGATAGACTGATTTCAGATTCTTTGCAGAAAAAGGTGTCATACACTGCCAGTTTGACATAGGCTTTGCCTGAAACAATTGTATATTTTAATGACAACATCTAGTATTTGAAATGAAAACATATTTGGTTGTATTTTAGATGTTTTAATTTTTATGCAGAGGAAATAGGAGAATTTTTGTTCCAAAGGGATTCCCATAGATTACCTTATTTTAAACTCCAGTTAACTTTTGATCTTTCTTACATTGATTTTTAATCCAAGTGATCTAATAATTTAAAATCAGAAATAATGTCACAACCACACATATTCCACAAAACTTATCAAATGGATGCTGCTTTAATGCACAACCAGTTAACCGGAAAAACCAGTTATCCAGAATACATCTGACCCCACACATTCTGGATAAATGGTTCTGTATTGTAATACTAAATTTGATCTAATGTGGGTACATATATCCACATACAACAGACTATATTTTTATTACTTTCACTATGAAGTTGTGATATGATTTGTTATTAATGAAACACTCTTCAAATACTAATATTCCATGTAATAAATTTTGTAGGTTAAATGTCCAGTTTTACGATTTAATCGCAGATAAAATAACCCCTTATTAAAAATTTAAAAAAAGAAACTATTTAATAAAGAAGAATGAGGACCTTCTGCATTTCGAATGATTTCTGCTTCCTTTTAATTCTTTCCCCCCCCCCCCCAAAAAAAAAAAACATAAAAATTTCAACTCCCAGTATGTGTCAAGTTTAAAATTTGTCAAAACTTCTTTTTTTACTTTATTGCAACAATAAATTATTATAATCAATTATTTAAAATTACAGATTATGCCCTCATCCCCCTCCTCCCGAACTGAGCATTCAAAATATACAACAGCTAAACAAATCTCCTTTATTTTTTATCTTTTTCAGCCCTATTTGTAATTTTATAGTAACAGTAAATTACACATAAATAACTCACCCTCCCCCCTGCTTTTTTCAGCTGACAAAATTAAAATCTTTAAAATTTTGTATTTTATTTTGTTCTGATGTTTTTGTTATTTTTTTTTCCTAACAATAAATATATAATCCTCCCTCCCCCATACTCTGGACATTTAGCTTTTTCATTTTCAACCCATCCCCTCCCCTTGCAAAACAAAGTGTAAAATATTAAAGTATTATGATTTTTAAAACTTTTACTATTTACTCTTCAGCATCGGTAAATGAATTTAACCATCTAAATCACTCACACCCTACACCAGGGATGGCGAACCTTTTTGAGTATATGTGCCAAAAATTTCGAAATTCTTATGTACCAAAATTCTAACGTGCCAGGAATATTTTAATGTAGATAAAATCCAATAATTAATTTTTATAGAATTTTTACTTAAATATTTTTACAGTTATACTAAATTCGATTCCTATCTTATTTATTACAACTGTATTTACACAATAAATTAGCTATGTTGCATCAAATTCCATATTAATACTCCATAAATGAGTTTTTCTTTTATTGTCTTACTTCCAAATCAGATCAATTTTAGTTCTTTAGGTAGAAGCAGGTTCAATAGATATATGATTATTTACACTAACAATTAAAATTCGATTTTCAAAATTAAAATCTAAATAGTATAACAAAACCTAAAATAACTTAAAACCCTAAACCTAAATAAAATAAACCTAATCTGAAGTAGAAAGTGTGTCAATTAGGTATATATTATTATCTTAAAGTTCAATTTTCAAAATTAAAACCTTTGAAATTTGATAAAGAAGCTGAATAATTGGAAAAATCACTATGTTGAATGGTTTGGCAAGAAAAATGACGCTACAAGATTCTTTCATTGAAATTTATAATACCTTAAATCATTCAAAAGTAACAGATTATTTTAAAGTAAATTATATACCCTGTTACGTTACACAAAACTATACTTTTTGCAAAAAAAAAAAAAAAAAAAAACATAAAATGGATAGTTCTCCATAAAATGAATATAGTTTAAGTTTTTCCATGTGCCAGACAAGTTTTCTTATGTGCCAAGTTCGCCATCCCTGCCCTAGACAATAAACAGTAAAGTCAGAAACAAGATGCTTGATAAGCCAGCCTCTATTAAAAAAGCCCTAACATTGGTACCGAGAATGTTAATTACAGTAATCCACACTATTTTTTTTTTGCTTTCTTCCTTTTAAGTTGCATAGTTAATATTATATAGTTAGCAAGCATATTAACCCTTTACATCCTAAATTATGAATTCATGAAAATTTCACTTTCCAAAGTATTTTTGGTGGATTTGAAGGATTTTGCCAATTAAAATTAATGAACTATTGGGTCATCTGGAAAGTTCTGCGTTTTTTCAAAGTGAAGTGCTGTTTCGTCTTCTTATATTTTGCAGAGATTCCCCCAGACAGTTTCAGGAGGGTGCTGCACCCTGCCTGCCCTTACGTCTACAAAATAGCACCCCTCTTGCCCCCGATGAAAAACAATAGCACCCTTGTTGCCCCCAGCTGAAAAAAGTGCCTTTACTCCTTTGTTTATTAAAAAATTTACTTGCATAGTAAAGATTGACTCATTGTTGGCTTTAAAATAGTGTCCTGTCTATTAAATATTAAAAGTAGTTTTAAACATCAAAAGAATGCCTTTAAAAATTTTTAAAACAGTGCCCTTAAACATGCCCTTCGGAATCCAAAAGTGCCCTTTTCCTACAAGAAGCACCCTGCCCCTTTTTAAACCTGGGGGAAACTCTGTATTTTGCTATTGCTGTTATAAGGAGTGAGTGATCTTGAATGACAGTTATGTACATTGGGCCTTTTTTGTTTGCTCTGCATAATTCTCATTTGTGTTGTGTCATAATTTTTGTTTCAGTTCAGTGCTAAAAATGGAGACTTAAAAAATTTATTTATTCCCTGTTATTTCAAGAAAAATAAAAATGCTAGTCAGACTGCTTGTAAAATTTGTGTTGAATTACGGATAAAGTAATATTTCAAATGATGATGTTCGAAAGTGGTTTGAGAAACTCAAGCACGGAAATTTTAACCTCGAAGATGATGCCCGTTGTGGATGACCATCATTATCTGTAAAGGAGGACCTCTTAAAAGAAGCTATTAAATGATCATACACTGTACTTTTTGAAATACTTAATCTATGCGATAGCACTTGAACTGTGTAACATGGAATATCAGCGATAGAATTTTTTAAGAGGTCCTCCTTTACAGATGATGATCGTCCGCCGCTGCATCATCTTTGAGCCTGATATTTCTGCACTTAAATTTCTCTAACTATCTTCAAACTGTGTCATCTGAAATAGCACATTGTCCATATACAGTACAAATTTTACGAGCAGTTTGACTAGCATTTTTACCTTTCTTGAAATAACTGAGAATAATAAGGCAAAAATGATCTTTCTGATTCTCCATTCTTAACACAGCACTGAAACTTAAAATTATGCCCCAACACAAGCAAAAATTATGCAGTGCAAGCAGAAATGACAGAATTTACATATCTGACTCATTCAAACTTGCTCCTTACCAACAATAGCAAAATTATTAGACGAAACGACGCTTCACTTTGAAAAATCGCAGAACTTTCCGGATGACCCAATAAATCTGAATGCATAGGGATTTTGTGCAATATTTATAACTCCACACAAATCCTTTATAATTTAAAATATTATTTAGTATTTAAAAAAAGAAGTAATTTATCTAATACATGCATAAAATAGTTATCTGCATTTGGAAACAAATTTCATTTTCTTAAGTCTGAAATGCAGCAAACTGTTTATAAAAGTACTCGGATCTCCATAAGAAATAAGCACCGTTTTAGCTATCTTCAGAAAGCTACCAATATTGATTTTTCAAGTCAAGATGCTACTGTACTCAATTTTCACATTCGTCCACGTATATTAGACAACCGGATGTATAAATCAAGGTACACATCGGTCAAGCCTAACAAAAAAAACCATGGATGGAGGCTACCCTGATTATGTAAAAGAAAAACATTTTGAGAATATGTAGCATTCAAAACCGTACTTACCTATTTAAAGAAACTTTCTATGCTGAAAGCAAATTTTTATTTCTTTCCTTGAGAATAACTTTTAGTTTGATGAGATAAAAAATTTCAAAATCAAGTCAAAATATTACTAATTGTAGATATTATGATTTGTATAAAAATATAAAATTGAAGGAATCGTCGGATCGTATTAGTGGAATCATGAACATAGAATCTCTATTCTATGTTTATAAGACTGGAATGAATGATAAATAAAAAAGTAAACAACACTGATCAATGCAACAAGTGGATATTTAAGCAAAGAACTCCACTTCATATAGCGCCCCGCGAAATTTGACTTTCCATAAGACTTTTAGCATTAATTCGAAATCCGACAATTTCATTGGCTACCGGTGAACCGAACTTCTTTCCCTGAAAAGAAAAAATCCATTTTACGAGTACAGCGCTGCTACTCATTTCATCAATTGTATTTCTCCATAATAATAACTTTGCATTAAAAAAAGCTTATGTATTTCTCATACTGAGCTCGGAATCAATTGTTATACAGTTATAACATAATATATGATTAATTATTAAATTTGATTTAATTTTCTAGTAAGAAAATTATTAACAATTCTAAAACAACATTGACTTAGTTAAATTATGATAAAATAATGAGATTGTTATAATAAGCTGCTCAGAACTTTTTTTTATTATTATTTACTCAGATGTTTGCAATCAGTATTAAAGTTCTAGCAGCTTAACTAAAAATAAGTAATTGAGGTTCCATCTAGATACATAAAAATATTTTTCTATGCCAATTTAAAAGATACTATTATTGCATTTAAATAGATATTTTATTTTAATTATATAACATTAGCTCCTAAGTGGTATTATGTAATAAATTTAATCACAATATTATATTTCGAATAAAAAATGTAAAGCTACTGATAATAAATTAATAAATAAAGATAAAAACAAAAATCTCCATAATAATAATAATAATAATAATCGTTATTTTAAATATGTATATATTGCAACTAATAGCAAAATATTTTTCATTGTTCATGTTTGGTATTGCATATTACATTTTTATTGCAACATATATATATATATATAACTTTTTGCGAATAATTATTTAATCACAGATATATATATATATATATATTTGTTTTTGTTGCATTTTTACCATACATTCAATTATTTAAAGTATAGTAATTTACTGTCTTCAATGGTTAAATTATCATTGAAATATATATTATTAATGTAATTTATATATAAAGGATAAATAATTTTTAAAGATGAATAATTTAATTCTGTTAATTATTATTTATATGTTACTGGAGTTCTAACATAAAAGTACTTTTCATGAAAGTTTAGAAGATATTAAAATTAAATTTTAATAAATATTCATTTTAAACATACAGTTTATATATGATAAGAATTTAGTAGTATTGAATATACAATAAAAAAATTAGAAAGCAGCTGATAAATTGATAAATATTTTTATATATGAAAGATAATACTTAATTTTGAGAAATGAACACTTTAATAAATTACTTCTGCTAATTATATATATATATATATATAACTTACTAAAGTTCCAACAAAAAATATTTTTAATGTAAGGTAAGAACATATTATTATTACATTATTATTAAAAAATAGAATAAATGATTTTTTTTAATTTAATTATTTAAATTTATTTAAAAAAATCTGATTGACAATTTTTTTTTCAAAGGAACTGGTGATAAAGATCAACTGATTTTAACTAACTGACTTAAGAGTGTTCTCAAATCTAAAAAGGCAACTTTCTGACATAAGTTTTAATTTATTTTTGTTCGAAAATGCATGAAAGTAGCTGGTGTTGTTGTTCAGAAACTATGTAATTGAGCTGTTTTTCTTTTTTTCTTTCTTTTTTTTTTTTTTTTTTTTTGCAAACGCAATAGATTTTTCAGAAAATAGTGTCAAAGTCAGCGTTTTGAACCGAATTTCCGCGCGAAGGAAGAAAAAGCACTGAAGAGCGGGCGAAAAACGTGTTTGTCACGTGATCAAAATCGCTTATAACTCAATAGGTAATTGATTGATCAAAAAATGGAAAAAACAGTTCAATTCCAAATCGATTCCATGGCCAGGCTTTCCAATTTTATAAATTTTATAAATTTTTATAAACTTTTCCAATTTTTTTTTCGTTAAAAAATGAATTTGTAAAATGAATTGAAATTATGTGTCAAAGCGTTTTGCGCTTGTTGAGCAGAGCAGGTAAGAACAGCCTTAAGAAAATATTATTATTACTCTTTAATTATTAACGAAATTTATTTGTTAGAAAAATACCGTATAAGTCATATGAATTTTAAAATTTAATTCAATTATCTGTATAACATTTACAATTAAAAAAAAATAATAATAATCTAAATAACAGATAAATTTAAAATGATCGGAACTTTATAAAAATCTAACATGAAAATACTTTTAATGTAAGCCTATGAGATTTATTAATAAATGTTTGCTTTAATTATTAAAAATAGATTAAATGAATTTTTTAATTTAATTATTTAAATTTATTTAAAAAAAATCTAATATACAAAAAAAAAATTACAACGGAACTCGTAATAAAGATCAACTGATTTTAACTAACTGACTTAAGAAAATATTATTTTTACACTTTAATTATTAAAGAATTTTTTATTAGAAAAATACCCTATAAGCCCTATGAATTTTAAAATTTAATTTAAATATTTGTGTAATATTTAAAATAAAAAATTATAAAGTAACCTATCATAAATTAATAAAGATTTTTATGTCTCAGGGATAATTTTAAAATAAAAAACCTTTAATATATTAATTCTGATAATTTTGCATTTATCTGTTACTATAGTAACAGACAAATTTAAAATGATCAGAACTTTATAAAACATGAAAATACTTTTAATGTAAGCCTAGGAAATTATTATAGCATTTTAATTTTAATTTTACTTTAATTATTAAAAAATAGATCAACTGATTTTTTTAATTTAATTATTAAATTTATTTGAAAAAATCGAATTGATAAAAAAAAATTTACAAAAGAACTGGTAATAAAGATCGACTGATTTTAACTAACTGACTTAATAAAAATCAAAACAAAACTCTAAAAAAGAGAAAACGCCAGCGAAAGGACAGAACACGCAACTTTAGGATTACAAATGCAAACTCTTGACCAGCCCTAGTCTTGACCAATGGGCTAGGTCATTCGTAGACTCTGGGAGATCAAAATATGTGCCAGCTTACATAGCATTTTACTCTTGTTCTAGGCTACTCTTGTACTTGTCCTTTCAGGGAAAGAAGTTCCGTTCAATTTCATTGGCTATCGGTGAAGCGATAACCAATGAAATTGCAGGATTTTACACTAACGCTAAAAGTCTTATGGAAAGTCAAATTTCGTTAGCGCCCCCTGCATATTACTTTTGATAAAAGCAAAAAGTTCTTAGCGATTCAAGCGCTCAAATACACCACCTGGCGAAGAAAAGTACAACTTCTCGCTTCAGGAAAAGGCCGTGCGAGCACATTGCATTATATGTACTTTTAATTAGCTCAGAATTATTATTTTTTTGCACAATTTCAGATTTCATGTGGCATTTATATTCTGTGCTACATGAAAAAGTAAAAATTATCCCAATTCGAATATCTAAAACTTTCAAACGCATTTAGAAACACAAAGAATTTCAATGGCACTTTAGATTTAGTTAAAGGGTCAATTTTCCTGTACCGACGGCTGCGATTAGCGCCTCTATAGGCCGTTTTAAGTCCCATATCGGGACTCTCTTCAGGAAAATCCCTCTTTAATCTGTTCAGAATGATTTTATTTTTCTTTTACAAAATTTTAGATTTATTTGACATTTATGTTATCTGGCAAAGTAACAAACAATTGCCGGAATTGAATTGAATATCTAAAACTTTCAAACGCATTTAGACAGATGATGAATTAGCAAGATGATTATTAAGAATGATTTCAGGTCGGCGCTAAATCGCACAACCACGGAGTAAAAGAGGTGGAGGGGAAACTTAATAGGCATTACCCGCCGAAAACGCAAGTTACATTTTGATAAATAAGGAGGGCGCCACAATCCGCATGTCGGCCATTCTTTTAGCTGAATATCATATGATTGTATGTGTAAGAGCCGTACGTTAGAATTAAAAAATATTTTATGTTATTAGTTTATTTTTATTATTGATATTAGAAAGCATAAATTAAGATGGGTTATAAGTGCTTTGTTCCTGGATTGAAAACAGGTTATACCAGTGACATAAAAAAAAGATAAAATGAAGGAAAAATAAAATTGAGCTTGTTCCGTGCTTTACAGGTGAGAGATTTTTTTAGGCTTTAATATAAAGCTATTTGCTTGTAATTATGTTTAAAATGAGAAATTTTTATCTTAAATCGATCTTAGTATATATCTTTTTTAAATGATATGCTTAATGAACACTAAAAATTGCTGTTAGTAATTGGTATGTACCAATCTCTCAAATACCATTTAAATTGAGATTAAACCATTTAAATTGCAGAATTTTGTCATGTCAAATTCTATGAAAATGGAATCAAAACTTCAAAAGAAATTAATAAAAGTTTCCTTCATTCTATTAAATCCTATCATACGTAATTAATTCAATGATACCCCATGATAGGTAATGATTCTAGGTTGCCATGGTGATTATTCTATTAAATCCTATCACACGTAATTAATTCAATGATATTCCATGATAGGTAATGATTCTAGGTTGCCATGGTGATTATTCTATTAAATCTTATCACACGCACTTAATTCAATGATATCCCATGATAGGTAATGATTTTAGGTTGCCATGATGATTGCGTTCTATTTAAGATGGAGTCCTATTATTTTCGTATGACTGAATTTAATGTATAGAATCGTAATAAACTTTGTATTCATGCATTTTTGCATAAGAGTGAGTCTAAAGGGTTTTTAAAATTTGATATTTTGTATGCTCTGACTTGAAAACATATAGTAATCTAAAATATACTGTTACATTTTTCCATAAATATTTATGAAGTATTCTGGAAAATAATCTTAATTGTATGCAAGAAAAATCGGAATTTTTTGTAGAAATTGAGTCGGGTCTCATTTTTTTTTTTCAAGGGACGGGCCGGTTCACTGATTTTTGTATGGGGCGGGCCAGGGCGTGAACTGCAAAAATACAAACGGACCAGGCCGGGCCGAACTTTTAGTTTTTCCACCCGCTCGGCCCGGGCCAAGCCTAATTATTTCTCTTTCGGAGCGGATTGGACCCGGGTCTGGAATTTCCGGTCCTCTAACCCCCCCCCACCCTTCCTCCTTATAAGTAAGATTATATTAAAATCAAACCTTACGACTTTTGAAAAATTAGTTCCTGAACAATGACGTTGAACAATTTACACGTTTTCTTTCCCAAATAATTAAGATAAAAATTTTTTTTAATTCTACATTTATTAATTACTTAAATATCAAAAGTTATGAATTATTAAATTATTCAAAGGTTATAAAATATACGCGAGATTAAAATTTACTCAAAAATATTGAATAATACTTTTAATTTTTAAAAGTCGTAAGTCTATTTATTTCTTCATGGCAGAATAATACGTGATATTCAATGTTTATAAATGGTCTGCTTTCACTTTTTTTGTCAGAATGATCTCTAATTTTAAGTGTCTTAAGAAGCAATCAAAAAGCCAAGTGCCTTTAAAAAAATATGTATCTTATGAAGAAAACTAATTAATCAGATTTCTACTTGTACGACTTTCTTAAAAATCAAATTTTCTAGTAAAAAAATTTTAAAAATCAGTGCTTTTCCCATTGAAAAACATTGTAGCACAATCGACCGATAGCCTACATTCTACGGTGTCGCCACCTAATGGCGGAAAAACTACATAACAAAATTTTAACATTAGTTTCGCCTCCACCTTTTTTACTCCGTGCGCACAACGCTCCAGGATAAACAAACTGAAGGCTCCTCCCACACTAGAAACGAACGCCATCTACTCTATAATCTTCTAAAATTTTACATCCTGGAGGATTCTTTAAATTAACTTTACATTTATTTTTTCTTCTTAACAATGAATTAAAAACATTCTTCATTGTACTGTTAAAATAATAATAATAATAATAATTATTAATAATAATAATAATAATTATTATTATTATATGTTCTTTCTGTGACTACCCATAAATTTTTCATTTTTTGTTATGACATCATAAGCTAGTGAATTTGAAATAAAAATTCTTTAAAGTAAAATTAAAAAAAAAGAGAGAGGTGGAGGGGGGAGGGGCTACATTTTAATACCAAATTTTTAATTTGTATGCTTTAACATTTAAGTGTATGTTTGTACGAGTATACCGCAACATGTTTGCATGAATAACTTTCTTTCCTGAAAACCTGACAAAAAGGGGTAAAAAAAAGAAAAGAACCCTTTAAAAATTTTTCTTGACTTAGGATTAGAATCTGTTAATATTAGCATGTTTTATTTATTTGCTATTTATTTCTTTTATTTTTTTACTTTAAACAAAATTTATTTCCAGATTTACTAGTTTATGGTGTCATGCAGCAAATTAAAAAAATTACGGTTAGTCATAAAAAAATCTTATTTAATTATTATTATTATTTAAGAATTCAAAGAAGTGCTTTTTTTAAATTCATTATTTTTGCATCTTGTTAAGAAACAAGAAAAGTTAATTTGAAGTACCCCCTAGGATCTTATTTTTCATAGTGATGTTTAGAATTTAGACTTAATAAAAGAGAAAGGGAGATAAAAAAAATATTAACGTATTAATAATTACTTTCCAATAGCTTCAGTTAAATCTTACTTAAATCTTGTACTATACTGATTGAATTAAATTAATGAATTAATTTATAGGATTTTTAAAAAGTTGTAAATGCAAAATTTGGATTTAAATTTTTAAATATATATTTTTTTAAAAACTTATTACTATTGGGAATTAAAACGGTCTATAGAGGCGCTGCTTGCAGCCTTCGGTACAGGAAAATTGTCCCTGTAATTTCCCTTTAACTAATGCTAAAGTGCCATTGAAATAATTTTTTATTGTAAATGCATTTGAAAGCTTTAGATATTCAAATTCGGATAATTTTTACTTTGTCATATAAGACAGAACACAAATGTCACAGAAAATCTGAAATTGTGCAAAAGAATAATCATTCTGAACAAATTTAAAATACATGTAATGCAATGCGCTTTCACGGCACAATCCTGAAGCGAGAAGTTACATCTTTTCTTCACCAGATGGCGTATTCGAGCGCTTGAATTGCCAATTTTTTTAAGTTCAAATGCAAGATATTTTTATTTTTTTATGCAAAGCACTCTTAAATAGTTATTTATAAAAATAACTTAAATGTTGCTTTTTTGTTGTTATTTTTTACATTAAAAATAATTTATTTTCTCTACTAAATTATTAAAAACTTATGAATGGCTATGAAAATTCTTTTGTATAAATTTGTCTGCTTTATTTATTAAAATCATTCACAGATTTTAGTAAGATTTAGCTAATGGTATTGGAAAGTAATTGATAGCTAAAATTATTAGAAAGTAATTGTTAACATTATTTTTTTCTCTCCCTTTCTCTTTTATTAAAAAATATTATTATGAAAAATAAGATCCTATGGGTTAATTCAAATGAAACTTTTCTTGTTTCTTAATAAGATGCAAAAATAATGAATTTTGAAAGAAAGCTCTTCTTTGAATTCTTAAATAATAATAATTATTAAATACGATTTTCCAATGAATTGCAATACATTTTTCAATTTACTGTATGACATCATAAACTAGTAAATCTGGAAATAAATTTTCTTTAAAGTAAAAAAAAAAGAAAAAGAAAAAATACATAAAACACGCTAATAATAACAGATGTGGTAGTCCTAAGTCAAGATACGCACATACACTTAAGTACAACTTCACTCTTGAAGCATATAAATTAAATATCTGGTATTAAAATATATCCCACCCCACTTCTCTCGTTTTACTTTTTTTTACTTTAAAGAAATCTCATTCAGATTTACTAGCTTATGATATCATATCATAAAATGAAAATTTTATGGGTAGTCACAGAAAGAACATGTTATAATAATTTTTATTATTATTTTAAGAATAGATTGAAGAATTTTTTAATTCGTTGCTAAGAAGAAAAAAGAAATGTAAAATTAATTTAAACAACCCTTCAAGGAAGTAAATTTTTAGAGGATTAGCCAGTAGATGGCGCTCGTTTCTAATGTGGGAGGAGCCTTCAGGTTTTTTTTTTTTTAACCATTTGGAAAAATGATTATTGTCCTCGATCAGGGTAGGAAATCAAAAACATATCTGAATAGTTTTATTAGTTGAATCACGCATTTTATTCGTTTTCTGATTGGTCTATCCAGTAATCTGTATTTTCCCTTTACTTTCAGCATAGATGGATACTTCTGTTGCCACTATGACAAAAAAGTAGTAAAAAAAATTAATAACTCAGAAACAAATTGAGATACAGCTTTCAAAAAAATTGCATTTAAAAGTACATTTTTTTTCTCTATACGACGGCGTAAAAAGTAATATTGTGGGATGTTTAGAAGTTTAAGAATGAAATTTCATTTAAAATTGGTCAAGGAATATTAATGTTTAATTCATGGCGGTCGTAATTATGACCAGCTCCGTAGAAGTTTAAAAATTTACAGTACCGAAAAATGTAATCCATGGCGTACGTAATATATGATCAACTCCGTGCAATTTTTTATGTCTTAAATTTTAGTCTTTGAAAAAATCATTTTTAATCTATAGAAGATTTTGCTACAGCGTCGAGAATATATAGTGTGGAAATCTGCTATCCAAACAGTGCTAAAAAGTTGTATCCCTTAAATGTGCAATGATGCTGAAATCCAGGGAGCTGTTCGCAGCGATATCTGCCATATGTTTGAAATTTCAAAGTAAACATTGTAATTACAGAGTCTACACCAGCCATACTCAACCTTTTTTTCCACACATGATGCTGGGGCATCATTGTGCTCTAACCACAATAGCTGCGTCGCAGAAAAAAAATTAAAGATTTATCTCAAAAGAAAGGAAAAAAACAGGAGTTTTTTTTTTCATTTCATTTTTTATTATTTCGCAAGGGGGCCTGTAAAACAATTAGCCCCCTTCCCCTCATTGGGTATACTGTAATGTAACTGTGCGCTGATATGAAACTAGCCAGAACGCCTAGTTCGTTGTGTTGCAGAAAACAATTGCATTACAAATTTATCTCAAACAAAAAGAGAAAAAAATCGGCACTTTTTTCATTTCATTTTCGACTATTTTGGACCATCACCCCCTTTCTATTTCTTTGGATATAATGTGGTATCACTGTGCATTAAAATGGAACTAAAGAGAAGAGAGCGGCTAGTCTGTTGAATGATAGGAGAAAAAAAACAAATTTATCTCAAACAGAAAAAAAAAAAAAAAAAAAAAAAAATTATTTCATTTTCGACTATTTCGGAAGGAGGGGTCTGTAAGCCCATCAACCGTCTCCCCTTCTTTCGGTATGCTATGATGTCATCGTGGACAAATATGGAGTTAACGAGAATGGCTATTTCGCTGTATGGCAGAAGAAAAATTACAAATTTATCTCAAAGAAGAAAAAAATCAGGCTTTTTTTCATTTCATTTTTGACTATTTAGGAAGGGGGTAGCCCATTAGCCCCTTTCACCTATTTGGGTATAATGTGGTGTCACTGTGCACTAGTATGGAATTAAAGAGAAGAGATCGGCTAGTCTGTTGAATGATAGGGGGAAAATACAAATTTATCTCAGACAAAAAGTAAAATATCAGCACTTTTTCATTTCATGTTAGACTTTTTTAGGAGAGGGCTGTAACCTCATTAGCCCACTTCTACTTTTTTGGGTATAATGTAATACGGAACTATAGCGAAGGGAGCGGCTAGTCTGTTGAATGATAAGGGAGAAAATGCATATTTATCTCACACAGACAGAAAAAAATCAGCACTATTTTTTCATTTCATTTTCGACTATTTCGAGAGGAGGGACTGTAATTCCACCAGCCCCCTCCTCATCTTTGGGTAGGCTGTGATTGTGATGTCAATGTGGACTAATATGGTGTTAACGAGAATGACTATTTTGCTGTATGACAGAAGAAAAAAAATACAGCTTTATCTTAAAAAAGTAAGGAAAAAACATGTTTTTCATTTAATTTTTCGACTATTTCTGGTTTGAGGTGGGGGGTGGGGGCTGTAATCTCATCAACCCCTTACTCTTCTTTAGTGTCAATATGGTCTAACATGGAACTAAAGCGAGGGAAGTTGAACGATAGGGGGGAAATGCAAATTTATCTTAAACAGACAGAAAAAATTCAGCACTATTATTTTCATTTCATTTTCAAGAGGAGGGGGCTGATATTCCATCAGCCCCGTCCCCATCTTTGGGTATGTGATGTCAATGTGAACTAATATGGTGTTAACAAGAATGCCTACTTTGCTATATGAAAGAAGGAAAAATTACAGATTTATCTTTAAAAAGTAAGGAAAAAACACGTTTTCATTTAATTTTTCGACTATTTCGGGAGGAGGAGGGGGGGCTGTAACCCCGTCAGCCCCCTTTTTCTTCTTTGTTGCCAATGTGGGCTAATATGGCACTAATGAGAATGGCTAGTCCGCTGTATGATTGAAATTTTTTTAAAAAAAATCCACAAAAGAAAGACGAAAAAAACAGCATTTTTTCATATCACTTTCGAAAATTTCGGGGGGGGGCTGTAGCCCCATCAGCCCCCCCCCTTGGGTACGCCCATGGGGGGAAGGTTGCCGGGGGAAATTTTGGTGGAAGTTAAAAATTCGGATCCAGCGACCCAAAAAACATATAGTAAGCCTTTTTCCAGAACTACCATGAATTTTGCTAGGTAGAGCCCTTATACGGTCTCTATTGCCTGGACTATTATACATTAAGAAAAAAACGACGATTCCATAAAAAAAAAAAAAATAGGTTAATATATATATATAGTGGTGCCTTGGGTTAAGGTCAACTGAATTTAAAGGTGAGGATTACATACTAGTTTTGATGCTGACCTCATAATGAAAAATTACGAGTGGTCAAATCAATAGATCAAAAGGGGGACGAGGGTGCATTCTGCAGCTCGTTTTAAAATTTCTTGTTGAAACAATTTGTCACATTTATAGAGTGTTGTACAGGCTTGTGATAATATGCACCACATAATATATATCTGATAAATCTTCATTTTTTTTAAAATAAAAGATAATGACACTGTTTCCAGAAAAACAATTTCACTACTTTTTAAAAAATTGTGAGTTTACACGTACTTTGTACAAATTCATCTTGAATATCATCGCCCATGCTTTCACTTTTTTGCGATATCCGACAGATTTACATTTCTAATTTGATATGTTATCTGCATTCCCGATGGTCAATTTTTAAGCATAATTCAATTTTAAAATACAGATATGCAGTTTATTATCTTTGTGAAGTTTGCACATGCCCTCTCTTGTTTACATTGGTGCCAGAAATAATGTGGTATTTAGCCACTTCTACTACTAAGTTAATGTACACTGTAGAGTTCTTATTGGATTATTACCTTTAACGGAGGTAAGACTATTTTGATAATTTTAAATATGGCAGAGAAACTATCAAAATTTAAAAAAAGCTTGCGAACGTCACGACGTTCACGCATGCCCTCTTTTGTAGAAAGGAGAGAAACAGAGCAGAACCTGGGATAGCTTCACCTAAGAAGGTGAATTAAAATTCTGTGAATGACTGTGGCCGCTGCCAGTCATGAAGAATCAAAATGAAACCCATATAGGAAATGTTGATAATTATTAGTGTTAAGTGTTATTCTTTATGATAGTATGTGTCCACTGTGTCATCCTCTTCATTAAATAAATGTGTCATGTTCCAGAATTGGCCACTATTTGATAAAAGCCCACACGAACGACCATCTGGTTGTTTACAATCTTGTTTCAGCAAAAGGCAAATTTTACTAGCTATTCAACTTTGAAAAGAGGATCTGTAAAACAATTTAAAAAATGCTACTTTACAATTAATGGTAAAGCTATTTGATTTCACACTTTATTTAAACACTTTTGTAATTTACATTGCTTACTTATCTCTATCAAGCAAAAAATTAGTGTTCTTCAACTAGAGATACATTGAAAATTAGGTTTCATTTTCGACTCAAAATCAGAGTTTCACCAAAAATTAGTTTTCTGTGAAAATTCGGCTGGACCAAAACTATCTGTATTCCAAAAATCTTGTTTCTTCCTTTGGAAATGTTCAAAGTTACTCATTGATTCAAGCTGTATCAGTTCAATGAAACACCCTTTATTTATTGCTATGAACTTCACTATTTATAAGTCACGACTGACTCAAGATGAGAGTACAAATTATAAAGCGAGCAATGCATATATGACTGAACTTTGAAGACTCTTTTCACGTGCGCTTTAAAGCTGCAGACTTAACAATAGAAGAAAATTTTTAGTTTAAACCGCAGAAGTGTTTTGAGTACTCTTTGAGAAAGTTGTAGTATAACAGGTGATCAGTTATAAAAATCATTATAAAAAGATAAATCGAGGTATGTATACCGAAAACATTTTCTAATTAGTAGAATTTTGTATAATTAGAAAATTATTTTATGTCGTAAATGCATTAAAATTAATTACATCTTATTTTATATGAAAATAAAAAGTTTTGGTCAGAGGCACAGAGAACCAACTTGGACCACATGTATAATTACTCATATAGTTAATAATTTTGTATATTTATGCATGTATTAATTACTTTAAAAAAATTTTTGGACATTGTTTTTAGCCAAAAATAGGAAGGTTATGGACGTTTGGTTTCCATTTCTGTCTCGGTCGATCCTTAGTTTAAACTATCTTAGAACAGAAGCAATTTAAACATTTTATCCTTCTATATATAAAAAAAGTTTTGATTTAGAAATGGACCAATGAAAATATGCGTTGATATTCCCGGCAGATCGGCATCCAATTTGAATGCTTAATCATGGCCTTTCTTCATTAATATTAAAAAAACTGTTGCATACAAAAATATGAAAATCGGTAGTATTATAGAGAAATGTTTGATAAACGCGCTGATGCAGACAGTTTTCAAATCGAAGAATTATTTTAAGAGATGTTTAATGCCAAAGTTGGACAAAATCGTTCCATTAAAAAAGTTTTATAGGAGCAAAAACTGCACATAGGAATTTAATCATTTTTAGATAAATTTATGCGTCAGAGTTTCCCGGTGTGCAGACTGCATTTAGTATTTAAATTTGACTCATTTTTTGAGGTTTTATTTCTATTTTAAATTCAAATTTTCAGCATTTCGAGAGATATTTACAAAATTGTATTAATTTAAACTGTTGCCAACTGTATAAACAGCGCAAACAATAGTGTTTGCTTCAAATTAAAAATTTATTTTACACGTGACTATTATAAACAGAAAATATAAAAAGCAGGAACTCATTGAAAATTACGTCATAAAAACTATACTTACACGTGAATTTTAAAAGAGAAAGAATATTGTAAAATAATAAATTCATTAACATGCGTTAGAAGTCTTAAATAGGAGAATTTACGTCACATTACACTTATTACGTAAAATGAACAAAAAATAATATTGCAAAACAGTTTAAATTTAAAAATTGCGTGAGACATTAATTTGATATTTTAAGATAATCATAATATTTTATTTCTATCAAAAGTATTTTTACGTGAATATTAAAAAGAGAAAGAAAAGTTTGGTGAAAATTACATCAGATTCAAATTATAATTCAATCTTCTGAAACCTTTTTAAAGCCGATCAAATTAGTGTGCTGTTAGAGTCTGCGGTGTCTGAACGGGGGTTGGCGAGTGTAGCTCGTAGGGGTCAGAGCCCCCTAGTAGATAAAAAAAAAAAACTATTGCATACAAACCTGACTGCAGTAATGACCTTATATGATATCATATTTGGATGCTTTCCATACTTATTACATTCATGCACCTTACACTGTTAAGAATTACTTGAAAATTTTCATTTTATTTATAATAGGATGTCACATTCATATATTTTAAATTCTTAATTTTTTTTATTTCATTTTCCCTTTTCCTGTGAAAATCTTTCAATTGAAAAGTAATTATCAAGGAGAAATTATTAAATTAAAACATGAATACATAAAATGATTCTCAGTTTTTGTTACTAAAATAGGTGCTAAAAAACAATTAAAAGGTTTTAAACATTAAAACCAATATTCAGATGTTAAAACTTCCTGAGCACTTTAGACCAAGCTCTGGTCATCATCAATGGGGTGAAAAATGAAAGACCTGCAGAATGCACACCGGTTTAAATAACGCAGGGCGATTCCAAAACTGGAAAAAGAGGGGGAGGAAGTCAGATGAGTACATACAGCAACATTGATCATTCCAAAATAAATACTCCCAGGGCTTGGTCAAAAGCGCTCGGGAAGTTTTAACATCTGAATATTGGTTTTAATATTTAAAACCTTTTAATTGTTTTTTAGCACCTATTTTAGTAATAAAAACTGAGAATCATTTTATGTATTGATGTTTTAATTTAAAGTATTAAGGTGAATTGGTCGTTCTCTTGCATATAGTTTCTATATATTTAATGAGAAATTATTATTCCAGATTTTTTTTTTTTTTTTAAATGGCAATGATAAAAAAAGATGGTTAAATTTTATCAGAAAAATGTCAATTGATTCTGTATGAAATAAAATATTTGAATAAAATAAATAAAACATAGCCTGTGTTCTTTTCCGGATTATAATCCATTTATATGCAAAGATACAAAATTAATTTGTCCGTTTAGATGTTGACTTCATTCAAACTTTCATGCACACTTTCACATTTATAATATAAGGATTTCTTTTGGCCTCTTTCAAAGCATTTAAACATTTTCTGACATTTTTTCCTCAGCTCATTACCTATCATACATTTAGCTTGATTTAACAAATTGAGATGATAGAACATTTCTATTCTACTGATAATTTTTCTGATTTTCATTTAATTTTGCTTTGTAGCTTACAAAACTTTTGTAACCAAATTTTATACATAATTCTTAACTGTTATAAAGATAGATTATAACTTATTAGTAGCCAGAAGAGCACCTGAAATGCAACTTTGCTGAAATATTTTCAAGTTCTGATGTTTAACATTATCCAGACAATTATTTAACTGAATTGAAATAATTTCGGTAAAATATTCCTTTTCTAAAAAATAATAAATTTTGCAGTTCTGTTTATTTTCATTCTTCACATACATTTTATGTAATACAGTAAAACCTGTAAAATTGACCCCCCTTGTAAGTTGACCACCTGTCTATGTTGACCTCTGTTGTCAGGAACCAAATTTATCCTATACAAAACTATAAGACAAACCCTTTGTAACTTGACCACCTGTCTATCTTGTATCTTGACCACTGAAATTATACAAATTTGATTAGAACTATTATAAAATGCCCATCAAAACCCTTTATAACTTGACCATCCAAAAAGCTAACAAATCATGAATTAAAAAAAAAAAGTAACTCTCCATGAATTTTTTTTTTTTCTTTTTAATTAGAATTTTCTAAAAGGATGAAATAGTTCTTAGCCTGGGAAATGCTTTTAGCAGTGATAGGTGTAGGTAAATAATTCAAGGCTTATCTATTCTTACATTGTTGCTCTTGTGGATTTGGTTTTTCAACCCTCCCCCCCCATTCTTTGATTCTAGATTTCTTTCTTCCATTTCCCATTCTCTTATTATTCCTTCCCTTCTTTCAATAACCCCAGGTGCTACTTGGTAAACAGAAATATTTTTTTTTTATAAATTATGTGTAATAACTAGTATAGTTTGAAGAATCACTAATTGGCTGTATATTGATTGACTGTTTTTTTAAAAATAAATAGTAGTAATACTAATTGATTTTAAAATTGATACAAAACTATTAATTCACTCTTGTAGTTAATCTTTTCTTTTATAAGGTGTTAGAAATATGCATGGTAATAAAATATTATTTTAAAGCCTGTCAATAAATAAAATTTTTGTGGGAAAAAAATGATATGGTATGAATATTACATAAAAAAAAGTAAATTTATCATCACCCTTTATAAGTTGACCACTCCTCTAAGTTAACCACTGAAGTGCAGCACCGCAAGTGGTCAACTTACACAGGTTTTACTGTATTTTGCTTTCTCACATGAATCTAAAATTTAAAAAAATCCCTGCCGGCTCGGCCTACAGGCGGAGGTAGATTTCGAAGTTAACTAAATCACAAAAAAAAAAAACTTAAATCAAGATTCGAGACGAATACAGTTTATTCACTAAGAATGAGCTCTAGGGAGCTAAATATTTTATGAAAATTCTAATATACACGCATGTATATGGAATAGGTTTAAAAATGACTAAAGTAAATTCAGAGAATCTCAAAGTGTTAAAATATGTTAATATTTCCATAGTCGGGTTTTTATCATGTTTTATTACGTTTCTTCAAACTCACTTGACATTACATATTCACCTGCTGAGATCCATTATATTTCCAATATGACCCTTTTTTTTTTTAAATTCGTCAAACTATTTATTTCATTTTGAGTTTTCATGCGGAAATCTTGCTCTAGAAAACTTATGATGTAATATTCAATTTGTTTTTAATTCAAACTATTTAACTTAATTTTTCCCGTGAATACCTTGCTATAGAAAAGCAATTGTTGTGGTGAGAAATTGCTTTTTTTTTTTTTTAATTGTTGGCAACTGCTATAATGAAAAATTTTTTTCCCCTGTCGTCGTGTAACAGCTGGTTTTATCAGAATCATGTTAAGATGGTATTCAAAAATTTTAACCCTCCCCCATTTCCCTTCCCGTGGGCCGATTTTGCCTATTTTCAATCCCCGCCGAGATATTAGCCATCTCAAAGTTGTTGGCGAGTTTGAAGACAATCCGTGCATAATTGCGACTTTTATCGTGCGGACAAAATTTAGTACATACATACATATATATAAACATTTTAGATGAGTGTGGTTTTGGGTTCCTGGGGTCATACAATGAAAAGTTATGAAGGAATTTTTCAAAAGTCACACCATGGTAATGACTACAATAGGTAGTTTTTCTTACGAAATCTACCTAAAAATAAATTCATATTTGCATATGTATTATTAGTTTCCAATCCCTGTTGTGTTCATTTTTCAGATATGAAAATATCAAATTGCTTGAATTTGGAAGGGAATACACATTTTTTTCTTTTAAAGCATGTTATCACTGGTAATTTTAACTAACCAATGTTGGCTTTTAAACTAAGTAGAAGAAAATCTGACATGATTTTTGCAAAACATTGAAAAAGGGAAATTTTGTAAGAAAAATATCCAGTCCTAGGGAACACAAGACATTTTTAAAATTTTAATAAACGATAAAATAGGTTTCATTGTTTTTGTCACAATGCTGTATTGTTATTGACAATACAGTCTAACGATCAGGTTATACAAACTCAAACATGAAAATTCTATTTTAAATCAATCTCATGCACTTTAACTTCATATTTTAATGCATTAATTCCTATTTTAACGAAATTAGGAACAAAATTTCGCATTCTAATAATCATTTTATCTTTTGTAAACATATACAGGCATCCCCCGACTTACGCAAGTAATGTGTTCCGTAATGTTTTACGTAAGTCAAATTTGTAAGTCGCTAAGGTAAAATTTTGTAAAAATCTGCAATATATATATATATATATATATATATATTATATAAAAAATTTTACTTTTATTATTCATTTAAAATATTCTAAATTGCCGGCATATTCATTATTTCCCTTTTTTTTTTTTTTTTTTTTTTTTTTAATATGCTCTATTTATTTCTAGTTAAATTCCTATAAATTTAAAACTCGTATCTTAATAATAGTTTTTTCCAAAACGTAATCTAAACTCAATCCCTTCATTAATTTTTATCGTCTACCAAACTGTAAAGTTCTGAACGCAGTTACTTATTTTCGAATGTTTATAAAAACCATTTTTACATTTTTATTCTATTTCATCTCATTTTCCCGCCAACTGGGCGATAACTTTTTACATCAAAATCCTTTCATTACCAGCACCGGGATTCTTTTCTGTGACGTTTCTTGATCGTTTTCCATTGGCTGAGTGACGGATCGCAGTTTCACTTCGAGTCTCGTTCGTGATTTTGTTTGGTTGGCCATAAGTTTTCATTTCAATCAGATTTCCTCCTTGCATTCTAATAAATAGCTAGAGCATGAGCTCAGGAGTAGATTTTTTGTGCTGTTTGATTGTTTACATAGTCTGTTACCTGGTGTCCTAAGCCATGTAGAATATTCATTTTGTTAATTAACATCTATTTTACATGAATAACTAGTTCATGCTCAAGCGGAATGCTCTGATTTCTCATCCTGTGGGAATTGTTTAATGTTGGTATATTCTGATGGAATAAACAGTTTCCTATGACTGCGTTTCTATGTCTTATTGGGAAAACACCAGATTTCTTCATAAGCCTTTACTTCTTTCACCACTCATGCTGCCTAATCTGCCTTGTATTCATCATGAATAAATGAGTTTTGATTGGACTCTACCAATCTTATCACCTCCACTAGCGATGCTTGCACTAAGTGGTACGCCTGCTATACAACCTCACCAACAGCTGATTAAAAGGTAGTACGAATCCAGTAATCTGTCGTAAAAAGCACAACGTGATTGTTCGACTTAACCCATTAAATTGTTTTGAAATAAGAAGCCGGTAGGATTTGAACCTACGCGGGGAAACCCCAATGGATTTCAAACCCAACTTGTTTTTCTCTTGCTTACTTATTTTTTATTGATTGCGTAACCATGTAGGAAATGAACGAAATATTTCGACACATATCAAAAAACACCTGTTAAGATTTTGTTTCAATGATATTGCTGGAGAATTTAAGAATTTAATTATTTTTTTTTTTTGACTTGGTATAATTTCATTTCTTATTGAATCTAGTATTGATAGGAGATTACTTTTTATGCTATGTAACTTTTTACCCAGCCAATATCATTGAGTGCAATAATCTCTTATTTACTGAAGTGATGAATTAACTCTGCAATTATTGATGAGAAATTTGAGTTGTTATTATTGAATTAAATTTACTATTGCTAGATCTTGTATGATAGAAAGTATAGATAAATTTATTATTGAATATTGAGATAAAAGAGAGGTAATAAAGAAAAATAAGTGTTATGAATTAATGAAGTCAATATATGAGATATCTGAGAGTACTCATAAATTAAATTTAATGTTGTGATAACATCTGAACATAATGAAAGTAAAATACTTACTAGAGAATTTATGGAAAAGTGGTAATAGTATGGTACCGCTATTATCATAACAATACAATACTATACTATACAGTGCATATGGCACTAGTTTTTTTTACAGTTTTTCTTGTATAAAAAATGAGCAGTAATTGAATTTCAATGGACTATAGCATAGTATCAGGACAATATATCATCCCAGTTAAAAAACTATAGGAGAATGATACTCAGTTGAAATTTTTGCACATAAATTTTAAATTTATTATATTCATGTTTTACCTTTTATTTATATAACTTGTGAATTGTACGGAAAATTTCTACGTTATGGAGTTTAAGTTATAGAGATTAAACTAATGTTTAATCGTGATGTGGAAAGAATGTAAATTCCTAAGAAAACTCTTAGACAATTTTAATATTGTCAATATCTGTTAATATTGTAAGTAATAAGTTGTTAGTAAAACAAGAAGAGATTATTTAGAATATAATTTACTCCATGTTGGAGAAATATTTATATTATCTTTGTAATTTTAAAAAACAATTCCCACAGTTTCGCGTTTAAGCAGTAACTTATTGATTTGGTTTTTGACAGAATTGGAAAAAAATTTTCAGACTACCGGGTGATGCTATTGTAATCTGAGTTCATGCTTTTCCTCAATGTTGTGGGTCACGGAGCCACCAGTTCACTGGTTTTTAGGGAGGGGGGATATATATATATATTATACATACATATTATTTACACTGTATTTTATAAATAAAGCACCATGCGACAGTATTTACTCTTACATAAACTATAAGAAAAAATATAAAAACAAACTTAAAGAGCATTTTTCAAACATCTTGTGGAATACAGGATTTATATATCTAACATTGATGAATTGATTTATCACAATTTTAAATCTACATCAAACGACTATAAAAATAAGTAATAATTAAATAGGACTAAGTTAACTTATTCTCTATGAATTTCTGATGGCAAGACAAATGAATAGCACTCACAAAATAAAATAATCCTTGATAAGTACAAACTATATTTATTATGAATTAGATGACTACTATGAATAACTAACAATAAAGATTAAGGTGTTTTGTTATAGATTTGATTGTATATACCTGCCATTAAAAATATAACTATCTTATATATAAATTATATTATAGTTGTGGTTTGTATCTATATATTTTATCTATAAAATAAATATCAAAAGTATGCAACTGCATATCAAAAGTGCTAGTATGTTCACAAACGTAATTTGAGATTTCTTACGTAACTGCGAATTTAGGTAAGTTGGAGGATGCCTGTATACTCATTTTCATCATACACAATTTCCAAATTCTTAATCTTTGCTTTATTTAATGCAAGCAAAAAATATGGTCGAACCCGGTTAAGACGCGTTTCAAGGGAGTGGACAGAAGTCGCATATTAAACATTATTTGTATAACGTTGCAGGAATTAGGCTTATTTACACATTTAATTGTCTTGAACTTTAGAGCTTTTATTTATGTGTTTACGGTCGAAAATTGTGGCTTTTATGTAAATTTAGATTAAAATTTAAATGTATTCCACCTCAACTCATTGTTTCCTTTTATACGACCAACTGGAATAATAACAGAAAATAAACATGGATTCCAACATGGTTTTATTGTCAATTAATACGTTGCAACCAAATATAAAACAATAAAAATGATTTTCATACTAGACAATTTTTTATAAACAGAAATTAAAAAAAATATTAAATCTTTGAAACCCCAATCCAGTTTTAAAATCATATTTAATACTTGTAATAATGAGTACCATTACAATCTCTCCTTCTTTCGAATATAAGAAAAAAAAATCTTTATTAAACTTTGTGCAGATATCCTTATTAATATTTTTTTATTCTTAGCCTAGCAAAATGTAAAGAAAACATAAAAGAATTATCCAACCGCAGTTGTATTTGTTTCATCTTTACGAGTTTCATTTTCTGTTGCCTATAATATGCATTCCTAGTGCTATAACGTACATTTAAAACCTCAATAACAACGGGTATGATCATCTCTAATTATAATAATTTTTATGACATATCTGAGTTTCCTGAATTAGTATATATCTCTCTATTACTGTAAAAACATACATGCAGCAGCGTGCGAAGAGAAAAGTGCACCGGGTTTCAATTTGGCGCCCTCCCCCTTCCCAATTTTTCTTTGTGACAGGTGTCACAAAATTGAAAAGTGCAGAAACAGAAACAAAGTCTATTGAATATATATTTCACTTTTATTTTGAAATTTTAGGTTTAATTTTAATTCAGAAATTTCAAAAAACTAAGTAACATAAAAGAAAATTGTACTTATATTTTGGAAAAGGAGATCTGGAAAATGAGTGTAGAAAAAATTTATATAACAGTACAGTATAACAGTTTGGAACCCTTTCATATTCCAAGAAAGAAACCCCATGCTATTTTGATAGTATATGTTTTTGTCACAAGCACAGACTCAGAACAGAGAAAGTTAACAAAAGAGACAAAGAGAAAAAACCTGAAACAAGTTCTGAAAAGAAAGAAGTCCTTATTCATAAATTTGTATTTTGGTGTGAGGTAAAGGAGAGTGCAATAACTTTGAAGCGAAAAATGTTCGTACTTTCACTGAGAAAAAAAATTACCAATTTTTATTTTTTTTTTACATAAAAGAAGAAAAAGACGAGGTTTGTAGTATAAATTTGGTGCCCCCTCAAGTTCCGCACCATGGGCGACTGCCCCCTTCGCACAGCCCTGTGTACATGAAGTGAGAAACAAAGAATGTTAGGGAGTGGGATCAAAGAATAATTGCCGTTTTGCTAATTTAGCGGAGTTTTGTTTTATTCATATCATATATCTGCCACTATTCCTAAATAGTAATTTTCACCTTTAATATTATTCGGAAACAATGTTTTTTTATCTGAATGAAAATAATCTGCTAAATTGGCAACACTCGTGAAGAGAGAAGGAATTCGTGTCTTAAATGTGATTTTTCCCTAAATGGGCCGAAAATTTATCGCGTATTAAGCGTGATCGCGAAATAACCATTCGCATATTAAATGTGATATTTTTGCATTAGCCTTATGGCCGATGTTCAAGGAACCAGAAAAATCTGCTTATTAACCGTGAGCGTCTTAACCGGGTTCGACCATATATAGACAAAGTTTGTCATTAAATAAGAAAATTATTTTCTTCTAAAATAGTGGTAACTTAGTAGCACACAAGCTAAATGTTAGGTATCCCTACACTAAACAAAGTTCTTACAAAATCTGCTATGCCAAATATTTTATGTATTTGAATTATTTTATCCAACATTTGTATATTTAAATGAAATCAACTTAGAGCACTTTAATATTGTTTAATTAAATAGTCCAATACTTCTTGAACAGACTAAGGCCTATGTCAGACAAATGTCTTTTTGCACGCCTTTTTTCTCTCTTCCACCATCCCTACACATTTGTTAGCATGTGTAGGGATGGTGGAAGAGAAAAAAGCGTGCAAAAAGACGTTTGTCTGACATTAACCTAATAATGCAAGACAGAATACTGACTTTTAGTACCATTTAAATCGGATGTTAAAAACTAAGGTGTTTTTTATGTAACAGGACTGCAGGGCCATAAAAACTTAACTTCAAATAAAATAAACTATAGCGTATGACCAGAAAATATGGTGAATCATCCCCTTAATTCAAACATAAATCGATTGTTAGGGTAGTGCGTAACAGATAGTCAATATTGCTCACCAGCAAAAAAAGTGACACATCTCGCAAAAATTAATTTTGTGTTTTATTCCACTAATAGGTTTGCCATAGGTACGTCTTGGTACATAAAAAGTTTCAATAGGTGTCATTATATGGAAAATCACTGTATTACGCTATATGTCCATTTGTGACCACAGAGGAGGGGTGAATTGTGTGGGGAGGCAAAATTACCCAACCCTCATTCTATGTCTTTATTCTTAAGGATTTTACGCTTTTATGCATGTTTTTACTCCTGCATGCAGAGCTAAGTGCTGTAATTTCATGTTACAGTAAAATCATGCAAATTTTCTTTTGCCTCTCCTGTGAAATTTACTTTTGTCGAGATGTGTCACTTTTCTTGCGGGTGAGCGATATGAAATTATGTTCCAAACTGGCTAAAGTGCGTATAGAAGCTTCTATAAGCCGGAAATTGCGTACATAAATGAAGAGTTTGAAAGGTATTACAAGGATGGTTTAAATATTTCTGTAGAAAGAGAAACAAATCTAAAATGAGCACTGACATTGACATGAGAGACTGATGACTAGCAGCAAAATGATAGTGAATATTAACAAAATGAATGATCTATTGATACTATGACAAAAATGAAACAGAGAAAGCAGACTTTTTTGAAGTTTCCAACAGTTATATGAAATTATCAGAAGTGTATTATATCAGAGAAGAATTATTTTGAAAGTGAATTAGGTATATCTTTACAAATATTTCACACTGTCAGATTTTAGTTATTAGACTGATGACTAGGAGCAGAATGCAGTAAATATTAACAAAATGAATGATGTATTGATACTGTGACAAAAAAACTGAAACAGCAGACTTTTTTTGAAGTTTCCAACATTTATATGAAATTATCAGAAGTGTATTATATCAGAGAAGATTTATTTTGAAAGCGAATTAGGTTATATCTTTACAAATGTTTCACATTGTGAGATTAGTTTTTTTTTTTTTTTTTTTTTTTTTTTTTTTTTTTTTTAAATGACATTATATAATAAACAATTGTACACAACAAAATGAAACAACACATTCAGAATTTTTTTAAACTTTATTATGTACCCACCATGTGCTTTTGAACTTTCACTACTATTATTAACAATTATACACAAAATCTTTGGGAAGATTATTTCTAAAAAAAAAAACAAGAAAACAATATGGTGATGATTTTAAATATGATTTAAAACACACAGTTTGGCAAATGAATTTGGAATGCAATCCAAACATAACATCAAAAATACATAAAAATATTTTTATTTAGACTGTCAAGTAGTTAACATAATTCATATTTTCTTTTCTTATATAAATAAACTAACATTTTTTCCAAACTTTAACGCTAAAACTTATAAAACAAGTTGATGAATTTTTAGAATGAGATAACATTTTGTTACATGCACCTATACTTTTTCATGATCCCTGCAGACAATCGACTGTTTGTCAGGACAGTTTAATCATAATTACACTAATATACATTCACTATAATCTCTATATCAGAGCCTCTCAGTTGTTTTTTTTTTTTAGTTGTTTTTTTTATACCGATGAAGAACAGTCCAACTAAATGCAAGTTGCCGTGTAAGTTACGATACAGAACTGATTCAGTTAGTGATATAAACACTTCATCTTATCTAAGTTTTCTAATACATTCAGATGATTACAAAGTTGCACATTTGCTAACAATTTCTGTCTCAACTCAAAAATACTTTAGGATATACATATTAGATTTGTAAACTGCAACTAGCATTTAACCAGAAAAATACTTCTTAAGTCCCATATTAATTTATGAAAATAATTCAAGAGGAATGTGAACAGAAAAATTTATATATGCAATGAATGATTTTTTATAAACATCAAACAGTCACAGATTGTATTACAGCAGTCAGTCAGAAAAATACAACACTGCCAGCAGCTATACATTAGGAACAAAAAACAGTATATATATATATATATATATATATATTCACATTTTTTCTTTCTTCATTTTATGGGAAAAAAACATCTAATATTAAATAACAGGGACATTTAGAATAGCTACAATACAATGCAACAAATCATTTTTACAAGATTATTCATCACATTTTGGTAACGCTAAAGAAATAAAGGCAACGATTCAATTGAAAGCCGAAGCTCTTTAGCCAGTCCACATTCAGTATCAGACCACTGTTACCTGAAAGAAAGATTTTTAATAAGTCCACAAATAACAGAAATCATATACAGTCAAATGTTGCTATTGTAAACTCAACTTAGACTCCCAGAATTGAAAAAGGTGGTTAAATATACATCACAAGGTGTTTTTAATTCAGATTACAGATTTTATCCCTATTCAGAATAATTTAAATACATGGTTTTACGAAAATTTTCAGTGTAGCAGCTAAAGCAGAGCCACAGCATCAGGCACATTATCAACAATGTCATTATTCTTGTAACAAGGCAAATTTAAACTATTACTGATGACCAAATAAGGGCCTTTTTTCTGTTTTTAGACATTTTATGACAGACAAATGATATTATTACAAATACTCAAGAATGACAGAAAGACTTGTATTTACACTAGTGTGCAAAACTTAAGCAACAGTCACAAAATGCTTATTTTTGAACACTTAAATACTCAAAAGAAAATAGTATAATTCAAATAGAAACTATCCCTACAGCAGAGCTAGTCGATGTGACATCATCTTCACGTCACACATGGTCACAAGTGTCAGTCATTATGGTGAAACAAAATATGACATCTTTTATTAGTCTCATTATTACTCAAATGATCGTCATATGGTGACTCCACTGAGAAATCACCTTGTGATTCTCATGTGACGAGTCATTTTTGAAGTCATTGTGAGCACTGCATTACGATGGGTCACCCAATAGAGTCACAATAAAGTCATGTGGTAACTTTCAGGTGGTCCAGGCTCTACTGTGAAGTCATCTTTGCACTCCTATGTGAAAGATGTTTTCATTTTCTGTCACTTGGGAACTCGTCACAAAGCAGTTATCGTGAGCACTTTACAATGGAGTCCATAAATGATGGTCACACGAGAGTCACAAGGTAACTTCATAGTAAATTCACCTTGTGACTCTTCACAAATCAGCACTCATAGTATCTTCTCAATGGAGCGACCAAGTGATTGTAAGAATGCGATGAATGAAAGATATCACATTTAAGTTCATTGTCGTGACTGTGACTCATGTGACCATTTGTGGTGTCATGGAGATTTCACATCAACTGGTTGTGCCGTTAGTGTAGTATCTGTTTTCTACACTTGCTGTTTATAGAATTTTTTTTTAGTGTTCACGTATTCAAAAATAAGCATTTTGTGACTGTTGCCAGACCTGCCAACCTTTGAAAATGAGAAATTGTAGCACACAAAATTTAATCTAGAGGTTGGTTGGTTGGTTTTTCATGTTACACAGCCATCTTTTGACATTCGTAAAAGGAATAAGGTTTCAGTCTTTCAACTCAATATAGTAAATTTTTTCCTCTGGAAATTTTTATACGATTTTTAGAGTTTCTTTTCGTACCTTTTTTTTTTTTTTTTTGGGGGGGGGGTGGGGGGGGGGTAAAAGGAGCTTGGTTTGAATTTTTTAACCCAATGCAGTAAATTTTGATGAAATTCGTGATTTTTTTCCTGTGATCATTTCAGGATATTCACAATTTTTTCACAATCGTAATTCACATTTTTCTATCACGATTCTTTGTTGAAATCCGCACTTTTTACCAAGAACTTTTGATGAAATTCGCATTTTTTACCACAATCCTTTGTCGAATGTTGCGTTTTTTCCGCGATGCTTTTGACGAAATTAGTGTTTCCTTTCTGAGATCTTTCGGTGAAAATTTGTGTTTTCTTACTGATCTTTCGATGAAATTTGCATTTTCTTACTGATCTTTCGATGAAATTTGCATTTTCTTACTGATCTTTTGATGATATTCGCGTTTTCTTTCTGCGATATTTTGACAAAATTCACGTTTTTAGCACGATCCTTTGACGAAATTAATTTTCTTCTGCGACCAATTGACGAAATTGATTTTTTTTATAAGGTCATTTGTCGAAATTCGCGGTAGTTTATCGCAAATCGTGTGATTTTGCACACTATTTCAAACCTTGCCCCTCAAAGACCCCCCCCCCCCTCCTTTCCAGAAATCCTTAAAATGGCACCTTGTTTCTAAGGAAGCGAATTCCTGTATGAATATTTACAGAAACACGATTCACTCGTGGTCAATATACATAAAGAGAGTGTTTTATGTTAAGAAGTTTGTTTTGCAGCCCAGATTTTTTTTCCCATGAGCGTTTTTCTGACTAATGGCCAATTTTTTAAAACTTTCGGAAATGAATACTTTGAAATTTTGGAAATTTCACAACAGCATCACTCCTGAAAAATATGCTGTGCGGGATAAAAATCGCAACTAGAAACAAAAAATGCATTTGTGCTTTTTGCAAAAAATCTTAGTTAAAGACCGATTTTCATAGCATCGTAGTTAATAGGTCAAAATCGTAGCAACTACGATTTTTTTTTGTAGCAGTTGGCAGGTCTGCTGTTGCTAAAGTTTTGCACACCAGTGTACATTTCAACGGTTTGCATGAGCCCTTATTAAATTTACTATACAAAGAAAAGTGTATTCTATCAAATCTTAAAGTTGCAATCATCTTTCTTATGATACCCTGTATACAGATATGAATAGTACCTAGTATGAAATTTATGTTTGAAATTTTGTCACTTCAGCATAATTCAAGAAATTTTTCTCTGAATAGCTAGAAAGGAGGCTCCCCAGAATAATATTTGGCCGGGAGCCCTAGATAGTCTAACAAGGGCACCACCAAACATGATGCGCACAGATTTTGACGATTTCAAAGTATGTTGTAGGGGTCATACCACTAATTATTCTGATGAAAGGATTTCTTCAAATGGGCTTTAGTTTTTGAAAAATTTGAGGTTAAAGTTCAGCGCATATTTCAAATACCCATTAGTATTACTTTCTCTACGTGAATTTGTGGCTCAGCGGTAGCGTGGGAGCTTGCGGACCAGGACTTTGCAGGTTCGATTCCACCCTGGGGCCCTTTTTTTCAATTTTATTTACTTTTATTTACTTTTTTACTTATTTATTACAGGCTTTAGCTAATGCAACAGCATTCTTTTTGTACCACATTGGAATATAATCACGTGGTTCAGGTGCAAATTCTTCAGGTACAAAATTCTCACGATCTTCATGAAATCCCAGATACTATAAAAAAATATTTAAAATTCAATTGTTTGATTTCGATTTTTTTTAACAATGAAATATAACGATTTTTTTTTTTTTTTTTTGCTAAAGTAAAAAATTATACCTTTGTAAATTCGTTAAATTCATCTTCTTCATTCAATATCAATTCCTCGGCCTCAATAATTTGTCGATCTTCTAATATTTCTAAAATTGCACCATGAAATTCTTCAGGCATACCAATAGAAGTACAGGATACTTCATCCGGTGGAGAACTTTTAAACAGATCATCATTTTGTAACAACATCTCGCAATATTTTAATGCATTTGTAATTCGGCCTTTTTGTTTCTCTTCCAAACGAGAATTTTCTGCATCAGCACTGTTCTTTCCATAACACAATCTTTAGCATTCAATCTGTCACAATCTGTAGTCTTCTTTTAATTTTCATACCGAAATTTTCCCAATATATAACAATATTTCAAATATTCTAATTGTCTGCAAAAGAAGCTAAACGAGATCAATAAAAGAAATTTTTATTTATTCCAATATTACCAAGAAAAGGAGAGCAGACGATTAAAAAATATATTTATATGTATCATAAATTTTATCTCATTAACAGACGATTTTTGCAATCCAGTTGAATTTCTATGAATCACGTAGAGAGTGTTTTTATTTGCTTTAATAAAAAAAAAATATATTTTTAAATGCAATTTTTTATTTGTGCAAATGAAAAATGATGTTGAGGTTGAACTTTAAAGATAAATGTATTTTACAGAGTATAAAAAATTTGTACAACTGGTAAAAAAACTTGTATTTAAGCATTACTGCTTTAATATTTTATTATTCTTTCGGTTGGTTGTATTTATGTCGGCCAATTATCAGCACGTGGGATATGGGCCCTAAAGGGGGGGGGGTGCCTTCTGTGGAGGTCTTTCTAAGGGAACCTAACCCGTATTAATTCTTGGAGAACCAAGGTTCGAAGAAAACCACGGAAACTCCGAACGATTAGGCCGACGGGCGCGATTGGGATCGAACCCAGCACCTCCCGTCTACCAGCTTCGAGAGCAGAACCTCTTGGCCACTGGTGGGGCTACTCTTTCGGAGATATGCATTATTTGAATTATCTAATCCGAAATACGTTTGAGAAATTACACCTGAAAATTATTTTGTATAATTTATACAAGAAAAGGATAAATTTTCCTTACATAAAGTTAAAAAAAAAAAAAAAAGATAGAAAAAAGAAAAATCATTTTATCAGAATTGTGCTTAAAATAAAAAATGTAAATAATTAATTTGAAAAAAAGTTTTAGGCATAAATTAGTTTTGGAGTTTTGTAAGAAATTTTTGTAGAAATATTAGTAGAGTTTTGTAGAAATATTAGTTTAAAAATTGAAGAGAAAAATAAATTGCCATGAAAAATTCGAAACTGTAAATGTAATTTATTAAGGAAATATCAAAGTTCAAAGCTGTAGAATGCCCAATTCTGCTTAAAGTTTTTAACGTATAAAAAATGTAAAAATAAGTAAAAAAGGAAAAAATGCCTCGAAGTGGAATCGAACCCGCGATGTCTTGACCCGTAAGCACGCACGTTACCGCTGCACCACGAATTCACGTTCAAATGGTCACACTAATGGGTATTTGAAATATACGTTGAACTTTAACCCCCAATTTCTCAAAAACTAAGGCCCATTTGAAGAAACCCTTTCATCAGAATAATTAGTGGTACGACCCCTACAACATACTTTGAAATCATCAAAATCTGTGCGCATCATGTTTGGTGGTGCCCTTGTAAGTAGGGACCTGGTTATAGCTGTCAGTGCATAGGCAATCTGCAGAAAACTATACAAAAATTTTCATACCAGGTGACAAATGCAGCCCTGATAAATGAATGACATTACAAGGATAAGGAAGGAAAGAATCTAGGATAATTTCATGGGTTGTGTCTTATTTTATGTTTCCATGTAAAAGATATAGATGGCAGTACCATAAATTCCCTCCCGAATTCATGAAGATCTTAAAAATAGTGACGTGTTTGTTTTTGTGAAGTGTCAATTAAATGTTTACTATGTATTTGTACTACTCGTGATTCATAATTGTGATAATTATTAATTAGTTACAAAGACATATTAATGGCAACGTGGAAAATAAAAATGTGTAATTTTACCAGAAAACGTACGCAGAAAATAATTGAGCTGATTGAAATGGCTCAAGTTACTAATGTTGTTCCTACTAAAGTATGCTGAAATACGTCATCTACTATAAATTACTATACCAGGGTGGTAAGTGACAATTTATTTTTACATTTTTACTTACCCATCATACGTAGTATAAGGTAACTCTTGTAATCGTTTTAAAAATCGAAAAATTTTTTGACGGATTTACGCGTTTCAGACACTGGAGATTCCGAAAAACATTTTTACAAAAAAAATTTGTCCGTCCGTCTCTCCCGAACAAATTGAGAGAGACTTGAAATTCGGTGTGTACTTAGGGAGTAATAATGGGAAGAAACCTATTGAATATCAGTAACCTCGATTAACCGGAACTATTTTTTTCAGACTCTTGAAATATTCGTTCTGATAAAAGGTATACAAAAATTTTCGAAATTGTTTATTTGAAGGAGTGAATATAAAAGATAATAATAATAAAAAAAATTTGCATCATGAATGAACTCGATCGGATAATTAGTTACCGAGATATTTGTAATTCTATTTTTCACACTCTTCGATTTTACATGACCCTGTATTTCATTCAAATTTCAATTCAAAGATATATTTTAATTGGAAATGAGACGCTTAATCCGACGCAGTAAACTGTTAGATAATAGGATTATAATTTTTCGAGTTATAAGGATGTTTCTTTTACGCAATTCGGTACTACTCGATTATCCCGCCGACCAAAAAACTATCGCCAAACTATAAGATTAAATGCCAATAATGGCTTATCGTAAAGGTCAAGCATTTAATGCCTCTCCATAGCTATAAAGGGGTTTACCATAGGGGAGACCCTGTTCTGTCGCCAAATACCACCGAGTTCGTTGCTAACTTGGCGGTATATAACCAAAATGAGTAGACAAAAGTGACGCCAAATTTGCAGTATCTCTAATATTTCACCAAATTCCCATAGACTTCCACTGTAAACCAATAGCATTTACTTGCTTACAGAAAATAAACAGAAATAAACTGAGATAGTTTAATGCAACAAAAAGTAATATTAGCTGAAGGAGTTATATTAATTATATTTAAGGGGGTCCAAATAAATTAAATTATGAATAAAAGTAACATGGTACAATGCTTAGAAAATATCACATGTTTTATTTTCATATTTTATATTATCTATATCCATGATGGGTAAGTATAACGGTGGCCCCCAACTACTAGTTCTCTTTTACTGCATTTAATAAATTAAAATGTTTACAACTTTTAAAGAATTTGATGAAACAGTTGAATCTTTCACAACTTACGTAAAGCGGTTAAAACAAAATTTCATTCTACATGATATTTTTCTGGCTATTTTATCTTGTATGGGACTGAAATTATATAATTTATTGTGTAATTTATGCATACCTAAGGATTGTGAATCGTTGAAATATAATGAAATCTATGTTCGGCTTAAAAACCTGATGTTCAACAAATTTATTGAGCATATTAAATTTAGAAAATGTTTCCAAAACGAAAAACAATTCAAGATTTTACTGCTTGATTAAAAAAGAATATGACCTTTTGTTCATTTACAGGTGATGCTTTAAATGAAAACCTACTTGAGCAGTTTCTGTGAAGTCTGAAAAATAAAAGTATTTCGAATAAATTAATAACTCAAGTTGATGACTTAACTTTTGAAAAAGCAGTTGAGAAAGCTTTAGCTTTATACAATGTAGATATTGAAATTTCTGAAATTAAGCACAAAAATTTCAATGTAAATAAAATTTCAAGTACTAAAAATGTACACCCAAAGAAATTACAAAATTGTTTTCAAAAACAGAATATCAACAATCGTGTAAATACTACATATTCTAACATGAATGTGGAAATTCCTCACATTTAGCAAATGTATGTAGATTATAAATACTACTTGCAACCTCTGTAAAAATAAAAAAAAGGCCACTAAGTAAGATGTGTAGAAGTAGAATTTTTCAAAAACAGGTTAATTCATTAAATACAGTAAATGTTTTAACTGTAAAATATGATAAAGGATCAAATCCTATTAAATTGTCTGTTTTAATTGAAAACAAGGTTAGAGCTGATATGGAATTAGATACTGGATCTGGAATTGCTGCAGTTCCTTTAAAAAGATTTTGCAGAATTTTTCCCCGATTATAAAATTTTTCCTGCAAATGTTCAGATAAAAACTGCAACTGGTGAAATTTTCAAACCTGTAGGTTATGTTGAAGTAAATGTTACTAATGAAAATAAAACAAAAATGTAAAGTTGTATCTGATAAAAGAAGATAATTTCTCATTATTATTTGATAGAGATTGGGTATCTGAATTTGATATTTTTCACATAATTTAAAATATCTATGTAAATGAAATTGGAAATTATTATGATATATTACAAGCTTTGTTACATGATTTTTCTGATAAGGCTTTGGAAATTGAAGGTTTGCAGGCAGAACTTTATCTTGAAAAAGATGCTTCATCCATATTTTGCAAAGCCAGGACTGTCACTTATGCAGTAAGTACAGCACTCAATGAAGAATTAAAGATTACAAGATGAAAGTAGTATTAAACGTTAGTATAACATAACATAAATATTAGTGGTATAGTGCAATTTCATTGTTTGGAACAGTTAGATATGACAAAGCCCAGTAATCAATAAAAGACTAACTATATCAGAGCTACAAATGTAAATAAGTGCGAGTAGTAAGTCAAAATTACGTACATTTCTAACCATATCATAATATTAAAATATTTATTTGCTTAAAAGACATTATAAAAACATATTAAAAGTAAATTAAAAACTCTTTATTTACATATTTCAACTCATTTTCTGAGTCGTTGTCAGAATGTATAATAAAAAATTACAAATTCATAATGAAAAAGTCCTTCCGGCCAGTGCCGGGAGGAAGAGGTAGCTTTCATAATCCTTATTTTAAAAAAGCCAACTTATATCATGCAAACACACGAAGCTCAATTTAGTGGAAACCGAATATAGGCGATTCAATACTAATTTTTATCAATATAATGAATGAGAATTTCGCGAAATTAGTCAGCTTTATCCAAGCTGCTTTTCTTTAAAGTAACTTATATCTGGCTGCCAAATTCGGCGATTTCTTAAAGTGCCTGCCATTTTAAGACAACATGGTGGATGAGGCTAAGCAGCGAACTTGGTCGAGACCTTAGTAATTGCTGTGCACATGCTCACTCACATCGGAATCGGTTAATATATAGGAGTGCTGTCGCATGCAAAAAATCAGATTTTTCAAAATGTCACCCACAATAGAAATTGAAACTGCTATATCTGAGCCATTTTTTAAGGTAAAGACAAACAAAAAATGCTCCTGAATCCTTATATCAAGATCAAATACTTAAGAAAGAAACCTTTTTCAATTTCTAATTTTTTTGCACCTCACTTTAAATATATATATATATTTTAATTTAATGGCCGCCATTTTGAAACAAGATGGCTGATGAATCTGGCCAGCGAACTTGGTCGAGATGTTGATGTATACTATCCACATGCTTTCTTACATCGAAATAGGTGAATACGTGTGTTATCGCGTGACAAATACAAGATCGTTTCAAAATGTTAGCCATGCTAGAAATTCAAAGTGCTATAAATCAACCATTTTTTAAGATATCAACAAAAGAACAAATTTTCAGAAACAAAAACTGCTCCGGAATCTTTGTATCAAGGCCAAACACATAAAAAAAATCTTTTTCATTTTCCAATTTTTTAATAACTCATTTTGAATTTTAAATTTAATTTTTTTAAAATGGCAACCCTTTTGAAACAAGATGGCGAATGAAGCTGGCCAACGAACTCGGTCGAGACATTGGTATGTACTATGTTCAGACCAAGTTACATCCAAATAGGTTCATAAATACGCCTGTTATCGCGTGACAAAAATCAGGTCGTTTTAAAATGTCAGCCACAAGAGAAATTCAAAATGCTATTACTCAGCCATTTTTTTTTAGATATAGACGAAAGAAAAACTGTTCCGGAATCTTTGTATTAAGGTCAAACACATACAAAAAAAATCTTTTTCATTTTCCAATTTTTTGGTATCTCATTTAATTTTTTTTATTTTTTTAAATGGCCGCCATTTAAACAAGATGGCGGATGAAGCTGGCCAACGAACTCGGTCGAGATATTTGTATGTACTATGTACACACCAAGGTACATCCAAGTCGGTTCATAAATACGCCTGTTATTACGTGAGAAAAATCAGGACGTTTCAAAATGTCAGCCACGCTAGAAATTCAAAATGCTATAACTCAGCCATTTCTTAAGATATAGACGAAACAAAAACTGCTCCCGAATCTTTTTATCAAGGTCAAACACATAAGAAAATATTTTTTCAATTTTCAATTTTTGGTACCACATTTCAAATTTAAATTTTTCTTAAAAATTTAAATGGCCGCCATTTTTAAACAAGATGGCGGGTGAAGCTGGCCAACGAACCCGGTCGAGACATTGGTATGTACTATGTATAAACGAAGTTACATCCAAATCGGTTCATAAATACGCCTTTTATCGCGTGACAAAATTCAGGATGTTTCAAAATGTCAGCCACGCTAGAAATTCAAAATGCTATAACTCAGCCACTTTTTAAGATATAGACGAATCAAAAACTGCTCCGGAATCTTTGTATAAAGGTCAAATACATAAGAAAAAATATTTTTCCATTTTTAATTTTTTGGTACCACATTTCAAGTTTTAAATTTTTTAAAAAATTTTAAATGGCTGCCATTTTGAAACAAAACGACAGATGAAGCTGGCCAACGAACTCGGTCGAGACATTGGTATGTACTATGTACACACCAAATTACATCGAAATCGGTTCATAATTACGGGAGTTACAGTGTCACATAGGTCAGATATATATATATCAATTTTGAACGGAGGGTGGTTTCGGGGTCTGGGGGTCATGATCGAGGAAAATATACCAAAATTTTTTGAAATCGCTTTCCTCCGAACGGCATCAATAGGTAGCTTTTTTGTAAAGAAAGCTACCTAAAATGGGATTTTTCATTATGCATTTGTAATTTTCTACTATACATTCTGACCACGACTCAGAAAATGAGTTGAAACATGTAAATAAAGAGTTTTTAATTTAATGTGTTTTTATAATGTCTTTTAAGCAAATAAATATTTTAATATTATGATATATCAGAGCTGCCAAGTGTTTTAATTTTTTTGTAATTATTAGAATTTTTCTATCATAAAATTAGAAGTATGTTCCCATTTGTTAAAGAAAAACTAGATTATCATATATTAATGAAATTTTTGAGAAGTTACTGAAAATCAAGGTTTTTATAAATGAAAGTACTTAGATGTTGGCAGTTCTGATATAGTTACTAGATAATACAGTGTGTCTACAAATTAGATGGGCAATTTCGTAAGTTTAAGAACTTCTGAAATATTAAATGAAATTAACTAGTTGAAAGTCAGACTAGTAGTAATATTGCCGAAGTTTATTCATAGATGGTGTTAGGTGTCGTAACTGACGCTATTGCTTATCGAGCAGAGATGTTATTCAATGGCCACCACGATAAGATCTTTCACCGCTTGATTGCGGTGTATGGAATTTTGTAAAGGATCAAGTATACAAGCCGCCACTTCCTGCATCCATTCCTGAACTAAAATCAAGAATCTGCACTGCAATTAATTGGATCAACGGAAACATGCTGACAAATCTGTGGCAAGAAATGACTACAGATGGGACATTTGCAGAGTCACGAAAGGAAGTCACATCGAACATTTGTAATAATGGTAAACTTGAACTATTTTCCTATCTTACAACAACATGTACTGAAATTTTTTTCTCCCTGTCGATTCTATTCAATAAATCATTCTTTTTGCCCAACTAATTTGTAGACATTTTGTATATTACTTTCCATATATGACTACTTATTAATAAAAACAAGTAATATAAAAAATTTTTTAAAGTCAATTCCTACTTCAAAGAAAAATTTAATATAATCCTTTAAGCTAATATTAGTTTTTGTTGCATTAAAGTATCTCAATTTGTTGATTTTCTATAAGCAAGTAAACTGTATTGGTTTACAATGAAAGTCTATGGGAATTTGGTGAAATATTAGAGATATCGCCAAGTTGGTGTCCCTTTTGGCGACTCATTTTGGTCACCAAATTTGGCGATATATCACCAAGTTAGCAATAAACTTGATGGTATTTGGCGACAGAACAGGGTCCCCCTTATAGGTATGGAGATGCATTAAATGCTGCTCAATAACCAATGGCTGCCATTTTTTCTCCCATATAAAACTAAAATTAATTAAATTTAATTAATGAATTAATATTTGAAAAACCTGTATTAACATCAAGTGTCATCCACTACAAATTTTAGAAAATGTATTTGAACTTGAGTGGATGAATAATAAGTATTTTATTAACGATTGAAAATTTGAACAAGATAATATATAGGGCGAGTGTGAACTAATAGTAGGAATTTAATAATAAAAAATGAAATCCTATCATTAATGCTCTATTTACACAAGTATATTTTTGTAAAACAAATGGCATAGTACTTAACAAGAAACTACAAGTAGAGTAAATGGACTGTACTATTTTCAATGAGTTAATACGTTTTTAAAAATAGTTTGTGACTTCAATCAAGTTTACCTTCTTCACAGGGCACCAAAAGGATCATTAACTGATGCTGCTTGTTGGGGCAACCCAGAAGTTGCTGAGGACATGAGAGGCACCTGAGGAACAAACCCACCAGGGTATGCAGGTTGTTGCATGGGAACTGCAGGAGGAATGCCACCCATGTTTGCAGGCAACCCACCCATAGCTGGAGCCACACCAGGTCTTACACTGCCAGCCTGGAAATACAATTCAACATATTTCAATATGGAAACACAGGGGTGATTGTGAGTTCATGAAAAAATACCTGAAATTTTATCATGAAAAAGATTTTGCATGGAGAAAGAACATGTAATTTATTGCAGAGAGGTCCAAATCATTTCAATATGAAAAATATTACCTTTATGTTTAGAAATCATATGAAATTGATATTTTACTCTTATTTTATTAATTTAACTACCAGAAAAACTAAAATTCTGGTATGGAAAATGAAATAAATACCTGAATTCAGGTATATTACCTGAACACAATCACCCCTGGAAACAGTCAGAGCTTTAAATTTATACCCATCTTGTGAAAGAACACTTATGCATAAACTGTCAACAATAAAAGTCAAAACTGTTATAGAAGGAATGAACAATTCCACAATCATGAACTGTACTTGCTGGTTTTAAGGACACACAAAATATTCTGCTGGTGAAATTCTATTTCAATATAAAAGTTTAGAATTTTATCATATTATTATGCAGCAAAACATGACGGGCAAATTCCCTGACTTTCCATGACCAAATCTCAAAAAATTCCCTGACCAAACGGGCATATAACGAAATTTGCAACTTATTTTCGCAATCCTTTTTCAAACTTAGAGATTTTTTTCCCGAGACTATTTGATGAATTTTGCATCATTTTTCCTTTTTTCTCCAAGACTTTTTAGAAAATATTTGTAAATTCTCTGACTTTTCCCGATATATTTTGAAATTTCCCTGACTTTCCATGACTATTTTGAAATTCCATGACTTTCCAGATTTTCCCCGACTTTCCATGACACTGGGAACCCTGTTATGCCTGAACAAACCCAAGTGAAAGTATAACAAGGGAGTTTTTTTATTTTTATGATAGGAATTGTAAGTTATGTTCATCTCTGATACTTTTTTTTTTTCTGTCGAAAGTTAAGAAAGTTTCCAATTTGGATTAAAATCATTAGCATAATCATCAAAAGTATCTGTTTTATTATATGAGTAAATAAACAGATTCCACAGGGTATTGTATGAAAAACTGGATCAAGGACAAAGAGATGTACAAAGATAGATCTTATGATTTGTTTATTTCCTATATTCACAAATATATCAGCAATGATTATATAAATGTATCATGTGTATGTGCATTAGTGGCTGGCAAACAGGTCAGTTTCTGTGAGCCACTCCATAAATAAAATTTTAAATACCCATATAATGTTTCCAATAATCTGCAAGTAAAAAGATAAATATTTCATCCAGGGTAAGGGGGGAAAGAGGTGCATCAAAATTGAAAAAGCACGTTGGTATTCTCTGTTAAATTTTTGCTCTCTGTTTTCATGATATTTTCATGATCTTCAATTTTATTTTCCTTTTAAATATAATAGTTAAAATTATTTAATTAAAACGAATGATTAAAGTGATTGTACTGTACATGTAATCGCAGGAAATGTTTAATATTTTTCTAACAAGTAGATACCATTTGGAACCAAATATAAATCTTTGGAAAAAATCTAAACAGAAATAGTTAAAAAATTTAAGTAAATGTTTCTACTTTCCAAACAAACATTAAGCAAAAATTCTTGTGGAATATATCAGTTGCATGTATAAAATTTCTACTGGTTTTCCTTCTCTCCCCTTTTTTCTAGTAAGTTTAACAGAAAAGTTAACTTGTTAATCTTTAGATATTTTTCCATTTGTCAAAGTTTATGAGTTTAATACAAATACATCTTTCAAATGCAAAAGTTTTCCTATTTGTATTTTTCAGTCATTTATGTAAAAAATATAGTCTAGAATAAAAAAAGACCAATAGTAAAGAATATCATATCAGAATGTATGGGTAAAACCAGTTTAAACTAAAGTAGAAATGCTAAAAAACAGTAAAAAGCAGTGAAACAGTGTTTGTTAAAACAAATTTATTAATAAATATTTAACCAGAGCTAAAAACTACGAGATTACAAATACTCTAGCTTTTAGGTATTTAGAAAAGTTTATCCACTGTTCCACATATTATAAATAAGTTTGAAATTAATAATTATACAGGTGATGATTCACAGGCAATTTGTAAGTCTGATATTAAATTTAAGCATATTAATTTTGCTGCTTTGACAGTTCTAATAAAAAAATATACTTCATTGCTTTATCAGTTTAGAAAACATTTTCATAAAACATCATTTCCACTTTATGACAAAAATTTAGGTACTTTTACAGTAAAGGGGCCTTGGCGAAATAAAGAAAATGGCCTTGGTGATAGCAAGAAATTTGGCAACATATTTTGTGGCAATTTATTCACCGTTTCATATACCAAAGTATGTTTTTTAGTATTTTATACAAATTTAATATAAAGAAGCCATTTATCTATTTTTATATATGAACAGAAAGAAATTAGATATAAAAACAATAAATATATATCAATAAAATACTTATATAAATAAGCATAAAAGTTCATCAGGTTTGTTTTGATAGCTATTTATATTATTAAACAAATCTCATTTTCTGAAGCTCTAATTGCAGCAAGCTTTTTTTAAAGATGCCAAGACTCCTACAGTAGAAAAGTGCCTAAAAGATATCGACATTTAATACATAGGGTTGGGAAAAAACGAAAAACAGAAATTTCCTCTTTATGAATGTTTTATAATATTTAAACTACATGATACAATGCAAGATCCACTTTCTAATATACAAATAAAAATCCTGTAAAATGAATTAAGCTAATCAGATGGTCAAAGCAAATATGTACAAAACATTAATTACTATGTCATTTCTATCATTTTGAAAATTGCACTTATGTAAAATGCATGTTTTATTTGAAGTAAGATTAATTTAAATATCAAAAGATCTGAATATATTTCTAGATGTTAGAAAATATTAGAATACAGTTTAGTCACATAATTGTTTTTTTTAACGTGAAGATCAAAGTAGTTAAATATTCAGTGTTCTTACTTTATGGGAAAAGGCAGAAGTATTTCCTACACACAAGCATCTATTAGCCTCTCCCCCATCATAATTTTTACAGTGAGATCTCATTAGTTGTGGTATGGGTGCAATTTCCTTCCTTGTCAAAAGTTTTCATAAATATGTTACTAGGTTACTACGCTTTGTTAATAATTCTTATATTTTTCATTTAAAAAATACATTTACTTTGGGAGAAAGATAAAAAATGGCTTATTCAAAGTATGTGCCATCACTGGCTACATATTTCCCCCATCTCTCTGGCAAGTGTTGAATACCTACTACCCCCCCCCCCCCCAAAACTGCATCTTTTGATATTATCCACTCATCAAGCCATTTTTTAAAATTTCCATAATTGTTAAAGTGTTTAGTAGAGCGTGCATGAGACATCGAGAAAGAGACATGAGAGAAAGCAAGCAGTAGTCGGAAGAGAAAGTTTGGTGAATACAGTGGGTGAACAAGAGAAACAAGCCAAGTATAAAAATGGTGTCTACAGACTTTTTGCTGTGTATGTGTGTGGCAATGATTGGGGTGGGGGAGGGGGGGGGGCTGTCATGCAACAAAATCCTCTTTCCATGTCTTGTAGCACATTCTGGTCACTTTTAGATCAATGCATTGTTGATATTGGGAATGGTATTAACTGTTTCACCTGATTTTAGAAGCTCAAGGTACAAGACACCTTTCTTATCCCACCAAATGCACAACATTGTCTTCTTTCCATAGCGATTTGGGTTTATGGTCAATTTCGATGGTTGACCTGGGTTTAACCCTTGATCTTGCATTAGAAGCTTATCACCGTAAATTTCCCCAAGTATAGGACGGCTTTCACTTGGAATTTTCTTTTTATTGAACTAGAAAAGCAGTATAGTATGCGACACACATGCTCTTTATTTGGCTGGAAACTTGACATTTTTACCGCACAAAAAAAAACATAGTACTAACTCGAGAATGCTTAAACATCAATGGCATTTTGAAAAGTATTGTCAAAGCTACAAAATGACTTAAGAAGTTATATTGTGAAACAACCCTTTATTCCCAGGGCAATCTCTTGAAAAAAATTAAGAATTATATACCATCACACCTGGTAACAGTACATGAGACCTTAAATGTGTTGTGGGAACACAACAATAACAAATAGAATGCAAACAACTCAGCTGATTAACCAGTTAAAAATTTTAATTTGTCATGTTTTCAGTGTAGATTGATGCATTTATATAAGCTTTTTTGACAGTGAGAGATTGACAGACAGCTATATTCTCCAGCAGAGGGTTCCAAACACTCAAATTCGGAATACAGGTTTTTCTTATAAAATAAAAACCTTTATACAGTAGAAGATCTTTATAACGCAAACCTAAAAACGCAAGGTTGTGTGTTACATAGAATTTTGCGTTATATGGATCAAATCATTAAACATAGCCAAATATGTCTGAAACATATCAAAATATATTAGAATAACTTATACTGCATTCCTTGTTACCAAGAGTTATCCAAATTTTAAATTTTTGCATAATATAGGTCAGACATTGTTAAATTTACTTTATAAACATGATCCACATAAAACTGACCAAATCATCCCTTATAATAGACATTTTCAAACATGTTTATCTTTATAATAGCATTTTTTTGAGTAAAAAGGTCTTAAATTAGGAGATAAAGTTGAACTAATGTATCAAATTTAGTCCCCTAAAGAATAGCAATTTTTTACGATGTGAAAATGCAGTTGCTTTTTAACTGCAAAATTCATTGTTTACGTCTGAGAAGTTGTGCGTTATATGGAGAATTGCGTTATAAAGATCTTCTACTGTATATGACAACAGTGAAAGAACAAGGATTAAAAAATATATATATATTACTGTTACGGCGTAAATGCCCTCAAATTTATTTGTTTATAATTTAACTCTGTTTATCTTTCATATTGCGAAATATAATTATAAAACTGATTTCTTTTGACAGAAAAAATCTAATCTGTTTATCTAAATTGTTTAACCCTGAATCAATATTTATGAGTAACATTATGATTTCAAGGTCATGTAATATAGATTTATTTACTTTATAATAATTTTGAATTGATGGTGATTTATTAGTTTTATAATTACTTGGATGTCATTTAAATGAATATTATAGCTATTTAGAAGATTTATAACTGCATATTGTAATTTTTATTTTGATGTTTATTTTATATAATATGTATCATTTTTAAAATGGTCAGTCTTGACTCTGCAACCAAGCAGAGAACATGTAACATGTCCTGACTCTGTAATCAGAGATGCCAATTGTTAAATCATGGCTCTGTTTAATACAGAGTGTATAGTGGAAGTCCTGACTCTGCAACCAAGCAGAGAACACATTTTTTTTTGTATTGGCTCTGTTAAATACGGAGAATTACTATTATGGAACAATTATTAACTTCTAATGATGAATAGAATTTACATACTATTTCAGTTTTATTTAATAAACTATTTAACCTAATTGCTCTCCCATCTCACTTGGATTTTGAAAATTTATTTGTCAGATGAATTTCGGCGCCACCATTTATTTTTGGTGCCGAGTAACCCGCGAAACATTTTTTGGAAATAATAGTGAGCTATTGTGAAAGAGATTTGTGATTAACAACTGTGATTTATTTTTCAACATGTGATTAGTGTGTGATTTATATTTCAACCTGTGATTAGTGTGGAATTATTATTGTGCCATTTGGATTACGACATGCCATCTACATTACCTGGAATTAACAGGTAAGAAAATATTTTTTTCATTTTCTATGAATGGTTAATGTTTTAAAATAAGAATTATTCTTTATTTAAAATGGAAAATCTTGAAAAGCTGAAAGCAAAACGTTCTGTTGAACGAACGAGTTTCACGAAATTAATTACAAAATTAGAAACATTATTAAATGATGACATTGATAATACGAAAACCGATGAATTATTAAAGCTTCAAGAAATATTTCTCTTAAAAGAAACGGCTTTCCAAAGTTTGAATCGTGATATTGAAGCTCAAATATCCGACTTAAAAGAATATGAAAAGGACATTGCTAATAGTGAAAAGTACACTGACCAATTGATCAGTGCTAAATTTAAAATTAAAAATAGATTAAGAAAATGTAAAAAGGATAATGTTTCTATGATAGCAACTAGTCGTGTAAATTCATTGAATGGTTCTGCTAGTGGAACAGAAACGAGTTCTGCCATGAAAATGCCTAAATTAAATGTTCCAAAATTTTCTGGTGAAATCGAAGAATGGGTCGAATTTTTTAACTGTTTTGAAACATCGATACACCAGAATAAATCACTATCTAAGATAGAAAAATTCGCTTATCTAAAATCCTTGTTATGTAATCGGGCCTATAATGTGGTAGAAGGGTTTCCTTTGACAGAACAAAATTATGATACTTGTATTGATTTATTAAAGGACCGTTTTGGTAAGGTTGATGTTATTATTAATAAACACATGACTAATTTATTAAATATGGAACCAGTTAAAAATTGTTCAAATTTAAATGCATTAAGAAGATTGCATGACATGTGCGAAGTTAATATTAGAAGTTTAAGAAATTTGGGGGTAACATCCAGTTCTTATGGACAATTGCTAAATCCTATTTTGCTAAAGCTATTGCCCCATGAATTAGTGATTGAATATCATAGAAAACGTGATACTAGCAAAGAGTCAGATGTAACCGATCTAATTGCCTTTCTGAAATGTGAAATAGAATGTAGAGAAAAGGCTTTGTCAATGACAAGTTCTAAAAATGATGCATCCTCTTCTTTTGTACATAAAAATAAAACTGAATTTCGTGAAAAGAAAACATCAAATAAATATCAACATGCTAATACCTTAAATGCCACTATTAAAGTTTTTTGTGTATTTTGCAAAGGTAATGATCATTTATCTTCCGAGTGTAAAAATTTAGCTGATGATAAGAAAAGATTAATGTTACGTAAGGAGGGTAGATGTTACAAATGCTTTTTGAAATCGCATTTATCTTCGCAATGCCGCATAAAATTAAAGCCATGTCTAAATTGTAAAAGCACTGAACATAAATTATTTTGCTTTAAGAAAAGTTTGAAACCGGAAATTAATGAAAATCAAAATCAAACAGTTGTATCTAATTCTCATTGTAATTTTAGAAATTCTAAGCATGCTGTTTTATTGCAAACATGTTGTGTAACTGCTCAAGGTAATTCTAAATCAAAGGTAGTTCGATTATTACTTGATTCTGCAAGCGAAAAAAGCTTCATAACAAAAGCATTAGCTCGTGAATTAAATTTGCCTGTTTTAAGAAAAGAACATTTAACTGTATTCGCTTTTGGCATGGATCAAGGTCGCGAAGAAGAATATGATGTTTTTAAAATTAAACTGCGAAGTAAAATGAATTATCATCGTTTTATAGATGTTGAGGTGCTAGCTACCGATTTGATAAGTGCAACAACATTGAAGGTTCCCAATTCTGACCCTCTAGTTATAAAATACATTGAAAGTAAAAGATGGAGGTTAGCCGACCCTACGCCCGAGGAATCCGAAGTACAAATTTTACTTGGAGCTGATTATTTCTGGAATGTTCAGAGAGGTGTCGTTGAAGAAATTAATGACCATTTATATGTAGCTAATACACTTTTTGGGTACACAATAGTGGGAAAAATAAACTCTAAAGGTAACGAAACAGTTAATGCTCATCTTGTATCTGTTAATGAAATAGAAAATTTTGATTTGCAAAAGTTTTGGAAACTAGAGTCTTTGGGTATTTGTGATAGTAAAAATGAATTATTTTCACAAAAGGATTTAGATGCTCTTGATTTATTTAATGATAATTTAAATTTTGTAAATGGAAGATATGAAACTAAACTTTTGTGGAAAGTAAATAAAAATGAATTGGAATCCAATTTTGATGTAGCTAAACATAGACTTTGGGGATTAAAATCAAAATTATGCAAAAATGAATGGTTACTTAAGGAATATGAGAAAATATTAAATGAACAATCTGGTTTGGGTATAATTGAAGAATGTGAGTTTAATAAAGATGAAATAAACACGTATTACATGCCTCACAGACCAGTAATAAGGGAAGATAAATCGACAACTAAAGTAAGAATTGTTTTTGATGCGTCATCCAAAGATAAGGGGGCAAAATCTCTAAACGAGTGCTTATTTCCTGGGCCCAATCTAAATCCTAACATATTGGACATTATTTTAAAATTCCGTCTCCACAAAATTGCCTTCTCGGCAGATATAGAAAGGGCATTCTTGCAAATCCAGATACAAGAAGAAGATAGAAATTTTTTGAGGTTCCTGTGGTTTGACAATATCACTAGTAACAATCCCATTTTGAAGGTTTTTCGCATGACCCGTGTAACTTTTGGTGTAACAACTTCAGCCTTTTTCCTTTCTGCAACCATCAAACATCACATTGAGGGGTATAAAGATTTGTTTGGAAAAATAGTTAATATGCTGGATACTTCCTTATACGTTGATGACCTGTTTCATGGAGCTGATTCAGTAAATGAAGCTTTTGTTTTATCAAACGGTGCAGAGAAGATATTGAGTGAGGCCAATATGAAACTCAGAAAATTTAAAACTAATTCTTCCGATTTAAAATTTTTATGGAAGGAACATGGAATAAACTTTGAGGAAGACACTCTTGAACAAAATCTTTCGAAGGTATTGGGAATTATATGGATAACAGAAAGTGACACCTTGAAAATAGACATACAACCACTTTTAGTAGAATTTGACCATAAAATTATTACCAAACGTATTGTTTTACAAACTGTGGCAAAAATTTATGATCCTATTGGACTCATTTCCCCTTTCGTGATAAGAATTAAATTTTTAATGCAAGAACTCTGGGAACATGGAATTGACTGGGATTCTACATTACCAGATTCTTTAAGTGGAAAATTCAGAAAATGGCATAATGAAATAAAAGACTTGGTAAATTTTGAAATTCTTAGAAAATATTTTGTAACTATCCCAAAATTAAATCCTGAAACCGCTCAACTTTTCATATTTTCTGATGCTAGTTTAAAGGGGTATGGGTCAGTGGCTTATTTACGTGATTCTTCTTCTTGTGAAACTTCATTTGTAATAGCAAAGTCGAGAGTAGCGCCTCTCAAGAAAATTACATTGCCGCGCATCGAACTTCTTGGAGCACTTACGGCTGCAAGATTAGCGAATTATTTAAAGGAAATATTTAAAATTGTGAATGAAAATATATTTTGTCTAAGTGACTCCCAAATTACCTTGCACTGGATTAAAGGAAGTGCTAACAACTGGAAGCCCTTTGTGGCAAACCGCGTACGCGAAATTCAGGAACTTGTTGCTCCTGTACAATGGAAATTTTGTAAAGGAAAGGAAAATCCTGCAGATGTTCTCTCTCGTGGTTGCTCTGCATCTGAATTGATTAATAACGAGGTATGGTTACATGGTCCTAGCTGGCTGAAGGAAGAATCGTTACCAGTATTTCCCCCTGAAACTCAACCTAATCTACCTGATGAAGAGGTCTTGCAAGAACAACGTAAAACGCTTGTTTGCTCCATATCCCAAAATATTCCAGAATTTGAGCTTTTATTTAAATTTTCATCCTGGTCTAAATTAAAACGAATTACGGCTTGGTGCCTCAGATTCATCAAAAATAGTACATGCCCATCTGAACGAGTCTATGGTTTTTTGACTGTTCCAGAACTTGAAAGGGCAACAAATGCTATTGTGAAATTAATTCAAAACCATGAATTCGGAGACGAACTGAAAATTCTAAAATCCAGAAAGATCCTAAATTCTAAAAGCAAACTCCTTCCTTTACATCCATTTCTTGACGAAAATGATATTCTTCGTGTTGGAGGTAGGCTAAAAAATGCAAACTTGTCTGAATATCAAAAACATCAAATCATTCTCCCTAAAAGGCATCATGTTACAGACTTGATAATAAAGTATTTTCATGAGAAACATCTTCATAGCGGGACTCAATTGACAATTTCAGCAATTCGACAAAAATTTTGGATAATTAATGCTAAAGAAGCTGTGAAAAGAGAAATAAGGAAATGTATGAAATGTTTCCGAAATTCATCACACCTTTCATCTCAGTTGATGGGAAATCTGCCATCAGCACGCGTGACACAAGCTCGAGTATTTTCAAGAGTAGGAGTCGACTTAGCCGGCCCCTTTTTGATCAAACCTCGTAAGGGACGTGGTGTGAAACCCTTTAAACATTATGTTTGTCTGTATGTTTGTTTCGTAACAAAAGCTATCAATCTTGAATTAGTCACTGATCTTACAACTGAAACCTTTCTAGCCTCATTGAAAAGATTCGTGGCTCGACGTGGAAAACCTCTAGAAATATTTTCCGACAGAGGTACAAATTTTGTAGGGGCAGACCGCGAAATAAAGAGAATGATGTCTCTAATTGCTTCTGATGAAAAATTGCACAAGTATCTTACTGACGAAATGATAGTATGGAAATTCAACCCACCTTCCGCCCCTCACTTTGGAGGCCTTTGGGAAGCGGGAATAAAACAAATGAAAAATCATTTGAAGAGAACAATTGGTGATCAGATTTTAACTTATGAAGAATTTTTGACCTTAATTGCACAAATTGAGTCATGCTTAAATTCAAGACCGCTTGTCGCTGAGTCTTCTGATCCAAATGACTTTACGGCTCTGACGCCAGGACATTTTATTATAGGAGCACCCTTGACCTCCTTACCTGAGCCTGATATCTCCTCTACCTATGTAACTCCTTTGGAACGTTGGAAATTGCTACAAAAGATTTTCCAAAGTTTTTGGAAAAGGTGGTCGTCAGACTATCTCTCACAATTGCAGCAACGTACAAAGTGGTTTAGAAGCAACCCGAACTTAAAAATCAATGACTTGGTGTTGATAAAGGAAGAAAACCAGCCCCCATTAAGGTGGAAATTGGGCAGAATAATTGAACTATTTCCTGGGGATGATAATATTGTTCGTGTTGTCAAATTAAAGACTTCTACTGGTGAACTGAAACGCCCTATCACAAAATTGTCTCCTCTACCGATGGACACTTAATATATTAGAATTTTACTTTATTTTAACTAACTTTATTATTATTTTTTTTTTTCTATGTCTAATTTTTGTAACTTTCTGAACTATTTTGTATATTAATGTCTTTTTCTATTTTTAGTTGTTCCAGAAACTGTTTTTTATAGAAGTAGTAGGATTTAATTGCATTTCATTTTAGTTATACTTAACATTTAAGGTAATATTTTAAATTTGTATTTAATATTTGATTATTTAGTATGTGATAGTGGAAATTTGGTAAGTTATAATTGTTCGATGAACTCCGTTCATGGAGGCGGAGGATGTTACGGCGTAAATGCCCTCAAATTTATTTGTTTATAATTTAACTCTGTTTATCTTTCATATTGCGAAATATAATTATAAAACTGATTTCTTTTGACAGAAAAAATCTAATCTGTTTATCTAAATTGTTTAACCCTGAATCAATATTTATGAGTAACATTATGATTTCAAGGTCATGTAATATAGATTTATTTACTTTATAATAATTTTGAATTGATGGTGATTTATTAGTTTTATAATTACTTGGATGTCATTTAAATGAATATTATAGCTATTTAGAAGATTTATAACTGCATATTGTAATTTTTATTTTGATGTTTATTTTATATAATATGTATCATTTTTAAAATGGTCAGTCTTGACTCTGCAACCAAGCAGAGAACATGTAACATGTCCTGACTCTGTAATCAGAGATGCCAATTGTTAAATCATGGCTCTGTTTAATACAGAGTGTATAGTGGAAGTCCTGACTCTGCAACCAAGCAGAGAACACATTTTTTTTTGTATTGGCTCTGTTAAATACGGAGAATTACTATTATGGAACAATTATTAACTTCTAATGATGAATAGAATTTACATACTATTTCAGTTTTATTTAATAAACTATTTAACCTAATTGCTCTCCCATCTCACTTGGATTTTGAAAATTTATTTGTCAGATGAATTTCGGCGCCACCAATTACAAAAAATCAAGGTAAAGCATTATTTGAGTGTTTTAATCACTTGTAACATGATTAAGGACACATTAGAGACATAAAAAAAAATAACATCCAACTATTATAGAAGAAAATAAGTCGCTTAAGTACCATATATGGTTGTGACTGAAAGACTCCAGGAGCAGGGGGTTGCTGTGGATATGCTCCACCCATTACACCACCCCATTGGCCAGAAGGAACAGGTTGACCCTAGAGAAATATTAAAGGTATTTGCAAGATTACAAGGAAGAAATTATTTGAAAAATCTAATAAAATGATTGAAAAAAAAAAACATACATCAAATGACATTTTACAATTATTTAATTCAAGTCTAAACACTTTCAACACACATCACTATACGGAAAAATAGAAATAAAGTACTATTCAACAACAATCAATTTATGTTTTAATTACATGACTTTACATGAATTTGTTGACAGATTATGGTGATTACCAAATACCAAACCCAAAAACTAGCAGAATCTAGCATTTCATTAAATAATGAGATTTCTCTACTATTTAGGTAATACTGTTAATTTCTTTTATTGTAACATACAAAACTTCTTCAAGGTTACTTAACATTTTTTTCGCAGAGATATTATACAAGTACTAGATAAAGATTTTTTCACAGATGTAACGGAATATTTTAAAGACTCATGCACAATAAAACAGCAAAATTCACTTATTCAAGCATTGGACTTCAGACACTGATTCAAAAGGTAACAACATACTAATCAGTATTGACTACTGAGAACAAAGACTGACTGTATTTCGAATAATACAGAGGGCATTCACACATTTTCGTAATGAATTTTACTTTTTCAACAATTTAAATAAATAAAAAAAAACTACAAGGCATAAACTTGGAATAGGGTTTAATTATCAGCATCATTAAAAATATTCTTTGTTTTAAAATGCTGCTGGAAAATAAACAATGGATCAATGGCTATGTATTTGAGCTTTACAAAGAGAAATCTCTTATTCAATTTTAAAACAAAAGGTCTGAAGCATTGCTTTAATATTTCTGCATGCAGAATAAGTGGCATAGTTAATAAAAACACTGGTAAAAAAAAAAAAAAGCATACCCAATAAAGGTACGTTCACCACTTACTATATATAAAGTGGTATCTCATGTTTTAAAAGAAAAACACCAAAGTACTATTGCAAATTCTTTAAACTAAAGATGAACTGAAAATTCAGTTTTGTTTTCGGCAAAAATGTTGCCAAAAATTTGGCCAGATCGAAACTATCTGTATTCCAAAAATCTCGTTTTGTTTTTCTGAAATTTTACACATTACTCATTGATTTGAGATGTATCAGCTCAAATGAGACACTCACTATTTATTATTATGAACTTTGCTGTTTATAATTATCAGTCCTGGCAATTATAAAGCAAGCAATGAATATATGACTAAACTTTGAAGACGCTTTTCACATGCTCATTAAAAGCTGCAAACTTAACAGTAATAGAAAAATTAGTTTGAAATCACAGAAATGCTTCGGACAGTCTTTGAGAAAGTCAGAGCTTAATTTCTAACAAAAAAAGTACCGGAGCCTTAATATTTTGCTGTACCGGTACAACAACCGTACCGTTCCCTCCCCCCCCCCTTGTCACCCCAATCTGCATATTTATATTTCGTACATTATGCGCAAAAATTAAAGCATTTTTTTCTTCTTTTAGCAAAATAAATATTTCAAGTATATCTATCAGCATATATTTAGCTATCAACTGTTCCACTTTTTAGTTATCACTCCTTCTGAATAGAAATCTTTGCCTAATTTTAATGTTAATTAATTGCAGAATTCTGCGATTAAATATGGCAAGGATTATGATTCAGAAATAGTGTTAACTCAAAAAAGAGATAGATCGCAGCTATGCATTTTTAAGAAAAAATGAAGGAAATTTACAGAAATTAATATTTATATGCTGAAGAATGGAGCAATGTTTTACAATTTCCTATAAAAGGTGCATATCTTAAACTATAATCGATTTCAATCTTTTGTGGTGAGTCCCTGAAAATCAGATTAAATTAAACATTTGACACCGTTATCGGAAAGAATCGATGCTTTTATAGAAAAAAAGGAAACACTGCTCGATTGCTTTCTATCAGAATAACAATACATGGCAATTATATCTACTTACAAATGAAAGTGACTTCGTAAATGTGCAGAGCAGAGCCTTAGCATGGGTACCGTTCATGATACAAAATAAATAGAAAAATCACTAACGTGATTTTTATAGTCGCACGCAATAGAAGACAATAAACGTCCAACAAACAAAAACCCAAGCTGATGCTCGTTGGCTAAAATAGAAAATATTCTTTTCATGTTATATCAAAATAAAATTTAAAAAAAAACAGCCAATAAGAAAAAATTCTTACTGTCACTAAAAAGGATCGAACTGAAAGCAAATTGAGTGGCGCCGTATCAACGCATCGCCGACATAAATTTGAAATAGAAACACACGATTTCTGTTTCCCCTTCATTCTGATCAAAACAGCATTAAAATGATTTGAAATAGAATATAATATGTAATTTTAAAGGACGAAAAGTTTTTTTTTTTCTATACATGAATAAATAAGAATTTAAATGTAGTACAGATTGAGCTCGAGTCGGTCCAAGATCAAAAACTGATATAAAAATCGAGTCCGTTTTATCTCCATCTCCTGCGTGTGCGACACATTACGTTACATATAAGTGTTTTGGCAAAAATAATGCAAAAGCTTCGAGATAGGAAAGGGTAATTTAGGCTTAGGTTTTTCGGGAGCGCTTTTCATGGGGCTCCGGAGCCCTGTATTTATGAGCTCCGGTGAATTCCGACCAATATTTAAACATTTACTAAAAACAGAGAAGTACCGGAGCCGGGCTCCCGTGGGCTCCGGCGTAAATTAAGCCCTGTAGAAAGTTCTAGTATAACAGATGATCATTTACAAAAATCATTATAAAAAGATAAATCAAGGTATGTATATCTAAAACATTTTTTAATTATATGAAATTCATAGAAAATCATTGTGCCGTTGATGAATTAATTACATTTTATATGAAAATAAAAAGTTTTGGTCAGAGGCACAGACAGCCAACTTGGGCCACACATATAATTAATGAATAATTATGTATAGTTATTAAACACATGTAATTAATTAATAATTATGTATGTATTAATTACTTAAAAATTTTTTTGGACATTTTCGTTTTCGCTTGAAAATAGGAAGATTACTGAAATTCAGTTTTAAAAAGCTATTTCAGTTGTTCCTTACTTTAGACATTTGTATAGAAACTGTAAAAAAAATCAGATTTAAAGCTAATCAAAACAAAAAACCAACCATATCTCCAAACAAGCCTTTGTACCAGCCACACATCTCAATCTACTGCTATATACTTTTAGAAAAAATGAGAAGTAAGTCCAGAATTGATGCTGATGCCATTTAAATGCATCCTACTCAAGTCCCCCAACATCACCAATGGATTACTGTTCATTTGGACTTTTAAAACATAAGGTGTCTACAGAAATTGTAAAAAAAAGTTCCCTGGTATTTCCCTGACTATCTTTATCAGACTTCCCTGATTTGCATTATTAACAATACACATACGATATTTTTTTCATGTATGCTGCTTCCTCGTACAACACACTTATCCAACTTGCGCTAATATCTTGTTTGGGAGGAAAAACAAGAGAAAAACAAATATTCATAAAGTTGACAGTTTAATAAATCTCAACTCAAAATTTAGTCCAACGACTTCATATAGGGGCCAATGCAGATCTGCCAACCTTTGAAAATGAGAAATAGTAGCACACAAAATTCAAATTAATCTGGAAGTTGATTAGTTGTTTTTTGTGTTTCACGGCTATTTTTTTACATACGTAAAAAGAATAAGGTTTCAGTCTTTAACTCACTATAGTAAATTTTTTCCTCGGAAAATTATTATACAGTTTGTACAGCTTCTTCTCGTTTCACAGTTTTTTTTTTCTTTTAACATTTGTAAAAGGAGCCCAGCTCTAATTTTTTAGCCCAGTGCAGTAAATTTTGACAAAATTCGCGATTTGTATTCTGTGATCATTTCACGATATTCACAATTTTTTTCCACAATCGTAATTCACTTTTTTCTATTACGATTCTTTCTTCAAATCCTTGAATGAATGAATTTTTACCTCAAACTTTTGACGAAATTCACATTTTTTACCGCGATCCTTTGACAATTTTTACACGATCCTTTGGCGAAATTAGTGTTTTCTTTCCACGATTTCCACACAAAAAAAAATATATATTAGTTTGAGACCGATTTTCATAGCATCATAGTTTATAGATCCAAATCGTGGCAACTACGATTCTTTCGTAGCAGTTGGCAGGTCTGCCAATGGATATAGTGACAAGAAATTTTCCTAATTTTCTGAAATATGCTTATTTCTAAAACATATCTACATATGATGGGATATCTAATTAAGCTGGCCACTTGATCAGATTAAGTTAATGTATCATTTAAAATTTTCAAAAATGGGGAAAATGCCTTCAACATAAGTGCTATCCACAGAAAATGAGGACATTTGATTACCTTAATTTCTGTTAAATATCAAAAACTCATATCACATGCATCTTTTTAAAAACATTGGGAAACACCAATCAGACTCACATGCTAGCATGTGAAAAAATATGGTATATAAAAATAGATGAATCAGTCTCATTAGCAAGTAGTCCAGGGGAAATGTACCAAAAAAAGGGGGTTACCTTGCAAAAAGCCAGGTAGATTTTATTTTTTAAATTTGTTTATACTGAGACAAGCATGGAAAAACTAAGTTTTCTAACAAAATTTCTTTAAGGCTAAATTTTCTGTAGCCAAAAAACAACAAAATTTTGGGCTTTTTTTGATTTTCTTTAAATATCTCTACTCGTTGCCGTAGCATATTATTTGTCAATTACAATATTAAACACGACAAAATTCTCTACAACTCTTATATTTACAACATTTTTATACACTCAATAGCAAGCATAGTACGCCATTTCAAAAATAGGACATTTTCTTCAATTTTCTTAAAAACCATGAAAAACGTAGTTCTGCTTCGATTATTCAAATGTTTCCCATGGATTTAATCGTGTATGTCAACTTCTATAAATTGGTTGCAGTAAATTATGTGTTTCAGGGCCGAAACTAGAATTTTTTGTATCTGTGGCAAACAGATTTTGGCACCCCCCCCCCCCCCCCCCCTTTAAAAAGAAAATTTACCACGAGAAATTAGAAATTTAATAAATCTCTAATAGCCGGATTTTGAAAATTTTAAGTGTGTAATCATTAAATACGTAATGCTGAACTTCGTAATCAGCTTTGCCAAATATTGATTCATTAAAACATTGAAAATCGAGCTGAAAGGAACCGAAATATATTCCGCTTTAAAGAGGTTTCCATCTTAGCAGATATAATTGTTCATATTCTTTCTCTTTAAAATATATAATATTTTCCTTAAAGACCGGATTCTGTATATACAGATTTCCAGGCCCGGACTGGCCAGGTCGGCTAGTCGGCGATTGCCGAGGGGCCCCGGTACAAGGGGACCCCGGAAGGGACCTCCAAAAATGGATATACTAGTTCATAACTAGTTACAACAGAATTATTTGCCTGTTTCCCGTAATCTTACGCATTTACAATCAATTTTAAGCAGTTGTCAGTTGGTTTTTGTGTATGGTAGCCCATGTAAGGGGGCCTAGGAAGTGCCTCCAAAAATGGATATACTACTTCATAACTAAGTTGCATCAGAATAATTTCACTTTCCCCGTAATCTTACACATTTGTAATAAATTTGAAGCAGTCGCCAGTTGGGTTTTGTTTATGGTAGCCTATGTAAGAGTGCCCCAGGGGGGGGGGGGGGCTCCAAAAATGGATACACTACTTCATAACTAAGTTGCATCAGAATAATTTCACTTTCCCCGTAATCTTACACATTTGCAATCAATTTTAAGCAGTTTCCATTTGGGTTTTGTTTATGGTAGCCTATGTAAGAGGGCCCCAGGGGGGGGGGGGGGGGCTCCGAAAATGGATATACTACTTCATAACTAAGTTGCATCAGAATAATTTCACTTTCCCCGTAATCTTACACATTGCAATTAATTTTAAGCAGTTGCCAGTTGAGTTTTGTTTATGGTAGCATATGTAAGAGGGCCCCAGGGGGGGGGGGGGAAGGGGGTTTCCAAAAATGGATATACTACTTCATAGCTAACTACATCAGGATAATTTGGCTATTTTCCCGTAATCTTATGCATTTACAATCAATTTTAAGCAATTGCCGTTGGTTTCTGTTTATGGTAGCCTATGTAGTAGCGCCGGTAGTAGCATCGTGTCGCTGGCGAAACGGAGGGGGAGTGCTGACTTCATCGCGCTCTGTGTCATAGGCTCAGGTTCAGAACACATCGCGACACTGGCTGATCGAAACAGCAAATCCTCTCTACGGAGATTTACTGCACATGCTCAATTTCTACTGAAAATAGTAACCTGGATTGGCAAGAAAGCTGAAAAAAAATCGTCAAAAGTTTTTTGTAATTCCTTCAATTTGCATTACTCTGCTGCATTTCGTAGGAATCTGCTTTTTAAAAAATGCTTTTATTCTGCAAATGAAAAAGTAATTTGCCCTATTTTAAGTTGTACAAACTATGACTGAGACTGTTTGAATTTAACTGCAACCGCCTAAATGTTTCACATGTACCGCGTTGTTGATATTCTCGTGTTTACTAAACGAGATGTAGCTAATATTCCTAACTTAATATGCAAACCTTGCTTATTAAACTAATATTTAACTTCAAATTGTGTCAGATAGTACTCAAGATGCAGCTGTTATGGACCGGCTGCAATCTGCGTCAGCTGTGTCGTTCAAGGAAAGATATATGAAAGACTTTTAGAAATAATAGTAGTCGATGATTCATGTGGATTGACTTTGTACGAACTTATAAAATCAGAAATATCCAAGTGGGATACTGCAACATCAATTATTATTTCTTGTTCATTTGACGGAGCAACAAATATGAAACGCTGCTAATAATGGTTTACAAGTTTAGTTCAAAAAGGAAAACAAAGATTTTATTTACACTTACTGTATAGTATAGGTACTGAACTTGGTAGTAGCTGATTCAACAGTAACGTTGCTCATAGCAGAAATTTTATTTAGGTTGGTGTAAGAATCTACTGTAATTTCTTAAGCTCATCTCAAAAAAGAATGGCCGTATGGGAGAGGAAAACAAAAAGAAAACAGAATCAGCTTCTGTACCAAGTTCCATGTTGTAGAATACTGCACATGAAAAACTGCACATATTGCAAAAAATAGTAGCCACAAGATGGAGGAGCATATATAAAGCTCTTTCTTCGATTATCGATGAGGGAATTTTAAGATGTGTGGAAAGTGTAAACACAGGGAAACTATTCCATTTTATTACCGTTTTAAAAGAAATATCAAATGGAAGTTTTGAATGCAAATCTAAATTCATGGCAAGAAATTTGATTAGTAAATAGTCTAAATTTGAAAAACTATTTATGTATGTTGCTTTACTAGATTTATTTCTTCTTACATCTCCTACTTCAAATTATTTACAAAGTAAAACTATTATAAAGTAAGTGATAAAATACTATAAAGTAAGACTATTCTACAACTTGGAACTTGGTACAGAAGCTGCTTCAACAAGTAAGGGATAAAAGGGTTGGGTTGGGCTGATTTTTGACGGCCAATTATCTACACGAGGGATATAGGCCCAGGGGGAGTGCCCTCCGTGGGGGTCTTTCTAAGGGAACCTAATCCGTATTAACGCATGGAAGATCCACGGCTCGAAGAAAACTACGAAAACTCCGAACGATTAGGCCGACGGGCGCGATTGGGATCGAACCCAGCACTTCCCGTCTACCAGCTTCGAGAGCAGAACCTCTCGGCCACTGGTGGGGCCAAGGGATAAAAGGAGTAATAAACACTTTCGGGTTCAGTATTCAAAAACAAAATATTATGCAAGTACAGCTAATAGCAAATTGGAGGATAACAATATTTATGTAGAAGTCTGTTGAAAAATCAATAAACGAAGCTCCCCGAATCTCAACTGCACAAAAGATCTTGGTCTTTTTCAGTAATTTAGATTGCTCCAGGACAAGTATCGAAAGAAGATTTAGTCGATTGATTCCTAGTTAGAACCAAAGAAAATTAATGAAATCATAATGCTTCATATTGTTTTCCAACGGGCGTCCTTTATAGTATTTCTAAACTTTGTAAAGTTGAAAGAAATCAATTATTGATAGAGCTCAAATAGTTTGTAGATCAGTATGAAAGTTTTACAATGGCTGAAAAAACTAACATTGAAAGAAAACAAGACAGTCTTTGAATGGAGCTGAAGACATCTGTGAATACAACGATGTAGAATCTGAATTTGAAGAAGACAAAAAATTTTATGGTTTCTCCTCTGACAAGAAACAATGTTTTCTGCGCTTTTCTATTGTTTTTGAACTCTCACACAAACTTGAATGTTTACCAACCTGTATGTAGTTTACAAGTTCGTACTAACCATACTTTGTATACCAGCCACCTGTGAAAGGGTGTTTTCTAAACTTAAAATAGTTAAGAATCGACTTAGGTCTACATTAAGCCAAGACCTTATTGTCTAATCTTCTTTTCATGAATGTAGAAAGAGAATTATTTTATAATTTGGATAATGATATTATTAGATGATGTAGCCAGGATCAGTAAAGAACGGGCCAAGAAAGCTATTAGGTTAGTAAACAGCCATTCACAATCACACAACCTTTCTTAGTTCGCTGTATCTGTACTGAGGTATACTAGAGTCATTTTTCTCTTTGTTATAAAATCTATTTTACAATTTGTAAAAATTAAATCAAAAATAAAAAAGGCATTATTTTTTTTTTCCATATGCTTGTTTTTAGGGTTTCGTTCATCTGACGAAAACCTATTCGTCTCACTCCTCTGTCTGTCTGTCCGTCACAGAGCCCGTTCTCTGAAACTATATATGATAGAGACTTGAAATTTTGGATTCTTATAGCTGAACACCTCACATCAAACGACAAATAATAAAATTTAGAAAAATCTTATATTTGCCCCCAGGGCTCTAAATTGTGTATTTTAAGCTTTTCTTTCTAATTAAGTTGAAGACTTGAAATTTTGGATTCTTATAGCTGAACACCTCACATCAAACGACAAATCATAAAGTTTTGAAAAAGTGTTATATTTACCCCCTCTGGGCTCTAACTTGTGTATTTTAAGGGGTTTTTTTTCTAACTGAGCCCCTAATTAAGTTGAAGACTTGAAATTTTGGATACTTATAGCTGAACACCTCTCATCAAAAGACATATCATAAAATTTTGAAAACGTCTTATATTATTTACCCCTCCGGGCTCTAACTTCTGTAGTTTTAGCAATTTTTCTAACCTCCACACTTTTCACCCGAGGTGCACTTTTCCAACTTTTGCCTACACTCCTTTAACCACTCTTTCATATTATGCACCATAGCCGTACATATTTTAGTTCCAATTTTAACCGCCAGAGAGCGCATACCTATCTGGGGTGCTATGGGTCCGATCCCCTCGACTAATGTACCTACGGATAGTTTGTAAAACAGAGTTTCGTTCGGATAGAAGTTTGTTTAGAATAGAGTGCGCCCCCTGGTTGCGAAATGTGGAACTAACAGATTTTGTAAAAGAATAAAGTGTTTTGAAAGGATTATTAAACGAAACCCTCTGCGTGCGATCTGTGATCACACTTACCCACTTGTTTTATTACCGCTGTGTCCCTTTTAATACTTTCCAACATAGTTGAAAAGTGTTTATGAATTCGGCTTGTCTGTTTCTTCATGCTCTAACTCTCGTAAATATATTCAGATTATCCTTACAGGGACACTCAAAAGTATTCCGTTACATCACGGTCTATGGGGAAATACCGTATGCGATGTATTTTAATGATATTACACATTTTTAAGGATATTGAAATTTATGTGTAACACTGAGGTACGCTACCAAGCTCTTATTGTAGAATCTGGTATGCATAAAATTTATTGTTCATTTACAGGGACACACAAAAGTATTTGGCTACAGTACTGAATACGAAGAATAATTGCTGTAAGTGTGTTTTCAGTTGTGGTACTCAATTTAAAATTTAACTATTTTTTGCATATTACTTGGTGAATATAAGTTCTATAGATCGTATACAGGGCTACACAAAAGATCTCAAGCACATTTCCATTTATAGGCAGACATTGCTGGCTAGAAAAATTTTACTGCACTATGCATGTAATTTAACAGACTTTTAGCGTACAACGTAATATACATAGAAATTTATAGATCATATAGAGGGCTGCACAAAAAATTCGGATATTTTTGCGATTATTGATGGTAATTACAATAATTGTAGAACACCTATATATGCATTTTTAAAATTTTTCATTTAGACATCTTTCACCTTAATAAACTGCAAAGTTTTATTATAGTTTCTGAATGTGTTGGGAAATATTACATTATCTTTGGAGGACGCATGATTTTTCGTTCGTGTTAATATTTACTTAGGTATTATAGCTGGATTTAGATTATTATGGCTTCAACACAGGGATTTGGATGCCTAAAACTAAAGACATTTTTCCCTCTCATTTTTAAGTTACAAACAACTCGTAGTTAATTAGTATATTTATTTTTTCTAACATGGAACTAGTTTAGGTACTGTATATAAAATAATATAAATATTTATTATGAAAATAAGTAAACTACAACAGAAGAAGATTATTTTTTTTACTCAAGTGTTAGGGTGTATGAAAAGTATTTATGTTTTTAGGATACCTCTTTATCTATATGAAAGGCTATAGATGGCACTACCTTACAATTAACGACCACTGCAAAATGTTATATTAAAGAGTAGTAATGTGTTCCTCCATATTATATTACCCTAATACCTATCTATTCTTTTATCTATTTATAGGTTATTTAATGCCTGATACAAATATTGAAATATTATCCATCTTAAGACATTATAATAGAAATTGGTCATAAAGTTTCTGAAGCATCTCGTAAAATTTGAGAAGTTGAAGGGGATGATACGATCAGCAAACGTACAGCCCAAAACTGGTTCAAAGTTTTTAAGGGAGATAACTTGTCATTTAAAATGAAACCCAGAAGTGAGAGGCAATCACTTGTTAATCTGGAAGGTTTGAAGCAAAGAGTGGAGATTAAACCAATAACCATCACATGGAAACTTTCAGAGGAGCTAGGACCGTCCAAGAACACGATATGCCAAGCTTTACATAAAGTACAGAAAACGTACAAGAACTCTAGTGAAATTCTTTCTGAACTGACTATACAGCAAGCAAATCACAGAGTGGAAATGTGCAAAACTTTTCTCGAAAACTTATAGAATTTGCGGTTTTTCAAACGCAAAGTTATATATGATGAGAAATGGATATATCTATGGAACCCAGATAATCAAGAAATATTGTTGGATGTGCGACAATCAGACCAACATGTTACAAAACAAACGCGGTTTGAAAAGTTCATGATCAACGTCTAGTGGAATTTTAAGCATTACATTGATTTTGAAATCATTCCACATGGTCGATCGGTCAACTCTGAAATTTACTTTAACAGATGGACAGGATGTGTGCTACTTTGAAAAATAAATGGCCTACATTAGTCAACAGTGAGAGACATCTTCTCCAACAAGACATTGCTAGACTTCACATGTCTCGCAATAAAGTAGAAGAGCTTGACGTAAATGAACTTTTACCTCATCTCCCACGTAGTCTGGGCCTTGCTCCTTCGGTCTGTCACATGTTCCAGTCTATGGCATCATTTTTGACGGGCAAGTGCTTGTGTAATATTGACGATCTGGAATTGGGTTTTCTAGGCTTGTTTGCTTCCAAATTCAAAGATTGGTATCAAAATGGTATTGCTCAACTTTCAGGAAGATGGAATGAAACCATGGAATTTAATGGTTTATATATTGATTTTAGATTCGTTTATTTTACGTTGAACAAAGTATTGCAACGTATTGCAACAAAGATTTCATTGTGAAAACGAAATTGCATTTGATACAACCTAATATTTTACAAGCAACAAAATAGCTAAATGTGGTTTTTAGGCACGTAAGCCTAATTTTCAAAAAATAAATATTAAAATATTGTATTCACTCTAAATTTCCCGGTAAGGGGCCCCTTTTCAATCTCTGGCCGAGGGCCCCCAAAGGCGCCAGTCCGGGCCTGCAGATTTCCTTTTCAAAGATTTCACGGCAGTTGTAGTATTGAGGTGTTTAAAATCACAAGTTATATGAATTATGGAGACTAAATTAGTCACACGAAGACATTTACAAGGTAATATTAAACCTATGGGAGCATTCTTGACAAATATCTTGCATTTTATTACTTTTAAATAATTTTTTTCATAGGATGCCTGAGATTAATATCCAGTGTTGTGCTTTTGTACTTTTTTGGCTTTATAACTCTAGGTGAACATAATCCAGATATATCTTTTATTTAGGATAAGGATATTCCTTTGAAACGGGATGCTAATAATCCTGCAACAGTGCCATCAAAGAGAAAAAAAATATTGTTAAATAGTCCTGTAGAAATTATTATTATTAAAATACATTTTTCCTTTAGCTTATGCAGTCACATTACATATCTTTTTTATTGTGTGTGGAAAGTGGGGTTGAATGAGACAGGATCAATGCGAAAACAAAAATGTTTTTATGGTCTACAAACATAATAAATTGGTATTTCATTTGATAAATGGTATCACTGAGATCATTAAACAGATAAAGTTTCAAAACAGTACATATTACAGAAGATTAGAATATTCCACAAAATGTATTTTTCAACAACTAAAATAAGTTTTTCTGTTTGATCTTTAAAGCAATTAATAGATAATCCTAAAGTTTTACATATTTTTGCATGCTAAAATGATATAATCTCTTATTATATTTATTGATATAAGTGGAAATTATTCTGTCAATATTTATTAAAACTAATCTTTTAAATATTTTTTATGAAATTAGCTAACTCAAATATTTCATTGACAGAATTTTCAAATTTTACAAGAGATAAATACATTACATTAGTTAGTGAAACAATCTGTTGTCATTTTTATTGTAGCTATTTTATAAAGTAAAAGTATATTTCTTACATAAAAAGATATTTATTTTTTTAGCCTTCCCCCCCACCTTTTATATGGAATGACAATGCAATGTTTGCTATCTTTAAAACAGTAAAACATTAAAATATATGTTATCAATAACTGGTAATAAAATATGCCATTGTAGTGTGGAATAAAATATATTTTCACAAATTTTCATACCTATCCCACTGATCCCTGGAAAAATATCTATGCATTATAAAAATTATTAAATTATTAAAATTAAACAAGAATTATTTCTTAATTGAAACTATCGTGCCAATAAATTACTAAATATTGAAGTATTCTTTTAAACAATGCTTTGCAATTAACATTGTATACACTTAAAGTTACTGACTGAATATGAAAATTGTCTTATTCATCTACATTCTGCCCTACTTTTTAAATTATATAAATTTATTGAATATAAAATGTCTGATGAGATGAAAATAACGACATGGGTGTGCAAATAGATAATTTACACTACCAATTTTTAGAAGTTGACATACATGATTAAATCCATGGGAAACATTTGAATAATCGGGGCAGAACTAAGTTTTTCACGGTTTTTAAGAAAATTGAAAAAATTGTCTTATTTTTGAAATGGCATACTGCGCTTGCTATTGAGTGCATAAAAAAGTTGTAAATATGAAAGTTGTAGAGGATTTTGTCTTCTTTAATATTGTAACTGACAAACAATATGCTACGGTGACGGGTCTCGAGATATTTGAAAAATATATAAACAAGTCCCAAAATTTTGTTGTTTTATGGCCACTGAAAATTTAGCCTTAAGAAATTTTGTTAGAAAACTTGGTTTTTCCATGCTTGCCTCAGTATAAACAAATTAAAAAAATTAAATCTTCTACCCGACCTTTTGCAAGGTAAAATGCACATTTCCCCTGGGCTAAAGGTCAAAATGCAAATATTTTTACATACAAATTTCTCCAATTTTCGAGTATTTTTACAAAATTCCCTGACTTTTTTCAGACTCATAAACCTCCTTGATTTTTCCGCGATTCCCTGATTCTGTAGACACCCTAAACAAGCTCTTTATAAGCAGCATCCCGAAACGTTGCTAAAAATGTGTGAACACCCTCTCTATAACAGTGGTAACACTTCATAGAATTCCAAAAAGATCTCCTCGATGGCCTAAGTTATAAATAATTGAATTTTTAAAGTGAATGTTTAAAAATAAAACTAAGTCACTCAGACAAACTTTACCAAATAATTTAAAGGAGTGAAATGCCGAAATAAAAGAAAATATTCTTACTAACAACAAAACAACTTTAATTTACAAAACTGGAAAGGAGCAAAATTCCCAAGAAAGTTAATGCATAAAAATGTCAGCAAGATTTAGTGTGGCATAAATTGGCCGGAAAAAGAAAGTACAAATTTCGATTTAACATCTAAATTTATTATCTGAATAAAACTATCTAAATCTAAATAATCTATATCAACTAAGTTATAATAAAGGTTGTTTTATCTATAAAAATATGAAAATTTAAAAAATAATTATGAAATCAAAGTTCTTATTTTTTTTTTGGAAGGAGGGGGGGGGGGGGGGACATGCAAGTATTTTAAAATTACAATGAGTAACTGCAATATCAAATACAAGAAGCTATCAAATTCCTTGTCATCTGAATAATGTTTACATCTAAAGTGAAAATTTGAATCTGTTTTCAGCTATTGGAGAAAGTAGACATACAGAATTGCCGAAAATATGAAGATTGACTTTTATGCGAATCAACTGATAAGAAAGTAATATAAACCACAAAAATATTTAACAACTGCAAATGTTCTTCATAATCAAATTTCTGTACTAAATTTTACCAGTACAAAATGATAAACTTAAACATGGGCATTAAATTTGTGAAACTATAAAGCATGCAGATTTTTCCTTTTATATTCCTTACGCATTATAATAAAGCTAGATTAAATAGCATAGCAAATATAGTAAATTTTATTTGGTTCATAAGCTAACACAAGAATTTAAGGGAGCATAGGAGATGAACAAGTACAAACAAACCATTTGTTGGTATCCATGTTGAGGAGAGGCTGTCCAGGCAGGATTTGCAGGTGCTGTACCTGGTGCTACAGGTGCAACAGTTGCAACAGGTATGACTGATGCAGGGGCTGTCCAAGCTACAGGACCTGTACTTTTTGCAGGAGGTTTAGGAGATCCCCACTGATGACCACCACCAGGTCTAAAAAATAATTAAAATTCAGACACAGATTATGAAACACTTTCCAACACTAATATTGGATAATTTCCCATTAGACAAACACTCTTTCGCGATAAGCGAAAATGTTAGCATAAAAGCTAATGTTCACCAATCACAAATATTGTGAAAAATACACACAGTAGGGAATTTAGGGAGACTGAAATAGTAATCTTAGCAACATATGTACATGAAAAGTATAAGTATTTTATTGATACACAATATAGAAGAAATCTGTAAACAAAAAATTTCAATATTTTATTAAACAGTTAGAAGAAAGTTGATTTCAATTACATTTAGTATTGCTGACAACATTTTTTTTCATGCTAGTGACACTATAGAAACTTATTGACACACACACACACACACACACACACACACACACACGTGGCCATCTCCTGCAGCTTTGCTGTACTCCATATGAATATCAGCCATTTCATTATTGGAATAGGTAGCCATTCCTACTAAAAGCACAAACAAAATGCTTTTGCAATGATATGCTATCATCGTTGGTGGTTCATGTACTTACAACGCATGCTTGCGGCAAAGTTGTGTTTATTGGTCTGTTTCTAAGAAGACTGAAAATTTCCATATGTGGATCCATTTGTTTGGCTTTCTTCCAAATTTTTGTTATCTTTTTCTGACCGGATATGCACAAAGTGAAAGGAAAACCAGCTTCGTGCTACTAGCCAGTTCTGCAGAAAAGCAGCATGCGAGTTTTCAATATTTTTATTAGTTTTGTGATTTTCACCCTTTAAATGTAATTTGTGATCCCATGTTCCATTGCATTTTTTGTTCGTCTTGATGAGTACTATCATCACTATGTATATATATGTATATACTCCATTTCAGTTATAATTTACTACACCAGGGGGATTTTTTAGCTAAATTTTGACGATATTGTTAAACAGTTATTAATTTAATAGTGCATTTTAAATAATGTAATTACTATCTATTTTATTTTATATTATATTAAATGTATTTAACATGGTATTTCAAAATGTATTAACTGCATCCTTTGGTATCAATTACTGTGATTTCTTAACTGTTTTATTCACCTTAATCTTTATGATATTCTGGTAGCCATGTGCACGTGGATATTTGTAAAATACTGAAATATTAATCGGTATGGTGTTTATTATTTCTATTTTATATCCTATAAATAATTAAATAGGTTTTATTGATTCTTCCATTTCATATTATTTGTTTCTATTCTGTTTTCATTTTTAATCAATTCACTTGATTTTAATGGTTGTTTGGGCACAGGGGAAAATAATTTTTAGCTTTAGCTTATTTTTCTCACAGAAAACAACCATTTTGCTTATATCATTGAATTCTGTGCCCTTGACAACGTAATTCAATATATAAGCTTTTCCATTATTTGTCGGTGTCCACTTTTTTCTTTTTCTTCCATAATAATTCTTATAATAAATTGAATATTTTTTAATACTTACAGCTTTAATTCATAATATTACGGTTTTTGATGGTGGTAGGTTATGTTTAATTAATGGTTATATATATATATATATATGTTCTTAAAAAGGTGTACAGTCAGTATCGGTTATATGGTCACCCATGCGGTCCTGAAAAATATGACCTTATAAGTGGGGTGACCTAATATGCAGTGTAAGCAGGAATTTTATTTTAGATAAAAAAATATTATTAATAAGTTAGTTATATCAGTAGAATAATGTACAAAGAAGCTATGAACATATAATTTATAAAACAAAAGGTATAAACAAGAATGCCTTTACACTTAAAATTTTGAACTGATAAGTATACTCGTAGTAATAAAAATAATCTGTTATGAAGGTTCGCTTGTTTTCTGTCATAGTTGTTAAAACTACTTTTTCTTATTCACAAACAGTTTTAAAATGTTCCTCCGTGCCTTCGGGATTGGTAAAAAAATATCAATGTATTTAGTGCTTTGAGAGCTTCCGCTTGCATTGTCGGTTCAGCTTCGAATTCAAATGTCATTACCATCCATTCAATCAGTGTTTATATCAAAATTTCCAAAACTATTTCCAGTATCAAAGCTTCACCATGGGCTTTACTGATGTCACATCAGCTGCGGATATCTAAAAGAAAAACACCAATAGGCGTGAAGAACATTTTAAAACGGCTTCTCCTTTGCCTAATAAGCAGTCTTTTTCGCAAGATACATACCCGCAAAGGCATGACTATTGCCACTCGTGGGTAAAGTCCATTAGTAGCGATCTCATTGTCAACAACTGCATATGTCCATTCGTCATGTATTGTGCAAATGGCAGAATTTAACCAATAACTAATTGAGTCAATTTCTCTGAGCCATCCATCCATATTCGCTGTTAAAACGGCCAATCTTTTTTTGCTTACCTTCCCACCACTTCATTTTTCGTTCTTAAAAGTAACAGTTTTATCTGGCAAAACAGGAAAGAAACAGCCCAAGATTATCAAAATTAAAAACATCACAAGGCCTGTACCTATTGAGAATGTCACTTAACAAGTTAACAGCCATTCCTTTGATTCTTTGGCGGTAAAATTCGGTTTTCCTAGTTATGCAGCTATTTTCAGAGATTTTTCTTTTATGATAATCCACGTATATTAAAATCCTGCAATATGGCATATTTTATCCAAGAGAAAAGATCGTACTCAAAATTCTCAAATGTTGGAACATGTTCTCACTTTCTCTTTTCATTGAACACATCTTTTTTTTAACAAGATTTGAACCCTAAGACGTTATTCAGTGTTGCTCTCTCTATTCCACCCAGTGTTCGCGAAAGCTGCTTTCGATACATTCGATTTTTCAAAGCTTTCTACAATTTTTTTTTTTTTTTCCTGCAATTCTCAAATTTTCTGTTTTCCTGACATCTTGTATTCACAAATGATAATTAACAAATGAACAAAGACTTTACACGCATCAACAAGTAATGAAAAATACAAAAAACTAAAACTGCGTGATTTAACATTTCTCTACACGGAGGACAATTTTCATTCGGTTGCAAAGGTTGATGGCATATTTTCCAAGAATCGGTATCTAATCCGACAGTTGAGGGAGAAATCTCCAGAGCTTTGGAAACTCTTACCGGCAGGAAAGAGTTTCTTTTATAGGCCGACACTGGGAAGAGGAGATCCCCTCCCCTGAGTGCCGACGTGCATCTAGTCACGTGGTGTGCAATATTTTTGCGATCTCTAATGCTCAGTTAAGAAAAGAAAATGTCGCCCTTTCATTCTAAAGCTATAAAAATGTCAATTGGCATTTCTTTACCATATGGAAGCTCGTACTTGTAGATTTTAGCAAAAGCATGGTAGATTCAACAATAGAAAAAGGAAAAGATTGACTAGAAGGAAAGAAATTCCTCCTTCAAGATGTCCATCCACTTCTTTATAAAGCTATTAAAAATGAAAACCACCGCATGACCAATACAAAGAGGCCGACAGTTGAAGATACTTGAATGTGAATGATACGTCTATTCGGCACTTTACACCCCAAAAAAATTGGAGGAAAAAGCATAAAACTAAGATATTTCGCAATAAAAAGGGAGACAAAAGATGACCATATGACTATACATCTGATAGTAGCCATTTAAAACCGACCACATAGGCAGTGTATTTTAACACGTAATACCAATTCAGTCAGTTCGGACTTACAAAAAGTGACCTTATAAGCGGGGTGACCTTATAAGCGGGTGACCATATATCCGGTACTGACTGTATAAAGAAAACAAGCCCAGTGCATCAGGTGCAAAGCAGCTCTTATACGCACTAAGTAAATATAGTTTTTATCTAAAAGGTATCAGAATCATGAAAATTATGAAAAGAGCGCAAAACATGGCAAAAAAACTATTAAACAATTGAAACAAGAACAATAAATATACACAACTCCTTGCTCATTGGAGGGTGGGAAGAGTCGAAAAGTAGGCACCAAACAAAAAATTGAATCCTCACAGGTTTCGCAAGATACGATCAACCCACATACTCCATTAGTGTATCAAAATCAAATTGAAAAATTTAAACAACTTAATTGAAAATTATGTAATATAACTTAACAAAACTAAACCAATGTATAAACAAAAACAACTGGTTTTCAAATTTAAGTAAGAGTGTTTTCATCAACATTATACTGGTCCAAGTTAACAGATTTTATAAAATTTGTAGCAGTAAAGAGTTTAAGTTCACAGATTTTTAGACGAAGCGACATTTTGAATATATGAAGAATGCAGATTACAATGTGTCATAAGAACGTCTGCATTGTGATGAATTTTCAAGATTTAACAGAAGTAGACTGGAATGGCACTATTGAATTTGGATTGATGGAAAGACAAGTCCTCTTGATGCTGGCCTTGCTGGAATCTTAGGCCTTGCAAGCTGCAGCTCCTGCTGTTCAATGGCGGATGTGGATTTTTAGAGGTTTCTGAATTTTTCAAGTCTTCACGGGTCAAGGCGGGGGTATGGCTTTCTCACATGTTCATAATTCATTTAATTTTGAGCTTTTAAGATTTAAGCTAATTTATTTAATTGAATGTTTTTTTAAATATCAAATAAAAAAAAAAAATAGATTTGGTTTTGGTTATAAATTGGTTGGTTGGTTTTGGTTATACAGTGGTTTGGTTTTGTTAAGTTATTACATAATTTTGAATTATTAAGTTGTTTAAATTTTTCTATTTGATTTTGTTACACTAATGGAGTACGTGGATCGGCCATATCTTGCAAAACATGTGAGGATGCAATTTTTTATTTGGTACCTACTTTTTTACTCCTCCCACCCTCCGATGAGCAAGGAGTTGTGTGTATTTATTGTTTGGTACCTATTTTTTACTCCTCCCACCCTCCGATGAGCAAGGAGTTGTGTGTATTTATTTGTTCTTGTTTCAATTGTTTAAATAGTTTTATCGTTAGGTTTTGCACCCCTTTTCATAATTTTCATGATTCTCATATTCTTTAGATAAAGACTACTACTAATATATACTAATTTATGGCTAATATGAAGATGAAACCACACATTTTATTTGTGGAACTTAAGGCATTTGAGACCCGATGATTCTGTCTAAGTTCTACGAATTTCCATCATTCCATTTATGTTATTCAATTTCTGCTGTTTTTTATTATGTTTTTGGAATCTATGTTAAGTGCGTTGGGAGGAACTCTATTTGTTAATGTCATTTTATTCATAATTTCACAGTTTTTGTTGGTGGTCGGTAATGTTTATTTAATGGTTATATATATATATATATATATTATGAAATTGATAATATACTCAAACTTCTTGTCAATTAGTATATTTTCCCCTCAGTTGCTAAAGCAATTTCTATATTTGCCCCAAGTAGCACTTAAAATTGTTAGAACACCATAAGAAATTATGATATATAGACTGTTTTCGATAAATAAGTGCAGACGTGTTTTATCTTTCTGGCACTTCTCAAACACCATAATTTCTTGTCTACGTCAAATAATCCCAATTAAACTCAGAAGTAGCTTGCGACACATGGCCCAATCATCACATATTTATAACATTTTATGTCTAAGAGCATGAACACTTAATATATACTAAAGTGAAAGCCAATTATCCGAGATTACTCTCAAACATCTAATATAAAACCCTCTAAGGATATAAATTGTAATAAAGTATTCTGTTCAAGCAGTGCTCTTTCTGTAGAGACTAAAAATTGATGCAATCTCCACTAACAGCCCCTCGTGAACAGTTAAAAACGGGCCAATAACAAATTAAGCGGATCAGCCAGCCTAATATAAAAATTTAAATGAAGCTAATAAAATAGGAACCATTTTCAATGGATATGATTTGCAAGAATAAGTATAAATGCGCTGCATGAGCCGATGATAGTTTGACAACATCAAGATAGAAATATAACATGTCCAGTGTAGAGATTGGCATTGGACAGTTTCATCATGTCTGAACCTGAGTTTATTTTAGCAGGCTCAGGCTGGGCCGAAGCTTAGGCTTACTTTTGTTTTCCTACATAGTCGAGCCAGGCTGGAACTGAATTTAATTGTTCCCAGGATGTGCCGGCCAGGCAATTTATTTTGTAAAAATAATAGCAATAATGAATTTTTCTTAATGTAATCATTGGAAATATACTTTAAAGTGGTTCTCAAATTTCCAACTCAACAACATGAAACTTTTCCATGACACATTTTCCGCCTCATTTTTAAATGTAAAAGCATAAACTTGACAGATCAGACTATTGAATCGATTAATCAAAAAGAGTGTTCCATATTTTGATAAATTACTTATCAAGTTATAAGCGATTCTTGTAACATGAAGATAGGTTTTCCCCCTTATTGTGCTATCATGTCTAGAAATTGGATACAGAATGTTAACTTTGACAGTGTTTTTTAAAAGATTTTTTGCCTTTATAAAAAAAAAAAAAAAAAAAATGGAAATACCATTGAATTGCATAGTTTCTGAACAAAATGGAATTCAGAAATGTGTCAGAAAGTACCTGAGCCTTAATAAATTAGAGAAATATTTTCAAAAATCTACTTTTTAATTATACAGCTTCAAAAGTTTTTAACCCTCTTTTTTTTTTTCTTTTATTCTAAACTACATTAATTCTTTTAATGAATTATTATTTGAATGTTGAAAAATCTGAGAGTAACTAATCATTAATGTTGTTAATGTGTATTTTCTGTCTTGCGAATATATAATAATCTAAAATATACTGAAATTTTTCTCAAATAGGTAGGCAGTATTCTTTAAAAGAATCTTAATTGTATGTTTAAAAAAAATTGAAATTTTTTGTAGAAATTTAGTCGAGTCAACCTGGGCCAGATTTAATTGTTTCTGCTCGAGCGGGGCCGTGAATTGTGAAAATATAAACAGGCTGGACCGAACTTTTAAACTGAGCCTGCCAAAATAGCTTTCATTCAAGCCGTGCTTGGAAATTCCGGCCTGTACACACTTCTAGCACAGTTGCAACTAGCGTTCATTTAACTTATTGTTAAAACTTATGTAATAAACAAAAATTTAATAAATATTTATAAAAATTTAATAAAGGTTTTTAATTAGATTAATGTTCATCAATAAAATTTGAATTTTTTTAATTGTTACTAAAAATTCAGAAAAAGAACTTTCTTAAATTATCTATAACTAAAGCATATACAAATAAATACTGAAAATAAAGATGGTGGGGGAAAAAGTGTTCATAGTTATAGAAGTAATTGTAAAAGCAAACTTCAAGAGTTTTTTTAAATTGATTTTTTAGTCTTAAATGATAAGGTCAAAAGCAGTTTCAAAGCCTTTTTTTTAAAATATCTCTTTAGCATACTTATATTAGAAAATAGGTAGACCCATTCATGTAAGTATGAAATTCATTATTTCACTTTAAAAATAAATTATTTAATTGCTTTAAAAGTATGTTTTTTAAAACTTGCACAATTTGTTAATGTTTTTATTTAAGTTTGTCTTAATATTTTGTTTTGTTAAGTTACTCATATTTACCTATATTAGTAACCTTACCATATTTAGTTCTTCGAAATTGAAATATTACACTATAAATTTGAAAATACATTTATACTTTGCAATATTTATCAATACAAATACTTAAAAATAATTTATGCAGGATATTGCAAATGCATAGGGAATTTAGAGTCAGCAATTCAAAACTTTGCATCGATGAATATCAAATTTATAATATTTAAGGTAAATCAAAACATTAAATTGGAATGGTAAGACTAAATTTACTAAATACTTTCTACAAAGCCAAATGTAATGTAAATGTATAGTTTTTCAGCTATCAGGGATTTTACAGATTCATCTGTTACAGCCAAACAATCTCAAAGCATAAATTCTTTTACATGCCAATACAGGTGGCTGAAAACAGGTAAAACTTCTGAAAAATATGCATATTTCTGATATTTGATGTTGCATAAAACCATTTGAATATTAACAACCAAATAATCATATTGATAGAAAGACAATTTAATAAAAATGCCATGCAATACATTTTTGTGAAGGGCTTTATTTATGTTATTACAAAAGCAGTTACAGTGAAACGGATGAAGAAAAAGGAGTTAAATTCTCAACATGCCAGTTAATGCTTAATCAGGTATCCTATAGCATTAATTACAATCAGGAGCAGTTTAAATCAACTGGTTTTTTTCTCAAAATAACCAATTGGTTTTTTTAGTAGAAATCTAATATCATTTTCTCTTTATAATTTAAGGGGACGGTGGAGCTTAAAATCCTTAAAAATATTTTTTTTTATTTTTGTAAATTTCAACTTAAATATTATTCAAGGGTACATTATATACATTATAACATGCATTTATCACAAAAAAATTAAAAAAAAAAATTTATTTTTGAGAAAAAAATGGAGTTTTACGCGTCGTCTTAAAAATCTTCGAAATGCCCCATGCGTCTTCCATATCAATGAAAATTTCGAAATTTTTCAAAAAAAATTTTTTTTTTTAACCTTTAAATTCAAATATATAAAATTCGATGCTCTATTTTATTTCTATATATAAATCAAACTTTTATAAAAAATATTGGGGATTTTCATTGATATGGAATGCGCAGGGGGCACGTCGAAGATTTCTAAGACGACGCGTAAAATTCCATTTTTTTCTCAAAAATAATTTTTTTTTTTACATTTTTTTTTGTGATAAATGCATGTCATAATGCATATAATGTACCCTTGAATAATATTTAAGATAAAATTTACAAAAAAAAAAAAAAAAAACTGAAAAAATTTGAAATTTTGAAAATTTTTCGAAAAAATTTCAAATTTTTTCAATTTTTTTTTTAACCTTTAAATTCAAATATGTAAAATTCGATGCTCTATTTTATTTCGATATATAAACCAAACTTTTATAAAAAATATTGGGGATTTTCATTGATATGGAAGATGCATGGGGCATTTCGAAGATTTCTAACACGACGTGCAAAATTCCATTTTTTTCTCAAAAATTAATTTTTTTTTTTAATTTTTTTGTGATAAATGCATGTTATAATGTATATAATGCACCCTTGAATAATATTTAAGTTGAAATTTACAAAAATAAAAAAAAAATATTTTTAAGGATTTTAAACTCCACCGTCCCCTTAAGTGTTTCAAATTATTGGATATAAATAGTTTCTACTTTAACACTTTACTTCAGCAATAAGCTTTAGATATAGCGGGCCTAGGTCATGCTTAGATGTATAGGATGAAAACTAGTATGTGTTGATGAACACACCTATTGCTCTAAAGAAAAAGCTTAAAACATGTGAATTTATCAAAGATGTTAAAAATATTCAATATTTAGTGTAAAATATCTCTCTATTCTAAAAAAAAGTAACTACCGCTGTCACCGCCGCCGCCGCCGGTTTTGATTTTTTTGTGACCGGAGGCCTTTCTTCGTTAATATTAACAAAAATAATGCATACAAAAATATGCAAATCGGTGGTTTTATACAGAAATGTTTGATAAACACGCTGATGCAGACAGTTTTCAAATCGAAGAATTATTTTAAGAGTTATTTAATGCTAAAGTTGGACAAAATTGCTCCACTAAAAAAGTTTTATAGCAGCAAAAACTATACATGGCAGTGTAATCATTTTTAGATCATTTTATGCGTTAGAATTTGCCGGAGTGCAGATTGCATTAATTTTTTTTATTTTGACTCATTTTATCAGGTTTTATTTCTATTTTAAATTCAAATTTTTAGCATTTCTAAAGATATTTTTTACAGATTTCAGAAAATTGTACTAATTTAAACTGATGCCAACTGTATAAAAAGCGCAAGCAATAATGTTTGCTTCAAATTAAAAAATTATTTACACGTGACTATTATAAACAGGAAAAAACTTTCAAATTAGAATTAAATAATTACGTATAAAAAGCAGGAACTTATTAAAAATTACGTCATAAAAAGTATACACGTGAATTTTAAAAGAGAAAGGATATTGTAAAATAATAAATTCATTAAATGCGTTAGAAGTCTTGGGAGAAATTACGTCATATTTACGTCACATTATAGTTATTAAATAAAATGAACACAAAATAATATTGCAAAAAAGTTTAAATTTAGAAATTGCGTTACACATTTATTTGATATTTTGAGAATTAATTTAAAATGTCTCATTTAAAAGAACTTTCTTTTCGCTTTGTTAAAAAATACCAGGAGAAAAAGACTCTCTTTACTTAATTTCTTTTATATTAGCTTATTTTGAAATGTTGTTACACGTGTATACGTCATCAAGTTATTTTTATTTCGACGTTTTATTTGTGTTTTTATTAATGTTGTACGAATTTATTTGTTCTTTCGTTATTTAAAATAAAAATTATATCAATTTGTATAATTTGGCGAGTGGTTTGGCGATTTACATAATTTGGCGAAATGGGTCGACAGGATAATCAAGTAGTACCGCAGCGGATTTGGCGTTAAAATTCTCCAATCAAAGAGAAATGAATAGAAATTCGTTTATAGGGAGATCGCCACTGTTTTTTAAATTATAATTCAATCTTTCGAAATCTTTTTAAAGCCGATCAAATTAGCGTGCATTTAGAGTCTGCGGTGTCTGGACGGGGGTTGGCGAGCGTAGCTCGTAGGGGGCCGAGCCCCCTAGTTTTCATAAAAAAAAAAAAATGCAGATTATTTAAAGCAATTAATAACATAACACAATCTTTAAGATTTTGGTCAAGCTGTAAAAGAAAATATTCTTGATTCAGAAATTAAGAATTTATTAAGGATTAAAATTAATTTTATTAAGAATTAAAATCAAAATATAAAGTCTAATATAGAGTATTAAAAAATTGGGTGCTAGTTAGAGCATTTTAATAATACCAATCTATTTTTTTTTCTGTTATCTGCTGAATCTAATGACCAAAAATGTTCACTTTGAACTGTCACTCAAAAAACAAAACCCCAAGAAGTATTTGAAATTTATTTTTTGAATAACTGTGGAAAAGAATATTATATTCATCAAAATATACATCAAATGTTTATTATTACAGTGAAACCCCGATTTTACGTCCCCCGAATTTACGTTTTCCCCGCATTATACGTTTTATTCATCAGGTCCCAGTTTTTCCGTATAATTGTAATGTTAATGTAACCCGGATCGTAAGTTTGTTATTTATGGAATTTCCCGCATTTTACGTTTTTTCTGGAAAGTGAAAAAAGGAAAAAATGTTCTAAAATAACCAATAATTTTTCCTTTTGTGCTTTTTTAAAGTTAATCTATGTTGTTAAAAGTTATGCAATCTATGAAAACAGAAACACATTCTAAAGACTCCTGTCTTCTGAAACTGGTTTCCCTCCCTGCTCCCTTCTTTGTTGAACACCTGCTGTCGCGAACTGCTCCCTTCCCTCCCCCGGATAGCTGGCGGGTGAGCAAAGTAAAGAAACAACACACTTTATTGATGTAAGGATGAGATGGGCCCAGGGGAAGAGACACTCCAGTTACCAATCAGATGAGGTGGCTCATTTCTTTCGTCGGGGAGGGAAAGGGGTCTTTGCCTTTCTTCACGTTTTCAAATTCAGTTGCTGTTTAGCATGCGGTGGTTACATTTCTAACCTTTTTGTGCCAAAAAATGACGAGTAAAAAACGCAAAACCTTTTCTGTTGCTGAGAAAGCCGAAATTGTTAAACAATTTGATGAATTCCACGGAACAAAAGTAGCGTTTGGTCAATTGCAAGGAATTCCCATGACAGCCCTGCAATCCATACTACAGAAAAAAGAATGCATTGAAAAAAACATCAAGAAAGCCAGAGAAAAAAATACCAAGAAACGGAGAACATTGAAAAAATTGCTGTACGACGAGCTGGAAGGTATCTTATTAAAGTGGTTTAAAGAAGCTCGTGCCGCGAATGTACCTGTAAATGCCACGATACTAAGAGAAAAGCTCTATAAATCGCCGATAGGCTTGGTGGTTTGAAAGATTTCACAGCTTCAAATGGCTGGATTGACCGAATGAAAAAAAGACAATCTTGTGTATAGATCGCTTTCGGGAGAATCATCAAGTGTAAATTAAGCTACAATAGAAGATTGGATGAAAAATCTACCAAATTTGACCAAAGGATACAAGCCAAAGGACATATTCAATGCGGATGAAACCGGACTTTTCTTTAACCTCCTACCGGATAAAAGTTATGTTGCTAAAGAAGACTCCTGCGATGGAGGGAAGATGTCTAAATTGCGTCTTACGGTTTTACTTTGCTGCAATTCTGATGGAAATGAGAAGCTGATGCCTCTTGTTGTTGAAAAGTCACGCAATACACGATGCTTCAAATACGTGAGAAGTTATCCGACACAGTACGAAGCAAACAAAAATGCATGGATAACCAAACCCCTTTTCGAAGACTTTTTGCGCAAACTAAACAAAAAAAATGTAGTTGCAGAATCTTAAAATAATTTTGTTCATTGATCAATCTTTGTCCGCAGCCCTTTATTCTTCTACTCTAGTCCGACTCTACTCTAGTCCGCGGAAGCAAGATTCTTAGGTCCCCAGCCACGTCCCGAATGAAAGACTCTCTAGCGAAAGCCAGATTGAAAAAAAAAATCAAAAATTGAAACCGGACAAATTTAAAAGGGAAATTACACAAATTAAAGACACCGAAAAGCGGGTAAGGTTGGGCTCGGGGCGATGAAGCTACCGAACGACTCCTAGCTACTTCTATCTTATTATTAGTCTCGGCAGTGGTTGGGGGTGAGCGGGGAGGTCAACCTGAGGAATCGGTTGCGGTAAACTCGGAGAATGATAACGAAACAGTTATCTATGATTTCGACGATTACATCCCGGAAAATTTAGCAGCGTGTGAAGCTGAAAGAGCTACTGCTCCATCCGTAGCCGACGTTATGCACTTTTCGTCCACCGATGAAGATGAAGAAGAAGAAACGGAAGCACAGCCGGTCCCTTCTTTCAATATTGCATTGAAGAGCTTACAAACAGTGAAAGACTATTTTCTTTCTCATAAAGACCAGGAAAAAAACTTGCAAAGTATTTCAATTCTGGAAGATGCTGCATTCACTTTGAACTCAACGACTAAAAAACAATCCACTATTACGGGCTATTTTCAACCTAAATGCCAGGATTCGCAATTAAATGTGTTAGTAAAATGATCTTAAAATGGTATGTATAATAATGTTCTTTTCGTAAAATATAGATTGTAATACCTTTTGAAAGAGTCATCTTTATTACCTTTAGTTTTTTTTCTACGATTTTTTGCTTTCTATGTATTTCCCGTATTTTACGTTTTCCCCGTATTTTACGTTTTTTTACTCAGTCCCTTGAGAAACGTAAAATCGGGGGTTTCACTGTAGTAATCAAAAGATTGTTTTTAAAGATTTTCAGGGTATCAATGTTTCACTGTGTACAGCAGTTTATTCTTTGAACATAAGTTTGTTATTAATACTGTTTAAATTAAAATATGATTTTTTTTTCAATTATCTACATAAATTGACTGTAATTATTTCATTTAAATTATTTTCAAAAAAAGTTATACTAATATATCCAACAATGTCTATTTTTATCAATAAATATGCATGTATATGCAATAAGGAAAGATGTTATTAAAAAACCTGATTTAAACCAAAAAAACCTGGTTTAAATCAAATAAACCCAGTTCTTTTGGAAAAAACCTGGTTTTTTGCCAACCCTGATTACAATGTTACAATAGTTTCTGATAGAGTAAACCAAGATTTTTAATATTGCAACTATAACATTGTGAAACTTGGATATTTCTCACAAATAATTTTAAATGCACACATTTCTAAGCAAGCATTAAATAAATAAAAAAATTCTAAAAATTTAAGATAATTTTTCACATTTAATGTATTTTATTAGTATATTTCACTAAATGATAAACAGTTCAGCTTATAACCAAAACACCACTAAAAGATCGTGATAAAACACAGAAAAAAAGAATTACTTTTTAACTGCTTGCTTGGGTCCATTGATATCAAGGTTAGATGCTAAGCTAGCTAAAGTAGAATCCAAATCGCCTTTAAGTATACTAGATCCTGTCTGTTTTTCAGATGCTGCTGGTTTAGGACCTTGAGGTTGAAGAGTGTCACCAAAAGCATCAAATCCACCTGAACAGAGATCCAATTTTAAACATCAATTTGGAGAAAAAAATAATGAAAATTTTAAATAATTTTTTTTTTGTAAGTATAGAAAATAATAAGAAAATAAATCAAAATTGAGTGCATGAGTAAAAAAAAATATCCATAAAAAAAAAGTATTGGATAAAAAGGCCTACATCAGTTAGTCAATTTAACTTTTGCACATAAATATTTCTAATAAGATTAAAAAATAATAAAATAGGGATCACATGCAATGATAATACAGTGATAGAAAAAAACAGTGGAGAAAACAAAATGCAAAAAGCACATGCAGGAATTAAACTGAACAAACTTTAGGGTACAGGCATGATACAGAAAAGCAATCCAGGCAAGACTAAATCAACTGAACATCAAGCTGAGGGGTGAGGTGTATGACAAAAGAGACCAGGTCAGGTAAGAGGCAAAGTCACCTGGCATCGGACCTCCTAAGCTTGAAACTGATTTAGCAGGAGAGCTCATTCCAGAAGAAGGAGTTCCATATCCTGAAGTAGAAGAGGCTCGAGCTGTTGGGATGCCAGCAACACCCACAATATTGTCTAACTGATTGAGAGATGTAGAGGCAGGAGATGGGGTAGGTGTACCCATGGGAAACCCTGCTGCTGCAGCCATGGGAGGAAAAGGCTGACCCACAAAACCAGGCCTTGGGCCAGGCAGGACGCCAACAGTTGGTGATGCAGCTAATACAGGAGTTGTTGGCTGCATTGGCTGAGTCAGGGCAAAATTTAGATCATCGAATACTGTTGATGCAGGAACAGGAGCAGGTGGTGGTATAGGTGCAGGCTGTTGAGGCACAACTCCTGGTAAAGCTGCTCCCACAGCATTAGCTATGGCTTGTGCCCTCAAGTCTTGTGAGGGAGCACTAACTGAACCTAAGCCAATCTCTAGGCCACCAAAAGGTGAAGGTGGGGGAGCAGCACATGGCTGAGCTGACATTGGTTGGTCACCAATCTCATTCAGCTCATTTGTATCGAATCCGAAAAGATCTTTCTCTGTATTATCAGTATTTTCAGCTGGTTGTGGTGGCATCGATAAAGGAGTTACTACGGCTGTTGGGACAGTTGTCGTGGCAGGTGTAGGCTCAAATGGTGCACCAAAAAAGTCATCACATGCGGCAGTGGTAGTGGTTGTAGAAGGAGCAGTAATGGTGGGAGAAGTAGAGGCTGTAGCAGTGCTACTACCCCAAATGTCTGCAACTGGTTGTTCACTTGCCGATGTGACAGGGGCAGTAACTTCTTCGGCAGTCTCAACTGCATCTCCAAAGCCTCCCTCTGGCACATTAGACAATATTGGTGTGGTACCAGCACCCCTCATAAGTTCAGCTGTAGGAGATGGTGAAGTGGAACGGCCTCCAAAAGGTTCTGTGACCGGAAGACTAAGTTTTGTGGTAGAGGTTGTATCTGCAGCTGAAGAGAGAATTAGTTATAGGTAAAAGATGCAGAAAAAGAAATGCAGGAGGATGATAGAGGTTCAATTCAAAAATTATTTTAACTAACAGCAGCACAAATTAAAAAAGTTTTAAATTTATAAGAATATAAAGAATTTCTTTCCAGATAAGTTACTTATTTAAGACATTTAAGGCAGCCAACTAAACGGAAATGGTTCCTTTAAAGATGGCAAAGAAGGAGGATGTAATTTCTGTAAATTCAAGATTTTCTTTTTTTTTAAACAATCTTGAGAGTGACTTATCAGAAGAAAAATATTTTTAGCTCATCACTTTTTCAGGGATATTTAATAAAAGCAAGTCCAATTTCATAACATTTTCAAAATGGATGAATAATTCTTAGAAAGACAAAGTTGTTTTAAATCAAATCAGCATGAATCTATCATTTGGCCAAAGATCCAACATTATATATACTACTGATGTGGCTAATAAAAGGAATTTCTTTTTACTTTATTTCCTATAGAAACTTAAGTTTCTGACCACTAAGAAAAAAATCTTAAGTTTTATCTTTTAAAGACAAAAATTAAAATCTGATTAAGGACTTACTTTAAGTTTGTATAGCATACTGACTTACATTTGCAACAGAAATATTACCTCCTTCATTTCTTTGAAAATACATGCGAAAGTGGTTAAAAATTTGAAAAAATGAAAATTAGTTACAGACGAATAGAGGTAATGAGATTCATTACATATGTGTAATTTATCACAAGTTAAACAAAGAAAAAATATATATACATCTATTGGAAAATATACAAACACTTTATTTCAAATATTTTTCAAATATATGTAAAAGTTATTTTTGGAACATATATATATATCTATATTATGAAGAAACAAGTGTGAAATTGCACATCAAGCATGGCAAATGAGGTACGTTAGCACTATAATTAGTTTTATAAATATTCAGATCTCTTGGTGCAATAGCTATTACACTCTTATGCAAAAATGCATGAAAACAAAATTTATTATGATTATACATATTAAAATTCAGTAAAAGAAAAATACTATGATCCCATTTTAAACAGGACATAATCACCAGTATAATCACCATGGCAACCTAGAATCATTACCTATAACGGCATATCATTGAATTTGTTACGTACACTAGGATTTAATAAAATGAAAAAAACTTTTATTAATATCTAAGTTTTGATTAGATTCTTATAAAATTTAAAAAAATGACTCAATATATTGCAACAATTACACATTAAATTTCAAACCATTTGCACTGTAGTTTTTGCACTGTTATATGCAGACAGTCCAGACGATGAATACAGGTGTAACATCTACCCTATATAAAATCCTAATGAAATGAATTTATGAAACGGATATATGAAACAACTGAAATGAAAAATTTATAAATGATTCTTTGAAACGACTGATTAAACAACTGATTAAGTTTCACGGCGATTTCTCCTAAAATATGGAATACTTTCGATGAAATTAACACCAAAAATCTGCATTGATCCGCAGATCTCAAAACTGGTATTAAAATTTTAAAATTCGAATTAGTTTTTGAAATATTAATTTTTTTCTAATTTTAAATACTTTTTTTCTAATGATGGCAACTCAAATTTTAATCATTTTTTTTTTTTCATATTTCAGAAAAGGTTATTTTAAACTAATTTGGTGACCAGTTTGGCCTCCCTTAAATCTATGCTAAGAACAATGCTTTTTTTTTTTTTGTATTTCGTTATTCTTTTATCTAATACAAAACTTTAATTTTAAATGATTCAGTTTTAAATGAATGGCTTTCACTTCTTTCTTTTCTTTTAAACGAAACAAAAAATATTAGGCACAGATGTCATATACGCACCGGGGTACTTAATTAGCGCCAAAATGGCATTTTGCCTGACATGGTAACCCAGCTATTGTTGCTTATTTATTAATAAATGTTTATTTACCTTTATTTTCTTTTTATTTAAAAAAAAAATTATAAATTGTTTTGTTCTATAGATATTAAACTTTTTTTTAATTGTTATTTCATTATAAAAATAATAGAAAATAATTTAAAAATACATATGTAACTGGTATACGAAAATAAGGTTTTCGCCAAACAAGTATTAAATAACGCAACAAATCGTGACAGTTAATTTCAATTTCAAAGCAATGCTTCAATGGTAATGCTTAGTTATCCTGTCGACCAATTTCGCCAAATTATATAAATCACCAAACACTCGTCAAATTATACAAATTGACATAATTCTTATTTTAAATAATGAAAGAACAAATAAATTAGCATAACAATAATAAAAATACAATCAATTTTGCTCCTTTTATCGGAATTTTATTAACTTCTAAGCACAGATTCATTTTTGCACTGCCAATTATTGCAACAACAAAAATATTACTTTAAAATGAAATAATTATCTATCATGTACAGCATGATCATGGAAGATTAACATGTTTGCACTTAAAACAATATAAAACAGCTCAACATTTGTTTCTGGCTAATATTCCATAGTAAAATATAAATTTCCATAAATAGATATACATAAAATAAAGCACAAATGTAACATATTTATAACTGAACTATTTGCTTAAGCACTGAAGCAATCAAAGAATGTTGCTATAAATAGTGAAATCTTTGGCAATTTCTTTGACTATTACCACTTGCATGTAGCTACTACAAAAGTATCATTTTTAATAAATTTCTGACTTTATTTGAATACATAATTTATATTTTTCATATAAAACTGCTTTCTAACATTGTTAGTGGGGATTTAACACAATATTAAATGTAACATTTATTAGAGTTTAATTAAAAATTATTTTTGCATCTAGTAGTACGTTCTATAACCTGGGTTTGATCCCCTGGTATTAAACCTCTCGCTGTGCATCCCACGATTTCCACAGGCAATGTAAAATTAACAAAATTTGTTCAATCCGCGATTTCTACGAGTATACGTTTTTTCAATCTGCTTAAAAGCACAAACTGCTCTTTTCCAGTTTATTGGTTCATTTCATCTTTTCTGCGATGTTTAATTGTCGATACAGGTCTGGCTTTAACAGATAATGTTAACAGTTGTCCATACAGTTGTGTCCCTGGGTTAACAGTTGTCCATATTTCTGTGAAGTTCACAAGCTTGTTTTGCAAGCATTCCACATACTCTTTTGAAAGCTCAAAGATGTCTTTACCTCATGAGACTAACCACTCGATGTTTTGCCAGCCATATACCCCCTATCCCATTAAGAAAGAGCCTCATAGACAGTGTGCTGTTTCTCTCAATTCTAAAAAAAGTAACGCTGACACCGCCACCACTGGTTTTGAATTTTTTGTGACCTGTTGTCTTTCTTCGTTAATATTAAGAAAACTACTGCACACAAAAATATGAAAATCGGTATTACAGAGAAATGTTTGATAAACACGCTGATGCAGACAGTTTTCAAATAGCAGAATTATTTTAAGAGATATTTAATGTTAAAGTTATTCAAAATCGTTCCATTGAAAAAATATTATAGGAGCAAAAACTATACATAGGAATTTAATAATTTTTAGATCATTTTATACATTAGAAGCTCCCGGTGTGAGGACTGTATTTATTTTTTTAATTTGACTAATTTTTTGAGAACTTTTTTTCAATTTTAACTTCAAATGACAATTCACTTTCAATGACAATTTTAAATTCAAATTTTCAGCCTTTCCTGAGATATTTTTTACATATTTTAGAAAAGGTTATTTTAAATTGTTGCTAAAATTGTAAAAACTTCTCAAATAATAATATTTCCTTTAAACGGAAAATTTACTTACACGTGACTATTATAAACAGAAAAAAACCATTATGAAATTAGAATTAAAGGATTACGTGTTAAAAGCAGAAAAATATTAAAAATTACGTCATAAAAATTGTTTATACATGTGAATATTTAAAAAGAAAAAAAAATGATAAAACAATTATTTAATATGTGTTAAAAGCAGTAAATGCAGATGGAACTATAGCCAAATAATATTGCCAAACAGTTCAAATTGAAATATATATTTATACGTACATGTGAGATTTCATATTTTGAGATAATCTTTTTAACTACTGTTGCCAAAGACAGCGCAAATAATAATATTACCTTTCTAATAATTGAAATATTTGCAAGTGAATATTACAAAAAGAAAAGTTTGGTTAAAATTATGTCAGATTTGAAACATGTGATTTAAAATAATTTTCTTATAGCTGTATTAAAAAATACCTGGAAGCATAGACTCTGTTGACTTAGTTCCTTTTACATTAGCTAATTTTCAGACGATTAACTAAGCTTATTTAATCAAACATGAAAACAGCAATTCGCATCAGCTTTTTTGGCCTTAAAATCCTTCATTAAAAGAGAAATAAATGGAAACCCTTTTACAGGAATATCGCCACTGGTTTTTTAAGTATAATTCAATCTTCCATACTTTTTTAAGCCGATCAAATTAACGGATTTTTAGAGTCTGAATGGGGGTTGGCCCCCTAGTGTTGTTAAAAAAAAAAAAAAAAAAAAAATGCAAAGAAACGTGAATTTGGTGCAAAGATTCTGAAGTAAAACTTTGCCTTGTAACTTGTTTCGAAATGTATGATACTAAACTTCATTTCTAGTAAAATTTTTGTAAGTATTTTGGAAATTTTCATTAATATATGTGTTTTACCTTTGTATTTCATAAAATAAATCATAATTTAACCAAGATTAACTTTCATAATTGTGCTTTTATATAATTATTATTCAAATTCTGTTTTCTGACAACCTTTTTTTATGATATAATTCTATGCATAAAAAAAAGAAAAAACTTTTACATATTTTAATGCTAAAATATATGTAGATTTCAAATATGCAATAAAACTGCACATAAAGGTCTGCAAATTTGGTTCAAGATAAATGAAAATGGATGCACCAGCAACTCAGACTTTTTATTTGAGTAGTTTGATATTTATGCTGAAAGTATAAAATTACATATTTTTCTGATTTTTCAAGTTTGATGGTGATTTTTAACTACACTGCTCAAAACAATTAGGAGAGCACACGGTTTTAACAAAATTACGCAAATATTTACACCAATAAGTAACGTAAAATAAAACATCCATAATTTAAAGCGTAGTAGAAAATATGAAAAAAAATTCACATGTATATCAACATTTATGACATCAAAAACTAGAAAAAGGAGATAAGTGCAGAAATGTCTGTTTCTCTGTTACAGTTGCAAAATTCAATTGCTCAGCTTGTGTTTGGAGAAAAGGTGACTTGAAAATGTCGCAGCAATGTGGCTTGCCGTATTATAGGGACATTTCAATCTGGGGAAACACAATGAAGTGTAGCAGACGCCGTTGGAGTCGCAATAAGTGTCAATGCAAAGCTGTGGAACCGATTGCAACATTCCAAGACACATGGAATGGTACACATCGACAAGGGCAAGGTCAGTCATGTGCTACCATAGAAACTGATGACCGATATATCCTGTTAACAGCTCGTCGAGACAAAACAGGCAATGCTATTCAGCTGCAACTACAGTCGTTCTTGGCCACAGGACGAAATGTGTCCAGTGAAACACTCCAAAATAAACTTCGTCAGGATGGTCTCTGTGCACATAAGCCAATGGTCTGTATTCTGTTTATCTCAAGCAACTGTGCGGCCTAAAGAAGGTGGGCAACTAAACAGAGTTTGGAAGAAACGTTATTGGAGTCAAATTCTGTTTACAAACGAGTCCCGATTCAGTCTGGATATGACATCTAATGTGTTTTGGCGTGAAGAGAAAGGGGGCACTGAAAATAATCCCATATTCGTTCGTGAAAGATCACATTACAGACGAGGTGGATTGATGCTATGGCTGGAATTACCATAGGTGGGCGTAAGAGCCTGCATATCATTCTGAATGGCACTTCTAAAGAGATACTGAGACCTCATGTCGTATTTTACGTTGCAACAATTTGAGAATCTTTTTTTCCCATGAATTTGAATTCTTTTTTTCCCATGCATGATAATGGTAGGCAGCATACAGCTCGTCTTGTGGAAAACATGCTTAAAGTTGAAACAATACAGCATATGGAATAGCCAATATGCTCTCCTGACCTGAATCCGATCAGGCATGTTTGGGACACACTCGGATAATGCATTGCAGTGAGACTGAGGCCTCCTTTTATTGTCCGGGATTTGGAAATTGCAATTCTTGAGGCGTGGAACAGTATGCCCCAAAAACTTATCGAAAATGTCATTGAATCCCTGGAAAACAGGTATGCGACAGTTTTATATATTTGAAGGGACCACACGCCATATTAAATACATTGTATCATTCCAAAACAGTACTTCCTTTTTGTCCTTTACAAGTAACCAAATTGTTGCCATAAACCATCTTTTTCATGTTGTATCCATCGTTTCAAAGAATTAAAGCTCTCTAGCAAATTTTTTTGTGCCTTTTTTCTGTATTGTGCGTTTATACACATGTTACTCTCAATTTTTTGCCCATGCATGGCTGTCTCATACTGTTCTCTTCACTTTTTTGATTGCTCCCCTAATTTTTTCTGAGCAGTGTAGTTATAAAAAGAATCCAATCTTTTAACCCAATATAGTACATTTTGCCTCCCCCCCCACGTCCCTTCAAATAAAGTTCCATATACAGCTACAGCAATTTCAGAAATTTTCACAAACTTAAATCCCTTTTCTGCTAAAAATGAAGAATTGCTTTTCATTTAACTATTTTTATTGACAATTTTAGCCATCCAATATTACATATTACATCCCTATACAAAGGAAAGCTTCAGAAATAAGTTAACATTAAGAATATTTTAGAATTTTTTTTAACAAATTTATCAAGATATTTAACAGGATCCAAAACTTTTCATTGATAAAAAGATTCAGCAAAAAAGTTGAAGGAATTCCCGATCTGTTTGTTCCTATGGTAACCTTTTATCACCAATGATCACCTTGGTCGAGATAATTCAAGATTTTTAGACTTGCAATCTAAGTTCTACAACGATTTAATTATGCACGGCTTCAAATAAAACAAATTTTAATCGAAAATTACAATATTAAAAAAATAATGTGGGGGAAAATGTAAAGATTATTGAAACAGGCCTGTTAATAAGAATGTCAGCTTTTATGATGGGAAATTCTGTTTTCTAATTTAGAAAATAATAATGTATTTAAAATTTACAAAATTTTCAAATCATATGCTTCAGGGGAGTGATCACAAAATTATTTTCTTTACAGCAAATAAGCATATTAAAATGACTTTTCTCAATAATAAGCTTTTTATTTTGTACATAAACTATGACAATAGAAAAGTGAAAGCATACAAGAGATAAAAATCAAATTAGAAATTATTAGACTTTTTCATTTAAACAATTAAGAAAAGCAGGATTAAATTTAGAATAAAAAATACATTCATATCAATCATATCACATTTTTCAGCACTTTATTTTTGTTACTAATTTTTTTAAAGTATTCTTAATCTAAAAAAAGTTGTTACATTTATTGGCTAAATTAACACATTTAAAAAATGAGATTCTGAATAAGATATTAAACATTATACTGAATAAAAACTTAATCATTTTATTAACCAAGTATGCTACGTAAAATTTAAACCAAGTATACTTATGACATAATAATACAATTCAATATAAATTTAAAAGTACAGCTAAAATTTTAAAAATGATAAAAAATCCAATAAAAAAATAATTTCAACATGCAACAGTCATTGGATTTAAAAACCATCAAAAAATGGTATTTTTCAGTAAATGAGGCACCATTTCGTGGCAAGTGCAAATTATGATGCAAGAGCAAATTAGTGTACCAAGTACAACTTAAGAAAGGTATATGCAGAAGCTAAGCAGAAATAAGAATGACATCTATATCATTTAAACAAAGCACAACTATTTCATTAACATAACATGTAAACAATCCCAGAATGTCAATGGGTTCTCTTTGATGTGGAGCAGAGCAATTAAGAAAATTCTATTAAACTAAGCTTTTAACAACAGAGGTCTGGCAATTGCCAAATTGTATAATCTAGATTATATATTTTCTAAAAGGGTAAACCTTTTTAATCAAAACTTGCAAATATTGAAAGAAAAAGCAATACATAAGGTAACATTCTCTAGCAATTCATTACTAAACTTTTCAATGTGAAACAAGTAGTTTATCCCATTTGGCACAAAATGAAAATGGTTAATGGTGCCTCAGTACCTGAAAAGCACCAGAGAAATTTTAAATATTTAATACCACAGTTACACATTCTCAAGTTGTATACACACCTGAAGTAGTAACGGGTGTTGATTCCGCAGAAGCACCTTGATTAGCTTAGAAATGGCAAGCACAGATAAAGTTAAAACACAATTAAGCACAAAGACAATGCAAATTAGTATTTTAGAATTAATGTTAATTAAAATGCACAATTCACATTAAAAGGAATGCTTACAATCAAACAAAAGCACAAAACAGAGGCCATAAACTGCTAGATAAAAACTTTAGGTTCAAGAAAAACTTTGAATTTGAATTGCATTAGCAAGAAAGAGCAATATGATAAGCATTTAAATATTGATATAGTTAGAAATTTCCCTTTATGTGAATCTTATTTTAATAGCTGTTTGCTCTAAAAAAGTGTGCAAAAAAGGAAAGATTTAATTAGTGCACACAATCAAAACAAAAATGGTTAAAAAACACTCAATTATAAAAGAAAAATAGTACAGTTAAAGATCAATTTCTGTTGTTCATATTTAAAAAAAATATATAATTAAATTGAACAAAAAAAGCATGAAAACATTTAAATTAGAACTACACTAGCATGCAAAAGTCTTTGGCCAAACTTAACAAACCGATTTTGATTACACAATATAAATAAATATTGACTTCAGTTATTTCTCAAATATAATTTTATGTTTATAACAAGTTCACAAAACATAAGTTCAAATTTAGTTCATTCAAATTCTTTGTAGATTGGAAACATCAGAAATCTTATAGCCACTGCATATTGGAACATGCATAGAAATTTGCATTTTTTGCTTCTTCATATTAAGTTTGGGATATAAATTTAGTTAAGTATACAAATTTTATAACGACTAATTAATATAAATTTATGTTCTGCAATTCTAATAGTTAATCTATTTAGAGATTAATGTTACTCTACTGCAGGTAACAGCGATTAACTGTACATAACTTTTTTTTTTTTTTTTTTTTTTTTATGAATAAAAATCATGAATATTCAATTGAACTGTGTTGTATTATTGAAATGATGTATCAAAAAGATTATAGTCATGAGAAAATTGCAAAATGATTAAGAACCTCAAAATCAAGTGTAACATACACATTAGCTCGATTGAAAGAAACATGAATGAATTCAACTAGAAAACATTGTAGACAGCCTAAATGTAGATCAATTAGGAAGTCAAACATATTGTAAATGAAATAAAGACCTCCAGCAACTGCAATTAAAGAAGAATTGAATAAAAATAGAGAATCTCCAATACCATTGAAGCAGTTAAGAGGAGTCTGTGTACTGTAGTTATGAATGGTCACATAACTCATTGAAAACTTTGCTACAATGTAAAAATGTAACCTACTATAAATAAAACCAAAATCTTCAGTGGATTAAACAACATGTATCTTTGACAATGAGTGAATAAGATAAAGTGTTTTGGACTGATAGATCCAAGTATGAATTGTTTGGAACTAAGAAACGTCAGAATGATTGAAGAGCGTGCATGCGAAAATTGTTTAAATTGTACGGTCAAACATGGAGGCAGTAATGTGATGATTGTGTGCTTTGGAGGAGGAAATGTTGGAGATTCTGTACAGGTCAAATCAACAATGGACACCAAAGTGTATCATAGTATCTTAATGTTTCATGCAATTCCATCTAGTAGTCGAATTATTGGCATCAAGGATTCACTTTTCAGCAAGATAGCTATCCAAAACACACATATAAATTGTGTTTATATTATCTGAAACAAAAGAGAAGCAAAAAGCTCTCAAAATTATAATATAGCGCCACAATTGCCTGGTCTCAAACCTATTAGGAAACGATGAGATAAAATGGAAAGAATAGTTCTTACAATGGTTCAAACAAATCTTTGGGAATGCTTGTATATTTGGCAAAACATAACACTGGAAAAAGTGGCGTCTAAAATGCTGAAACTACGTAAAGCTGTAATACACACTAATGGAGACAACATCGGCAAAAGCAAAATAAGAGTTCAATTTTATTTTTTATTTTATATATTTAAAATGCTCACCTATATTTTCTTATTATATCATGAATAACATTGTTCTATATTAAATTCGTTACTACACTGTGTCTTGTTCTTCATTGTTATTAATTCATACGTTTGACCAAAGACTTTTGCACACTAGTGTAGGTCAATTTGAAATTGATATAGAGTACTGTAACAGGTTGACTTATCAATTTTGCAAGAGCTTTTCACACTAAAAAGATAACTATAACAAAACCAAATAAAATTTTTTATCATTTATTTGACAAAAGTAAGTAGAAATTGTAGATAATATTATATCCGGATTTAAAAAAAAAATTACCTGCCTGTAGCTTTTTTTTTTCTTCTTTTTTCCACACAAATAATAAAAGCACAATTTACAGAAAATCTCATGCAAAGTTTAAAATATCAATTGCGGTCTGTGTTAAACACATGTGTAGTGACATATGCCAATTTCGAATTCTAATTTGAATAATTTCGGGCGGGGTTTTTTTTTTTTGTTAAATTCAGATAGATTTGCATGATTTTTTTTTTTTTATTTATTTAAAACTGCTTTTTAACTGCTGATTTCCTTTAATTAGAGTGTTATAAAACAAATCCTATAAAATTAAGCATCAAGTCAGACATGAAAGTGTGAAATAGGGAAAAAAAATTGAAAATTTTTTCCTTCTATTCAATGGTGCCAAACTCTTATAATTTAGTACATAGGATTGCTGGTTTCTTTTCATAACTTAGAAAGTATTAAAAACAAATTTAAACTAACAAATATGAATAGGGTTCATAGAACCAAACAGAAAATTGAAAATAATTTGCTAGAGGTGTAAATGCAAATATATCTGATGAACTTATGTGAAGTACAGCGATTAATTTTTTAGAATAAACATTATGGATGGTTTGGCTGTTTAACACTTCACCCCTTCTTTCAAAAGAAAGAAAATTTCCATGCTAAATACATGCACGTCAAATTGATATTTGCAACATAAATACATCTCCAAAAATGCAACTCTGAAATTACCCAAAAGTGTTGCATAAATCCAACAAAATATTCTATTCCAAAAAGAACTTTATGAACACTTCCTTCCCCTTTTAAAGTATTAAAAAAAAAAAAAAAAAATTCACTCTGGAAAGACACTTTAAACAATTTCATTTACCGTAAAATCCCGTTAATCCGCCCTTCCCGATTAAGCGCCCCCCTCCCACTTTGTAAACAAATTGGAAAATTCAAGAAATCCCGAGAAAGCGCCCTCCCCGCAAAAAAATTTCGGTGAGCACGTCAAGATCAATTTCAATCATTTCTTTACTTTTTCTTTTCAACTAAGTCTATTATTCTACTTACCTTTGATTTCATTTATTTCTTTCAGTTTATTCAAATCTCCTTTCAGCGTTTGCCTTTGTCTTTGAAAACATTTTGTTTTCTTATCGTTGTAAACCTCAGAGGAAGCCACAAACGCAGTTCAGTTATTCGTTTTACGATTCGATTAAGAATCTATTCACGTCATCGAACTATCGATTCGTACTTCCATTCTGTACAGCTACGCAACTTCATATTTATACGTATAATTAATATTTTTCATAATACTATTAGCCTTGTGTATTATTTTTACTAAATATATAAAATAATAGTGATAATAACAATATACAGCCTTTTTTTAGTAACTTTCGGAATTTTATATCATGTTGTTTTCTTGTAAGTTATGGTAGATGGCGCCAAAGTAATGCGAAATCGGATTTATTGGTATTATTTATTTTATTATTATTATTAAGTATTGACTTGGTGATTTAATTTGATATTTGAAGGTGATATACATAATATTTACTTTATATATCACTAAAGTTATGTTTTTAAATTAATTCTATGTCAGTCTGATTTAAATTTCCCATTATAACACATTTCTTCTTTTTTTTTTTTTTTTTTTTTTTAAATTAGTTTCATTTGCAATATTTTTATGTTATTATTGTGATTTGTTTTATTTATTTAGCCTTTATAGATAAGAAATGATGATTTAAAAAAAAATACAGTTATTTAATGTCCATAATTTACAACAGATGGCGACACCGCATAAAATGTCATCAGTTTTAGAAAGAATTCCAGGACATTTTCAAACTCAATTTCTTAGTGTTTTTTAATTATTTTAAATTATTAAGTTCCTTTTATTATTCTGTTACCATATTAATGACAAATATTAGTGTTGTTATTTATCTTATGACAGATATTAGTGTTATTATTTTTCTAAATGCATTCCAGTTTCAAAGCTTTTGAAATCTAGAATTTTCTATAATTTGAAATCGCCGTTAATTCCGAAGTTATACTGTTTTTCAATTTTGTATATAATTTTTTTTTTCAAAATGTTTTTCTTTTCTCACTTTATTAAAATAATGCATATTTTGCGTCGTTGGCCATTACCATCCCCCACCCATAGATACCATTACTAAAATTTTAATACCGTGTAAGCGCCCCCTCCGACTTTATGATTTTCCGTCGTGCTTGGGGGGGGGGGGGGGGGATTAACGGTATTTTATGGTACATGATTTTTAGATGTTTATAATAGTAGAAGATCACCTCTGATTTGATGGCTCTTTTGCACAGCAGTTAAGAAACAAATTCCAAGGAATTGAGTAGACAAAATACCTTATTCGGTTTTTCAAGACACCCCCCCCCCCCCATATGTTTCCAATATATTTCTTTGCATTTTTGCATCAATTCAGAGAATGTCCAAAATTACTTTTAAAAAAGGTGGAATTCCTCTTTAAGGAGGAACTCTTTCATGCCTGCCTATTACAATACTCCATAATTTTTGGTATACCAAGAATGAAAGGGCCAAATTCATGTCTGAAGAATATTAGCAATATCTGCTATAGAAATAAAAGCAATTATGTCAAAACACACACAATAGCAAACAGGGAATCATTCATATTTTATTTCTAAATATCCATTATTTTATTTCTCATAACAGAAACTACAAGAAACGCAATAAGCCAATCTTTATTTACTGCACAGAAAACTGCTCAAGAAAAACACACAAGAAAGGAAAAATTTATAAATTATTCCATACACTACAAAAACAATTTTAAGAAGAAACTATTATTATTATTTATATTTTACTATAATAAGACCTTCATTGATTTTTAAAAACTATTTTGAAGATCAACATATATAATACTAAATAATATCTGCTCATAAAGAAAACATAAGAACTAAGGTATGTCTTTTTTTAAACAATCCAACATAAACAATAACAGATCATTAATTAAACTTCAATTCCTGATTAGCACAGGATAACTAAAATCAACTGAACATAAAAGGCCACAGCATGACCCATTTCCTAAAAGTGCATCTTTGAAAGTAATTTCAATAAAAAAATTATTTCAGTCAGTTTAATGTGCTTTTATTCCAGATGCTACTATGTTTCTTTGAAAATAAGACCTGATCAGAAAAATGATTTTTTAGGATGCTCATGACATAAAACTCTCATCAAAAACAAGCCCTACTTCATAATTACACCAGTCTCACTTTCTTAAAATTGTAATTTTCTTTGTTCATTTTTGCAGTTCCTTGTCTTTATTTTAAGTAAAGATATTAAAGTTCAATTTAATTGTTTTATCTCCTGTGGGAAAAAAAAAGGTTTTGTATATTGTGGAACCTAATCTCAGCACCAGTTGAATTAAAAATTGCATCATCTTGATGTTGTCATTAAAATAGGAAAATTTAATGAATGATAATGTTTTTAAACAAAACATTTTCATCAACAGAAGCATCCCATCTTTCAGCTGTAATCAAGTTTTCCATTGTTGATTAGAAAATGAAATGCGAAGAACCTTTTGGCCCTGATCTATGTGTCAGTAATCTTAACAAAATACATTAATTGAAGATGCATGCTTTAATTAAAAATGTTTTAATGAATTAATGTAACTTGTGCACTAAAGAAGTAGAAAAAGACTCCTAAAAACAAGCCCTAATGAGACTTTTGGAGCAAAAATTAACATAAGGATCTGATCTTATTTTGGGGAGATGGTATTATTCTAATAGACTAATTAAAGTAGAATAAAACAAACAAAGAATAGATACTGACCCTCCCACCCAACCCCAACATTTTCAAAAAATAATGTACAATAATGAAAAATAAAGTACATATTTTTTAATTTGACAGTTAGACTTATCACATACAAACCATTATTTTAACCTAATATTTCATTTGTTAAAAACTTGTGGCACATTAGCCTGTTTATCCTTTTCTTTTACAGATTAAGAATAATATTTTAGAAAAAAAAAAAAAAATACCAGATGTTTCAGAAAATTACAAACAGGGGGGGGGGGGGGGGGGTTAACTGTAAATTCAGAATAACTAAAAATACAGTCCATATAATGGCAGCCTTGTTTAAGTAATACATTTGCTTTATATGCTAGTTTAATAATTTAGAGCGTACAGTACTAAACTATGAAAACGTGTACAGTATTATTAAAAAAAGTAGAAGAAGAATGATTTGATTACCAAATTATCAGAGAAAAGCAAAAACTATTTTTAATTAAGAATTGTCTCTTATTTAAATCTATATATATATTCAATTTTAAGTTGGTGTAGAGAGGGAAAGAGAATCCCCATACTGAAGTATGGATAAACTGTAAAATTTTCAATGCTAACAAAGTTTGTACCCTAGAAATCAAATCTAGATCCTCAAGACCTCAAGAAAAATCATGAATGCAATATAAAAAATTAAGGAGGGCAAAAAAGAAAAGTGCAGGGTTAAAGCATCCTAAATCTTAGAAACTATGGCCCCTAGCGAAAAAAATAAAGGCAGATTTAAGGAAACAGTAAATCATCTCAATAGTAGAATTATCGAGCAAGACCCATCACTACGATGAAATGTTCTACCAGAATAATAGTAAAGTTTTTCAATCACTGTTTTTAGCTTATGGTGTTACAATCCATTATAGAACACCTTGATTGTAGATTTTAGAAATTAATGACTGTATCAAACATTTTTTACATGACTATTTTTCTTGATTGTTGAATTTTCGAGAACTGTCCATCCCTAGTTATTTATAAATATTTTTCAATAGAAAATGTCAATGTCAGGAAAATGCTATACTATTTAAATATTGTATTAAACAATTGTAAATGTTATGTTTATTAAAAAGTTTTAGTAAATTGTTTCTCTCTCTCCCACACCCTCTAAATAGCTATATGGTCTTGCAAATTTATGGTGCTAATGTGTTTTCAAGCATAACTTAGGAATCCCTTCCAAGAGTGATATCAAATTTTGTATATCTCTCTATTCTAAAAAAAAGTAACTACCGCTGTCACCGCCGCCGGTTTTGATTTTTTTGTGACCGGAGGCCTATATTCGTTAATATTAACAAAAATAATGCATACAAAAATATGAAAATCGGTGGTTTTATACAGAAATGTTTGATAAACACGCTGATGCAGACAGTTTTCAAATCGAAGAATTATTTTAAGAGTTATTTAATGCTAAAGTTGGACAAAATCGTTCCACTAAAAAAGTTTTATAGCAGCAAAAACTATACATGGCAGTGTAATCATTTTTAGATCATTTTATGCGTTAGAATTTGCCGGAGTGCAGATTGCATTAATTTTTTTATTTTGACTCATTTTTTCAGGTTTTATTTCTATTTTAAATTCAAATTTTCAGAATTTCTAGAGATATTTTTTACAGATTTCAGAAAATTGTACTAATTTAAACTGTTGCCAACTGTATAAAAAGCGCAAGCAATAATGTTTGCTTCAAATTAAAAATTTATTTACACGTGACTATTATAAACAGGAAAAAAACTTTCAAATTAGAATTAAATAATTGCGTATAAAAAGCAGGAACTTATTAAAAATTACGTCATAAAAAGTATACACGTGAATTTTAAAAGAGAAAGGATATTGTAAAATAATAAATTCATTAACATGCGTTAGAAGTCTTAGGAGAAATTAAGTCATATTTACGTCACATTATAGTTATTACATAAAATGAACACAAAATAATATTGCAAAAAAGTTTAAATTTAGAAATTGCGCTAGACATTTATTTGATATTTTGAAAATTAATTTAAAATGTCTCATTTAAAAGAACTTTCTTTTCGCTTTGTTAAAAAATACCAGGAGACAAAGACTCTCTTTACTTAATTCCTTTTATATTAGCTTATTTTGAGATGTTGTTACACGTGTATACGTCATCAAGTTATTTTTATTTCGACGTTTTATTTGTGTTTTTATTAATGTTGTACGAATTTATTTGTTCTTTCGTTATTTAAAATAAAAATTATATCAATTTGTATAATTTGGCGAGTGGTTTGGCGATGTATATAATTTGGCGAAATTGGTCGACAGGATAATCAAGTAGTATCGCAGCGCATTTGGCGTTAAAATTCCCCAATCAAAGAGAAATGAATAGAAATTCGTTTATAGGGAGATCGCCACTGTTTTTTAAATTATAATTCAATCTTTCGAAATCTTCTTAAAGCCGATCAAATTAGCGTGCATTTAGAGTCTGCGGTGTCTGGACGGGGGTTGGCGAGCGTAGCTCGTAGGGGGCCGAGCCCCCTAGTGTATAATAAAAAAACACTTCTGTTTTAAAATAAACCTTAAAATTCATATTTTAAAATATAAATTTCATATTTTATCGATAAAAGCAAACTGCATAAAAATCAATTGTGTTTGAGATATTTAATACTGATAACTAAAAAAAAAAATCAGCATGAAAGGAAAGAAATATGAATGACAGTATAAATTAATTTGACACTGGGAACTCAAAGTTTTACATATAATTTCTGAACATTCAGAAAATGACTAATTTTGACATCTGAAGTAAAAATTTATCCTAGAATCAAAATGCCGAATTTGGGTATTACAATTAAAGTTTTTTAAATTGTTTCTATTTGAATATATATATAGCTATACATATTCCACCTTTGTTCTTTGTAATTAATAAATAATTATAAGAGACAACTCTCATTCAAATGTCATTTTCTGTATCTTTGAAGCAGGGAAATATATTACAGAAATTAGATGATTAAAAAGCATGAAGTTTATTTTTACATAATTTCTATAGAGAATTCACATCACTTAAAAAATTAGTTTCAATACCTGTGGGTGTACTATCTCCAAAAGCAGCAGCAAATGCAGCATCTGAAGCAAATGCATCAGCAGAAAATGTATCACCAGTAAATGTATTTGAAGATGAACCAAAACCTAAAATCACAAGAATCTCATAAAATTTCAGGGATAAAAAATGCTGTTTTCATGTAATTAACAAACAATTGAATAATGCATTGAAAATGTTAAGTCAAAATAAAATTCAACATTCTAACTTTACAGATGTTCATCCTGCGAATTTCAATCACACTGTCACAAAAGCACAAGTATTAAAATAAAGAGGTCAGACAACTTTATTAATTGCAATGAACATTGTTCTAAAATGAGATTGTAAATACAATAATCTAAGATATACAATAAGAGCAATTGCTTTCAAGAATTTGCGAAAATATTCTACTGTAATATCTTGTGCATTAATGTTGTACAAAATAATGCATTTTTTAAATATTTAATTGGTAGAACAGAAATATAGCAACCTTCTGTTACATCACACTTCACAAAAAAAGCTCATCTAGATATACCGCTCTTTTGTTGTGCTTCCCATAAATGTCCCAATTTAAATTAGAAATCTGCAAGGGCCGGCCCATAGCCTATATTTCATTCACGGCACTCAAGTTGGGCCGGCCATACTTTTTTCTGAAGGATCGGGCCGGGCCGGGTCTAACTTATTTTTTCTGTACAGAGCCGTGACTGGTTTCATTCCAAGTCTTCATGGCCCAAAATTTCTAGTCCTAGTTTTGACCTAGTCCTAGTATGAAAATCATTGTCACACCGTGGCCTGGTCCATTCAAAGGTCAGTTAAATTAGGCCTGACCCAAAAATTTTTGCGAAAAATGCATACATTTTTAAATCGCTATTATTCGACACTTAAACATTAAAATTTATTCTTTTTAAAGAATAGTAGATTTCTACGCTTATTAAAATATAGCTAAAATTAAAATATAGTAAACCGTGTGAAAAAGGAACCTGCCTATGACGGAACCCTGTTAAACTGAAAAACGTGTTGATCCATGCAAAATTAATATACTAATATGTAAGAAAAGAATATAAAATACATTTACACTTGCTAAAAAGGGAACTTGTCTATAACAAAAATTTTTTTTTTCTTTTCTATGCAATTCAGTCTTAGAAGATTTTACTATATAGCATTTTTCAGATTTTTTACACTTCAATACATGGAATATGGATTAACAATATTAATGATAACTGAAACACTTACATACAAGAAATAGAAACTCATTAAAAAAAAAAATAATAATAAATATCGCAGCCTGCAGCACTTCTATAAAAATGAAGATTATCTTAACTATATTTTTTTTAATGTTTATAAATATTTTGGGTCAGAACTCCTCGTACGAGACAAATTTTTGACCAAATCAATGTAAAAATCAATATTTTGTAGAAATTTCACTCGGGCCGGGCCGAACTTTTAATTTTTGTATTGGGCTGGGCCGGGTTGAATTTTTTTTTTTCTATGAGTCGGGTCGGGCCCGGGGCTGAAAATTTTGGCCCATGCAGACCTCTAATTTACATATCGCACTCTTGCTTCAAAAGTGCCACAACTCAAAAAGTATGTTTTTTGAGTTACGGCTAACATTCTACTTGATTTTTACAGCTTTACCAATCACCTAAAAGTACCAGTTAGTGTATTTTTTAAAATAATTGGTAGAACAGAAATATAGGAACCTTCTGTTACATTACACTTCACAAAAAAAAGCTTATCTAGATATATAACTCTTTTGTTGTGCCTCCAATAAATGTCTTAATTTACATATCGCACTCTTGCTTCAAAAGTGCCACAACTCAAAAATTGAGTTTGAGTTATGGCTGCCATTCTACTTGGTTTTTACACCTCTACCAATCACCTAAAGAACTAGATAGTGCACTGAAAATCCAGCCACCAGGCAGCAGTTATGTTTCCAAGATAGCCACTGACCCTTCCACAGTCCTGAAACAGTTTTTCGCATTTCCTGAAAAACGGAGTTTGAGTTATGGTACTTTTGAAGCAATGGTACAATATCTGAAAATGAAGTAAAACAATGGATTTATATCAAGAATAATGAACAACCTTTGCAACACTTTCTAATGTTAAAATTATTGCAGAAGTAAGAGAAGATAAACACCATCACAATACATCAGTTGATGCTGAAAATGAAACTCTTCCCTCATATTTCATCATCATGTAGTGGCAGTTGAGATGTTGCACAAATTTCAAACGAAGTGACAAGTCTTATGAAAGACAGCAAAATCTTTTGATTACTTTTTTTTTTTTAAAACCTTAAAATAACTTAACAGCACTTTAAGTATGTGTTGGGGCATTGGTGTTCTAATTATCATATAAATTTAGAAACTTAAATTTCATTAATGCTTATTAGTGCCCAACGTAAGTGACTAAGAATATCTATTTAAAATAAATTTACTAAAACCCAAAACAAATTATTAGCAGTTAAAATATTAAAGGAAAGTTAAAGTATGCACTGACTGCCAATAATGAAATCTGTTGCTAATTAAAGTGAATAAAGCAAATTGAAATAATTAAGATTATAAATAATAAAGACTAATACAATATAGAAAATGTCTACTTAGTTGACATGTAAAGGGTTAAAATCACAATTTAGATTTTCCTATCAAAAAACAAGAGCAATAAATTTCTAAGTCACTTAGCATACTGATTTTAGAATAGAACACGAACCCAATATAATTCCCTGATTAAATCTAGAAATCTCATATTGATATAAAAATTAAATGAAGGTAAATGTTTCCAACAAGAGAAACAATTTAAAGATTTTAAAGAGATGACAAACACTAACATAAAGCATGACAAAAAATGGAAATAGGGGGGTTTAATTTAAAAGATATGGAATTTCTAGGATAAAATCAAGGATGTCTGGCACGTGAAACTAAATACCAATTCAATGTTTATTCATTATCTTATTCATTCATTTTCTTTCTTTCCCCCCCTTTTTTTAAATAGATTGTATCTTGGTATGAAGAAGCTTAAGTAATTACTTGATAAATTCATCATACCTAAGTTTTATTTATTTACCGTATATACTCGCGTGTAAGTCGAGGAATTTCTGACAATTTTCGGTAAGCAAATTTGGGGGGTCGACTTATACGCGAGTCAGTTAAAAAAGCAAAACCAAAAACTTCGAATACTGCAAAAATATGGCATCTTATGTGTATGAATAGAAAAATAATATATAAAATATACAAATAATTTATTATTAAAAAAAATTTCAATGATTTGCTTTTGTTAACGTACTACCTTTTTGCATTGGCAAGTGGGGGTAACTTTGGTTTGATTTTGTGCAAAATTGAAGCAAAAAGTTAGGGGGTCGACTTATACGCGGGTTTTTTATTTTTTCCAGAATTTGCATTCGAAAGTTAGGGGGTCGACTTATACGCGAGTATATACGGTACTTATTTATTTTTTTTTTTTTATTAAAATCAAAGTACTTATAATATCTGTATCAATAATTAATATCAAGCTGATATATATATATATATATATATATTTTGGACAGATCTTAGTTTAATTTTATAAAAGAAAATTGTTAAAATAAACACAACCAGGTTTAAATGAGTGAGAGAAATTCATTATGACATTTAAGATTTTTAATATTGCATAAGATCCTTCCTATAACTTACATTACTTTAAATTACAACCTAAAGTTGTATAAGACAGCTTATAAAATTACTTTAACTTGAAAATATGTAAAGACAGCTTATAAAATTACTTTAACTTGAAAATATGTAAAGACAGCTTATAAAATTACTTTAACATGAAAATACACACAAAAAAACTGGAACATTTGATAATTCATAATGGGTTAAATTCATAAATATGATATAAATTTATTGCATTTATTAACATTACTCATAATTATTTTAAATGGTCATGCTTGTACTTAGCATGTAATATTCAGGATTCCATAACAAAACAAGGGTATTAGGAAATACACAATACCCAAATAACAAAAGACAATAAAAAGGTACTTAGAAAGTGGTGGACTTCAGGTAATATGGATGTCAATGGGGATTTACCTTTTCCCCTTAGGTATTAGTCTACACTTTTATGCTCACTGTCATATTTTATGAACTATCCTTAGAATTGAAGAATCTTAAGAAGATATCACAACTTTACTAATAGCGTATAACACTCTTTGAACTCTCGACTCCCCCAAAAGGCTCCACAATTCAAAGGGGATGATTCTTCTGTAACTATAATGCTTTAGCCTAATATGACGACCTCTACCATCTGGTACTAATTTCAGCCACTGTCCGGGAAAGGCGAATGCTGCTAGCATTTATTTTCGCTGTTGCAAGGCATCTCCCTTTATTGGATCCGTAGACTTAGTCAATACAATTCTCTATTATTCTTAAAACTTTCATAGGATTTCTCAATATTCTTTTGGGAGATGTAATCCCTAGTCAACCATCATTCTCGGTACCTTATTTTATACCACTTCTAAAGATTTAGGAATGTTTTTAAGAGGTTGTTCTAACTAACGAGAGAGGCCTATCCAGTCTCCCTTTCTCAAGCAGAGATCACACCATACTAAAAAATACTGGGGGTAGCGTCCATTTGATCCTCACTAAGGACCTACCTCCCTTCGTAACTCTCCCTCTTCAGCCCACAACTTAATCTAACACCAGGTTAACTGACTTTTTTTACATGGCCGTCAGGTCAGAAAAAAAAATCACCCTCTCAGCCTTTCTTCAAGAGCCCCAATGCCTTTCTTTATCTTTAATTGGTTAAAAACCACTGGCGTCTCCACACTTGGACCATACTACTCCAAAAAAGGAGGGGTTTGCATATTTAAACAGATATATGCCTATGGTATTCTAGCAACACGCCTATCTTCATTTTATGTCACAATGAAAAGCAGAAGGGTAAGAGGAAAGAAAACAACAACAAAATATAGCACGGTTTGCTAGCCACTTCTTTCCCGCGAAAAAAGGGGGCGCAGGGGAGGATTTATAAAGTGAGGGGCCCCTCTCACTGGAACTTTTTGGGGCCCTTCCTTCTTGAAAAATTGGGCATATTTAAAATCTATACTAATAAAAGAAAATTTCGCTCTCTGTGTGTGTATTCGCGATGGCTACCAAAATATACCGCACATACAAAGCGGAAAATTTTTGTGAGGGTAGTCCAAGGCCTCTCCTGATACATCTTATACTCAGAATTCTAAAATATCTACTTATAAGCGAAGTTATTCATTAACAATTGCAACGCACTCTCATTAAAAACTCATCTCGATCAACGAGAGTGAAAAAGCAAACCTTATTTACGCATCATGAGAAAATGAAGAAATTCCGTGGGGGTATTTTGAAATATAAACTTAATCTGCCAAACCGCTTACTAAAGTTAAAAACAGAAGACATATTCTAAAAGATCGTACCCTTATGTCCCAAATCCCGTAATTAAGTCAAAAAATATTGCAGTTAACCCTTTGAAAAAGAAAATTCAAAAATTGTCGTTTTTCAAAAAAAAAAGTTTTTCTCCCTTATGGCAATTCCCCTCCAGGGTGCAATTTTAGAGGTACCGACAAACCAAAAATATGATCTTAAAGATAAAATCTTCTTCCAATCGATGAGGCAATCGGTTTTTAAAAAATATGAATTTTAACCCTTTCAAATAATCGACGAACTCGGGTCACTTCGCGCCTCACGGAGACGATATGTTGTACGCTAAAAGTAACTAAACATCCGTATGTATTTTAACACAGTCTTTTTAGAGAATCTCAATAGACTAGATTTAGATGACCTACAAAAATTATGAAACGTTCGGACGGTTAGAAATATTTTTTACAAAATAAAATGGAGTGAAAATTTCGGCGAAATCTGTAGAAACTTTAGTGTTTCGTCGCGGTTTCGCCCCTCCAGGGCGTAATTTTAGAGGTACCGGCGAAGCAAAAATATGTTCTTAAAGCTGAAATCTTCTTCTAATCGGTAATGTAATCAGTAAAAATAAAATGTGTGAATCTACGAAATCAGTAAATGTGCAACGAAATCAGTAAAAATCAGAGTGTTTCGTCGCGGCGGTTTCGCTCGCTTTTATCAAGCATAGACTCCAAAAATTAAATTACGCAGAAAATAAAATACCAAATAGCATGTATTTTTAATTCAATATTTTTTCATTTAAAAATATAAATTCAGACAAAATGGAGTTAAAGATATAAAATCATACAAATATGAGGGTCATTTAAGAGTCATTCATCACGGGCCCGGGCAATGCCAGGCGGGTCAGCTAGTTTAAAAATAATAGCTATTCAAAACTTAATTGCAATTATTACTAACAAATAAATTAAAATGTATTCAAATCGTTAAGGATTAATTACACGAAATTCATTTCATATTCAAATTACATCAGATTATTTTACACAAACTTAGATACTGTGACGGATAAATATGCTAAAATTATGTATTTTATTTTCCTTTCAATTTTTAAGAACATAAAATATAAAATGATAATTCAAACCAAAATTAATCAGAAACTAAGGAGACAATATTTAGCATCTGCTGAGCTATAACTCAAAACCACTTTTCGCTGCTTTTCGTTTTTGGCTCATTTATTTCATGAAATAAGATATAAATGTATGGGGTTTTAATGAATTGGGCTGCAGTGGCCTGAACTGCATGCCATTATCTTGCTTGCAGCACCGTTTATACTCGCGTATAAGTCGACTCGCATATAAAGTCGACTCACTAACTTTCGAATGCAAGTTCAGCAAAAAATCAAAAACCCGCGGATAAGTCGACCTTTAACTTTTTACTTCAATTTTGCACAAAATCAAACCAAAGATTTCACTTGCTAATGCGAAAAAGCAGTAAGTAAACAAAAACAAATCATTGGAATTTTTTTTAAATTATACATTATTATTATTATTTGTATATTTTATATAATATTTTATTATTCATACACATAAAAAGCCAGAATTTTACAATAATAGGAGTTTTTTTTTTCTTTTTTAAGTGACTCGCGTATAAGTCGACACCCCCCAATTTGCTTGTCGAAAATTCTCAGAAATTCCTCGACTTATACGCGAGTATATACGGTATTAATTTCATGTTTTAATAAAACAATTTCAGAAATCAAATACATTCATCAATTATAACCAAATTAAATTACATTTTTCTTCTTTTCGTTACACAGCTGGGCTCAAAGAATGCCAAATGCTTTATGGATGTAAAAAGAATTCGAAGTTCCACGAGTCGTTTTATAACCATCTGCACTCCAATTTTTTATAAATACTAGGGACCTCTACCCCCTGCTAACGTATAATAGTCATGTGTAAATAAATTGTTAATTGAAATATTTTTCATAGCGCTGTTTGTAAAATTGCAACAATGTAAAATAGTAACCTTTTCTAGATTATGAAAAACTATATCTTGAAATGAGGAAAATTTGATTGAAAAAAAATATATATATATTATTTAATTGTATTATTATTATTTAAAGAATTATTTTTCAAATTTTCCTGAAAAATATAATTTAATCACAATACTGTCTCCACTTTCGATTGAAATAAAAGATGATTTCAATTTCAATTTGAAAATGACGAAAAAGAAAATAAATCTAATAATCGTTATATATTTTCCTTTCCTCCCCTTTTTCCACAAAAATCGAGTCATTTAGTTGCCATAATTACAAAAATATTGTTAAATGAAAAGAAAATTTAATACCTCGAAAACTAAATCAAATTTAAAAATTCTAATACTATTTTTGACATACGTGGATCAATACGGACAATTGGTGCTAAAATCCACCGCCAAAGGTTCCATATTTTAGGAGTAATAGCTGTGAAATACAACCAGTCGTTTCATAAATTCGTTTCATTAGGATTTTATATATATATGGTAGATATTTTTTAAACATCAATTTAATGAATTAATCTGCATATAGGTTTGTAATTGCGAGTGTCTTTAATAGCGAATGCCATAAAAATGGTCCCAAAAAAGTAAAAGTGGCACTTTCACAACTGCGATTAGCAAAACATCTGCTAAAATGGAAAAAATTCATATTGGGGAAAACTATGGGGGACATTGTCTTTGATAGTCAATGATATATTTGATTGCCGTGTGTCATTTTTGATCTGGATGTGGAGAATTTTGCGAGAGGGAAAAAGTATGAACACTTACGATGCAATAATAAAACTTGTGCTATAATAAAATATTGATTACTAGCTGACCTGTCTGGCGTTGCCCGGGCCTGTTATAATAAACTTAAACAAAATTCAAGTTTGCATGATTTTATATCTTCGGAAAATCGGTGCCCCAATGCCTTTGGCATCATAGAGTGTTTCAAATGAACTTAGTTTTTCCAGGGCTCCAATGACTTTGGCAGCGGTGAATGTGTTCCCAACATAAAACCTCTTTCCAGTGGCATAGCCAGGATACCGGTCCAAATGCTCTGGACACCAGTGATTTTGTAAAGTTCAGTTCACCTTATCTAATCGGAGAATTTTCTGCTATTAATCAAGACGAAGGAATCTTTAAAATATTACCGGTATCCAGAGCATTTGGACCCCCTCCCTGGATACGCCACTGCCCCTTTCTGAACGAACCTGTGACCTGAGTTGCCGCTGTCTGAGGCAGCATAAATCCAAAGTGCCTTGCATGCGCCGAAGACAATCGAAATCCAAGTTGAATGACCCAAACCCCGTAGTTATTGGGCCCATGAACCCGAGATTAGAATGCTCCCCTAGCGGTAGAAGATGGTACTAAAATCTGTATAACAATCCTAAGTTAAATTGAATGAACCAATTTTCGATGAAATCAAGCCATAGAAACCGAGAAAAGAATGTGGCGTTAACGTTCGAAAATGGTGGTAACAAAAGTAAAAGATAAACTTTCATAATGCTGAAAGTAGCTTAATTATAATTTCAGTTGAATGAACCAATTGCCATTGAAATCGGGCCGACAAAACCCGAGGAAAGGATGCGCTCCCAAGCGGTGGAAGGTGGCCTCCTCCATCTATAAATTTTTCAAATTCCCTTTAACATTAACCCAATATTTAATTTATGGATGAAATACCCCCACATCTCTAAAGTTAACCACTTACCTTTACCTTTAACAGTATCGTTATTTTTAAATTACAACTGTTTATGAGTAAACGTAAATTGATGACGAAAAGAAGATTAATGTTCGAAAAAGTTGGTATCAAGGGTATAAAGAAATTTTTTAATAGTTTATAAAGTGGCAGGAGGACCCTAGAACTATGTTAAAGAAAATTACAAGAGAATCGGATAATTTTTAAGGAAGCTGCACCAAGGACCTCAAGAAGGCGATTAATATTCAAAATTGGTGGTTTTTCGTCGTTCATGGAGTAGCTGAAGGGCCTCACAAGTTGTTAGGAAACGAAAAGGTAGTGAATCGGACTATTTTTAAGGGAGTTATAATAGGGGGATCAAAAGGTGTCAAGGTGATAGTTGAGAGCTGGGTCTTAAGATGAAAACATGTTAAAAGGTCCTAGTATTTAGCTGTTTAGATCTCCAGTTAGTCGAAATTAAACATAATGTACAAATTAATCATTAGAATAAAATTTTAAATAAATGCGCAAAAAATAAGAGGAAATACTTAAAAAGGACACTAAGGCGCCTGTAAAAATATGAGGGATAGCTGGAAGTCCTAAAAAGTTATTAGAAAAATAAGCTAGTGAATCGGACCATTTTTAAGGGAGCTATAATAGGGGGCCCAAAAGGGGCCCACTGATACTTAAAAACAGTGACCAAACATAAAACACTTTAAAATGGTCTTATTAATTAGCGCGTTAGATCTTCAATTAGTCAAAATTAAGCATAGGGTATGAAATATTCGTTAAAATAATATTTTAAAGAAATGCACAAATAATTGGGTAAATGTTTAAAAAAGGACCCTAGGGCACCAACGAAAATATGAGGGTGTTGATCCAGGAAGAAGAGTCCAAGACCCAACTTTAAAATTATGTACTAAGAAGGTGAGAAAATCAGGGGGTGAAAACTTCTTGCCGCACAAAAAGTTCAAGGGGCCCTGGACCGGACCCTACGGCACCCTAGGGACCCCAGGATCTAAAATAGAATGTAGAAATGTGAGACTAACTAAATAGAAAAATGATATAAAAAATGAAGATATGATTAAAAGGATGCAATTTATTAACGTTTATTTTCACAAAAACTTCAAGGGGCCCTGTATCGGGCCCCAAGGGGCCAGGGTCTTATCTGGAGAGTAAAAAGGAGAGCATAACTAAATGGAGAAAGGTCCCCCAAATCGAAGAAGATTCGATAAAAAGGGGGTAAGTTGTTAACAATTTAGTGCAGAAAAACTTAAAGGGGCCCCGGACCTTAAAAAATTAAAATCTGAGCCTTAGGTGCATCAGGACCCGTCTTGGACTATACTCACCTAAATTTTCAGACTTCTATGTGCGGTAGACTTTACTGGCTATCGCACACAGACAGACAGAGCGAAACTTTGCTTTATTAGTATAGATAATCAGTAACAAAGTAAAAATTCACTTAAAATATCAGCTTTATGAAAACTGCATACCAAGTGTGGGGCCCCAAAATCAGGGGCCTCATGTTGACAGCCCATGATTTAATTAGTCCCTCTATCTGTATAGTTAAATCGTCATAGAATGTCTCTAACAGTGTTCCTTTCGGCTCAGACCCAAGTTTCCTTTGAATCTCACCCTATTCGCCCACAAACGATCATAGTCCTGATAATTCATAAAATAAAAAAAGATAAGGAAAAACTAAAACATTTCTGGTAATAGCAAATGATAGAAGAAATTATATTTATTACGTGAAAATGATATTGTAATATTAGCTGAAAAATTAAAAAAAAACTCTAAGAAAATCCTTTTATCAAAACGATTTGGGGGCCCTTGGGATGCGGGGCCCCTCGCGATTGCGACCATCGCGACCCCTTAAATCCACCCCTAAGGGGGCGGGCATACCAGGAATCCGATGATCCGTACACAAAGTAGTGAGATAAGATAGTGTTTACAATTTTGAAAGCGTAATAAAAATTTAAGCGTTTGTAACTTCCCCAGTTAAATCTGGACATATATATTGCATTTAGCTACAAAGGCAATGTATGGACAACTTATTTCAGAAACGATATGGGAGGCCTTATATTTTTCCATGAGAAAAAAACATTAAAGGATTTGTTCTTTTGGAATACAGTAGACTCCTTCAAATCCGCACAGCTTGGGACCAGATGTTGTGCGGATTTTAGAATTTTGCAGATTTTTGGTCATTGATTTGTTGACATTTTTGAAACATTAATTTGATTGGTAGTTAAGCAAGGGAAATTATAATGAATGCTTACAATAAAGTGAAACATTAAAATAAGTAAAATATTTAAATAATTTATTAGTTTAAACATAAGTAATTATTAAAATAATTATGTAAAATAAAAATTTAGAAAAAGATTAAATTATTACCGACGAAATCGATTCAATTCGATTCAAAAGCCCTATGCTGCCATCTAGTGGTAAAGCGATCGTAAGATCGATACGTCATCATATGGATATGCTAATTTATATCAAAATCAAAAGTAATGTAAATTTATTTAGTAATATATCAGCTGTAATAACCAAAAGAGAATGATTAACAAAAAATTTAGTAAAAAACATTATGGTAGTCATTGATTTCGGCGCCATCTTGAATTTTGTTCCTGCAACTTAATTGTAAATTTCATTGTTTACATCTGAAAAAATACGCTGATTTTAGGCGTTCGCGGATTTGAGGGAGTCTACTGTACAAAGGGGCGAGGGTAGAAGCTGTCCTATTCTTTTGGACAATTTAAGATGGGTCATAAAAGTTACTATATGTTTAAATAGAAATCTAGTCTCCAGATAACAAATCTATACACGTTATTTGCAAAAACACTTCTAAACAGAGAAGACATAAAAATATCCTGGATGGCCCTATTCACATGAGAAAGGGACAGGAATTCGAAAACAAACAAGGTGTTTGTGGGATGAATTTTATTTTTTTTATTTTTTTCTTGCAGGGAGTCTTATCGTAAACAAAATAAAACTATAGATTTTTACTTTTTTAAACACCATTAAGATTACAGATTGAAATGTTTTTAAAGAGAAATGAAAGTGCTGCATATTTAACAATATGACTAGAATTAAAGAGGTTTTAAAAAAAAAGGAGAAATATACGATTTTATTCCTTTATTTATTTAAAACTGGATAAATAATTATTTAAACTACCCGTAACATATGTAACAATAAGTAAATAAATTACAAAATATATTTGTAACATGGCTGTGAATTAATGTTTTAGATAAATGTAAACAAGTTATAAATTAACATTTTTTAACATTCTCCATTACATCTCTCCTCCCACACTATTGAAATACAATGTGATGAAACATTGTATACTTTTATATCACATGACAAAATCCAATATCATCAATATTAATTAATAAGAAAACATCCTACAATGTAGAGCTTATTCTGCAAAATAAATGGCAACAAAGCACTCGCAAAGCAGCATGGCACACACAAAAAATAGAATGAACTCAGAAAAATAACAAGCATGCTCAGAAAAAATAAAAGAGACCATAATAAATACTAAAATAATCTCTATTCTATTTAATAACACATGTTCCTTTCTTGTGAATAATGAAAACATTTCAGTAAATAAAAAAATAATAAATGGAGGGCACAAATAGATAATTTAATACTGCAATACTGTATGTTAAATGTAAAGAATAGACCATAGGTAAAAAATGATAACATTATGCTACATTTCAACAAACATTCAGACTATCTTTCAGGTGATATCACTATAATGCTCTCAGTTCCAAACATTACATGTTTGGTCTTATGGTGCTTTTTAATCTATTCATTGATGTATAAATGGATTAGGTTCTACCACCTTTAAATCGATCTTAAATTGCTACAGATATTAGTCTCTATTCAAAATCTGAACATACTTTTTCGAACTAGAAACTAATACACTAACCACAAACAAAGGCTTACAGTATAGTAGGATACAGTAACAAAATGTAGATTCTGCAAAAGCACAAAATCTCCTTCAAACAAGTAAGATTTTCATATTTAAAAAGTTTAACTATTAACTTAAACTTACTACTATTACTAATAAAGCTTAACTTAAGCAAGGTCACTTTTAACCAGATGCAAAAAAATCTGAAGCAGCAAAGGTGATGTTTGGCGACAGAGAGTAAATTTATTATTATTTCAAATTAATGCATCCTCATTACTTAAATAAATGACAGCTCAAAAAATATTGTAAAAATTTCTAGAAATCAGAAAGAATTTACATCCTTATTTTTTAGGGTTTCGTTCATCTGACGAAACTCTATTCGTCTCGCTTCTCTGTCGGTCTGTCTGTCCGTCACAGAGCCCGTTCTCAGAAACTATACATGTTAGAGACTCGAAATTTTGAGTACTTATAGCTGAACACCTCACATCAAACAAAAAATCATAAAATTTTTAAAAAGTTGGTCATTAACCGAATTACGGGCTAATTAACTTCTAAAATTAACCAATCCACCTTTTTAACGCAGGTTCAACCGGACTTTCTGGAAAGCATCCGTGTTTCTCCTAAGGGTTGCCAGTAAAATCAGTCGAATGCACGGTTATCACGGAGGAAATTAAGCCGAAAAATGAAGTGGAGATTTTAAAGCGAAATTGCATATCAGAAAATATTGGTCCGAGAAATTTGTAAATGGAATAGACAGACGCAGAAAAAAATCTACTTTCATTTGGTATAAATTTCACATTTCTGCGATGCGTATAAGTTAAAATATCCATTAAAAATCGATCGATAAAAATTTAATTTCTTTAATTGGAAAGACAAGGAAATAAAAAGATTTCAATTCGGCGGGAAAGCAGGCAGGCATGACGACGCTGCGATTTTCCATAGTAGCATATTTTAATACGAAATTTTAACTTTTTAAATATTAAATTTTTTGGCATCCCGATGCCAAATTTCTCGCTGATTTCATTGATACCCATATCTAAGTCCTATCTTAATTACAAGCTAAAATATTAATTATTATTTAATTAATTGGTTTATTGCTAACAAATGCGTCGATTAAAATGGAGACACGCTTTTTTAATCACGAATTTACTTGAATTAGGAAATCTAATAATTTGCGTGGACTTTTTGAACAGCGATATGAGATAAGTATAACTCATTCATCATCAGAAAGTTTACTTCATACCACTATTTAGGGTTTCGTTCATCTGACGAAACCCTATTCGTCTCGCTCCTCTGTCTGTCTGTCCATCGCAGAGCCGTTCTCAGAAACTATACATGTCGGAGACTTGAAATTTTGCATACTTATAGCTGAACACCACACATCATACGACAAATCATAAAATTTTGTAAATTTAAGTAAATTAAAAGTTGTAAATTTAACCCTTTGGGGTCTCACATGTGTATTTTAAACAATCCTTTCTAAGTGAGCCCCTAACTAGGTTGGAGACGTGAAATTTTGCATACTTATAGCTGAACACCTCACATCAAACGACAAAACATAAAATTTTGAAAAAGTCGTACATTTAACCTTTTGGGCTCCCACATGTGTATTTAAAACAATTCTTTCTAAGTGAGACACTATTTAGGTTGGAGGTGTGAAATTTTGCATACTTATTGCTGAACACCATCATGCGACAAATCATAAAATTTTGAAAAAGTCGTACATTTAACCCTTTGGTCTCCCACATTTGTATTTTAAACAATTCTATTTAAGTGAGTCCCTAATTAGGTTGAAGGCGTGAAATTTTGCATACTTATAGCTGAACATCTCACATCAAACGAAAAACAATAAAATTTTGAAAAAGTTGTAAATTTAATCCTTTGGTCTCCGACATGTGTATTTTAAACAATTCTTTCTACGCGAGCCTCTAATTAGGTTGGAGGCGTGAAATGTTGCATGCTTAGAGCTGAACACCTCATATTAAACGATAAACTATAAAATTTTGAAAAAGTCGTACATTTAACCCTTTGGGCTCCCACATGTGTAATTTAAACAATTCTTTCTAAGTGAGCCCTAATTAGGTTGGAGACGTGAAATTTTGCATACTTATAGCTGAACACCTCACATCAAATGACAAATCATAAAATTTTGAAAAAGTCGTGCATTTAACCCTTTGGGCTCCCCCATGTGTATTTTGAACAATTCTTTCAAAGTGAGCCCCTAATTAGGTTGGAGGCGTGACATTTTGCATACTTATAGCTGAACACTTCACATCAAACGACAAATCATAAAATTTTCAAAAAGTCGTACATTTAACCCTTTGGGCTCTTACATGCATATTTTAAGCAATTCTTTCTAACTGAGCCCATTGTTAAATTGGAGTTTTGAAATTTTGCTTACTTATAGCAGATCGCCCGAGGCCAGGCGAGAAATCATAAAATTTTGAAAAAGTCTTATGTTTAACCCTTTTAGATACCACAATGTATTTTCTTGTATGTCTCTTCAATGTATTTAGCTACCACAATGTATAATTCTTTCTAAGAGAGCCCCTAATTAAGTTGGAGACATGAATTTTTGCATACGTATAGCTGAATACTTCAGACTACACGACAAATCATAAAATTTTCAAAAAGTCTTATATTATTTACTCCTCCGGGCTCTAACTTGTGTATTTTAAGCAATCTTTCTAACCTCCGCCTTTTTCACCCGAGGTGCACTTTTACAACTTTTGCCGACACCTCTTTGACCATTCTTTCATATTATGCACCATAGCCTTACATATTTTAGTTCCATTTTTTTACCGCCAGGGGCACCTACTTATCTCGGTGCTTTGGGCCCAATCCCTTCGACTAATTTATCTATGGATAGTATGTAAAACTGAGTTTTGTTCGGATAGAGGTTTGTTTAGAATAGAGTGCGCCCCTGGTTGCGAAATATAGAGCTAACAGATTTTTCAAAAGGATAAAGTGTCTTGAAAGGAATATTAAACGAAACCCTCTGTGTTGTTTTGAAATTGCGAATAGTCATACTTAAATAAACAGAAATTAAGTTAAACTGTTATATTTGAATTACTTGGGTGTAAAGACTACATTTTTTGAGATTTAAATGAATATATTGAAAATAAACCAAGCCATATTGGATAATAAATTTAGAATACTAAAAACAACTATTTGGGCTAAATTTATTTTTTAGAGCAAAAATTAAGTAGGAGAAAGAATGGAAATACAGTCAACTCCGTGAAATCCACCAATGTACAATCCACAAATGTCTTATCCGCACTACTTGTTGGAATATAAACAATGAAAATTGCCATACAGTTAAGCTACACTTTTAAGATAAAGTTACATTTTTTCCCCCCCATGAATTATCAATTTTTCAATGAATAAATATTTAAATATAAACTGGATATAAATATTTAAATTTCTTTGAGCAACGAAATTTTATCTCAGAGCAATAAATAATGAGTGTTCATTGACAACAAATCAAAACAAACTACCATTTTATTTAGACCGGGAGCTGGCAGCACAGACAATCACCTCATCAAATTCACGGCTGAAATTCCAGAAGTAGTTAAAACGTGATACGCATATTAAAACGAAATCGGTCTGCCAAGTCATATCTTGGTCGAAAACACCTTAAAACCTGATTTTAGTGGTCGACTCGTAGGTTTAAAATTGTGTTTTCCTGCACCCAAAAGTATGAAAACATGGAGGACTAGGAGCAGGAAAACGCAATAGTAAACATACGAGTCAACTGCTAAAATTGGGTTTTTCACCAAGATATGACTTGGCAGACAGATTGCGTTTTAATATGTGTATCAGGTTATAACTAATTTTGGAATTTCAGCTGTGAACTCGATGAGGTGATTGTCTGTGCTGTCGGTTCCCGGTCTAATTGCGTCAATGTAAAAAAAAAAAAAATGAATAATCAGTAAAATTTGTATTTTGTATAATTTTAATTTTTCTTTAAATTAACTATGTTATTAAATATATGAAACCAATGTTGCATCATGTTTTTCTTTCCCATTCGAATTGTAATTTTTTTTACAGTTGTTCCTAATTTATAGTTACCCTTTAACCCTTTCCGGCGCGGAGTTATTCTGTTTATAAACTGATGAAATAATGAACTGACACCAGAATTTATAAACAAATCCTTTTTAAAATACGAACTTGTTTATTTTCACGTACATTATGAAAGAAAAATTTTAAATATTCCTGGTGCTGTCTGCCAGTTTTGGAATTAAAATTAGGTGTCCTTTTTCAAGGGCACTGCCCTCGAAAGGGTTAAAAAATAAAATGTAAACAAAGGGATGATCTATAATCCACAAAACCCTCGGCCCGTAAGTGTGTGGATTTCATTCACAGAGTCGACTGTATTGGCATAAGAAATAACCTTGACAAAAGAATTTTACATGCCAAAAATACAAATACAAAATACCATACCTTGCCAAGACATTCAAAATATGGAAAGTCAAGAATCTGAGAATTTCACATCTCAGGCACAATCGGTATTTATGGAAATCCTTGTTAGAAAAACAGGCTCATTTTCAGATTTTTCTCTCATTGATTCAGCAATCTCAATTATATATTTTCATTTACTTATACATCCATCATTTTTATTTAACTATTTTTAATAAAGAACTTGCTTTTTATTAGCAAACTTTTTAATCTAGTCAGCAATTCTACAATTATTCATTATCATACTTTTAATTTTTATATTCCTACTAAAGTTTAAGATATATTAACCTAGACGTAATGCATGGTTTACAGGTCATAATTTTGCTTCTATAGACTACTCTAAAAGGGACAGCAGATTGTAGAATGTGCATTAGCTTTTGAGCTATAAACAGACAAATTTTATCATTAACCCTTTATGTACTGAATTATGAAAATTTTATCTTCTAAAATATTATTCGTGAATTGTTTAAACTACATTAGCAGATTTACATAATTATTTAATAAATTTTAGAAGGATTAATTAAATTTGAATTTATAGGGATTTTGTGCAATATAACACCACTCAAATCTTATTTTAAACATTTTTCTTAGTATTTTGTAGAATTAGGAAATGTACAAATATAATGTTCTTACAATAGAAATATTTTTTGAATTGGAAAATCCCCCCCCCCCCCCCCCCCCACCTCAACGCCAAGAAAGCTGAAAAGATGCAAAGGTAAAAGAAATCATCCTTTTAAAAATATTTTCGTTTTGTGAAACCAATAATGCTTTTGGAACAAGATAAAGTAATGTATCTAAAACTCATTCTAAACTGTATTACAACTAATCGATGTATTAAATGAATTTTATAACAAGTTATTTTAATGGTACTTATAAGTACAGTCAGTAGATAAAGTGTTAAAGTACTTGTGAAAGGATCGTATCTCATGTAAGGAAGAAGTGTTTACTTTCTTGGGAGAATGTGTTCAATAGCGTTTTTTTAAATTGGTAAATAAGAACTCTTAAATGTGAAGTGTTGACTCATCCTATTTATAGTAATGCAATAGTATAAAGCTAACTATCTTATAAAGTGAAATAGTTAATGTATGTAGATGGATGAAGTGCAATATGTTACCATAGTACCAAGTTTTAATATATCTGCGATCAATTATGGATTAAAAAACACTAGTTTTTAAATCCGTTTTTTAAAAGATGTTATATTTATTTTGTTAGAAGATTTTTACTAAAATAACTGGATTTTATCTTTGTCTTTAACTTTCAAATACAGTATGCACTTTTTGACTTGTGAAATAGTTTTACTTATGATATCTCTGCTGATGACATGATTACCGATGAATAAGCTTTCAACTGAGTAAGTTTGGTCAGAGTATACATCTACTTTTGTAGCAAAGTGTTAACTCATTTTAGAATCAAATAAGATAACTGTAGACTTTCTTATTTGATAATCCTACTTAATGACAACAAATTTTGATGCATTGAAGAAAATAAGATAAGGAAATGTTTTATTACACGAATTTAATATATAGCAAGAAATGTGAAATATATTAAGGGAGCATGTTTTAAAGCGAAAATATTTATTAAATATCCTAAATTATACTTTTCTTCAATATCTTTAGTGCATAATTTTTCTAAAGGTTTTTCAGTTTATTTAAAATTTGAAATAATAAAATACTGTTTATCTTTTTCTAAGTTTTAAAATTATTAAAAAAAGAAAAATTAAGAAAAGTCACTGCTCAATATCGCAAATTCTAATGATAGATTAAAAAAATAACACATAAAAATATGGAATTTCCAAACATAACTACTGAAGTAGAAATAAAAAAGGATGTATCATTTTTCAAAAAAGTATTATATCTCATGTTCTAATTGATTGCTCCTTGATGATATTGATATAATTGATTGCTCTGATATTTCTAAAATCTTAAAATCACCAAATTTTCCCTCCATTTTCTGAAAGATCTTTTGCCATTATTGAAAGAAACAATATGGAATTCCATGGCCTTAATAAAAACGTCTTCTTGAATATGTCAGAAAGGTTTGAGTTTAGATTTGATAGGCGTAATGTTATAAATTATGAATTCTTAAAATTGCAAATTTTACATTTACATTTCTAGTCTCATTTTTTTCATTCCCAAAATTTACTTGATTAGTTTTCAAAGAAATTTTTTTTATCTAATGAGCTCCCAAATTCTTACTATAATAAACTATGTGAAAATGGCTCTTTTAACATTCCAAAATTCAGTTTTTTTTTCTTTTCTTTTCAATTTATTCATTTAAATCACCAAAAACAATTTAGTCTTTATACCCAAGCATTTTAAATATTATGAGTATAAAAATTTAATTCAATATGTTCTATTCATCTAAGTATGTTTTTAAAGTATTTGCCTAAAGTAACAGCCTATTTGTAATTATAATAAATTAATACATAAATTTCTTCTAATATCAAGATTCAACAATATTTGTTGGGCTATAATTTAATTTTTGTATGACTTTTTACTAATATGTGTAGAAAATTCTAAACAGGTTATAATCCTTCTTCCCTAAAAAAAGATCCATGTGTGTATTTTATTTTAAAAGGATTAATTTATTTAAAAATAGATATAAATTAATACATATACAGTAGACTCTCTAAAATCTGCAATCTTCTGAAATCTGCATGCATTTCAAAATGCAAACAGTGAAAATTGCAATTAAGAAGTATTCTTTATAATCTTTATTCCAAATAACAGTGAACGGAAATAAAATAATTTTTAACGTTTATGGGAAAATGACAATGACACAGGATATTACACAAATAAAATGCTTTTATTTCACAGAAACTTACAACAAAATGTAAAATAGAAATCGACGAGATATGTAAACAAGTGTAAAAAAAAAGGTTTAGTAATGGCATTATCTATTGACCGCTAAAGAAAATAGCGAATTAATTTATTTTATATTTCATGCAAGGCTTTAATTAATGCATGACATAAAATATGGCCAGGCTCTTTATTGTAAATGAAGAAAGATTTTTCAGGAAACCTTACCACAAGCTAAAGCATCTAAACGCTGTTGAATTATGTAAAAAAATTTCAACCAGAGGTTCACCAGAGTTTTTAAAGAAGAAGAAATTGATGAATGAATGAACAATAAAGATGAAGTCTTAAAATCATGATGCAGATGAAGAAATTATTTCTTCAATAATGAACCCACCTGAAGATGGTAAAACTGAGTCAGTGACTGAGAAAATTGTTTGTTGAAGGTTTGGTTTTAGATGAAAATTTTGAAGTTCTTGGAGCAGCAGAGTTGTACAGACCAACAGGAAATAATGACGATTTACAGAATTAAAAAGGAACTTCAACAAAAGAAAATGGAAGTTCTCAACCAAAGGACTATATAAGAAATGTTTAAAAATTGCAACAAAAAATAATTTCGTGTATGAAAATGATAATGTACAGGTAAGTAAAAAAGATTAAAGTTTTGATTTGCTTAAATTGAATTATTACATGCTCTTTTTGGAAATAAAAAAAGATAAGTTGAAAGAAATAAATAATTTAATCTAAAATTTACAAAACTCTAAAATCTGCAAAATTCCAAAATCCGCACAGCCTCTGGTCCCAAGCTGTGTGGATTTTTAAGACTACTGCATATAAAAGGAAACTGTTTTTTTTTTTTTATAAATTATTATAAATACACTGATAACTTTTAAAGAATAGGAATTTCGGAGCTAAGAAACCACAAACCCAGCATGGCAACAAACCTAGTGGGAATGGGGGGGTGGGTGGGTGGGGAGAAAATAATGAGATAAGAGCTTGCGGCTAAAGAGGTCAAAAAAGGTTAGCCAGCTTTTTAAAAACCCCATACAACAGGCCAGGATCAGATAGTCGAGGGGCTATTTGCCGAGTGGAACTGCCAACCTCAGAGAGTGACAATGACTAGGCGAAAAGTAGTCGTGTTAAGACATTTGGCCAAAGTTTAGTCATTATTTGCTATCTGGGTTTAAACCTAACTCAAGTACTGTGTATGGGCTAAAAAATATTTTGATAACAGAATTTATTTTCAGCAAGAAACATTCTATTGCAAACAGTCATTAAAGCCTCAAAATATTTCATTGCAAGATAAAACTGCATATAGTTGAGAATATTGATTCATAACAATTGAAAACAAATTAACACACTTATTTTCAATGTAAGCAGGAAAACGGCAGAATTTTCAACTATTCTAAACTAGCTTGGAGACTTAAAAATATACATATAGTTGTAATCTACGATATTGAAGAGGAGATAAGTTGTGGTTATATAAAATCTACTATTTCAATCAATTTTACAAACTGACATGAGAAGGATACAAAGAATTTGTATTTAAGAAAAAAAATTGTGTAACTTGAGGAAAAATTCCAGAACTACTCATGATCAAAACATATACTATAAGCTTGATGCTTAGCATTTCACAGACTTATAAGGTCCAAGCATTTATAATAACACCATGCATTTATAATAAACAAAACAAAAAATTAACTGAGTTTATCCAAGAAAACAGAACAATGCAAACTCTAAAACTAGAAACACATGACTGTACAGTATATAATACTTACCATTAGTAAATGGAGCAAAAGCTTGATCCTGTTGTGGTTGTGAAGTTGGCGTTTGGCTGCTAAATAAACTATCGGCAAATGGATTGCTACTGAGGTTGTTATTGAGACACAATAAATCTTCACTTGCAGGAGTAGTTCCTTCATTAGCATTCTTTTCAGGAGGAGCTGATGTATTGAACAGGTCCAAGATTCTTTGGTTGGCAGAAGGTGTTGAACCAGCAGGAACTGGTTCTGATGGAGATGACAGGAAAGGATTTGTTTTTGTTGAACCAGCAGGAGGTGATAACAGATCATTGGTAGTCTTTTCTTTTAAACGCCTCTCCTACACAGATTACAAATGAAAATGTTAAAAAGCAAATGGATCTTAAAAATATTAAAAAGCAAATCTATGGAGCTGGAAGTAATTTTAGTTACACTTTAAGTTGTGATGGCAGCATTAGACAGGAGAAAAAATAAACATTATATAAAATACATACACTCTACTTTGTCTAGAAGTTGCAGAAACTGAGCAAACATGTTTTCCAGGCTCTTCGTAACAATATCTATAGTATGTTGAATGGATAAGGTTATCGATAAGCACATAAATCTTTAAGTTGGTGAGAGAATAGATCTTGAGTCTTCAGCACAGAAAAGTTGCTTAAGCAAAAATATGGTCTCCTAAAGTGAGTTCGGTTGTCTCAGAATGTTGTGTTAGGGGGAAATGCTGAGAAAATATCGCCTGTCTAATATGCTCATTATTCTAAAAATATTTATGCTCCATAACATGTTTTAATAGAAGAAGAAAATATATAAAATTTATAAAACTTTCAGAAGTTATTTCTCGGTAAAACTATTCTCTGAACAAAGTACTCAACAAAATAAATACAATTAAAATAATATTTTTATATTCAAGTTATTTGGAATATAAAAGAGAAAAACTCAGCTAATAATTATTGTCTAAGTGACAATTCTAATACACAAACTATTAACTGGCTACAGTCAGGTTAATAGAATGTACTGCAAATTATGCTGCTCTGCCCATATCCTTTAAAAGATTATCACGGTAAATTTAGATGAAGAAAGACAGTGTTGTTGCTCTCTTTACTTTTAAGTCTGCAGTAAAACTTACATCTACAAATTGCATTGAGAGTTGTGGGCTCACCCATAATGTCCAGTATTTTAAAATGCAATGCATAATATACAAGCAGCAATCAGATTTGTAATCAGATCGTACCATAGCAACTATAGAAATCAAATTTTCCTAGAAGCATGATACACCAGAATTACAGATTTAATTATTAACGAAACTGCATAGATTCCAATAATAAAACTACAATTTTCACTTTGACTTTCTGATGCAATGTTTTCTGAGAGTTGATTTTTAGCAACTTTTTATGAACTTTTTAGCAACTTTTACATTAAAATTTGCTGATGAGGGTGAGATTTTATTGAATCTGAAATATCCTTTTTAAATGTTTTTTAGTGTTTTTAACGTTTTATATAATTGTAATAAATTGTCTAATCTCATTGATCTTTTACAGTTATAAATAATTAACATTCAGCATGCTTTAAAAAACTGTTTAGGAATTTTTTTCTTTTGTGTCTGATCATGCACTAAGTTTTACAGCTTATAACATTGACAAATATCAACACTAAAAAATTTAGGCGTGGCCTGGGGAGAACAGTCCATCTGAAAAGTTTGGGATTTCCTACTTAAATGTGATCTAAAACTGCAAATTACCCCTCCCGCTAATTCCATGTCCCTCCCTAGAACTGTTTAATTCTCCCCAGCATAAAAATGTTTAAATTAAATACTGAGTGTCAGGATTATAATTATCAAGATAATTAGGTTAAGTAATAGAACTGCTTTGCAATATTTACTCAAAAGTGATGCTTAGCTCAATATTAAGAGCGATAAATTCAGTGACTAATTAAAATAAGGGTATTTAAATACAATGGCTTTTTTAAAAAATTATGCTCTTATCCATCATAATGTATTTAACAAGAGAAGTGTTAACATTTACAGTTATTAAAATTGATTTGCATATGAAATATGTGAAAAATGAATGCGCAACTAATATTCAAATATATTTTTTATATTCAGGTAAAAATGAACATATTATATAGTCATGCTTTTGAGGAATAAATATGCTTGATATACAGCTATCTCTATAATGATCAATAGTATTTTTGTTGAATGTGTAGGACAAATTTTAAATCATGATGCTAAGAGAGGAAATAATCTGATTTTTTTTTCTTTAAGAGTCTTTTTTTTCTTTCTAATCTTTCTATTGGTAATAATTTTTTCTGCTATATTTTTGCTAAAAAGGTACTTGTGTTTTTTCACTTCACCAGTATGATTCAACACCAATAACGTATTAGCATTGAAGTACATGCACTTTTATCAAATTACTGGTACTGCATGTCATATAACATGCACTTACTCAAATTTTACTTATGTGGAAGAAAGAAGAGTCACATTTGAGCAATAAAATGCTGATTGGTCCGAACAATTGCCCAAGAGAACCCTTTATATAGTTTGTACATATAATTTTCTAAAAAGTTCAAAAAATTAATCAGTTACAATATATTTTGATGTGTAACACACTTTTGATAAAAGAATTTGTTCAAATTTACAATACTTCTTATATGCCAGTTATAAAATCAAAGATTTAACAAAAAGAAAGACTCATGAAGTTTCTTTGCAAAAAAGCAAATATATGTTACACAGTGAACATCTAAAACTCAAAAAATAAAGCCAAAATTACGGTGTGCACTATAACACCAGAATATATGGTATGTAAAACAAATGGAAGATCTTAAGAGTACGTTCTGATGTCAAATTTATATATTATTGGCATTAAGTCACATTATTTACTAACAGATTACTTTTGCAGAAAACAATTGGGCAGTCCACGTCACGTGTGGGACAGACAGCATTTTTACATATTACTACTGTTTTAACAATGTTGTTATATCCTCAAATTAAAACAACTATGCTAATATGAAAATCTAGGGTTTTTTGTTATTTCTAATGTATAGTTTACATTTTAACAGCTTATAAGTTAATAGATGTAGGCATTTATGTAAGTGTCATGTGCAGGACATTTTGTCTGTTTTTCATGGAATGACCCTGAAGCGGGCAGATTACCGAGGTCTAGGATTTAAAATGTGGAGATTTTTAAAGCTATAAAAAATGGGCAGCTTACTTAGGTCTATGGTTTAAAATGTAGAGATTTTAAGACTATTAAAGTGCCATTCCATATCACGTGTGGGATGCTTTTTTATTGCTGTTTAACAATATTGTATCCTCAAATTAAAACAACTATGCTAATATGAAAGTCTAGGATTTTTTAAATTTTTAATGTATAGTTTATATTCTAACAACTTATAAGCTAATAGATATAGGTATTTATGTACGTGGCATGTGGCTAATTTGTCCATTTTTCACAGAATGGCCAAATTGGTAGGAAAGTACACAAATAGTATTAAACACTATTTCTACCAAGAGGTGTCAAAAGACACCTTTCAAATTTTAACTTACATTATCTAAGTTTAATCATTTCTCCACAATTAATTTTTTGACTTTTCGTACAGTAATTGTTAAATTAATTCAGCGATATCATTTTCCTTCAACTCATCTTGGATCTAAAATGTGCATATGGTATACCTATTTCTATCATAACAGTGTCTAATCTTAAACCATTTTACATATAAATACCAACACCATTTTATAGCTTCATATCAATTATAATCAGATTTGATAATCCTGATTTCATTTGTAATGGAAAATACAGTGAAGAATGCTCTGAAATTGATGAAAGTTCACTGTCTTGAAGATGAGTTGAATGATTCTTTTGAAAGTGATCATGAAATCGATAGCGATTATGAAAATTACTTATCAAGTACTAATGAAGAGGAATATAATTTGAATGCAAGTAGTGGACGAAAGAGAATGAGATTGTTGATGGATTCTGAAGACGATATTGGAGAATGCAATGAACAACAAAATATTGAAATCGCTATTGATGGAACAGTTTGGTAAAAGTTCAAAACAAGTTCCTCTCCTGGCAGACCACCTCTCCCTACCATTTTCAAAGATTTATCTGGTCTAACTGGACAAGACAAAAAATTATGATGGGCAAAGTAAGCACCGCATTGAATTTACTATTTGACAATAATATTATGAAATACATTATAAAATGTATCCAAAATGGAAGCTCAAAGATTTTCAGGAAAACAATGGAGTTTAGCTCTTGATACATTAGAGGCATTTATAGGTATTTTATACGAACAAAAAACGTTAACACATTGTTTTTATGGAATAAAAAATGTGATCTTTCAAATTTTTTTCAAATGTCGTAAAATGAAATTACTTTATGGAAATGCAACAATTTTACGTTTTAATAATAAAAACAAGCGGAGCCAAAATTTAGGGGGGGATAAATATGCTTTGGTATCAAGAGTATAGAACACATTCATTAACAACTATACTGAATAAGTCAGATAAATTTCACTTAAAATTTTGGTTGGCATCTGGTGTGAAAATCAAATATATGTTGAATAGATTTCCGTAATCAGGGAAAGATGAAATGAGGCTGATAACAATTTTATTGGGCGAGTCCATTTTGAAGGTGGCTGAACTATTTACTGGACATAACAGAACTGTTAGCACCGTCAATTTTATTCAGAAATTTTTTCCTGGCGACAAACCTTTTGCAAAAAAAAAACTTCTTTAGTTAGAGAACTGTCAAAATATGCAAAAATACAAAAGGATATAATGGAACTCTTTACAATGTTGCTTATGTATCGAATAACTGCACTCTAACAATCTATAAAAGCAAACTGAACAAAAGAGTACTTCTACTAAGTTCTGTAACAGTGGAAAAAAAAGTAAACATCTTCCAGAAATCATTAAATTTTTAAATTTTATAACAGCACAAAATTTGGGGTCGATATGACTGACCAAATGGCAAGAAAGTATAGTGTGAAATGTAAATGCCATAGATGGCCTATACATATGTTTTACAATATACTTGATTTAGTCAGAATAAATGCATGGGCTCTATACAAAGAAACAGCAAGTGAAAATATTTAACGTAAATATATTTTATTCCAGTTAGGAGAAGAACTTCCAGTAGAATATAAAAAAATGCCTAGAACACTCATTAGTCATCAATGATGTAAAACTACATCTTTTCCAAGTAGACAAAAAAAGTGTCAAATAAAATATTGCTCAGATAATAGAGTAACGAAAACCTGCTTGCAGTGTGAAAAGTATATGTGTGAAAAGTGCTTAGTAAAGCAACCATTGATTTGTAAAAACTGTAGTATTGAATAAGGAAATAATTTTATTACAATGCTATTTTTATGATTACTTTTTTTTTTTTTTTTTTTTTTTTTAAATACAAAGATTGAATTTTTAAACATGAGACAATGTTTGTTAAGTTAATAATATTGCAATGTTTGATTATCTGCCTAATATAAAAAAATGAAGAGAAAAGCAAGACTGATTTCATTTATATTTATATTTTGTAGATTGATTAATTAAGTTAGAAGTTACAACTTGATTAAATAATCTCTAAAAAATAGGCAGCAATGTATCAATAAATGTATTGATCAACTTATCTATATTTAACTTATAATTTGAAATCCCAACAGTTTTGGCAATTATTTGCTTTTAAATGCAAAGATGTCAAAAACTACCTCTTGGTGGAAATAGGTATACACAAAATTGCGGTAGAAATAGAGTTAAACCTTCTGACTGCCAAGCCAGAGATAGCTCATTCACTGAAGTGTAGTTTTCTCTTCAATACATGCATAATTTAAATTCATAAAATGCTACAGATTTAACATTGTTTTAAAACTCTGAGTAATAATTAATATTCTGAAGCTTTATCTTCATTGTACATAAAACTTTTGGAATAATAATCTTTTACAATAATTTTTTAAAAATTACAGTGAAAACATTGAAATTTATGCCTTTTTGCTGAACAGTCAGAAAATTAAGGATATATTAGAAAAAAAAAAAAAAATAGAACTGGCATATTATATACAATTCTAATTTATCAAATTTATTAAAAGTGATTTCAGTTATAATATAAATTAAGAACAGAAACATTTACTTTCTAAAGTTGATGAATAAAATTTAAGAATTATGGGAAATAAAATTAGACATTTTTATGAAAATACTTTAAAAAATAAATGCACATATAATTAGAAATATGCAACAACCGGATGTTTCCTTTGTAGAGTCAAAATGTGGATAAATAGAAAGTATCTAGCCAATAACATATATCTTAAAAGAAAAATAAAACTCATTTTAAATTAAAAAAAGTATTGCATGTTTTCAGAGAAAAATAAAAGCAGATAGTAGAAGAAAAACTACACAAGTTAAAATAAGATTTATATAAAACAAACACAAAAATTACTTGTTTGACTTGTTATAATTAAAGACACAAATATGTACATCATCTACTTAACTGATTATTTACATAAAAATTTGTAAATAATGTACTTGGCTGAATATAATCCAACTTTCAAACATGTAACAAAATGCATAAACTTTTCTGGTATCTGAATAAAAAGTACCTGAAATTCAGTCATATTTACATTTTTTTATTCAGCAACCCAATATCGACACAAGATAGAAATTATTAACTTTAGTATTGTAACCTGCTATTAGAATTAACACTGCAATTCAAAGCTACCAAAGATTCATAGCTTCATTAATACAGTCAGGCCGATATCAAAACCTGACATTACTGGAAACAGCAAATTAGTGTTGTCATAGACACCAGTGTCTTTTGATATTGAAAAGTATGGCAAACCAAAACCTAACTTTAGAATAAATGCAACTTCAGGAAATCGAAATGTGCAGCGCACAGTAACAACAGCTATAGTTGAAAATATTAGATTTAAAAAAAAAAAAAAAAAAAATTGAGATTGTGTACAAACTTTTTGAAGCTGCATATCTTGACCTACTTAGCTTCTCTGAAAATATAAGGGAGAATCCGATATAGTTTGAGGCAGTTAGCAAAATGTTTCATGCTATCCCAGTTAAAGGAAAATAAGATTTAAGTATTAGATTTTTTTTGTAATCAAGCAAGAAACCCAAATAAGATTTAAGTAGAGTATAAGATTGATTTGTAATCAAGAGAGAAACCCAATTAAATACATGCATAGTTTTATGGTTAGATTAGTAAATATTAGACCCAAATCAAACACCAGATTTGAAATAAAATCCGTGAAATAGATAACACAGACCTCAAATATTACTTTAGTATAACATGCATATAAATTATTAGAAAAAGGAAAAGCAAGATTTAAGGAAAAGCATTTGTTGTATATTTATTGCTACATCAAATTTACTTAAAATATTTATTTACTTATTTGGCAAATAAAATCTTGTAATAACTAAAAATAAACTAATCTAAATTAAAGTTTTGAAAATTTATAAGAAAAAGAAAATGGGTAGTAACTTTAGTAAAATATACAACATTATTAATGCTCCAAGTAATTTCTATAAATTCCTATCTTTTCTCTTACATCTGTTAAAAAGTTCAACTGTCGCTTAAAAATGAAAGTTACAACAAAACACGAGTTTCATATAGTACAAAGGTATGAATTAATAAACTTGCAATATAAAGATAGATATGTTTCTGCGGCAACCAGAAGTACCATATAATTTTTCAAAACATATAGGGTACTTCTAGTTGACTTAGAACATTGAAATTTAGCACAAAAGAAAGTCTTATAGCGCATGGTAAAGGAAAAAATCTGAAAATCAATTTATAAATCTATGTCAATTTATTATGCAACAAACTCATGAATTCCCATAACAAAAAGTACCAATCGCGGATAAAAAAGTTTTTTATTTTTATTTTCTCCCTTTACATATGCTATAAGACCTTCCTTCATGCCAAATTTCGAAGTTCTGAGTCAACTGGAAATACCTTATAATTTTTAATCTCAACACACATAGTCATGTCCTAGGTCACCTTCCAGTTGACCTAGGACACAAAGGTAGGTCTTACAGCACATATAATGGAAAAAATCCGAAAATCATTAGTTTACACACACACACACACATATATTATATATATATATATATATATTCATACAGTCGGTATTCTCCATTATGAAATTCATAAGTTCGTCAATTTTTTTTTTTTTTTAATTTAAACAGAAAATGATGTTACGCTTTAAAAAACACAATTTCGCTTATAAAACTTATATTTCTGAACTTTTTCACCCCACTGATATTGAGTTTGAGACGCTAGGCAAAATATTTCAATAACTGAAAATAATGTCATATTTAAAAGAAAACGAGAATTTTATTTGATCAAACAAAATATATCTAAAAGTTATAAATTTCTGATATTTTTATGTGGCGGTGCTGAGCGTAGAACCTCAAATCATGAGTGGAAATTTCCATATGGAAAATTTTAAATAGCTGACAAACATGACTTCAAGCCTGGAAATATATTTATTAATAGCCTATTACACATTAAAATATTTTTAAATGGTTAATATGGATATGAGACTGTGAAATTGATGTTAGGTTTACATTTCAATGGAAAAAATTCTATAATTATGTCAAAGTGAAATAATTTTTGCTTATTTTTCATTTCGTAATGCCGAACATAAGAGTCTCAATTGATATCTTCATCATAATTACTTAACTTGATTATATGTTACTGATTACATATAAGGTTTAATTTTTCAATAATTTTAACAGTTGAAGTTTATGAAAATAGTATTTTTTTAAACTTTAGGTTGAAATATGTATTCGGATAATCAGACTAACCCGTGAAGATGGATTTTTTTATTGTAATTATTTTTGTAGGTTTATTATAACTAATGTAACAGTTCCTTTTGTAAACATTTTCTTTAGTTGAAATTCAACGGGTTCCATCTTGTTAAAAATTAATGATTTTCAGATTTTTCTCCTTTATATGAGCTGTAACACTTCCTTCATGCCAAATTTAAGGTTCTAGTCAACTAGAAGTATTCTATATGTATTAAGACAATAAAGTTATAAGGTGCTTTCAGTTGACCCAGAACCTTGAAATTTGGCATGGAGGAAGGTTGTTATAGCACATGTAAGGGAAAAATCTGAGAACCATTAATTTGTAAAATTCTACATAGTTTTATTGTGTGATTTTACATAGCTGGGATTTCCAAAAGAAGACTATAATGATTCAGTTTTTTCCTTTTCATATATGGAAACCCAAAAGCAATATTTGTTAATCTACGTATTGGCTTAAATGTTTTACAAAGTAGCCAATAATACTTCCATAACTAATTTGCCAATTTTAATGAACAGATCCTTTCTGAATTTCATACAGTAGACTTCCTAAAATCCGCATATCATCTCGCATGTTAACAATCAATCTTTCAGTTCAGATGTAGGGGCAAAATTACAGAATTTTTTTTAAATATCATTCCGTATGTATTTTAATATGTAATTCTCAATAATATTACTGAACTTGTAGTTTTTCATGAAAGAACTATAAATTTATTTCTGAAAAAAAAAATACAGATATTGCTGATATCATTGGTAATCAAAATCTTTTTTACCAAATATATTTATGTATTAATCAAGCTTTTTTAGTTATTAAGACTGGCTAAACCTGAAATAAAACTTCCTTACTTTATGATTTTGATGTGAATTAACAGGGTACCTTTATGAGGAAAGTTTCATTGAATAATTCAAGGAAACTGCATCACCTTTATTATGCATATTTAATTATACATTATTATTTACTTCATCTTTACTTTTAATAATTTAATCTTTTTTTCAAATTATCTTACTTTTTATCATTTTAGTTAGTTACTTTAATCATTTTAACATTTTATTATAATGTAAGCATTCACTATAATTTTGATTGCATTATTACATTCAAATTACTGTATAAAAAAAGTAAATAAAGCAATGACCAGAAATCTGCACAACCTCTGGTCTCAAACTGTGCGGATTTTAGGGAGTCTACTGTATTAAATAAATTTCCTAATCAATCTTTAGATATTAAAGGGAGGGGGATATAGAGGTAAGTTTTTTCTTAATTTGCAACATAGAGAGTTAATAAAACAAACAACTGCTACAAAATCAGAAATAAGGGGTAAGTTCACTTTTGCAGCAGAATACTAGAAAGCAGTAAAAAAAATAAATAAATAAAATAATAAATATAGGAACGGCTAATCAGTGTATACAATATATTAAAAAATCTTCAATTAAAATAACATACTACTCAGAGTAATAAAATACAAATATATTCCAACAGTTTTGAACAATAAAAAAATTGTTCATCATCAGGGAAATATCCAGGAGGAACCAACACATTGTAATATCTACATTACACAATTTTCAAAAACTAATATTGACGTTCTTTAGCAGGAGTTTCCCAAGGTTCATTTTTAAACACTGTAGTAGTGCCATCTGTTGAATAAAATCAGATTTAATGTTTACTGAAACATAATTACAGTTTTCAGAAATTCGATAGAAATTCAACAGATGGTGCTACTACCGTGTTTAAAAATGAACTTTGGGAAACTCCCGCTAAAGAACGTCAATATTCATTTTTGAAAATTGTGCAATGTAGATATTATAATGTGTTGGTTCCTCCTGGATATTTCCCTGATGATGAACAATTTTTTTATTGTTCGAAACTGTTGGAATATATTTGTATTTTAATAGTGTGTGTTGTATGTTATTTTAATTGAAGATTTTTTAATATATTGTATACACTGATTTGCCTTTCTTATTTTTATTTATTGTAACACAGTGTAATGAGTCATTTTAATAATTAAAAAAAAATCTTGCTTTTCCTTAAAAAGGCATGCAATATGAAAAGAGCACAGCTTTGAGATAGCATACTGACCGAATCCTCCCAAGCAGGCTGTTCCCAGAGAAGAGGCGAATCTTTGTCAAACTAGGGCAAGAGAGCAACATATCATGAAAAAGCAGCATTCACAAAAAATCATTGTAAAGGCAGGATTCAAACTAAATGTGGCAAACATAAGATGCTTCAAAAGCTTTAAAATATTAGTTATGAATAAAAATAAAAAAGTCAACAACATACTCTGGAATAAGTAAATTGTTTAAATAAAGACATTCTTGTTATTAATCCAGGAACAAAATATTAATGCTGTAAAAATTAAAAGATCATAACCATTACACTAAAACAAACAATTGAAGAGATTACTGTTAACAATAACATTTTTGATTAGATAACATCTTATCATTTTAATCTAATGTTTATCACTGCCTTTATTCACAAAATAATTAAGTTATTTTCTCAACATTTTACATTGGGACAATTTATATACATCATAAGTATAATATAATGTTTCAGAAAAGATAGGGAAGCCGAAGAACTAAAAGAATATGAAGGCTTCAGAGTTGTGCAGTATCATAAATACATGTATTTGTATTTTAAACAGATAAAAGAAAAAAATATTTGCAATGCTTTTTCCAAGTATTTTGTAGTTTTAAAATACTCAAAATTTTCATGATATCAGATTGTTTTATTTAAGCCACAAATCAAAAATTTGCAAGAAAAATTTAAGTCTAGTCTAAGGGGGGTTTTTTTCCTTCCTTTTTTCTTGTGGAAGTTAATATAAATATTCTTTTCCAACTAATGACACAGTAAGAATGTTGATGAATAGGATGTTCAGCTTCTGCAGAAGCATTTTTGCTGAATAATTATAAAAATTGTTTTTGTAATTCATAAAGATGCTATGGGAATTACAAAACATTACTGTGTATAATAAAGCACACAAAGTACTACCATAAAGTACATATCACAATTACTGTGCAATTGATATGAAAGATCATTCAGAGGTTTGTAGCATATTACATTTTTAAAGTATATTTGGAATGTAACACAGATATAGAAAAGACTTGCAAAGAGATAGTTAATACTTTTAGCAGGACCCGTGAAAATATATCAAGGTAACTAACAGATTGTAATAATATACTGTGTGCAACATAATATGGGGATTATTTGAAAGGAATATCAATTGATGACAAAGGAAAATTTAAAATAAAATGCCAACTGTTTAAAAGATTTGTTTGGGTTACAAATGGAATTTTTGAAGAAAAAAAGCTTAAAGACTTGTTTAAAGATTTTAGTTTTATTGAGCTGAGCAAACAAATCCCATTATGTTTCAATGGTAACTTTAATCCTTTATAGTGCAATGGTAACTGTGATGCTACTATTCTGAAACTGTTTGGACAATTAGCAAATAATGCAGATTGTTTGGCTGTACATAAGTTATGCCAGGGGTTAATAGAATAGTGTACATGCAGTGAAAAGAAGTATATTGATATTTGAGCCCCAATGTATAAGAAAAAGTATTAAGTCAAATATTTTAAACTACTTTATATTCAGTAATGATAAATATTTGTAAAACAAAATGAAGTGAGGTGGATTGGAAAAGGAAAATGACATATTAAAAAGACAAAACCTTTATTAATCTTTGCAATAAATAAAAAGTAATATTTTTAAACACTTATTGGCTACAAAAGAAAAACAACTTATTTGAAAAACATACTCCAGAGCTTAATGACACAAAATGAAACTTTAATCAAATTATCACAGTTCAGAAAATGCATTTTATTTGTGAATTGTGATTTCACTAATCAAATAGCTTTATCAAAGTTAAAGTTGAATTGGCTTGAAATGTAATCTTTATAAAAGGATAAACCTTAACTTCCAAAGTCAGTCATTTAAAAATAAGTAAACGATAAATAGTTGCAAAAAGTTCCCCAGCACTTCCATTTGTAGCAAGATTGACCCTGTCACTGAACATCCTGCGATTTCCAAGATCTTTGTTTTTATATTCTAATTCTATATTTTAAAAACTCATTAACAAACAATTTTCACATATTTTAACTCTAAAATATATGTAGATTTGAAATATGTAATAAAATAAATGTGCAATTTTTGAACATAATTTTGATTAAAAAAAAAAAAAATGCAGCAAGAGGGTTAACAGAGGGTAGTTTCATTGTAGTTTAATCAGACACTACTTGAAATCATTACTAAGGCGAAACAAAGTTAAAATTCTAGTTGTATAGAACTTTCTGATATAGATTACTCTCTTCTATTTTGATACAACCTTGATTAATAATTTGGCTCCAAATTCCTTCAGGACAACTCTTCTGAGACATGACCAAGAACACGATTCAGGAAAACCACTCTCCATAGGATAACAAACTGAAAGGTCCAAATCGGAAGTGAAGTTAAAAAGAAAAGTTAGCCAGATGCTAAAACTTCACTGCTTATTTCTTCAAATACCAGATTGAATTAATCAAAAGATTAAAATATGACATGACATTATAATTAGTAAATACATGTTCATACTGTGACAGTGTATAAAACAGCATTTAACCAATTTCACTGGTGACAGGTATGGGGATACAGTGCTTTTACCCCCCGAGTTATTTCGAGGCAAACGGTGAAGTGGTTAATTAGACATAGGCAAAACAATTGTTGTTGACATTTTCTTTGTCTGGACTTTCATTCGAGATTTTTTAGTACAAGCCTTACTTTTTATGTAATCTATAAAAAGTTATTACTTTTAAACAGGTAAGATGAAATTTTCTAGAAGCTAGGAATGTTTTAGCAGAATGTTTTTTTTAAAGAGTTTTCAAAAAGTGATGCAGGGAAATGCAGGATGCTTTTGTTTTCTGTATTTATTATTATTATTTTCCAATATTGCATATGTGATACCTCACATTAAAGGAAAACCTTTTAAGTCAAAGGACTGATGCAAAATCATTAAAATATTCGATGTCAACTGTAAAAAAATAATCAACAATGATTTGAGTCTTAGGCCAAAGCGCACACTGTTTGCCTTTTTCCATGACATTTTGCAGATGCACTACATGTTGCAGAAATGCCCATTTATCCGAAGAAAAATGGAAAAAAAATGTCACAAGATCAGAAAAAAAAAGTAAAATTCATAAACAATATCATTAACCATTAAAAAACATTTTTTACTGTTAATTAAAAAAAACCCTTAAAAATTAGAAAATTTAATATAGATAGGTGTTTACTAGTTCCATTAAACAGATACAAAAAGGAAAAATACCTTGAGTTGACTCATCACTTCTGCTTCTTCCTCAACAGCTTTCCTTACACTTTCATCCACCTTCAGACCATTAACTACTTCTTGTTGAGGTGAGTTGCTTTCTCCAGCACTACCAAATGCATTGCTCGTATGACACAAAGCAGACACAGCATTTTGAAAATTTGTTGATCTAATTGTTTAATTGAAGGTGTGCAGGAAGGTAACATGCAGGTAAAAAATACAAGCAAGACATGAACGGAAAATAAAAGATCCATGCATAGCATGCTAAACAAAATGCATGCATAAATGAACATAACAAAAATTAAACAGAAATCATAAAATTAAGAAAGAAACTTATGAAAACTAAAAATAGGTATAAATCACTACACTACAGGGGAGAAAAAATAAAATAAAAAATTAAGCATTTAAAAAAAAAAGGTATGTTTGCGAAAAATCCAGTTACTTTATAGTAAATAGCTCAACAGTGAATGTTTAATATTTGATACATGATACTTAAAAAAAATTTTTGACCTTAAAACTTACTTTGTTAAGAGAAAAAAAAACCTTTTTAGATATATTGTTGGTACACATATTGAATGAGTGATGTTCCACCCTCATCCCTTTTTAAAAATTAGATGTAATGATAGTTAAAAAAGAAAGAGTTCCGATTCTACAACAATTTATATTAGCAATAATTTGATGTGTGTGTATATATATTTTAATTATATCTACCATATATATATATATAAGTGATTAGATCTCAATTATAAAGAACATATTGAGGCAAACATACAACCCCATTTCGTATATATACTAAAGACCATGGGGAATCTATTTGCAAAGAAAGAAATAGCTCACATTTTCAGCACCAAGGGCAATAGTAGCACAACAGGCTGATTTGGGGCTGAAAATAGGTATAAAAAACTAAAAAATGATCATTTTATGAGACTTAACTATTAGATAATTGGAAAAAAACATTTGCATTAAAATAGTCATTGAATGTTAGTAAATTACTTAATTCCTTTTTTTTTTTTTTTTTGCATATTTTACTGCCCAAAATCAGCTTGTAGAGCCACTTTCATCTCCGGTGCAAAAGATAAACTATTTTTTTCTTTATAAATTGATTCTCCATGTATATAAAATGGTGTTGCGTTTTCCATAGAATGTTCTACAAACATTTATCAGGGTTGCTACTTATGTATGAGAATGAAATTCCCTGACTTTTCCAGGTGTATTTTAGAAAAATTTCCGTCCAGCGATGTAATGTGAACTAGACACCTTGAGGGTAAAATAAATATTGTATCACTCGAAAATATTGAATTTTTCTAACTATAGGTAATATTGATTGAAATTATTACATATGCATCCCCCTCCTTCCCCACCAAGAGACATAGAAATTAGGCATAGATTCCTTAAAAATGATTGTTTCAAATAAAGTTTCCCTCAAACTGAAAAAAAAAAAAAAATCCATATAATATTTTGTATTGAATCATAATTCATTTAGAGCAACTATCACAATCTCACTTAAGCCCAACTTTAGGCAAAGGGGTTAGAGAAGCAAACATTTCAGGTTGGGGGTTGAGTAGATTTGAAATGATTTATAAGTTATATTAATTGTAGCTGAGGAAATTTTAAGAGAAAGGAGACTTAAATGAAACTTCTAATAACTGGAATTTGCAAAAACATAAAAGATTTTTCTCATCCATCATCCGACTATTTGATTTACGATACTTATTCGGCAATCATGATAAAATTTTGTTAAATTCCCTGACTATTCCAAATTTTGGATAAAATATTGAAATTCCCTGACCTTTCCCCTGACTTATTAGGCCAATTTCCAAATTCCCTGACTTTTCCAGGTTCTTCAGGTTGCATAGCAACCCTGATTTATACTTTAATTATGGCCACACAGTAGATAAAAAGGAAACTATTTTTGATCCTCCTTACACACTTGCAACAAAGAATTTGTGCAATGGGCTTCAAACAATTGTTAGATATTTTTTTGTTGTTTGAAGTTGATTTACTATAACATTTCTTTGGTCATAAATAAATGGTTGGCATTGTAAAAAAGGTGTGTGTACTTGATCAAGAGATTAACGCAAGTAGTTATTTTCCAACTGGGTGAAAAATGTCCGGACCAGGATTCAAACAAGGGATCTCTTGGCTGAAACTGCCAATGTAATGCTAACAGAGCTATCCTGGATGTATTTGGAAGACCTAATTCACCTAGCTAGTCTTTCTGATCATAGCATCTGTCCTGGTAGAAGTCCAGTAGCACAGTGGTCGTCAGCACACCTGTCTGCTACACTACAGGTCGTGAGTTGGGCTCCCGGCTGGGCAATGTTCACTCATCCTTTCATCCCTTTGGGGTCGATAAAGTGAGTACTAAGCTCACTTGGGAACTAAACACCGAGGTTCTCGCGTTTATCTAACCACCCAGCCGGGGCACATGCTGCATAGCACCTCAGGGTCCAGCGTCAAGTAAACAGAGTTGGGCACTGTAGGCCCTGATCCTTCATGGATTGTACAGCCACAGGTTTAGGGGGTTTTTTTAGTTTATCTGTCCTGATATATGAATCAGACCAGATGCTGTGATCATTAAGGTTAGCTGGGTGAATTATGTCATCCAGATTCCCCCGGGATAGCTCAGTTAGCAGAGCATTGGTAGCTTCAGCCAACAGATCCCTGGTTCGAATCCTCACCCAGTGGAAAATTACAACTCATACGATTTATTTACCAATTAGAATAATGCATTAAAATTAATCTAATACAGTATAGGCTTATGTCTCCAAGCTATTCTTTGAAGTAAGAAATTCAAGGATTGGTCTGGGTGGGATAGCCCCTTTCCCTTCTTTAGCAATGTAGAAATAAATCCCTTTCTCTGGAACAAGATCTGAACCTAACAGATTAAAAAATGCTTGGTTTTTCATTTATGGGTTAAATTTCTGCAGACTGGCAATCAGTACTACAGGTTATCTAGTTCCTCAAAATCTCTTTAGTCTTTCAGTCTTACAAGTATCTTTTACAAACAAGCATAAATTACAGAACAAAACACTTTTTTCTAATTTAAAATATAAATGTAATGCATGCACAGCTTAAAAATATGAAATACAATGAGAAAAACTAGCAAAACAAAAGTTTTAAGTTAAACCATGCACTTCACAGTTAATTTAACAGCAAAATAATATGAATATATTGAATAGATGGATAAGTTTTTTTGCATACACTGTAACATGCAATAAATTCTAGGACAATTTCTCAATACATAAGGTGAAAAAATAAGAAGATACAATAAAACAGAAAAAAATTATTGAAATAATACAATTAAGAATTATTTCCACCACTGATTTAAATTACTAATCATTCAAAAATATATGCATAGTTTATGATATACTTCAAATAAATGGATATTATAATTTTAGAACATCTTTTTGAAATAAAGCAACTTGTTTTTTAACAGAAAAAAAAAAGGCATTTAGGGACATTTAAATTGCCTCTGATCAGCCAAAATGTACACTTTTACTGTCTTTTTTTCAATATCTTCTAAAAAACGTTCTGAGTACCACTTTTGATTAAAGATGCAGATTAAAAAAGTAAGCTTGTCTCTTAATTTAAAACTAAAAAATTAAATGACAAAAAAATTTAAATCTTAAGAAAAATACTTAACTATCATTGATTGAAACAATGATATGTTACACCAGCTTACACAAGCCAGAAACACTCAACTTTATCAATATTTAGGAAATAATAAAGTAAAATACCATTAATCTTTTTCCATATAGATTATTATATTTCTATATAAAACCATCAGTCTACTAAAAGTAAATTCATGATCAAATAGCAGACATTAAAATTAAATATACATTGAGATTTAACACGAATTTAAAAAGATAGTGACACTTGTGTACTATTTATGCTAGTAAGATACATCTCTAACAATGGTACTGATACTATTAGAGCAACTCTTTATAGCAACTGTTTAATTACTAGTTATACATGCAACAAATTGTATTTAATCACTTCACCGGCGACAGGTATGGGGAAACAGTGAAGTGGTTAATATGTATTATATTTATTGTAAGTATATTCTATGGTATATATTGCTCTATGAAAGTAAGTATGCATTGTAAAATAAATACACTTTATAAAATATAAGTAAACAGATATAAAATGCATGTATATAAGTACGGAAAATTAAAATGTATGCAAGTATAAAAGTAATGTATTAGGTTATTTATGCAAATTAATTTAAGTTTCTATTGCAAAAAGTATGTAAGCAAGCAAGTTAGATACAAGCATGGATGTACATAAGTATGAAGTTAATATATTCAGTTTCTTAAATATTTACTGTAGTTTGAAGTTACTTGGATTCTGGGATGTTACATGAATCCAAAACAAAAGTTTTAAATTAGTGTCTAATGTACTGAGAGAATCAATGTGGATTTGTGATTATTCTAACGGTTAATACCCCTACGTGCTGAACTATACTTCAGCTCTTTTTGAAACATTTGCATTGTGATAAAAACAAAACATTTTGTGACCTAATAATTTACACTTCCACATCTTTGCATACTGCAGTTACACAAAAGATAAAAAGAAATTTACATTTCATGTTAAGTCCTTAAAGAAGGGAAAACAAACAAGACAAGATTATCTGGATAGAAAATTACTTAACACTATAAAATTTATAAGTAATTAATGGTGTGCTGATAACCTAAATGCAGAGTTACTTCGACCCACTTCTTGGCATTCCTACTATTAGCTCACACTCTCCCTATATTTATTTATTTATTTATATATTTATCTTGTTCAAATTTTCAATCGTTAATAAAATACTCATTATTCATCCTATCAAGTTGAAATAAATTTTTTAAAACTCGTACTGGATGACAATTGATGTTAATACAGTTTTTTCAAATATTAATTAATTAATTAAATTTTAATTAATTTTAGTTTTGCATGGGAAACAAAATGGCGGCCATTGGTTGTTGAAGATCAGTGAAAGTATTTTCAATAAGGGGTTACCATAGGGGGGACCCTGTTCTGTTGCCAAATACAACCAAGTTTGTCGCCAACTTGGCGATATATCACCAAATTTGGCAGCCAAAATGAGTCGCCAAAAGTGATGCCAACTTGGCGATATCTGTAATATTTCGCCAAATTCCCATACAGTCCCATTGTAAACCTACTTGCTTATAGAAAATCAACAAATTGAGATATTTTAACGCAACAAAAACTAATATTAGCTTAAGGGATTATATTAAAATTTTTCTTTGATAACCTAAGTAGGAATTGACTTTAAAAACAAAATTTGTATATTACTTGTTTTTAAATGAAATTTATTAAAATTTCTCTGCAAAAGTAATTTTTAATTGTTGCATTTTTGTTAATTTTATTTCATTAAACAATTTAGTCACTATTCACATGGATTTGCAGATCTAAAATGAAAAAATCCAACAAACTTACAAAAGATCTCCCTGGAAGCAGAAAATACAGATCTTTACAGCTGAAAATTTAGAATGTTTATTGATCAGGAGAAATAAATGTCAAAGAGGCACAGCCCTTTTTCAAATACTTATGCGTATGGATATCTTGTACTATAAGTGGTGCAAAGTAAAAAAAATGCTCAAAAATGCTCAATTGACACTCACAAAAAGTATTTTTTATTCCTCGCAAGCTTCAGTGTAAAATAACTTTTCCATGTATTATTTTCTTATTAGGACAAGTTAGCAAGTCGAAGGATTTCTACAATATCCAATTCCACATCACACAATTTACTATGTGAAATTCAACGTATTTTCTAATTTAATTTCCAGTTTAAATACATATTTTTATAATTAAAATGATAATCATGTAAAACAAAATGAAAACTTGATAGTAAACCAAAAAAAGTTACACAATGTTGATAATTACAATTGAATTTAGTGTTAAAAAAACACCATATAGTGTATCTGCATTTGAATCTCTTAACATGAAATCAAAAGGTGCACTAATTCCCCCCCCCCCCCCCCCCTAACAGTTAGACTAAAAAGACGTGAAATATTTGATGTCAAGAATAATTTTTGTAGTCGTCAAATGCAATAATTTAGGTGCATTTGACGATTAATGACCGCTAATTTTGACACTATTCTGGGTGTTACTTGAATCCAAATTTCAATAATTTATCCCGCATAGAGAAATTGTGTTTTGGAATAGACTAAAAACCTTAGGAAAATATCAAAAGCAGTAAAAATTCAGTTATTAGCACAATTAATATTTTTTAGACTATAATTTAGCGAGAAACATAACAAAATAGTTTAATTTTTTTTAGTCCAAGTAACCCCAAGTTATGGTACCATAGTTCAGAGTATCTTCCTGGCATAAATAACACACAAGTATCAAAATAGTTCAAGTTGACTATTTCAAAAATGGTGCCTTATATTGAATTCAAATGATGAAAATTATTTTTAGAATGTAAAAACATACTGACATACCTTGCAGCCGTAGAGGCAGCAGGGGTAGATCCCTTTCTTCCCTCTAGTTGTGCAAGATGCTGTTCCAGTGCCTCCAGAAGACTACTTGGAGCCTTTGAAAAATTAAAATTATTACACATGCAACAAATGACACTTTATGATATGCTCAAACAGACATATTGATTAGCAATTTCAATTATCAATAATTTATTCACAGTCTAATAAAGTACTCCAAAAGCAAAGTTACATAAAATCGAACGGGAAAGTTGAAAATGGGATAATACTCCAAAAATATGAAAATTGAACTGAAATAGTCTAATTAAATTAATCAGTATTTTTCTTTGACATTTATAAGATTAACCCTAATCAACTAGATCTACAATCTAATAATGATGAACATTTCTCTAAAATTTAGTTTTTTTTTTTTTTCAGATAATTTTTTTTGTGTGTATGTGTTTCCTCAACACTTACACAAGCTGGAATGTTATCTTTTTCCACTCACCCATTCAATTTTGTTGGATAGATAAAGATAAATGAAAAACAAAATATTAGCAAAATATTTTAGTTTTATTTAGCTTTGTTTTTGAAAGAAATTTTAAATATTCCTTAAAACTACTTTAAGGAATAAACATTAAATATAGTGTATAAATTTAACAATCAATTTTTATTATTATTATTATTAGACGATAAAACTTAATTTTAAAACATTACAGAACAATAAAATGTAAGTAAATTAGTCAAACCCAATCATGCTTCAGAAAAGTATAAATACATATATATATTTCCTAACATCCTTTCATTAAAATTCACAAAAATGTAGAAAATAAATATATTTTTTTGTAATGCACTAGAAAGTAGAATTGGGAATTTTGGCCAAATTAGCCGGCTATTGCCAAGTTGGTATCCTATATAGCAACTTATTTTTGTCACCAAATTTAGCAATATTTCAATCAAGTTGGCCAAAATTTGTTGAAACTGCAGAAACCCTGCTATTAGTACTTTTCAACAAATACTTATTGTTGAAACTGATACTGATTTCTTCATAAGAAATCAACCATTGTCCATAAGTTGCCTCCTTTAGGAATCAAATTTAAAAAAAATCAATGCCCAATTCATGTATTACCCCTCAAAAATACATGTATATTCCAAGTTTCAACGCTCTATGTCAACAAGAAGCGAGGGAAAAATGAGGTGATACAGGAGTGTTACAGGATTTGACTACCACATAAAAAACAGAATTGTAAGTTAAAAGAAAACATGTAAAAAAAGAAATTCAGATAATTTTTTTATTTGAAACTGTTAGATTATTTCAAACTACTTTCTTGGTACATATGGAGATCAACTTATAAACAAGTCCTCTGGATAAAGCTTTTGAATGCAGTATTAAAGTAATTTGGAATAATCCATTATTAGCTTCAATTAAAAATAACATGTATAAAAATTTTCAGTGAAAAAACTTTCTTCTAAGCCATTAAGGAGTTTGACCCAATATAAAGTTTGGAAATCAATCAGGCAGAAAAAATTTGTAAAATAAAAGATATTTATACAAAATTTTAAATACTTTTGAAAATTAAAAAATTTCAACATTTTAAGAAACAAAAAAAAGAAAAGAATTTAGCATTTAAAAATAATTACAAAATTTAATAAAGGCTAATTTGAGAAGCAATATTTAATATGTGCTTAGAGACAATTTTTTTTTATTTTTAATACAGGAAACCTTACTCCTTTTTAAAAAGTACTGTGCAATTCAGGCTTTAAAAAATGATCTTTTTCTTCTGATATAAATATCTATAAAACTGATGAAGTATTAGGCTTTTTTTTATATAAAAGTATTAGATAAATTTTCAGATTTTACGTATTCTATAAATTACTTTTATTTTGGTCAATATTATTTTGTTTATATTAGACAAATTGTACCCGATTGTATAAATTAAAGTACCTATATATTGAACAAATTGCTTGAGCATATGTATCAATGAATAAGTTGTAAAAATTTCCCCTCTAAAGCAAATAGCATTTTCTTTATCTAGCTAAGACACCTAAAAATTAAAATTTAGTAGAGAATTTGTTCTTTGAGAAAATCTTTTTATGTATTTATAGTTTAAAGTTAACTGAATTATTAATTTTGACTTTTTACATTTTGGAGGAATGAGACAATGAAATAATGAATTTAAAAAATGAACAGTAAATGATTCTAAGATCTTTACTCTTTAATAATACAATGGCAGATCAAACTTTTCCCAACCAGTAACTTGAACTTGCAATCTTAACTTATAAATAAAATATTTTAAATTTCTCTTTTTACACAAAAAATGAGAATGCATTACTCAGAATTGGTAGATATCAAATTCAAAGCTATAGTTTTTATTGGAAATAAATTTAAAATGGAAAAATACTTTATAAAGGGTGATGTCAGCTTTTTTATTTTCAATGACTTACAGTTTTTATACTTTAAGATTTTATCCTATTTGAATGCCATCATAAGCAAATACTTTCATTGGGTCGATGGATAAGTTCATAGGATATTCTTTGGTGGGACAATTCTGTAAGTATCGTATCATTTCTTATCTGTAATTTGGTATTTGAAGTATTATTAATTTAATTAACCTTGAATTTTGCAGATTTAAGAAAGTTTATCCTATTTAGGAGTTAAAGAAAATTAAATTACAGGTAGTAACAAGAAAGAAAAATCATCCATCAAGCATAGATTATGAAACACTTTCCAACACTTTGAAAAACTAACAAAACTTCATCGTTAAACAAGGTGACCGAACATAGGTTAGTAAAAAGTTTACACATAAGGCACTTTAAAATGCAGTTTCAGAATTTATCATCCATAGTCAAAAATACAATCTACTTTGAGCAGCCCTGTATATGGTCTATAGATTTGCATATGTATTACATATGCATGCTAAAATTTAGTTGATAGAAAATACATAACATAGTTGAAAAATACCTTTTAGCAATTTTCGCAAACATATAGAAATGCACTCTTTTTTTTCTTTATAGCCTTGTATATTATCTAAAGATTTTTATACACACCATATATTAAACTAAAATTTAATTCAGGTAAAAAATACATAAATAAAAATGCAAATACAAGCCATAAACAGCAATACATCCAGTTCTTTGTGTAGCTCTCTATATGAATTTATTTATATTCTATAAACTTAATCTGATGAGTCCCCCCCCCCCCCCTCTCACCCAAAATAAAGTTACTTTAATTTTTTTTGTGGGGAAAGGGGAAAAATGAGGATATTTTTATCACAGGAAGGGGAGAGGGATTAAAATTTTTTTAATTGGGTCAAATGGCACATCGTTTGTTAAACATTTTTTAATTCGGAATCAAATGACACTATTCGCAAGTCTATACAATCTTTAATTACAAAGTTAAGGAAGGTTTTATGAATACAAAGTCAAAAATTATACTTTATTGTTGAGCACAGTTTTGTCACATTTATTTTAAGTTCAAAACATGTTCTTTATATCATAATAAATAATCTCAAACTTATTAAATGTCCTCAAAAAAGCAATAATCAAAATCAGGATCACCCGAGTCTCCTAAAGCTCATTAAAATTGTTAAAATCAACCTATTCATGAAACCATCCATGACTTGGACCATCCATTGTCAATTTTTTTGGCTGTCCTTCAAGTTTTTCTTTGATTTTATAAATGTGAAGAATATGAATTTTAGAAATAAAGTCTTGTTTCTCTAAAGCAGATGTTAATTTTCCAGCCAAATTTATGCATTTTTCCAGTGACACTTTTACTTCTGCTGGCTCCTTGTTCATCTGAGATGCTGTCTGAGTTTCCTCTTAGTCCGCACAACTTTGAAGAAAATCCTTATTATTTATATGCTGCCACCACCGATATGATTACGTGATATCGGTCACGCACTGAGAGGATTGATTAAATGAAAACCAACGCTTTCAATTAACTAAATTAACAGTTTATTTACACACTATTTACACAACAACAAGACGCTATTTACACTTACAAATTCGGATATAGATGATCCGGTTCAACATTAAATTGAATATAGCAAATGCTGGCTGTGTACTGTTAAACTACGTTAAATCACTCTCACTCTACACACGTTAAATTAGCTTTCCAGAGATCAATTTTGATCTCCCAACACATGGGCTCTAAGCATAAGCTTTCCAAAGCCTCTCTCAACCCTACGCACTCTCTCAGAGCCATCCAAGGAACACACGTCCACCTTGCGCACTACGCTCAAAAACTCTCTCAGCAGAATAGACTGCCTTCCAGGAACCCCTTGCTCTTTCTCCACGTCATCCCTCCGGAGTTTTCTACCTGGCTCCCATTCAAGCCCTTTTTGTCGTTTGTGGAATTCTTTTGTCTTCCCATCTTCCACAGACATCTCAAAAGGTTGGGCACGCCCTCTCCAACTATCTTTTTTCCCCCTCATTCCACCTATACATTTTCACCAGCTTAGATCCAGTTTTAGATAAGGAAAGACTTATTTTGAAATTCCAGTACACAGCCCATACAATACATAATATATTAAGACAAAAATAATATAGAACATCATTTCTAATAGCAGATGTTTCTCGGAACCTGACAGATGCTACCAGCATTATTGCCATATCTATTTAGCACAGTGTTTGCAATTTCGCTGTCCGTAATCCATCATTTTCAATCTGGAAGTTTAGGACTGGAACTAAGAAAACAATTGCTATTTTTCTGTCTCCCGTAAGTTGGAAGCGCAAAAACAGAGGGAAGATATCTTTGATGACTGATCTTTGAAGTAGCCAGAGAGGCTACACTATTATTCATAGTGTAAAATATAAGTTACATTTCCCATTTTTATACACTTCAATTAAATCATTGTTCAACACTAAATTTTCTTTTGCAATAGTTTAAGGAGTTTTTATTTTGCCTATTTAAGGAGTTCTAAGTACTCCTTGGATATTTTTTCACTTCTCAGAAGTCACTAAGTGATCTAAGGAGTCTGTATGAATCTTACATATTGGAAGTACACACAGAAACCGACACCAACAGTATGAATAATCTCAGATTTGCCAAGTCTCTGGCTTTTTGCACACCACTATTATCTTAGAGAAAATGTTGTTCTTTTCGATCACTGAAATGTCCAAATTAAATAAAATAACATTTTCTGTATTAAAATAGTGCTTATCGGAAAAGCCAAACATCTGTATTAAAATATTGGTATCAAAAAAGCACTTATCGGAAAAGCCAAACAATAGTTTGTATTAAAACTATTTAAAACTGTTCTTATTTTTTTTTTTTAAATACAATTACAAAGTCATTTTTATGTGTGCATTAAATCTATAGACATTAATATCCAAGTGCTTTAAAATGGAATAGCATTTTTTTTGTTTTCTATAGCATTAGGGGAAGGGGGATGTGGATATATACAATCAAATCTCAGTATAAGGTCACACTGGTATGGGGTCACTTTCCTAAGTGCCCTTTCTTCATAATCCATTGCTAAGTTCTAAATACAACTTTACACTGGTCTTATAGGGCTACTCTACATATAAAACAAAAATTTGTATTGTTCCCAAGAGTAACCATATACAAAGATTAGATTGTATCAGGTTTAAAAAGAACAAAAATTTTAAATCATAAAAAAGCTGCAAAATAAACTAAAATCAACAAATTTTAAAAACGTAATCAAGATAAAGAAAATGATGCAAACAGAAAAATAATGAAATATTTAACTAGATTAAAAGGGAGAAGTTAAATATAACATGCAAAGAAAGAATAAGTGCAACAAAAACTAAAAATAACTCACATGATTAGAACTAAATACAGGGAGTTGCCCACAACGACGTGCTAGCTAAAAAAGAGGGGTAAAAAATGTGCCGATACAAGAAACAGGCTAATCTCTCATGCAAAATAAAATTTACATTTGAAGTGCATTATTTATTTATGAAAAAATGTTGCAATTTTTTCGAATTATTAGAAAGCAGGGAGGGGGGATCCAAAACTCACCTTTGTAAGGTCTGGAATTTCACCCTTGTCAATGCCAACATTCTAGAAAAGAAAAAGATACATTAATCTATAATACCATAAGGTCTAAGAAACATTTATCATGATTAGTTAATTTAGACAGGACTATAACCAGTAACCAGGACTCTTGCAAACAGTTTTCTTTAGCATTTTAGCTAAATTACCTAAAAGGTACTTTAGTTTTTACCACTATATCTTTTAGTTTTTTCTTTGAAGGGGGAGGCAATTGTGATAATTCTCACTCTTAGGTACTTTGAAAAAACTTAATTCTAAAATTACAAACCAATGGTACATAATTTTAGACATTTTTTCTTCTTTTTATTGAAAACCTTACTATATATTTTTCAAAATATAAAGAAAAACAGTAACAGTTTAAACTCCTGCTAATAACTAATAACAATTTAATGAAAAATTATGCATTTAAAATAGAAAAAGCTGTTACATGACATAAATTTATATTTTCATTTATGTTCCTACTTTTAACCCTTATAAGAGATCTGGCAATACTAGGAATGATGCCTAGTATTGACAGTTATCTTAACCCTCCAGTTCACAATGCACTCTCCAGGTGAGCTGTTTCTCTTATTTTTCCTATAATTGTTGGAAGAAAAAAGATTTCGATAGAGGTATAGTGGTTATAAACTTCCAGGACAGATAGAGAACATCTAGACGATGGGAAATCACATAGCAATGCATGGTCGGAATTGCTTTCCTGGTGTGGTAGTGACGACACAAAACACAAGGAGGGACACCAACAGGGAGAGAAAACATGCTTATTATTCTTAGTGTTGCAAAAATGCCAGGACAATGCTGGAAAAAACTGAGGAACTTGTTGCATGCATCGTGGCAGCTGATGGGTGGGACACTCTCTGTATTTTCAAGAACATTAGACCTTTCACGTGCCGGAGATACACTCCCAGGCATCGTGGCCTGGGGTCATAATTTCTAACCCCTACTCTGATGACGACCGTTGTCTCTTTAATGTTCTTTTTCTTAGTTCTTTGCAGCACTAAGGATAATAAACATGTTTTTTCCTCTTATTTGTGTCCTTTCTTTCTTGTGCTTTGTGTAGTCACGACCGCGCCAGGAAAGTGTTTCCAACCATGCATTGCTATGTGATTTCCCATAGTCTAGGTACGCTCTATCTGTCCTGAAAGTTTGTAACTGCTGTATTGATACAACCTGTATTGCTTTTTGGGAAATTAATGAATGTGTTTATGCCTAATCAATACTTGCTGTTATAACCATATGCTTTCTAAACATTCTTGTGCCCTTTTGACTGAATATTTCTACATTGCATATCTTTTTTGTGTTTACCCATCCACGATGACTTATAAAAATTAAATACTCAATTGAATTATTTATCATTATTACAATTGATTTAAAAGTCTTATGCATGAAAACTCAAGAAAATATTGTCCAGTGCCTAACAATACTGCTGCGTATGGGACTACAACAACAACAAAAATTGTTGTGAGGACTTAACACTGTCCTTTTAATAATTTAAATAATTTTCTAATTTACTTATAAAAATTTATCTGTTTAAAGCTTTTTTTAATTTTAAATTCAAAAATATTAATCATATTTTGGTAGCATAATTTGTTAAAGAATTAATTTTAATTGGTTTGGGTTCGTAGCTTAGTTGTTCGAAAAGGTATCTTCAGCCACCCAACATGCAGGTGCCAATCTATCCACCATTGCTGACAACAAATTAACCTCTTCAGTTCCGAAGCTAAAATAATATTGTAAATGCTTATTTATTGGTTTTTCCTAAACAAAATGACATCGTAAATTACAGAAAAAATATCTTTTCTGAAACTGATCTTTTAGGCGCTTAGTAATTTAGGTTAAAAAATAGGGATCTAAAACTAAAAACCCCTTAAAAACATCAATTTAATAACCATTAACCTAAATTAACACAATCATAAATTTAAGAGCTTCAAACAAGTAAATAATCTACAAATCCTCAAAAAATTTTTATTGGAAAAGATTTAAGTTAAATACTTCTGAAAATTTCTCATTTTCTTGGTTATACTGTCTTTTGGGCATTTTTAGGCATTTTGCAAACTCAGATGAAAATAACATTTTATGTGGGAATCAGCTTAGATGCTGCCATTTATTCATTTGATTTGAACACAAAAAACATGCACCTATTAAGAAGTGATGTAAAAATGTAAAAAACAGACACTTTAGTTTTTATAAGGAAAAGAACAGAGGTCCCCAGGGACAGAAGAGGTTAATATAAATTAACAGATTGTTTATAATGGCAGCTGCAGTGATTTAACACGGCTCTCGCAGTGTTTCGAGGTTTCACATGTTTCTGATGGACGCTCGTCTCCTAAGAGGTGCAGGATATGGCCAATGACAGTGCTGATATATCATGAAAGCAGTTAATTTTGGTCCAACCTGAGACCTCTAGTGGAATGAGAAAAAAGAGAATGATGAGGACACCATATAATGAAATAGATATAATTTTCTAATTTATTTATTAAAATATAATATCTGTTTAAAACCTTTTTAATTTTAAATTCAAAAATATTAATCAAGTGTTGGTAGCAGAATTTATTAAAGAATTAATTTTAATTGGTTTGGGTCCGTAATGGTTGGTTGGTTGGTTGTATTTTTGTCGGCCAATTATCAGCACGTGGGATATGGGCCCTAAAAGGGGAGAGTGCCTTCCGTGGAGGTCTTTCTAAGGGAACCTAACCCGTATTAACGCTTGGAGAACCAAGGTTCGGAGAAAACCACGAAAACTCCGAACGATTAGGCCGACGGGTGCGATTGGGATCGAACCCAGCACCTCCCGTCTACCAGCTTCAAGAGCAGAACCTCTCAGCCACTGGTGGGGCCTGGGTCCGTAATGAGGATACCATATGACGAGGTCATTGGGAGCATGTGTGAGCCTTTCTTTTAAGTATTTTTTTTATTTCTAATGTTAATCATCTATTAGAAGCTTTTTTAAGGGTGAAAAATATTAGACTGAAGAAAGAGAGTGCAAGTAGAACATCATGTAGACACAAAAAGGTCTTAAGAAAAAGAGACTAAGCTGAAGGTTTCACATTTTTATACGGTAATTCTGAATTGATGAATTTCTTTACATCAGGACGCCATAAGGAAGACAATGCTCACTAATGTGAATTAATAATCTTAAGCCACATCATTAAAATGGAAAGACGGCTGCCATATGATGAGGACATTGGAAGAATGGGTGAGCCTTTTTCTTAAGTACTTTTTCTATTTCTAATGTTAATCATTTATGCTAGCCTTTATTTTTATTTTTTTTCTTTTGGAATGCAGATTTTTGTGTGCATCAGAATTTTATTATCATTAATGCACAATATTGAAATTTAAATATTAAATGGTAGTAGACAATGTTTTGCCATGTATAATATTAAAGAGAAAAATTAATTATTCCATAAGTGCTCATATTTTTAATGAAAATTGAATGCAAGAAAGATTTCAAATCTTAGTTGTTGGAAGCAAGTTATATCATGCATGTTATAATGTTTAAAGCAATATACACATCAAACTGACACTATATGGCTCATTTTTCTGAAATCAATTGGAAATATCATTCTGGATAAATGGTTTTGTGGTTAACTGGTTTCCAGATAAATGGTTCCATACTGTATTTAAATTTTTCTTCCATACCTATGTTAAAAAATACAAGATTTTGCTTTTAGAAGTTTAAATCTGTGATTGATTTCTTTCAATCAATGTATTTTAAAACCACTGAATTTTACAACTTACTTATGAGAAAGGACATTCATTAAAGAATGAAATCAAGAGCAAAACTTCATGAGAACCTATTTTTTTGCAACAAGAACTAACAGATTCTTTATTATTTTTATCTAATAAGTATTTCATAAAAAAACAATACTAGCAAACTCAAATATAAATTTAGGAATGCAGTAACTTTCTGATAACTTTCGTTAAATGCATAAATAATTTTATTGATTGAATCATTTAAGAAACTTTTCTAGATTCAAAATTTAAAGTTTAGAGATATTTAAGAAAAACTATGTATACACACACACAAAATTTACATCAACTTGAAAATTATGAAATTTAAAAAGAAAAATAGGTGCAATAACAGGAAACTAAAAATTAAAAAAGCATTGAACATAGAAACTAAGAACTATAAACAATTTGGGAAAAATAGCTCCAAGCTCATCTAGCTAAATATGAAGGTTACATATATTTGATACTTTTTTGCTCCTCCCACCTTCTGAAGGAGCATGTTTTTTTCTGAATTGCTCTTTATAGTTATTGGTTTCAATGCTTTTTTTAATTTTCGATTCTTGTTATTGCTCCTACTTTTCAAGAAAATTTATAATTTTCAAGTTGACTTATATCCTGTTTGTGTGCTTAAAAGAACCGCATAGTATCTAATGCACATAAAAACATTTTTTCTTTACACCTTCATAAATTTATATAAAAGCAAATTCCAAAACACAAAGGAAAACTCTTCACATCAAATCTCATTAACCCTTTGTTGCATACTGTCCACTACAGTGGACAAAATTGCCATTTTTTTCTTATCCAACCTATATCATTCACAGTTCCTATTTAAAGCTTATGCTACTTCTTGACATTCATGCTTTCAGGGAAAAAATCGAGATGGTGCCACAAGATTGTTAACTTACTTCTAGAGATAAAATTAATATGTATGTCTCATCAGAATGCCAGTAAGTTGTTCAGCATGAACTAAAATGTTTCTAAACCTATAATAATACTATTTAAATTATACTTTGTTCATTAATTATTGCTTTTAGATGTCTTGGCCTAATAGACAATTGAAAAACAAGTATAAAAATATTTTTTTTTGTTTATTTTATGAAAGGTTTTACATAATGTCCACTATAGTGGACGCCATGCACAGCATCAACATTATGACATTTTACTCTGTCAACTGAAGTGGACGTCATGAGTGTGAACAGGGAAATTTTTAAAATATAATTTTGACGTGTTTAGAAATGGGAATGTGTAAAGAAAACACTTGCTCCGCAAGCTCATCCATCAAATATACTGAACCCGAAAAATAAGGTTTTACTTGCTAAAACACCACTTCAGATGTTCAAGACAATGTTTGATAGCGAATTTTGTAAATTATGACATTTGAGTCTAATAGATATAGATTATCAAATCGCACAAAACTGAAATAAATTACAGTTAATGAAATGGAAGTATTTTTAGGCATTAGTCTTTTCATGCCTGTTGTGGATTTACACTAACGTCGGTCGACTAAATGTTGTCTCCAGAAAATCGACAACATTTAGTAGCAGATGCCATGCCTGTAAATCGTTGGGAAGATATATCATCTGTTCTTCACTAAAATGACTCTTCTTTAGAGAAATCCCCAAAAGATGTTGACTCTGACCGTTTGCAAAAAATTTGACCTATCATTTGAACCAAAATTTCAATGACGTAGCCGAAAGAGAGATTTGTCAATCAGTGGATGAGTAAATGTTACCTTTCAAGGTAAGCATTCTCTAAAAGTGTATACGGTAAAAAAATCATGCAAGGTGGGGATATAAAATGTGGACAAGAGCTAGACAATCTGGATTTGTTCATGAATTTGAATTTTATGATGACAACAAGAAGACTGTGGTATCTAATATGCCTCCTGAAATTGGGGAATCAGGCCAAATAGTGGCTCGTCTTACACGAGTAGTACCAACTGGAACTTATATTTTTTTCGATAATTTCTTTGATTCACCGAAGCTCTTAGTATTTTTGAAAAATATCGGTGTATTTGCAACCTGCACCTTACGTAAAAATCGAATAGAACACTGTTCTCTAAAACCAGAGAAAGATATGAAAATTGCTGGAAGAAGTTCGACTATATGGTAGACAAGGAGCACAATATCTTAGTATGTCAATGGTTTGACAGTAAACCGGTGACTGTTGCTTCAAATATACAGTATTGACCCCAAGAGGAAAATAAAGCAATACGACAGGAAAACAAAATAATACATTAAAATTGACCAAGCAGCTCTGATTGAAGCTTGTAACCAAAATATCGGAGGAGTAGATAAATGTGACATGTTGCTAACATTATACAGAACTCACCTCAAAACCAAGAAGTGGTATAAAAGATTTAATTATATTCCATTTAATTGATGTAGCTGCTGTGAGTGCGTGGCTTTTAAACAGAAGCTTGTTTCCAAATTGCGACATACAATTTGGAAAATTTAAACTGGCTGTAGTAAACGGACTCATTCAGTAAGTGACTCGACAATCTGGTGAACCACATTTGATTCCAGACTCTGAAGAATGTGATGTGCTGGAAGACAAACAAATAAGACAATTGCCAGTAAGAGGAAATTCTGTACACAAGGACACCAGATATGACAAAGTGGCTCACTTCCCCCCGTCAAACATCCCAAAGTGCACAACAAAGCAAGATGGAACTATGTAAAAGGAAGCCAACATATTCATGTGTAAAATGTAAAATTTATCTATTCATCGATGTAAAAACTGATTGTTTTTACAAATTTCACCATCAATGAATGTTTTCTCAATTTTAACCACAATTATTTTTAGAATATGATAATATTCTAGAAGAAAACTACCATAAATCTTATTTTCCTAACAGCACTACATTTCAATTCTGTGTTCATAGTGTCCACTATAGTGGACAAGCTATAACTCAAATAATAACAAATTATTACACATAAAATAATTTTTTTCTCATTCAGCATGATCCTTTTAGTAGGAAAATACTAAATTTAACATTGGGGATTTGCCAGTTTTAGAGTATGCAACAAAGGGTTAAATTCAAGAAAGGTGATTTAAAAATTCTTTAGCATTTATGGGGTTTCTGCATTAAAATGCATTTCAACTCTGTATTTTTAAACGTTTTTCTATCATACATTAGAGTTAAGGATAAAAAACTAACATTTCTGACATTTTTAATAAACTAACATTTTAGTCAAAAAATTGAATAAAGCACTTTTTATAACGTAGAAAATTAGATCAGTAAAAAAATATTATGAGCAGGTAAAACATTCTCTAAAACAAAAATTTAAAAATACTTCTAAATTTTAAATTTAAACACAAATTTCAGGCTTTAAGTGATAAAAGAAAGTCCAAAGTATTGTATAAAAATGCACAGATTATCCCAAAACTAAGAATTTTTCAATGAATATTTAAAGGTAACAGTACATAATAAAAATGAATTTTTTAGAAAAATGCATACCTCAGCAACTTTCAAAAACTCAGCTACCCTGTCCATCCTGATGAGAAATTTTTTATAAATATCTAATGCATCCCTTGCATGTTTTTTATTCATTTCAAAATATTTTTCTGAAATTACAAAGTGAAAATAAGCATAAATTGCAAACAGGTATAATAAGTACAGCAAATTGTATTTTTGCACAATATGTCTCACAAGAATGAGTCTTTTTAAAAAAGAAAAAAATATATATAATATAAACTGCGTAAAATTTGTTAAAATTTTAGTTTTACATGCTGAATATTTATCTGATTGCACTTTTCTAATAGATTTTACCCGATAAAATAGAACTATAAGAATTACATACAGAGTTAATGACAATACAATATTTTTATATTTTCAGAACTTAATTATAAAATAACTTTCTCATTAGTCGGTCGTAGGTGATAAATCAGCGAATATTCTTTATGATTACAACTGTTACAAGTTACAACAACAATGGAATTAATTGTGTATCAAACCATACTTAAGGTAAAATATGACAACTGTTTGTGAAACTGCAATAATGCAATATTTTGAATACTTATAAGTAGAAGATAAAATATAAATAAAATATTTGTTCTACTTTATAATTATTTAAACTTCATTAGACAATCTTTAGCAAAATTAATTATAGCAAAAGTCATTGAAAAAAGGAATATGTACTAGTAAGTAAAAGACATCATTGAAAAAGCAAAAAATTCATAGTTTAAAAGTTTTAATGATTATGGAGAGACATTTATACACATTATACAAAATATATCAATTGAATTTTGCTGATCAATTTAAAAATAAACTAAAAGTTACAGTCACAAATAAATGATGAATAACACATAACTGCCAGAAACCCTCATCAAAATGTAGCAAAAGCTAGAACACTAAATTAACAGGAAGAGCAAGTTCAGGGAAAAGTGAATACCAACATCTTCATTCCAACTTTATACAAGCAGTATAGTCAAATAGCCATAACATATGCTGTCACTTTAAAAACAAAAACTGGATGCTGAGTGTAATAATTGACAAACACTGACATTACTGACACGAGCAACTGCCATGTACGGATTTGATAACTGGTGATTTGATAATCAATCACAGAACACTACCAAGTAAAGTGTTTATCAAGACAAGGCATAAGCAATGGAGTCTCAATATCGTATAAATTATTTTGATCTGAAAATGGTAAGAACAAAAAGGATATGTCATGGAAAGAGTAATTTTAAATACATTTAATTTAAAATTTATTAAATTCACTTTAACCCATTAGATGCCAAAGTTCCTGTTGCAAGCACAATTATTATTTTTAAATATTTTTAAACTATTTAAAAATATATTTTCTGGGGACAACTTGATAGTATAGACTAATATATATGTATATTTTGGAAAAATATTTTTCTATTTTTGCAGATGATTTTCTTAAATAAGTTTTGGTTTTCTGACTACCTTAAGAAAAAATAGTAAAAAGTAGGATATAAATCCTTTAGTTTAGACAAGTACAATGAATTTTTGAAGTAAAAATTTCAACTAACAATACATCGCAAACTCGAAGTAAATGGACCAACCAATTTAAAGCAATATTAGAAATGTTTCATGGAATGGGCCCATAAAGGAGAACATTGGTAGCTTCTATAAAAGATCGCGCTCCAAACCAGAAAGTGTGAATCAATTGGTTAGGACAAAAAGGCAGGAGGAAGGATGTGGAAGACGAGTAAACATTTAGGGGGATTTATAGACAGTTCGTTCAAAACTACAACAAAAACAACTAAATAAAAGCATCAGCAAATTGGCAGCTTTTAGTGAAGAAATGACAAAATAAAGTGTGAAAAATAAATAAGTGTATTTTATAAATCATTAAACATAATCCAAAAGTTACTACCATACACTTAGAGGATTAATTTGTGTTTTTTTTCCTAAAGTTTTAACTATGAGGCATATTACAATTCATATCCCTGACTGTGCTAAAAGAATGAAGAATGAATGAGAAAAGGAAGAAGTTTGTTCTTTAATTCTTTTTTACCAGTGAATGCTATTTTGCTGGGACATACATCCCAGGGACTTGTTTAGGAAGAAATTAGGTCCTTTAAAGAACCCTTCACAAAATTTTTTATCTAAAAAAAGTGCTTCACAAAACTTTTCACCTTAAGAAAGGACCCTTCACAAAATTCTTTATCTTAAAAATAGGCCTTTCACAAAAATTTTCTGTCTCTAAATCGAGTCTCTCACAAATTTAATCATTTAAAAATAAAATCAGACCTGTCACTTTTACCTATATAAAGAAAATATATGTATTTTACATGCATATATCTTCTTAGAAATGCATAAACAAGAACTTAAATTAAACGATTATTTAAAACCCACAAAATTATGACTAGATTTTTCACAAAATGTATAAAGCTGTTCACAATTTCACAAAACGAGGACCCTGGGGAAAAAAATCTGGACAGACCCCTGCATCCCCACAGCAATGAACAGGTTAACTGATAATTATAATAGATATTAAAATCAAATACATAACTGGTGCTCAATAAAAAGAGAAATAGCCTTACCTAAAAGATTAATGATACCATCATTATAACAGGCGAATAATCTAATGAGATCCCTAAAGAGTAACATGAAGCACGCATTCACTACACCATTACACAGATCATTTGTAGAACACTGAAATAATAGAGAATGCATTAATTTTCTGAAGTGCATTTTATGTGTTTAACATGACTGTTTTAATACTTAGAATTTGCAGATCTGCAGTTTAAAGCATAAAAATGGTTTAAATAAAGCAAGACTGAATATGGAGGGGTGGCACAGTATAAACTGATTTGGAGCAGCAATAACATTTTGAAGCAAGTATAAGTGTTTTTTGGAGTAAATACCAGAAAATGTATAATTACAGTTTTAGAGATAATTAGAAAAGGTGTGCCACCCTTGCATATGTTTCTTTAAATGAATTACCCATATTTTTTTTTTTTTTTTAAGGAAGAGTAAAACCAAAAGTTCTAAAATATTGTGTCTTTTTAACACTAGATTTATGGGAATTCTTCATTATGAGGCTACATTAAAATGCATATAACTTTCGTTCATTTTAAATAGATACACAAAATTAGAGAGCCGATGTAGAAAATGAGTGGAGAATATATGTGTGCAATGCAATATCTTCAAATTCATATTGTTGTAAAAATAAGTTACATTTTTGGAAAATTTCAAGCATAAATTTAGAAACCCATCAAACTGACAGGTTTTGTAAAACTAGTGTTAAAACAGATCTGCCAAGTTAGAGTGGAAATCAATAACAAGCTCTTCACCATGCTATGATAGTTTATTAATTGAACATATTTTTAAAATACATTTGTAATCATTTAGGTTTAATTTTAAACCTCAATTATTAATTAGTTTTTCCAGAAGAGTTTTATAAGTACAAATAATAAAGTTTTATTATGTTGTTTTTAATGATTAGAGTTAATACAGTACTGACTAATCATTTGTGGTTTTTAAATAGGATATTAGAATTTTAATGTTCTTTTAAAAATTATGAATTAACAATAACAAAGTTCATTAACTATGAAATATTTATACTAGTTTGAAAGTTACAGGAAATGCTTAAGAGATACTTCACTCACACAAAAACACCTTTTCGCAAAGTTAATGGGAGAAATTTAATATCTCATTCGCATTTTTTTTTTTTTTTTTTTTCTGCATTGAATAGCTGTGGTCAATATCTCTACTTTACTCTGCCTTTTTTACCTTTTCAATTTTCTTTGCAGGTTTTTTTTTAAATTGGGATACTTTCACTTTTGGAACCGTTTTCGAAAGTGAAAGTAAAAAAAAACACATGCAAACAAAATTGAAAAAGTAATTGACAAGTGAAAAAATTGAATTATTAATTGAATTTGAAAAAGCAAACAAGTGGGTAAGTGTGACCACAGATCGCACAGAGGGTTTCGTTTAATATTCCTTTAAAACACTTTATCCTTTTGAGATATCTGTTAGTTCCACATTTCGCAACCAGGGGGCGCATTCTATTCTACACAAACCTCTATCCAAAGGAAACTCCGTTTTACAACCTATCCGTAGGTATATTAGTCGAGGGGATTGAGTCTATAGCACCCGAGATAGGTAGGCGCCCCAGGAAATTGCACGGAACATTCTTTTATAAGCCTTTTATTATGTGTTATGAACTATGTCAAAGTTTCCAGCAGATCGACTTGTTAGATTTCATAATTTTAACAAAATTGCGTTATGTTAGTTGCAAATTCCATCACCAGGGAGCGCACACTATTCATAACAAAAGTGTATCAGATCGAAACTCTGTTAAACAACCTATCAGTGGATGTGTTACTAGAGTTGGTGGCGGCCTTAAGCGAGAAATTAAGAAATTTGCTGAAAGTACTATTCGGAAATAGTGGTAACTAAAATTGACATTTTTATATTTCATAAGCAGCACGTGTCTGAGTATATCATAGTGCTCAAAAAACGACATCTAAAAAGGTCGTAAATGCTAATTTTTAAAAAAGAAATCCAGCGCCCCTCCCCCACCCTCCCTTCACAGGAAATTGCATGCACCATTATTTTATAAGCTTTTTATTATGTGTCATGAAGTATCTTAAAGTTGCAAACGGATCGCCTTGTTATATTTCCTAATTTTAACAAAATAACGTTACGTTAGTTCCGCATTCCACTAGGGATTGACCGAAGCAGCAATTTTGCCGAATACCGAAGCTTCGGTCAAAGTGTACACCGAATATTCGGTATTCGGCAACCGAATACTTAAAAATTTTTAATACACATTTTTGCATATATTAGCTTTTTTAATAAACTTTAATTAACATTAAATTCTTTATAATTTAATTCAGTTACATTTTTATTCTTAAATCTAACTACACAAAAAAATTTAATGACTTCTTTCCACTCACAAATTTCATTAACCCATCACTTATTTTTTATTGTTTTATCACTAGTCAATACTCAAAATAACCTATGAAAGTATTAAACTATACAGGCTATTATTATGGGTAAGGATTGTTAGAAAAACTAAAGTTCATTCAAATAAAAAGAAACAATGTTGGCATTAAGCTGATTTACCGATTGTCTAATTATAAACGTATTGAATAGGAATGTTCCCAAATGCAAAAGGTATATCAATTTATACATATAACTATTTTGTGTCAAATTATTGATACATATTTATATTTTGATTAATGGTTTAACATTGTGGTGATGAAGATTAGGGATTGACCGAAGCAGTAATTTTGCCGAATACCAAAGCTTCGGTCGAAGTGTATACTGGTGTATTCGGCAACCGAATACTTGAAACTTTTTAATACACATTTTTGCATATATTAGCTTTTTTAATAAGCTTCAATTGAAATTAAATTCTCAATAATTTTATTCAGTTACATTTTTATTCTTAAATCTAATTACACAAAAAAATTTAATGACTTCTTTCCACTCCCAAATTCATTAACCCATCACTTATTTTTTATTATTTTATCCCTAGTCAATACCTAAAAATAACCTATGAAAGTATTAAACTATACAGGGTATTATTAAGAATAAGGATTGTCAAAAAAAACAAAAGTTCATTCAAATACAAAGAAACAATGTTGTCATTAAGCATGATTTACTGATTGTCTAAGTCTAATTATAAACATATTGAATAGGTATGTTTTCAAAATACAAAAGGTATCATATCAATTTGTACATTTAACTATTTTCTGTGAAATTATTGATAGAATATTTGTATTTTGATTAATATTTTAACATTGTGGTGATGAAGAAAAGAAATTTGAGCGATTTTGATATAGTGGTTATAAAAGCTATAGGATAGGCATATGGGTATACTTATTTGATGTGTATATTTTCTTTAATATACACTTTAGATATACAGATATGAACTCTGATATACTTATTTCATGTGTATATTAAAGAAAATACACATTAAATAAATTTAAATTAAAAAAAAACTAATGTAAAAATTAAATGATAAGGGAAAGATGCGCATCTTCGTTACTTTTTTTTCTCTGTTGTAGACAGTTGTTCCGATTTCACACCTATGTAGACTATTTTAGGACGAAAAAAGTTTTTTTTTAAATTAAAAATGGCCTCTGACTTGTTTTTTGTAGTGCAGCTGAACTCTGAACTCATGCACATAATATTGAAACTCATTGTTTAGCCTATTCTACTGCTAAGTAAAAGAGAATTCTTCTACTTCTAACAAAATACTTATCTGCAATTATTCGGCCGAAGCCGAATATTCGGTTTACATGCTGAACCACCGAATACCGAATCAACTATTCGGTATATCTCTACATTCCACCACCAGGGAGCGCACTATTCTTAACAAAAGCATATCTGAACGAAACTCCTTTGCGCAATCTCTCCGTAGATACATGGTCGGGGGGGTGGCGGTGCAGTCTTAACCAACAATTTAAAACATTTTCTGCGATAACAAACGCTAAGATTTAATAAATAAATCTAGTCCCCCCCCCCCTCCACTCCTCGAAATATCACACTCCATTCTTTTTTACACTTTTTCTTATGTGTTGTAAAGTATCTTAAAGTTTCGAACACATCGAGTGGCGGTCTTAAACAATAATTTAAGATATTTCCTGAAATTGCTATTCGGAAATAGTGGGATGAACACTTATAAACCTATAAACTTTTTCATATTGAATAATTAATACTTATCTCATAGCACGCCGTCGAAACACCCCACGCAAATTGTTAGATTTCCTAATTTAAATGAAATCTCCGTTAAAAAAGCACGTGCCTCCATCTTAATCTGCCATTTGATGGAAATAAAAGGAATTAATAAAATAATAATATCTCAGCTCGTAATGAAGCTATCTCTTTGAACCGGGTATGTATGAAATCTGCGAGAAATTTCCAGCCCGGATGTCAAAAAATTTAACCGAAAAATTTAATATTTAAAAAGTTTAAATTTCGTATTAGACTTTCCTCCCCTTAAATTTCTCCCGCGCCGATATGTCGAGAGATGACAACAGCTGCCTTCCGGTGTATGGAAATCTGTTTTCATTGTCTTTCCAAACACAGAAATTAAATTTTTATCGATCGATTTTTAGTGGATTTTTTGCGTTCTATCCTATGCAGAAATTTGAAATTTATACCAAAATAAAGTAGAATTTTTTCCGCGTATTTCTACACCTGTTTACGAATTTGTACGACCGATACTTCGACAGATCCGATTTTGCTTTTTAAAGGTCCACTTCATTTATTGCTTAAATTACTCCGTGGTAACCCTGCACCGGCTGATTTGATGGAGCATCCGCCGAATTTACTGGCAACCCTTAGGAGAAACTGGGGAGGATTTCGATAACGTGTGTTCGCACCTGCATTCAAATGGTTGATTGGTTAATTTTAGAATTGAATTAGCCCGTAATTAGGTTAATTACCAACTTTTTCAAAATTTTACGATTTATTGTTTGATGTGAGGTGTTCAGCTATAAGTACCCAAAATTTCAAGTCTCTAACATGTATAGTTTCTGAGAACGGGCTCTGTGACGGACAGACAGACGGACAAACCCTAAAAAACGGCTTTTTTAGAGATTGGATCTCAGTTATTTAAAAAAAAAAAAAATTAAATATTGAAATGCAAATGAGATATTTAAAAAAAATTCTCCATTAGGATTAGTATTAGTGAGTGGGTGTTTTCATGTGAGTGAAGTAGCCCCTTAAGAAAGAAACATTTCCCATTTTATATTATAGATGAAATTAGAAAGGCTGATTATGGAATAACAATGAATATTCAGAAGTAAATATGACAGAAATTGGTACTTATGTGTTAAAGGGAATATTTTTTTAAACACCAAATGTGGGTTAAAGGTCAGATATGGTAGTATGACTCGATACCTCTATGGTTACTCTCCATCAAAGAAAGCAAAATAAATCCATTAAAAAATCAGTGCATGCAAAAATATTGAAAAAATGAGATGGGTCAAATAAGAGTTATAATGCTTGTTATGCTTAGAAAACTTATTTAGGGAAGGGAGGGGGTCTTGTTTATGGTTACCTTTTCATGTTTAAATTGGCTCTTTAAAATTAATATCGGATATCTTCAGCTGAATGAGAAAGGTGCTATATACAGTAGAAGATCTTTATAACGCAAACCTAAAAACACAAGCTTGTGTGTTATATAGAATTTTGCATTATATAGATCACATTTCATTATACATTAGACTTACATTGTAAACATAACTAAATATATCTGAAACATTGTTATACAGAAGAGTATCTTTATATCACATTCCTTGGAACCAAAAATTGTGCAGATTATAAAGTTTTGCATATATAGATCATTTTGCACATCCTTAAATTACTTTATACATGGTTCAAATATGCCTGGACCAAATCATTTATTACATTACTCATTTAAAATATTTTTATTCTAATAATAGTAATTTTTTCATTAAAAAGCTCTGAATTAAGGGGATGAAAATGAAATAATGTATTAAATTCAATCTCCTAGAGAGTCGCAATTTTTTTTACAATGTGGATTGCAAGCTGTTTACATCTGAGAAGTTGTGTGTTATATAGAAAATTGCATTACATAGAACTGTGTTATAAAGATCTACTGTATTTTTCAATAAAAAAAAAGATTCTTCCAAAAATTGATTTATTTTAAGGGGGCCGGGAAAGCAAAATTCAACCAAAAATTCGATTTTTACTTTTTATATCATTAAATAGTTTAAACATCTTTACAACGATGTGTCACACATGTTTATATATATAAAAAATTAAGTGTTGAAATTATTCATTCTTTCTAAGAGTACTTCAAAGCTTAATGGCCATTTAAATGTTTGACTTTTTCTCAAAACTTGGATTTTTCATGTTTATGTTCCTTTTTTTCAACATCTATTAAAGTTAACTCTGATTAATTTTTTTTAAATACTTATGTTATATTGTATACTTTAACACAGGGATTTAATGATTTGTTGAGAATTGTTTATTTTAGGCAGTGAAATCTTACCAAAAATGCTACTTTAAAAATGACTTTCAAAAATTAATTTTGAGTTTCACTAAGAAAGAAAATAGTCTGTTAAAATACGTAAATCATGTTATTCTAACTATTCTAAAAAAATCTAGACCTCTATCTTTCACCATTTCTGAGAAAAAGGTACATAAAGTTGGTGAATTTAGCATGGCGGTGATAGGACTTTCCCGGTCTCCTTAATGGACACAAAATGTGATTGCACCTTTATGTTAAGATTATTTGGAAGTGTGGTATTTTCAATAGAAAAGTACGACTTCATATCAGAACATGGTTTGATAAATTTCTTATTTCAATATACAGGAATGTAAATTCATTGATTGTTGGATTGAAGAACTAATTCCGATTAAATGTGTAAAAAGCAATTGAAATCTTATAGTAGAACTACAATTGACTGCCCACATCCTAGTAATAATAAAAAATGAAGGCCCTAATCAAATTGTGGCAATTGACAAGTCTTTTGATAAGAAGAAATAATGGTGGTTGAATTCTTCTTGAGAAATGTATGCTACACAACTATTAAAGTTGAAATAAATAAAATTACACAAAAACTTAAGTGATTAATGATAACAAAAGATAATCACAAATAAACAAAAATATTTCACAGGATTAGAGAAACAGTAAACTTATATATCTTTCATTGAAATGTAGAAATGAAGTACTTACATCAAATTCTAATAAAGCATCAAGTTGATTTTGTAGTGCCGGTAATGTTTTCAACAACTGTAATGGATTAAAATACATTATAATTAAAAGAAGAAAATAATGGCAGAAATTATCATTACAAATAGAAAAAAATAATTACTTGTTCTGTATTCATTTGTCTTAATTGGCCATCTTCTTTCCTGCAAGAGAAAAGTTTCTTTTATTTAAAAGGCTTAAACATGAAAAATCAAAACAGTGATTAAAAAATCTTCCTGACTTCTAGATAATTTGATATTATAATTTAATAGTTACATTAATAAAGTGAAAGCATATGAAGGCATCAGTGAGGAAATTTCCCATTTACTTTTTTTTTTTTTTTTTTTTTTTTTTTTTTTTTTTTTTAAGCCATACATTTCATTTGTAAGTTTAAAAAAAATACTATAACTTTCATACCTCTAATGCAACAACATAAATAAATGTATACATTGTTTCCCATCCCATATTATTAAAAAACAAATTTGCAATTTCAAATCCATTTACAAATTTAAAAGGATAATTAAAACTTTTCTAATCTTGCATATAATTTTTATTTTAGTTAAACTGAATCTGTCCTCAAATATGTTTAAAATGCAAACAATGTGGGAAACATTTTTAAAATAATTTTTATTTTTAAACTTATAAGTAAATTCAAGTATTATCTTAAATGCAATTCAAATTTTTTAAACTAAATGATTTCATAATACACACATGTAATAAAATGTCTGCTAATAATATAAGCTTTTTAATTTTATTCAAGATGTTTAAATAAATACATAATTACAATTGCAAAATTTGTCAGAAGAAAAAGCTTAAAACTAAGCTTTTAAAAGAGAGATATGAAACAATTTATCTTAGTGCTATTTATTACTATGTGTGCATAAAATAATTCATACATACAGATTAAAAAAAAAAAAAAAAAAAAAAAAAAAAAATTGATTATATACAATCAGTAATATAGTGATATCTTATTTAGCATAGCAATTTCTGAATAAACTAACTGATATTTACATTTTATATATAAAGAACAACAGATTAAAAAATATCTTCTATCTACTAGAAATGACCTTATTCTAATCAGAGTTGGAATTTTGAACACTCAAAACTAATTTTAACCAGGACAATGGCCAAAATTGGTTTCAACCTTCTAAAACCGGTAAATATTGGTTTTAACTCCAGAAAAGTGGTAGAAACTTTAGCTTACATAAATTGCCCAAACACCTACAAACTGAATAAATTAATGATATTGATATAAAACAGTCATTTTTTAAATAAAGGGTTTCTTTTTTGTAAATATGTTTTAAATATTCAAATGGCCGTGGGAGAGGAGATTTCAGAGGGGGGAGGGGGAATAGAAATTTAGAAGACTATTACTTATAGTTATTTCAAAATAACAATGCAGCAGGGAGAAAAAAAGGAAATTTAAACATTGCAAACTTAGTGTGCAAGAGGAAAAGGAAAGGGAGTAAGAGGGAAATTCAAAATTTTGGGAGGGGAAATTAAGATGACTATTGAAGTATATTGGCACTGGGCCACATTTAGAAGGGGGCTAGAGGGATATAAAAAAAGTAACATTTTTTGGAGGGAAGAGTTCGATTAGATGTTTACTTATTTGTCATTACTATAGAGTCACAAAAAGAACAGAAAAATAAATATTAAAGAGCTTCAACTTTTTTAAAAAACTTTGTGCAGAAAAAAGTTTTTTTTTTTTTTTTTTTGAGGGGGGAGGAATTATTTAGACAAGAGTTTATTGTTACAATAAACAAACCAAACATATATTTTTTAATTACAAAGTTCTAAAGATTTTAAACTTTGTAAGCTGGGGAGGAGGAGGTGCAAAATGAAAAAAGGAGGATTTTTTTTTTTTGGGGGGGGGGGGGGGAGAAAGAGGTTGAATAAATGATTTCTTAGTTATTTATCACAACAAAAAATTGACGATTGGAGTAGAAAAAGAAAAAAAAAAAAAGACTAGATTTGTATGGTAGGAAATGGGGGAGGAGGAGAAAATTAAATGATCAATTATTTATAATTACAATAAAGTAATAGAGCAGAATTATTTTGAAAAAGAGCAACAACTTTTAAGGTTTTAAACTTGCAAGCTGTGGTGGGGAAAGTAAGTTGTTTTTTTGTGGGGTGGAAAGGGGGAAGTTTATTAGATAATTTATTGTTTATTTATATTACTAAAGATTTGCAAATAAGTAAAAAAAATCAAGTATGGAGTTTTAAAGGCTAAATTTTATGTGCTTGTTAAGAGGCTGGGGGCAAAGAGGAAATGCCTATTTTGTATGCAGGGGGAAGAGAAATTTTATGATTGATTATTTATTGTTACAATAAAGTAACTGAGCAGAAAAAGTTTAAAGTTTTCAAGCTTTGGATACTGTGTGTGTGTGTGTTTCGGGGGGGGGGGGGGGGGGGGGGGGAAGACTAAAACGAAATTTTGGGAGGAGAATTTAGATGAAATGAATGTGATAGAATGTATTGTTAATGAAATTTATGATTGATTATTTATTATTATTATAATGCAACAAATAAAGCAAAAGATTAAAAAAATACAGTGTTTTAACGATTTCAAACTTTGGTACTGTGAGGGAGGAGAGGGGGGGGGGGATTTCGGAAGAAGGGGAGGAAAGGGGATTTAGACGATTTAAAAAAAAAAAAAAAAAATCAGAAATTCAAGGAAACACATAAGAGTTTTTACCCTGATTAAGAAATAATACGAGTAAAATTAAGGACTTTTTGCAGATTTTATATAAAAAGTACTTTTAAGGAACAAAAAATACTTTTAAAAAATTTAAGCACTTTTAAAGGACCGTAGGAACCCTGCAAAGAATATCTGTTAATCAAATGTGCTGTACAATCAAGCATTTGATAATCAGGAGTCTGCTGTACTTTCAAGATAGTTGAATGACAAAATTACACTGACGACTATATTTTATATTTATATTAATTACTACATTTTATATACTTTTTATCTTAAAAAAATATGATCTTATTTAGAATTTCTAAGAGAAGAGGTGGAATAGGGATAAAATACAAAGATTAATTAAGAAAAAAAAAAAGAATTGATAATTTGAACTTTTGTTGCAAACTATCAATGGGGGGGGGGGGGGGGGATTTCACTAAAGTTAAAACTTCTACACAAAATATTCGAAAACACTTAAAAATATGACCATACTTAATTTCAATAATAAGCTCAACCTTTTCTTATGATGGAAATCTCTATCTCAATTACATATAATCAGTTTGTTTTACTGGGAGTATGCATATCCCTAAAAACAATATTTGAATTCCCATTAAACCAGCTCCAAAAGTATATACATTTATGTGATTTTTTTTAATTTCATTTATAGTTTGTCAACAACACAGATGTTTACATTTACAATGGAAAAAAAACACAGAGAGACTGTCAATATGGCGACTTTCTCAAGTCTAACCAGGAAACTACATCTTAGTGTAAAAATGAAAAAAATCTAAGTAAGCAGCAATCGAAAGAGTATATTGAAACACATTTGCTCACCCATAAATTATTTGCCCTCGTCTCCGCATTATCGAGATATACAAGGTTAGCACAAATAATGTCTGGATTTTGAAAATTTATATTTTCAAAACTATTACACATAAATGATATATATATGATATATATATTTCATATATCATAAATGATATATGAAAATAAAGACAATTACTCGAAGTTATTTTTCAGTTACAAATGTTTGGTGTGTGAACCTTTCGTAACACGACTAACACCAAATCTTTAATCAAGTTCGTTCCACACATTTGGCAGTTTTGCACAGTCAACGATTCTTAATGCAGCACTGATGGATTAAAAAACTAAATAATGCATCACAAAATAATGCTAAATGGTACATAAGTGCTGCATTATTTAGTGTTTTAATGCATCAGTGCTGCATTAGGAAAATCTTTTCAATGTAACATGCGCTTCACACAGAGCCTAAAACGAATATGAGATGTCTTCCTGGGTTTTATATTCAAAATCTGGTTTCTAAACTGAATAAAGTCTTGACGCACCAATAATTTACCCAAAGAACTTCTAATAATAAGAAGGGAAGCTACTGTTGCTTTACGCCATGAACTGTTTCGTTCGCTGGCTGGTGGGGAGCTTTCCCCTCTTAACGCTAGATGTTTTATTTTGCAAATTTTAAAGCTTTATATCTCGATAATGGGGATACGAAGGCAAATAATTTATGCGTCTAAAAACATGTTTCAATATGCCTTTTCAATTGCTACTTATTTAAATTGTTTTCATTATTACACTATTGGGGTAGTTTCCTGGTAAGAACTTTTTTAGAAAAAGCAACCTGCATGTAACTAATATTAAAAACGCAAAATTTTTTTCAAATGAAAGATCTAGAGTGGATAAGATTATGTTCAAATGCTTTTTTATAGCTATTCAATATTGTACAATATTTAAGTTCGCTGCAATTGCTAAGCTGATATCTTTTGGTGACAAAACTTTGTTATTTTTTACATCTTTCCCCTGCCCCCTCTTCAAACGAATATATGTTTACGTTAGGATATAAGGGGGAAGGGAGGAGGAATTGTTTAGAAAATAAAGTTTATTATATTTTATTTTAATACAGTTAGAAATTATATTTATGAAATATCAAATAAATTATAATTTTGTAGTGTCAATAAATAAATTACTTTACTGTAGTACCAATTTACGTTAAGTTATTTTTAATACCCATTACATATCATTTATTTAGAGTGAAAAATTCTTTAAAAACTGCTGTCTTGTTAGTTAATAATTGTTCCTCTGATGTACTTTGAAAATGACATTAACGTCAAAAGGGCTACTTTGACAGTTTTATCAACAGTGGTCCTTTGAAACAAGAAACAGTTTTTATTTAGAATATTGTGAAAGAATGAAAAAGATGCAGATTATTTTAATACTCACCCCCTTTTGCATTTACAAAAATCAAATGCTACTGTTCGATATGATACAGCTTTTTCATTCAGATACTTTGCGTACCTCCTGATGAACGTTGACATATCATATGCTATAATTAAAGAAAATCATATAAGTAATACATCTACTGCATCATTATTAGAAACCATGCACATTAATAAAAATAAAAAGCATTTATTCAAGTACAAGAAATAAATACAAAAGTATTAAAGTGAACTTACACTGTACTCCCACTTTGTCAAGGAAGCCTCCTAGTTGAAATGTACAATTACTAGACGCTAAATATTGTGTAAACCTCTGCAAAAATTATAAGAAAATAAAAACTTTAGTAAGACAGCTTAACAATTTAGTAAAAATAATGCAAATAAGGAATATTCAGTTAATTAAAATTTACCGAGATACACATGTAGTCTGATACACATGAGATCTGTACATCTGAGATGTACAGAGACATTGCACACAAAATTGAAGAAACATTTTTAACCAACACAAAGAGAAAGGACAGCTGACAAGCTTTCAAATTTTAATTACTTAAATATGCTTGTCTTTTAACATATGTACGAATCGAAACACATCGAATTCAATTAATAAAAATATTTAAAAGACTTAATTTATAAAAATTTTTACAAAAATAACTACAATAATTAATATTATTTTGCCTGGCCCAAACTCTTAAAAACAAATACTTAATTAAAATTTAATTTCAACTTTGCAAATTATTGAAAAAGTAAATTTTATTCCTACACATTATCAGTAACATGCAATTTAGATTTAAAAAAAACTATAAAGTTATTAATTGAGGCTTTGATCGTTGGTATGTAGTAATGAAAAATAAACGAAAATTGCTCCCCTATGACACAATCATAATTTTTTTTTCAACAAAATCTACAAATAACGTTTTCACCATTTCAAAATTTCCAGGGTTTGTACACATTTCTTTAAATAAATTCAAGGACTTTCAAGGACCAAAACCGAAAAAAAAAAAAAAAAAATGTAAGGACCTACAAATTAAACTAATAAATTATAATATGCATTTTTTAATAAAGTGTTTCATTTTTGAAAATACAAGTTTTAAACATTCAAATGGCCAGGAAGGAGGAAGGGGGTTCAGCGTGTGGCAGTAGCAATTTAGAAAATTTAAAAATAACAAATACAGCAGAAGAAAAAACTACTGGGATGTGCCAATCCCAAAACTTTCTTCTATCTCTTACATGTTAAACTTCAAAATTCACTATCAGAGTGCCAAAATTAAATGGCAATCTATGCCCATCATGAAGATTCTAAAGATATGAAATTCCGTGCATTAGTTCTTGAAACACTTATGGCTAAAATCCAGGGTTGTAAAAAACCAAGGTTTTTTTATAAATAACCCAGCCCGGACGGGTTTTATTAAAAAATCAGAGTTTTTTGGGTAGGAAATCTGGATTTTTTGGGAAAATGGGGAAAATAAAATTTATTCTTTTCTACAAAGTCACAATATGTAACACATGTATATATATGTTTATACCTTTTATTATGCTTGAAGATACATTGTTTAATAAACAATAGAAACATTATTTAATTAAATTAATTATTCTGCTTGAAATTGAGCGTTTTCAAATATCTGCATATATCACCAGAAAGCAACTGTGTTTGAATTTTAAGTATGGAAGCAGAAAAACAAGACAGGCTGGGGATATACTAAGGAATTTGAAGAAAAAATAATATTTTATTAAATTATTAATTAAATTATTATTAATCCTTTTAATCTTCAAATAAAAGTCATTAATAAAATTATATGTAATTTACTAAAATAAACAAATGTAAGTTTGTTGTTGGTTATCTTTTAGTTATTAGAGAAGGTTTTCTTTTTGGTAATCTTACCTTCTTATATCAACAATAAAATTAAACTTTTAAATTTTTACTTTGAGGAATTTATTCTGTTAATTATTTTTAGAATATACTTTTTTATTTAGATAGAAAAAAGAATTATATAGACAGAAAAATTAAATAGGTAATTTTAAAACATACTACAAAAATTTGCTCTGAAAATGAAAACAGAATGGTCTTAACACAAATAAACTTAGAAAACAGATTTGAGGAATGAAGGAGTGAAAATCATTGGGGAAAAAAACTTGATTGTTTATGGTTATGCTGCCCATTATTTAGGTCTAGTAGAAAATGATGTTTCACCAAGAGTAATATTAAAACAAATAGTTGAAATTTAGCAGTAATTAAGGAATCATCATCAGCCTTCAGGATGGCTTGTAGAAAAAAAAGGTATAAAGCCACAACTGATAATTCTACACGATTGAACTGTCAAAATGATTGCATTGATAGCTTTTTAAAGAACTATACAGTAATACATGAAATATGCATTGAACACAAAAATTACATCGATAAAGATATCATCCAGATAATGAATAATGCAGCACTTAAGATGGAAACTATAAATCTTCAACAGCAACTGTGCATAGTATCTACTGCACTGGATAAATTTCAAAAGGATAATTGTTGTCTAGGAGAAATCGTACATATTTGGTCATCTTTACTGGAAGATGAAGTACTTGCTCCATTTAAAGATTCAATCCAGAAATGATATAATCAATGTATAATACCTGCTCATATGACAGCTTATCTAGCTCACTCCAAATATAAAGGAAGAAAATTGTCAAGCACCGAAGAAGAATAGTTTTAGAATGGCTAAGGAGCATTAACAGTGATTATGTAATACTGTTAATGTCACTACAAATAACAGATAATGAATATTATTCAAAATCAATGTTACACCCTAATGTCACAGTTGTATTTACCCCATCTAAATGGTGGAAAATAACGGCAAAAAAGCTGAAAATTCAACTGGTCTTCTGAAGCAAGATTTTTGTTACTATATGGCATTGTTAAATTCATTGCCTGCCCAGTTCTGCATCAGTTGAGCATCTTTTTTCAACTTTTGGCCTTGTTCAAAATAAACTTCATAATAGATTAGATAATCAAAAAACAGAAAAACTAGTTAAGTGTCACCAATTATTGAATAGTCCAAATGAAGAAGATTAGTAAACTTCATAAAATTTGCAGTTTGAATTTTTGTACTGCGTAAAAATTTGTGTATTATAAAAAGTCAATATCATTAAAGTTTTTTATTATTCTCCTTTATCGAGGTGCTTATTTTTGGGTATCAGCTTTATTTCATTATAAAAGTATCTGATTTTTTCATATTTAATTTCAAGAAATATGTTTTCGTAGATGTTAAATATACTTTTCTTTATTACTTTGCACAGTTACTTTGTTTTTACTATTATATGACTATTTTTTTCCTTGCTCCATCAATTTCAAGTTAATGAATACTCACTGCATATGAAAATAAATCTAATAAATATTTATGATAGTTGATAGCAAAGATTTTGTGCAAATATGTTTATATGTAAAAGAAACATTACACTGTTGTATTTTTTCGTTCAAAAAGTATTTAATATTACAAAATGATGTTTTATTTGATAAAAACCCATTTTCCCCAAAAAGCCTGGGTTTTTTAAGCTAAAAAACCCAGCCCGGTGGGGAAAATGGGTATCTACCTGGGCAGCAAATCTGACAACCCTGCTAAACTGGTATAAATCCTACAAAATGCAGCATAACAGCACCACCTGTTGGGTGATTCACACCAAAACCTAATCAGCAACAACTTAATGTCAATGTCTAAATGAATCTGAAGTTAGATAAAGTTAGTAAAAATGAGGTTTTTTTTTTCTTTTTTTTAATCATGACGTCATTTTCTGGTCAATATTTTTAAAAAGTTACTTTTAAATGCAACACGAAAATGGCTGCTGATATGGCAATTCCCATTGTTTCCCTTCTCTCTTCAAGAATGGGAGTAATCCGCTTGCCATCAATGTGAAGAAATTTCATAAAGAGCTTTTAAAATTAAAATATAAAAATGGGGTTATTTAAAAAAATAGAGTGCAGCCCCATCTACAAACGAACAGCTTTCATTTAAAAAAATAATTATCAAAATCGGTTCAGTAGAAAGCTCATGCCAGATGACTATAAAAACAACCCTGTCTTTTAAATAAACTAGCAGGAATGACCCAGCTAAGCTCAGTCAAAATTAGCCTTTTGATCAATTCGATATTTTATTCTCACTGTATCATTCTTGCTGTTTAGATACAATTGGCATGACCCTGAGACATAGTGACCCAAAATGACCCACAAACCGAATTTTTTCAAACATGCGACCTAACCAATACTCTTCTCAAACCCGAAAACGATAGAATACAAAATTTTGTCAAAATCGTTAAAGTCGTTTTATAGATAGAATTAACTTGACCCACGGTAACCCAAAAATGGCCCACTAATCTATCTTTATCGAACATGTGACCTATCCCAATAGTCTTCTCGTGCTGGGAAACAATGTAATAAAAAATAGTCAAAATCGTTTGAGCCTTTTTTAGATACAATTAGCTTACCCACAATGACCCCAAAATGATCCACTAATCGAATTTTCTCGAACATGTGACTTAGCCCAATGGTCTTCTCATGTTCAAAAACGGCATCTCTCTATTCTAAAAAAAAAGTAACTTGCACTGTCACCGCCGCCGCCGGTTTTGAATTTTTTGTGACCGGAAGTCTTTCTCCGTCAATATTAAGAAAAATACTGCATACAAAAATATGAAAATCGGCAGTATTCAGTGTTCGTAAATATGATATTTTCGAAAATATCAAAAATATCCGATATTTTGATATATATCTGATATTTTCGATATATATCCGATATTTTCAAAATAGTCAACTTATTGATAATTATAAATATTTTCAGACTAATATAGGGTAAAGGCTCCAGTTTTGGCCACATTTAGAGAAAATTTGAAATAGAAATTTTATAGTTATGAGCTGATTGAAGCATATTAAATCGTAATAACATCATTCTTTAGTAAATTTAATTGTCTTTCTGTTGATTATAATAACTTTTTACAGAAGATTTTAGATTCTGAGTAATAACTCATTAAGTAATTTACTTCAATTTGTACCAGTTTTGGCCACCCCAGTATCATGTAGTTTAACAAACATTTTAATTGATAGTAAGTCAAAATAAAGAATTTTTATGTAATACCTAGTTTACCACACATATATTTGTTTGCTTTATTAACAGAATCTTGCAAATTTATTTATGAATTGATAAAAACATCAAATAAAATACACTTAGGTTGATTTTAACTGAAAATTTCAATTAAAAAACACAAAAAATATTTAATTTGATTCATAAAAGGGACAGCAGTGCCTATAGGGTATTAAGATTAAATATTTAATCAGTATTATAATTATCCATGGATTGTGGATTGTTTAAAACATATTTCAATTTTCACCAAAGAGTTATATTTCTTGAAACCATTTTCTGATTTTGTTTTGATTTATATTAGCTTGTGCCTTATTTATGTATTCTGCTTCTTTGCAAGTTATTTTAGTGATTTCCCAATTTTCTGGACAGAATTTAAAAACTTGTTCCATTTTTATATTCCCTCTAGGCCATTTTTTAAGAACACAGAATTCTGTCTTTTTTTAACTTGGTAAAATGAATCCTGTACTTTTTAAATTAAATGCGAAATACATTCTTACTTGTATTTAGATATCTCTAGTAAAGATTTTCATAATATTTTGTATTTCTAAACCCGTGTACCCAAAATCTTAAAAAAAAATTATGGAACTTCTTAATTTCTTTAGGAAAAATACAAGAAATCCTGCTGTAATTTTATTGAAATTTTTAATTTATAAGTTGTAAAATCTTTCAAAATTTATGTTTCAGTTTGTTTATCATATTACATATCACCTCCCCTTTGATTTTATCAATACTAAGCACAATAGTATATTTTCTTTAGCAATATCATTCTTCAGTGACTAGCACAGTGTCTTTCTTTTTAATGTTAATTATCTATTGGACAGAGAAAACAAAATGTCTTTGATAGAACTGCCATTAGCCTTGTTTTTATTATTATTATTATTGAAGCCATCGCTATATAAAACAAAACAAAATTGATTTTGTTATCCAAATGTTCTTAAATTCATTTAATGGCTAAAATTCCCACTGTAATGAATCACGTGGCCAAAACTGCAACGTATGTTGTACCCTTTTTGGCCACTTCCATGACCATAACTGGTACATACAGCAAATTTAAAGCACCAGTTTTGGCCACCGCGCATTAAACTTTTAAAATAATTAATTTAAATGTGAAATTGCATTAGAGAGAAAGCTTACCTCATAAAACCTAATAGTAATTTGTTTCAGAACAAACAGAACCCGATAAGTGTCTAATATTGAAAGATTCTGAAAACTTGTCAGCTAAGCAAAAATGACGTGAACACATACTGCAGTTTCACACACTTATTTTTTTTTTCAAGTCACATTTTATCAAAAAATAAACAAATGAGATTGTAAATGATAAAAGAGTGTTTGCTTAAGATGTAAGACTGCATATTATTTGTTAGCATCAATTTACATCCTAAATATTGGACAAACTGATTCAGTGTGGCCAAAACTGGAGCATCTACCCTAAATTAGAAACTAAAACATATTGCATTTAGCATAGAAACTTAATAAAACAATATTCTAAATGTATATATTTTTTTTCATTTATGTAACAAAATTGAAGATCAACTAACTGAAAATAGACACAATTTGCTTTTTTCACTCACAAAAAACAAACTATGGGAATAATTATCATGTTTCCAGAAAATCTTGTGTTTCATACAACAAAATTATATACAATATACTTCGTTTTTATTGAAAAATCTGAATATAAATGTAACCTTGTGCCCTTTTTCATTCTCTAACCTGTTGTGTAGTTGAAACTAAAGGAAACTAAAACCAGAAAAGATTCTATGAAGCAGTAAATAACTTCTCGAAAGTAGACAATTTATCTTTCAATAGCTGTTTTAAGTAAATATTGTCCCACATAATTATTGGTTCTACATTCTGCATTTAAAAATTCAGCTTCAAATGTACAGCTGGGATTTTTTTTTTTTTTTTTTTTTTTTTTTTTTTTTGTGTGTGTGTGTGTGTGTGTGAGAAGGTGGGAGGGATATAAAAAGGGCCTGCCAAAGCACAAGTTCTTATCTACAGAATGACACAATGAATAACAGTTAAATAATTCCTTTATACTTGTTTTGACTGAAAATATCAAAAGTATCATATGCAATATTTTGAAAATTAGTTTCAAATATATGAAAATATCAAAAATATCAAACTTCATGATATTTTAAAAATAAATATCGGATATATATCATGATATATATCAAGATATATATCACCGAACCCTGGATAGAGAAATGTTAGATAAACACGCTGATGCAGACAGTTTTCAAATCGATTAATTATTTTAAGAGATATTTAATGCTAAAGTTGGACAAAATCGTTCCATTAAAAAATTTTATAGGAGCAAAAACTATATATGGGAATTAATTCCTTTTCAGATCATTTTATACGTTAGAATTTCCCGGTGTGCAGACTGCATTCACTTTTTTAATTGGACTCATTTTTTGAGGTTTTATTTCTATTTTAAATTCAAATTTTCAGCATTTCGAGAGATATTTTTTACTTATTTTAGAAAGTGGTATTAATTTAAACTGATGCCAACTGTATAAACAGCGTAAATAATAATGTTTGCTTCAAATTAAAAATTTATTTACATGTGACTTATTACAGAAAAAAAACTTTCAAATTAGAATTAAATAATTACGTATGAAAAGCAGGAACTCATTGAACTTCATAAAAATTATATTTACACATGAATTTTAAAAAGAGAAAAGATATTGTAAAATAATAAATTCCTTAACATGCGTTAGAAGTCTTAAATAGGAGAAATTACGTCACATTTACGTCACATTACACTTATTACGTAAAACAAACAAAAAGTAATATTACAAAACAGCTTAAATTTAAAAAATGCGCGAGACATTAATTTGACATTTTGAGATTATATTAATAAGATTAATATTAATTTTATTGAGCACGTTTAGACTGCTTTCGAGTGACTATTTAGTAATTTAATAAAAATAAAAAAGATTACAAGCTGAAAATGAAGTGTCATCAACAAAAAATATGATTTGAAAAAGAAAAATCTGTGAAGCAGAAAATAAAGAAATTGCTTAAATGGTTTAGTTAAGATTCGTTAACCTTCTGTGTCGTTTCCATCAAAAGAGGGCACTGGTATTTGTAAAATATATTTGCATTTTGATGCTGATTAGCTTATTATATTAGCTTATTTTGAAATGTTTAACTGGTTTTATTTATATCAAAGAGCAAAACAGCCATTGTATCTTTTAACAGCAGCTGATTTTTCCTTAAAATTCCCCAATCGAAGAGAAATGAATACAAACCTGTTTATAGGGAGATCGCCACTGTTTTTTAAATTATAATTCATTCTTTCAAAATCTTTTTAAAGCCGATCAAATTAGCGTGCTTTTAGAGACTGCAGTGTCTGAACAGGGGTTGGCGAGCGTAGCTCATAGGGGGCCGAGCCCCCTAGTAATACAAAATGTGTCAAAATTGTTTGAGTCGTTTTTTAGATACAATTATCTTGACCCACAGTGACCCAAAAATGACCCACTAATCGAATTTTCTCGAACATGTGACTTAGCCCACACGTCTGCTCATGCCCAGAAATGGTATAATACAAAATTTTGTCAACATTGTTTGAGTCGTTTTTTAGATACAATTAGCTTGACCCACAATGACCCAAAAATGGCCCACAAATCGAATTTTCTTTAACATGTGACTTAGCACAATAGCATTCTCATGACCAGAAACGGTATAATATAAAATTGTCAAAAACGTTTGATTCCTTTTTGAGATAAAATTAGCTTGACCCACAGTGACCCAAAATGACCCTCTAGTCGAATTTTTTTAAACATGCAACCTAACCAATAATCTTCTCGAACTCGAAAACGATAGAATACAATATTTTGTCAAAATCGTTAAAGCCGTTTTATAGATAGAATTAACTTGACCCACGGTAACTCAAAAGTGACCCACTAATCTAAAATTTATCGAACATGTGACCTATCCCAATAGACTTCACATGCTGGGAAACGATGTAATAAAACATTTTGTCAAAATCATTTGAACCGTTTTTAGAAACAATTAGCTTGACCCACAGTGATCCAAAAATGACCCACTTATTGAATTTTCTTGAACACGAGTCTTAGATCAATGGTCATCTCATGCTCAGAAGTGGCATATTACAAAATTTTGTCAAAATGTTTTGAGCCTTTTATAGATTCAGTTAGCTCGACACCTGACCCATTGTGACCCAAAATGACCCACTAATCCAATTTTGTGGAACATGGGATCTATCCCAATGGTATTCTCGTGCCCAAAAGCGATAAAAAGCAAAATTTCGTCAAAATCGTTAGAGCTGTTTTCTAGACAAACTTAGCTCGACCCACAGTGACCCAGAAATGACTCACTAATCGAATTTTCTCTAACATGTGACTTAGCCCATTGGTCTTCGCGTAATCCAAAACAGTATATTACAAAATTTAGTCAAAATCGTTAGATCCGTTTTTTAGATAAAATTAGCTTGACCCGTAGTGACCCAAAAATGACCCACTAATCGAAATTTCTCAAACATGTGACCTAGCCCAATAGTTTTCTCATGCCTAAATACGGTTGGATACAAAATTTAGTCAAAATCAATTGAACCATTTTTTAGATATAATTAGCTTGCCCTTGACCCATTATGACCCACTAATCGAATTTTCTCGAACATGTGACCTAGCCCAATGGTCTTCTCGGGCCCGAAAATGGTAAAATACAAAATTTAGTGAAAATCGTTAGAGCCATTTTTGAGATAAAATTTACATACACACACACACACACACATACATATTTTGTACACACAGTAATTTTTGTTTTCTTTAGTTTAACATTTGGCTAGCAACTTTATTTCAAAACACACCCAAAGAAAATTTATTAAAATTATTTATTCAGGCTTTTCCGATTAGGAAATTTTTGGAGAAAAAAAAAATACATAAAATAGGTAATCTTCCATTATCGAATCAACAGACAAGGTTAGCTTCAAACATGAATGATGCTATAAACAATATAGTTTAAAATGAATGATACTATTATAAGAACTGTCATAAAATCCACTTATTGCACAAAAATCACACTTCCTAAAAAACTACATTTGGCAGAGGATCTGATTATGGAAGATTATTCAATATGTTTAAATATCTACATGTAAGTGAATGTGTTGCAAATGAATGGAAAGGGAACATTTTGGAGCATAACTGGTGGAGTAAATAAAGTAATTTTTGTTAAGGTCTATACTAGAAAGCTAAAGTACAGTCGTGGAAAAAAAAAAAAGTAAACACCCCCTACTAACTCCTCAATAAATTATCGTAGAAGAAAGTTACTGGTACCGAACGATTGGAAATAAAGTCTACTTTAAAATGATGTATATAAAATTTGCTTAGGGGGCCATCTACATATTAAAACGAACCATAACTTTGTTTTTTTCAATAGCAGTACCCAATTCTGACAGCATAAATGAACTCTACACCCTTCAATTAGCCTAAAAACGAATTTTTATGTAATTCGTACCATAAGTTTTCGAGAAATTAATTATTTTAAAACGAGCGTATTTTAAGGGCTGTATCCAAATTGAAGTTCCTTACTGGATTGTTAACCGAGAGAGCCTCTTGCTTGATCAAGGCACCTTAAGCGCCACTCAAGGAGTCAATGAAGCGTGTTAGATTACAGCACAGCAGAATAAATTTCAAAATGTCTACTCACTTCCATCATAGACGGCCCTTTAAACCATCATTTTGCCATTTTTTAAGCATAATTTGAAAACTACTTGGAAGAAAAATGTTAAATTTTTGAATTTCCATAAAGCAGGACTTAATAAATCTAAATCCATCAAAAAAATTGTAGGTTGCAATTCATAATTTTTTCGAATATTAATTTAATAATTTATAATTCATATCATAAAATTATAAAAATTGCAAATTCAGCTTATTTATGTTTGGGTATATCAGTATTATTACTACAAAAAAAAAATTAGCACATTAGGAGCATAATTTCGGGAGATATAAATAAAAATATGAAAATGTAATTTAACATTAGAAGCACTCAATTTTTAATGTTTATAATTCAAAAACTTATCATTCAAATGACTTGAAATTTGGTGTCTAGGCATAGTTTGAACCGAAGATTTGAAATATCTCGTTAAAATTGTGTATTGCCATTGAAAAAAAATGAAGTTTGGATTTGTTTTAATATGTAGATGACCCCTAAGAAAATTTTATATACATCATTTAAAAGTAGACTTCATTTCCAATCATTCGGTACCAGTAACATTCTTCTACGATGATTTGTTGAGGAGTTAGTAGGGGGTGTTTACCTTTTTTTTTCCACGACTGTACATAACAATAAAAAAATGTACGAAATGCTCCCATTATGGGTAAGTATCCTTCCTGTCGCTATTGGTTTGTCCAGATTTCATGGAGGATACAATAATTAAATTGATTAGAGAAAATATGTTGCAATGTATATAGTGTACATTAAAGGGTCAGCAAAGTGGTCAGCATAGGAGGATGTTTAAACAAAAATTAAATTTTATTTTCAAGAAAACTTTGTCTTAAACATTCCTTGCAAAATGTGGGTGGGCAGTATGTTGTTGAAAGATAGCTGCAGGAATGCCCATCAGTTGTCCTCCAAAATTCATCTTTTATTTTTAATGGTACATTTTTTTAAAAATTACCTAGAATTTCTGATTAAATATTGAAAATAAAACGCTTTCTGTTTCGCTTATAGTACTGCACAAAGTCATTTTCTAGGTTTCCTGCCAGTTAACTCAATGCCATTTTTGTGGGAGAAACAAGTTTCTGTCATGCTAATTTTTGCGAGGTTTTTTTTTTTACAATCTTTATAAAAACTTACCCACCCTACTTTTAAGTCTAAGTATTAGAGCTTGTTAATAAAGATTAGAAAGAAGAGAACTTACTTCGTTGCCATAGCACATTAGGTGGTGTACAGTAATAAGAGCTTTAAACACAACAACCCAGCTGCTGTGCTGCGTTCTCTCGATGAGGAGATTTGCCAACTGAGGAATGGATACATTAGGCTCGTTTGTACAGTGCAATAAGTCTAGAAAAGAGACAAGGCATTACTTTAAAAAGAACTTTGAAAATATATTTGTCATATTTGTTCTTAAACAAAATATATCAAACATTATTGAGATATAAAATAAACGAGAAATAAAAATGCAATCTCTACACAAAAGTCTACAAATGAAAAATGATTATAGCAATGGTGCAAACTAGGATCTTCAAGAATTTTTGAACCAATAATACTTGTAAAAGTACAAAAATAATCTACAAATTCCTTATATTATATGCGTTTAAATATAATTTTTGGTTAATGTGGCATACCAAAAACTATTTAAATGAAACCATAAACAGATAAAATAATTTAGCATATACAACTTCACAAAGGATATCTTTCCTTCAAAGTTGGCCTGATGTTGAGCTGCCAACCTATCTGGTTTATTATATTTTTGAATGCTTCAGAAGTTTCTCTAGAGTATCTTTACCGGAAAATGGGAAGGTTTGGGGGGAATGTCTCCTAGATTCATACCTTTCTCTCAATTACCAGCCTCCTGGCATCTTCAGTGAAAAATGGGAAAGGAAATAAAAAACAAAAAATATGAATGTAGCACCAATTCTCTAAAGAGTTCCTTGTCTAAGTTTGATTTTAAGGGTGGCTGTGAAAATTTAGCACCTGGGAGATGTACTCGTAGTGATTAGCTAATTTTTAAGTGGAAATTCGCCAAAACACAGAAAAGTCTTGAGATACACAGCGATTTTTCTGACTGCAATTGCAAAGTAGAGGTCTGTACGGATTGAAATTCCCAGACTCGGCCTGAGCAAAAGCTATCTTGACCAGGTGTATAAAAACTGAAAGTTTAGTTCTTGCCTGGCTCATTCAAAATCAATGAAAACAGGCCCAGCCCGAGCAAAATTCAATGAAATCAGGTCTGACCAGACTCAATTCCTACAAAAAAAAAAATATTCAGATTATTTTTATCATACAGTTAAGATTCTTTTAAATAATACTATATCCATATTTAAGTAAAATTTTTGATTAATTATATGTTCGGTATATTTTAGATTACTATATGCTTGCAAGCCATAGAATACAGAATAGCAACATTAATAATCACTTACACTCAGACTATTACACTATCAAATTAAGACCCATTTAAAAAAAATTTTAAAAGTTTAGATAAAAAGAATGGTTAAAAACATAACATTTAAAGCTGTACAGTAGACTCCCTCAAATCCGCAACCCTAAAATCCACAAACGCCTGAAATCCGCACATCATCACAGAGGTAAACAAGTAAACTTTCAGTTCAGATGTAGGGGCCAAATTACAGACTTTTTCAGTTTTGTATCATTCTGTATATATTTTAACCTTAATTCTCAATAATATGACTGAACTCATACTTTTTCATGAAGTAAAAAATTATTTCTGTAAAAAAATTAAGATATTGCTGATATGACTGGTAATCACAATCCTCTTGTATTAATCAAGCTTTTTTGGTTATTAAGACTGGCTAAACCTAAAATAAAACTTCCTTATTTTATGATTTTGATTTGAATTAGTAGGGTACCTTTAAGAGGCAAGCTTCATTGAAAAATTCAAGAAAAATGTATTTTTATGATGCATATTTAATTAGACATTATTAATTATTATTTACTTGGCTTTTACTTTTAATAATTTTTAAAATCATCATAATTTTTATTACTTTAGTTTATTGCTTGATTATTTTAACATTCTATTATATTTCAAGCATTCGTTATAATTATGATTGCATTATTACATTCAAATTACTGTTTAAAAAATGTAAATAAAGCAATGACCAGAAATCCGCAAAATTCTAAAATCTGCACAACCTCTGGTCCCAAGCAGTGCGGATTTGAGGGAGTCTACTGTATAATAAAAAAAAAAGTAGATTTTTGAAAATATTTCTCAGTAATTTATTAAAGTACATATTTCAAAAGATGCTGTTAAGAGTAGTTTATTATTGCTATTACTATTTTTACAAAACAAATTGCTTGCACAAATGTCCTGGACACAATTAAGTCCAGTTCCAACCTGGTCCGAGTCTGCTAAAAAAAAAAAAAAAATTAAGTCCAGGGTGAGACATGATGTAACTGTCTGATGCCGATCTCTACGACATATTAAGTTTCTGTATTGATGTGATGTCAATCTAGCATCGGCACTTACTTATTCTCGCCCCAGTCATGTCCATAGAAAATTGTTCATATTTTATGCACTTAAGTTTGATCCTTTGAAATTTGTTTATATCGATCAGATTGGTCCACTTACTTTTTTTACCGGCCCGGATGGACCATTTAATAATATTTTTATTCGTCGACCTGGCTAGTTTATTTTTCATCAAACAGGCACGACTTGTGAAAAATTGTTTATTCTGTCGGCAAACTTTGTCTTCAGCCTGAGCCCAGCCAAAATATATATAGGCCCGGCATAAAATCTAGAAGTCCAGCACGAGACACCCGGTCAGACTGAATTTCTACGAAACATGGATTTTTACGTCGATATGGTTAAAAATTGTTTTCTACGAGGAGTTCTGACCAAACATACTTATTTTATCCTAGAGTGTCAACGATTTTAATCAGTTGATTTAAATTAACCGATTAACAAAAAAAAAAAAAAAAAATCATTGATTAAAATAAAAAAATTTCTAAATGTTTAAAATGTCAAAAAAAAAATTAAAATCTAAGATGAACATAATTGGGAAGTTTCTACAGGTATTTTGACTTATAAATAAAGAGTTTTAAATAATTGTTTCCAAGCTTAATTTCAGAGTATTATAAAAAATTAAAAACAGTTAAGTTTGTGAAAAATTTTGTTTTTATACAACATAAAACAGTTTCATTTAAAAATGATATTTAAATCTAATATAATTTGCAATGTCATCATTTCCTTTAGGAAATCAATTTATGCATATTTTATATAAAGTAAACATAGCAAATGTAATAAATTTCTGCAAGCAAAAAAATAAATAGTCAGTGTTAGTTTCTCATTCTACTTTTGTAATAATAAATAGCAATTTCGAGTTAAAGAAGAATGAAAGAGTGATATCTGGTCAACAACTAAATTGTAAATGAATGCATAAGGAAAAAAAAAACTAATTGGTATAAAAATGTTAAACACGGCAAGAGCTTCTTCGGTATAGGTTGAATAATTTATTTTGTAACTCATATATACTAAATAAAAAAATTAATTGGCTATTGAAAAGGCAGCAAAACTTTTCTTAAAAAGGAAAAAAAAAAAAAAAAAAAAAAAAAAATGGAACCACTGAAAGCTAATAATCCCCACTGAGAGGTAATAATGCTGTTATTTAAATATTTTGAGGATTTCAGATGTAACTGGCTATCCTTATATTTATTCTGTATGTATGTATGTATGTATGTATGTAAGAATGGGTTTAACTCATTTTTATAAATTGTTTTGGTTAGCATACACATACATCTAAGTTTAGATTTGGGTGATTAACAGTAATTTTTTTTTAAGTACAAATGCAAAATGTGCTGCAAATATGCTATTTTTGCTACTAACTAATGAAATTACTTATTTGCAGTTTTTATTAATTCTGGGATTACCGCACAAAAGCCAGATATTTCTTGTATAAAACTTCTCCATTCAACAGTATTTCTAGATTCATGTGCCCAAGATCTTGCAAAAGTAATAGAACTTTATTTCCTTAGCAAAAAAAGGGGATATTATTAAAATTAAAAACATGTTATTTAATTGTATTTTTCAATTTGTGATTCATAAAATTATTAAAAATTAAGGTCACTTTATCATACTAAAAATTATTCTCTTTCTTATATCACTACTAAACACATTACTAATGTATTTCCTCACGAAATAGTGCCCTTTTTTGGAACTAGCATCCTGCCCCTTTTTCTTTCTAAAATGAATACTACATTATTATCATTTAAATAATTAAAGCTTAATGTATAATATGTTCCTAATTAGAGAGTTAATTGTTTAATAATTATTAATTTGAAATAGTGTTAATTATTTAATATTAAATACAGTTAATAATTTTAATAAATGCTAAATATCACTAGTATTTAATAAAGTTTTACATAATTATTACAATATTAATGTATATAACATTGTATGATACTACCTAATGAAACTACTACTAATTTACCGTTTTTATAATTTCTGTAATTACTAACTAATAATTATAATTTTATTAATTAAAGTGTAAAAACATAGATTATGTTAGCAATTAGTGGTTTAATTGTTTTGGAATCCTAAAACACTTGGTAGCTATTCAGTATTTGAACGCTGGGAAAAAAATCAAAAATCCGATTTAAATTTAAAAAAATCCTATTTTTTTTTTTTACACCTCATTTTAGCTTTTTTTTATGTTTATAATCTTCATTTTTAAAGAAGCACCCTATGCTGAGATCCCCCCCCCCCTTTTTTTTAATGAATCTATTTGTATGTAAATGTTTCAGTTATCATTAATATTGTTAATAACCCATATTCCATGTATTGAAGACAATCTGAAAAATGCTATACAATAAAATCTTCTACGTCTGAATCGCATAGAAAAGAAAAAATGCGTTATAAGTTCCCTTCTTAGCAGGCGAGAATGTATTACAGTAGAGCGCCGATTATCCGAACAAGTCGGGACAGACCTTAGTTCGGATAAGCAAAAGTTCGGATAAATGGACAGACAATTTAAGGGATGTTTCTGACTATATTAAAACCTACACACTAGAGATGCAACGAATATTCGGCCCATTCGGCCTGTCTGCCGAATATTCGGCTTCGGCCGAATATAAAGTCCATTATTCGGCCTTGGCCGAATACTACTGTAATAAATGTTTTTATATTTACACAGTGTAACTTTTTAATTTGACAATTTATATTCAGTATGTATAACGAAAATTTTATTTGAAATTAACACTTTTTTCCCCATTAACTTTCATACCCCAAATGGGTTGTATCTACCCATATTTATATAAAAGACTAATTTAGGAATCATGTTAAACAAATTTTATGCTGTATCAGTAAGTACAAAAAGTATCTGTAATAAGATAACAATCTGTTAAACTTAAAATTAATCTATCCAAAATATTTTTAATACAACTGTACAAGCAAATTCAATTTTTTTTTTATCATAATGGGAAGTTTAACATTTATCCCTTGTTACAAAAAAAAATATTTCTTTCATTAATATTTTGAATTATGCTTATAAAGAACATAAATATATGATTGATTAGATATAGATGTATAATATATGCATAAGATATTTAAGTCGTATATGTTGCAATACTTATGGGTTTTTTTTTAATAAAATACGCTTAAAAGTTAAATATAATTTAAGTGATTTTTTTTAAGTGTGTTGCTATTTCTTATTAAATAATGAAAGAAATCTAAGTACTAAATTCTTTTAATTAGTATGCATTTACATTTTACATATTTTTTTCAAGAATAGCATTGTACTGTTTATATTTGCCTTAAAAAACAGTTAAAATGTTTTCAATAAACGTAGATTGTGATGCAGAAATAATAATAATAATTCAGCATTCTCAGGTGATAGTCTATTTCTTTTTTTTTCGTTAATGCTACCTGCTTCTGAAAATAATCTCTCGCTATATATGTTACTTCCTGGTGCACAAAGGTACTTTTTGGCTAATTGTGAAAGGTTTGGAAAGTCTTCTGAATTTTTTGCCCACCACTCCAAATGACGCTGTTTTCTTTCTAGTAGTGGCTCGGAAAGAAAATTACTAATTTCTTTTACTTCTTCACATTGAAAGAAACTTTCTATAGAGCACTTTTCTAACAGTAACTTTCTGCGATTGGCTTGCAATTTCATTAAAGCATGCCTACAAAAAATTTGGAACTTGTGAAGATGGAATGGTTATGTTGGAAATAGTTTGTTCACATTCTGTTACTGGTTTCATACTAGCCTTTCTTAGTCTTACTAAAGCAGTTAATTTGGACTTTACTCCTTCATCTTTGTTGAAAAAGAACACTTTAAATCTGGGGTCCAAAACCGTTGCAATGGAATAATGCTGTTCATTGTCTTGAATCGATTCAAAAGCTCCTATCAGAATCCATCTCCAGAAAAGATCCATCTCTAGATCACAAAAGCTTCTCCAAATTTTGTGAGTTCAGAAATTAATGATCTCTATGAGGCAATTTGTTTTGTTATTTCTTCAAATGGTTGTAATAGATTGAGCATTTTTTCTAAAATAGGCCACTGGTTTGCTGTAAGATTACTTATTTCTCCAAATTTAGTTGCATATAAAGTACATTTTTTTGTTCCAGTAATCTCTCCAACATATAATAGGTGCTATTCCATCATGTTGCCACACTTTGAACTAATTTTTTCTTAGGAATTTTTAACTCATTAATTTGTATATCAGTTAATCTTGAACATGCTATGGCGAATGATTAAAATGTGTAAACGATTTTTTTACCTACAACAATTAAATCATTTATTGATCTTTGGTATGTTAGAGCATCAGATACTGTTAAATGCAATGAATGTAATTTGCTTTTCCTTACAGATATTTTCTTCCTCTGAATCTGAAAACATTCACTATACACTTCTTAATAGTGCTATCTGCTGACAGCAAAGAAAAAAAAAAGATGATAGTAATAATGATAAAAAAAAATTGTTAATTGTGAGCTTTATAAAGTCTACACTGATCTCTTTCCACCATTTTCGAGGATATTCCTTTCATCCTTTCTAGTTTCTATCAGTGTTAACTTATGTTCCTAGTACTTTTAAAATTGTGTCATTATTTTAAACTGTAACAACAACACACACGATATCTATTCAAATGTAACTAGACAGTACCTGATGAGGAACTTTCGCTAAGAATTTCTTTTTCTGGCTGAATTATATTATTGAGGCAATTTTTAGGCCGAATATTTTTTCAGAGTAAAATAATGCCTTCAAAAATTAAAAATTTGTATATAATTAATTTTTTAAAAGAAAACAAATTTTAATTGTGAAATATACAAGAATTATGCATATAGTGCATACTAATATTTTGTTTTTAGGAAAAAATAAGTTCATTATTCGGCGGCCGAATATTCGGCTGTAACTTGGCCGAATATTCGGTATTCGGTTATTCGGCCAAACCACTATTCGTTGCATCACTACTACACACGTTATCTAAGTTTAGGACTGGCAGCGCCAGTTAGTGCTGGCTTGTTTAAAAATTGTTTATTTATTTATTTATTTATTTATTTTTTTTTTTGTCTTTTTAATCTTTTTTTTTTTGTGTTTACATTTTTATCATTAAAAAAAACTTTTTTTCTCTATTTATCATTTTTTGAATTCCAGAGATTATAATTTAAGCAAAAGAGCTTTTGATTGTTGCTTGCTTCAACGAAGACATTCTTTTCAATGTTGCCATATCTCAAGTCCTTGTTAAATTCGTTAGTTGAATAGGATCAGAGCTCTTCTGCCGTTCGAGTCATTTCATATCTGTTTCTATACATTCAAAGGCTTTGTTATGTGAACCTGGGTCGTTTTCAGAGCATTCGTTTTCATTTTCTTCAATTTCCTTTTCATCTTGAATCTCATCACACAATCTCATCACCATTTAAAATCTGATATCCAAGGTCATGGTACGTCACTATTTAACCACTCGTTAATTTCATTTTCTTCATAGCTTAGGATTCTTCTCATCTCTCATCTCCTTTATTGTCTGCCATTTGCCATTCCTCATTTTCTGATCAACTATCAGTTTTTTCTTTATCTAAAATTTTATTCGAAGCCGATAGATAATTGGGATTTCGCTTAAAAATTTTTTTGGGAGAAATAGGCTGTTCGGATAACTGAAAGTTCGGTAAAAAAAAAAAAATAATAATAAAAAAATAAAAAAAAATAAAGAGAAATATGCTGTTCGGATGATTGGAAGTTCGGTTAATTGGAGTTCGGATAATCGGCGCTCTACTGTATATTCTTTTCTCACGCATTATTATATTAATTTTGCATGGATCAACATATTTCCGTTTAAGAAAGGATTCTGCCATAGGCAGGTTCTTTTTCACAGATTAAACAGGATTTTAATTCCATTGCTTAGAAATTTACTATTCTACTATCTATATTATAAAGGACAAACATATCTGTGCGTAACGCATACGTCATTCTGCGAATGGCAACACTTTGAAATTTGAAATGAAATTTCGGTTTTGCAATTTTCGCTACTGCAAGTTTTTAAACTCCTAAACATCGCACAGTTTCAACTTTTAAACCGTCGTATAAGGAAAAAAATGTACTTTTAAATGCAATTTGTTTGAAAGCTCTATCTCAATTTATTTTTGAGATAATTTTTTTATAGTTTTTAGTACCAATTTTGTAATTGCGGCAACTGAAGTACTCCATTTCTATCTATATTATAAAGGACAAACATATCTGTGCGTAACGCATACGTCATTCTGCGAATGGCAACACTTTGAAATTTGAAATGAAATTTCGGTTTTGCAATTTTCGCTACTGCAAATTTTTAAACTTCTAAACATCCCACATTTTAAAGGTTTACACCGTCGTATGCAGAAAAAAATGTACTTTTAATTGCAATTTGTTTGAAAGCTGTATCTCAATTTATTTTTGAGATATTAATTTTTTTATAGTTTTTAATACCAATTTTCTAATCGTGGCAACTGAAATACTTCATTTCTTTTAAAAGTGGTTTAATTATCTATATTGATTATATTCTTACTGATGCCATTTTCTCATTAAAATTAAAAATATCTTTTTTTTTTAAATTTGTACAGAAAATGACGTTACACTTTAAAAAAGACACAATTTCCCTGATGATGCTGTTATATTTCCCTATTTTTTTCAATTCGCTGATATTGAGTTTGAGACAATAGGCTAAATATTTCAGTGATTGAAAATGACGTCATGTTTAAAAGAAAACGATAATTTTATTTGATAAAATGAGATGTTTCCCCTTGAATACGTCTAAAAGTTATAAATTTCTGGAATTTTTACGCGCAGGTACAGAGATTATACTAAGACCTCAAATCACGAGTGGGAATTTTAACATGGAAAGTTGTAATAGTTGACAAACGTGACTTCAAGCTTGAAAATATATTTATTAATAACCTATTGCGCGTTAAAAATTTTTTAAATGGTTAATATGGATGTGAAAGGTGGAAAATGACTTGATTCGGTTTAGATTTAAAAGGGAAAAATTCTATGATTATGTCAAGGTGAAATCATTTTTGCTGATTTCTCATTCCGTAATACCAAGCATCAATTGATAACTTAATCAAAATTACTTATTTTGATTATATATTACTTACTGATTACGTATATGAATAAAGTTTAATTTTTCAATAATTTTAACAGTTGAAGTTTATGAAAAAAGTATTTTGTTAATCTTAGGTTAAAATATGTCTTTGGAGAGTTAAACTAACAAGTGTATAAGATGGATATTTTATTGTAATTATTGTTGTCGATGTATTATAAATTTGATGTTACAGTTCCTTTGTAAACATTTTCTTTCGTCGAAATTCGACGGGTTCCACCTTGTTAAAAGTAAAGGGAAAATAGTCATGGTTTATTTATTTTTATTGGTTATATCTTTATTGATGCCATTTTCACATTACAAATAAAAGTAACTTTTTTTCTAATTTTTGAACAGAAAATGACGTCAGCCATTAAAAAAATCACGCATTCTTCTTCACAAATAAAAAGACTGAAGAAGATATTTCAATATTTTTACATTACGTTGATACGGAATTTGAGACGCTAGGCAAAATGATTCAGTGAGTAAAAATGATGTCATATTTAAAACAAAACAATCATTTTCTTTGAAAAAACTAAATATTTGACCAATACTAAAATGGCCAATACTATGGCAACTAAAGGCAAATTTCTGAATGGTAAATTTTCCCGGGTACTGAGATTAAAACTTCAATTTTATGCGAATGTCCACATAAAAAGTTGTATCGGACAAACGTGACTTTAAGTTTGGAAATACATTCATTAATAATGTATTGCGCGTTAAAATACTTTTAAATTGTGAATTTGAGTAGTACGTATATAAATTTTGAGAATGTGAAAATAACGCACAGTTTAGATTTTATGGGGGGAAATTTTATGATGTGAGAAAGCAAAATCATTTTTACTGATTTTTCATCCCGTAAAAACAAACGTAAGAGCTTCAATCGATAACTTCAACATAATTACTCATCTGGATTACGTATCGAATACAGTTTAATTTTTCAATAATTTAAGCAGTTGAAGTTTTTGGAAATATTATTTTGGTAATTTTAGGTTAAAAACATTATTTGTTTTAAGAGTTAGATAACCAATGCAAGATGAATTTTTTATTGTAATTATATTTGTAGGTTTATTATAAATTCGATCTAACAGTTCCATTCTAAATACTTTAATTCGTCGAATTTCGACGGGTTCCAACTCGTAAGAATAAAATTTAAAGTTTAATTGTAGAATAATAAAGATTAAAATTGTATACTTTTTTTGAAAAATTTTTGGGCCTAGCCAAATTTTACTTATTACCCATCTTTATCTACTTATCACCATACTTTAATTACCCATCATACATGGTTTGCCCAAGTGCCCCCCCCCCCAACCCCCCCTCCCAAAAAAAACCCGCCCAGGTTTTTTTTGGGCAAGCCCACATGAAAAAAAAAAACATTGCGGTTTTTTTCAAATTATCTTGTGCTTTTACAACTGTATCATTATTTAATCTAAGTAAAACAATGAACATAATTTTTACAAGAGTTTATTATAATTAATTTGATTTTTAATTAGTTCTTGATTTAATTAATTAAAGTTTTAGAGAATGCAAAGATAAATGCCAATTTAAATATATTTCAAAAGAACCAGATTTAAAGGATTAACCAGAATCTAAGCAGAGATAAAATGACCAAAAAAAGAAATTAGCTGGAAAGAAAGATTTTCATGCCTGTAATCTAAAATGCATCCACTGATTACTTGCCAGGTGTTATAGCTTTTAAGATAAATGATCCCATTTATTATAATGCTCCAATGTTTAATGAAAATATACGGGAGTTTTCAACATAAAAATGGTGGCAGATTATGGCAAAAAAGGGTGAAGAAGATAAGTTTCCTCTTGGATTTTGCCAGTTTTTCTTTTTTTTTTTTACATTCAGCACCAGCTACCTCTGCTTCAATCTAACAATACTTTTGTACATTTGGTCTGGTTTGGAGCAAATTACGTAATCATTTAGGAGATCAGGCTGGGAATCGAACCCAGATCCTTGGCTTACAAGGCCAGTGCTTTACTATTTAAGCTAACTGGGCCGACAACCAGCCAGAATATTTCGCTCAGGCTGAAAAATGCTGGCTGGTTGGTTGTCGGCCCAGTTAGCTTAAACAGTAAAGCATTGGCCATGTAAGCCAAGGACCTGGGTTCGATTCCCAGCCTGGACAATTTTTTGCTCAGTTGGAAATATTCAAATCGTATGATAAGTTAATTTAAAAGAACTATTATTTTAACACAATCAAACTGATTGATAAAGTTAATTTTATACATATATATATTGTTAATTCATACTTAACGCAAAATTATACCCAGGTTTCACTGATAAATGAAGAAGTTGGGTATTATGTACATGAAAATTAGACATTTAAAGAGTTCTCCAAAAAAACTCAAAGCCCGAAAAAACCTGGGTTTTAGACTAGTGGGCCCAGTGGGCTGTTTAAAAAATGGGTTTATTCAAACCCTGTAGGGACTCGAAATTTGGTGTGTACTCAGTATGTAATAATGAGAAGAAGCCTATTGAATTTCAGTAACCTCGATTATCCGGAACTATTTTTTTCGGACTCTCAAAATATTCATTCTGATAAAAAGGTATATAAAATTTTCGAAACTGTTTATTTTAAGGATTGAATATAAAAGGCAATTAAAAAATATAAATTTTGCATAAAGAATGACTCGATTGGATAATTAGTTGCCGAGATATTTGTAATAATATTTTCCACACTCTTCGATTTTTCATGACACTGTATTTCATTCAAATTTCACTTCAAAAGATATATTTTAACTGGAAATAAGACGCTTAATCCGACGCAGTAATCTGTTAATATTATTATCATTTTTAAAGTTATAAAGGCGTTTCTTTTACACAATTCAGTAATACAGCTTTTAAAGTTTATGACGTCATCAAGCCACGATTTTAAAACCACAATCTACCGAACAAATTGAAATAGAGGCTTGGAATTTGGTATGTACTTAGAATGCAATAGTGCGACAAAGCCTATTGAATTTCAGTATTGAACATTTATTTTCATATTTTATATTATGCATATCCATGATGGGTAAGCATTACGGGGGCTCCCAACGACTATTTTTTTTTTTTTTAAATACGGACCAGGACACATCGAAACAGTCATTTTCATACGGGCTGGTTCGAAACCGGGACTGAAAATTTTGGCCCTAATTTTATGGCAAATTTTGGCAGACCTAGGGAGAACAAAGCCAGTCCCGGCTCAGTACGGAAAAAATAAGTTCAGCCCGGCCGTTCAGAAATAAGTAAGGCCCGGGCTGGCCCGAAAAGAGTTAAGTCCAGGTCCGGCCCGAGTCTCGTGATTGAAAATAAGCCAGAGACCGGCCCGTGCAGACCTCTACGTCCCACCCATCTTCCTTACGCACAGCGGGCTGAATATCAGTCTAGCGTTGTGTATAAAACGTATTACGTCATGTATCTCACAGATACGACAGTAATAACGTGTCTTTTGAGGACAGTAATAGTGTGTTAAGAAACGCTAAACTAAAACATTGAAAGCGCAAGAGGAAAGTAGCATATATTCTAAATTTGAAAAATGTGCCTTTTTACGCCCTTGTTTCTAGTACAAAGCTCACTGGAGCATACTAAATAGCTATCTCACTGCAAACAAGCGCAATCAAAATTAGGTGTCAAAAAAACAAGTAAAAATACATCCCAACAGCAGAAAGAAAAGGAAAGCTTTTCACACGCCATGCAGGAAAACACCTGCTCCCAGAGAATGCAATACGCGAAGGACGTTTCGTATTACATAAAGTAAGTCACGTTTACCGAAAATTCAAAATAATTCGGAAAATCCGATACTACTACTTACGATCAGACTAAACTCGAAAAATAAAGTGACAGAAGAGAAGCAAGAAAAAGCGTCCCCGACATTAATTTAATCACATGATCAGTCGGGATGGCACCGCACCGCCTCAGAATTTTACAAAGAGGCTGGAGATCATTTATATTTTAAAAATCATTTGAACTTGCATAGTTGGCTCGATAATGTGTGGCACAGGAACTTTCTTTCATGGGAGGTACATTATATAATTTACCGATGAAAAAGAATCTTTGGGGGGGGGGGGGGGGTGAATACTACATTAAAACCGTAGAGACGCACTAGATTGTCCATATAGAGCAGAGCAGGACCTGATTGTTTACTTTTCTTTCAGAGTACCAGTGATGTTTGAATAATAAGTAGGGGGAAGGGAAAATAGTAAGATGTATTCTAAAAATTCCTTGGCACACTCGAAAAATGCCTTTGTATATTCGAAAAATAGTACGGATCAGTGCCTTGCAAAATAATCTAAACTGATGGCAGACATTTGGGAAAAGTTGGAGGTGTGACATATACTTATCTGGTCAACCCTGGCAAACAAGGATTCTATGAAAATTTTATGCATTTTTTTTCCAAAACTTGGCTTTCAAATTAAGAAATTAGGGTAAACGATTGGACTATGGATATTTGGGTACCCGTGTTTTATTATGCATACATATATACATATTAGCAGTACGCCTGTTCTTCGCACGGTCGGGAATTAAAAGAAAAATACTTCTCAAATCTGAACCGAAAGACGCAACTCTTTACAACACAACTAAAAAAGTCTTTGAATTTTCTATCATTCGGAGTGGGAGAAGATTAGGGAAAAAGTTGCGTTCTCAGGCATATACCGATTTAAATACCGTATTTAGGTGTGTGTGTGTGTGGGGGGGGGGGGGGGGGGGGATAACATTAGTACTTCACCGCTGTGCAGGAGGGGGGGGGGGGAATGGAGAGATAAAACATTCTATTCGTTCGAAGTTTGGCATTTATCGAAATTAAAAACAAATACTTACATGTCACCCTATATTTATGCTTCGGTTTGACTGTTTTATAATATATCGGCTAATTTCTAATCTTCATTTTCTGTAACTTGCTATTTTAGTAAAAAATTATCCTATCGTGATCGCGATAAAAACAAAATTTTGCATGTATGGTTTAAGTATTTGATATTTTCACGCAATTAAAAATGAATAAAACTTATCAATATTTCAATTTAGTAAAAAGAAACATTGTTGGAAAATAGACTGCATATCGTTAAAAAGAATAAAATTACATGCTTGATTTAAAAAATAAATCGTTAAAAATCCTCAAATTTTATTAGTTTTTAAATAAACTTTATCTGAAAGCAAATTTTTTGTTCTATTTTACGCTGTAAAGACTGAAATCACGCTATATTTAGAAATAAAGATGCTAAGGGTGAAAGGAAATACCCAGTGCAAAATCCAGTAATCCTTTAAAACCCAATTTTAAAAAGAAAATCTAAATCGAATTTTGAAAAAAAAAATTTCTTCGAAGAGAGTAGTACCTCCGTGCCCAATGCCGTAGCGCTGGCCTTATCCATCACAGCACGAGAGCGCGCACAGAAGAGAAAAACTCACATTGTTTTATTAATATAGATCAGGGACGGCGAACCTTTTCACATCCACGTGCCAAATTTTTCCAAAAACATTTTACCTGATCATGACGTGCCAACAATAGAAAATTTTAATGGATCTAATAATAATGAATTAAAATTACTTAAAATTTAGTTTTTTTTAGTATTAAACAAATAGGAGTAATATTTGATGTTATGCTTTAGAAATTTATTTTTTAAATATTTTTGTTGTCTCATCTTAGATGACAAATAATTTATATCAGCTTCGTACTTAGTTATTTTTACGAGAATGCAAATTCAATTGGACCCATTTGAAAAGATGTTTTTACTTGAATCTTTCATATTATATGTATCCGAAAAGAATGTTTCGCAGAAGAACTTGTCAAAATAGCAAGCGCCAGAATCTACAGCTTTTAGTGTCTGGAATTGCATTTAAGTTCTTACAATTTTACCATTTCAGAGCCTGATTAACTGTATGTTGAACCCGGGGCACATGGTCATGTCCGGGCCTCTTTTCTCAAAAAAATTCTTGCATTATAATTCGAACATGCTGTTCACAACTTAACCATAACTTTACGAGAAAACAATATATTATAGACACCCATAAAAATGCCTTTAATATCCATTCTTCTTGGAATTTCGAAGTTTGCATTGCAGTTCTTTGTCGTCAGTAAAAAAAAATACTGAGAGTTTAGTTTATACAGGAATGGGAAACACACATTTTTTTTTTCTGTGAACTACAAAGAGAAATTTGTATTAATTTTTATTTTCGGAGAGTGCACAAAATGCTTTTGGACCCCCTGAAATTATGGGCCTGGGGCGCGTGCCCCTGTGATAATCGGGCTTTGCCATTGGTATTTTTGGTTATAATTTTTTTTTAAATCTTTCTTTTCCGATTCCCTCCCAATTCTTTCTTATTCTGAAAATTTTGTGAGCCAATATTGAGCTAGATTGGGATACATTAAGTTATCTTTCAGTTTCTTTAATCTGTACAGTGTTGCCAAATAGGGGACTTTTTTGTCCTCAGATTGTTGATTGTCACCTCTTTTTTGAAATAAAAATATTCGGCCTATTTAAAAATAGATTAAAAATTCTGAAAAATAAGGCGAATTATACTATTTAAAAAAAATTTTGACAGTCAAATAATCTGAATTAAAAAAAGTCCCCAATCTGGCAACACCGAATCTGTATGACAATGACAATCAGCCGAACTAATCGTATTCAGATAAACAGAGGCAACATCTAGATAGTGTAATGCATTTTGTGAAATTCTACTATATTTTGATGTAGAACCTGAATTTATGCCGTGCCAAAAATAATCTGCAGCGTGCCATAGGTTCGCCTCGCCGTCCCTGATATAGATAATCTACCCTCTTCGTTCACGACAAATACAAACAATAAGAGTGACGGATAATGAAAGTAGCTATAAGTGTTTGTATTTGTCATCCAAAAGAGTAGAATAGAGTAATAATAATATAAACATTAATATCGAACTACTACCCCTTCCTTCTCCCCATTTACCCTATATATATATATTTTGTGAAAATTGTTTACCAGATTTCTACGTTCAATTATATTTCTGAAACATTTCCTTGTAGAACCATCGCTATCAAGTAACGGTACCCACCAGTCAGAAATAAAACGAACTATAGTATATATATTATTATTATTATAAGCTTCTTGATGATCAGATTAATTTTTATAGAACTCTTAGCTTAAAGTTTTAATGTAATGACTTCCGTTTTAAAATAAGTTGTCAATATTTTCTTCTCAAAACCTACAAAATTGATACTTTAAACAGACGTTACACGAGCATGTCCTCATAAATTAAGATACAAAATAAGATTCGTTTAAATTCCTAACCAAATATTATTCATAAATTTGCAAACAGGTAAGAAAGGGTCTAAAGTTGTTTTTCTTTCCGAATAAAAAATTCCAGTTGATTTTCTGAATCTGATAATCAGAGTTAACAGAACCCACTCACGCCAACACATCTTTCTGTAAAAATAAGCGAACGAACATTTTTTTTCCCCTCTTTTTTTAAATGGGTCATTATCTGACCCGTGTCCGGCCTACGTAAGGGAAGTACTATTTCAGTTATTTCCTTTTTCTTATGTAGTTTTGGTGGAGCCGACGAGCTGTCATCCGCACACAAAACCGGAATGAATTTTATGATATCCCTTGATTCGAACAATAAAAATGCGATAATCCGAGAGCAGGAAATCTGAAAAGAGCAGTAATGCAAGAAAAACGTGGAAATGCTTTAGCCGGAGAAATAATCTCTGAGCAAATGATAACCTACCCATACAAAACAGATTCCGTATTTTTCTTTCCTTATCCTTTTATACAGTAATAAGAACGTAAAATCAGGCGTTAAGCATAAATTATGAAACACTTTCCTACACGTTCAGAATTCTAAAATAAAACTTCAGTTTAATAAGGGGAAAAAAAAATGTCAAAATAAACAATTTGTAAAACGCATAACATGTTTGAAAACAATTTTATCAATTCCCATCAAAAATGAAAAATCTGAATTTTTTGCGCCCTGTATATGAACTATAGATTCATCATATAATACATAGTATGCCAAAATTTTGTTCAATTAGAAAATGGAAATTCCCCTTCAGCAATTTCCATCAACAAACGGAAATGTACTTCAGACTTTTGTGTAGCCTCGTATGTGATGTGTACAATTTATACACACTAAGAAATATTTTTTTAAAAGTTTAATAACCCTTAAATGCCCGATTTTTAAAAAATCATTGTTTTTCGGCTTTCATTTTTTAAATAAATAATGGGGGAAAATACTTTAAAAAATCATGTTTTTTTTTTTTTTTTTAAGTATGGTTTACGGTTAAAAAACAGTTTGTTACTAATCGGCAATACTGGTCTTTAATTGAAAAAAAAAATTTCCTCGATATAATTCTATAATATTAAACACACAAGAATTTTAGGAACTATAATAAGAAATAAATTTTACTTGCTCACTGCAGAACAAAATAGGGTATTTCGCAAGCTTCCAAACAAAACAAAAAGAACAAGTAGCAACAATGGAAAAAAAATCTATCTTTATTCTTAAACAGCACAAGTGTCGCCATCTACATGTTGAAAATCGATTTAATATTTTCATAATGTATTTTATTGGCAACATTAGGCATTATAGCTTCAATATTATTCTAATAGTATTTTAGAGCCTAAATTGGGTACGTTGCCGAAAAGCAACACTCCGCATTTAAGGTTCAAATTAGAATTAAATAATTACCTGTGAAAAACAGGAACTTATTGAAAATTACTTCATAAAAACTATAGTTACACGTGAATTTTTTAAGGATATTGTAAAATAATAAATTCCTTAACATGCGTTAGAAGTCTTAAATAGGAGAAATTACGTCACATTACACTTATTACGTAAATTGAACAAAAAGTAATATTGCAAAACAGTTTAAATTTAAAAATTGCGCGAGACATTAATTTGATATTTTGAGATTATATTAATAAGATTAATATTAATTTTATTGAACGCGTTTAGGCTGCTTTCGAGCGATTATTTAGTAATGTAATAAAAATAAAGATTACATGCTGAAAATGAAGTGTCATCAACAAAAAATGTGATTTGAAAGAGAAAAATCTGTGAAGCAGAAAATAAAGAAATTGCTTAAATGGTTAAGATTAGTTAACCTTCTGTGTCGTTTCCGTCAAAAGGAGGCACTGGTATTTGTAAAATATATGTGCATTTTGATGCAGATTTGCTTATTATATTAGCTTACTTTAAAATGTTTAACTGATTTCATTTAATCGAAGACGAAAACAGCCATTGTATCTTTTAACAGCAGCTGATTTTTCCTTAAAATTCTCCAATCGAAGAAAAATGAATAGAAACCCATTTATAGGGAGATCGCCACTGTTTTTTAAATTATAATTCAATCTTTCAAAATCTTTTTAAAGCCAATCAAATTAGCGTGCTTTTAGAGACTGCGGTGTCTGAACGGGGGTTGGCGACCGTAGCTTGTAGGGGGCCGAGCCCCTAATTTCACTAAGATTTAACCAAGAAAAAAAAAAAAATTCGTGAAACAATATGACCCATAAACGGTAAAAATGAAATTTAATTTTCTAACTGGGCGAAAAATGTCCGGGTCAGAGGTTTCGAAACAGGGATCTCGTGACCGAAGCTTCCACCGCTCTGCCAACTGGAGAATCTGGAGGACCTAATTCACCCAGGTTCACCTTGTTGATCATATAGCATCTGGTCTTATATATGAATCAGTTCAACAGAATAAATCACAGGTTAGAGAACTCCAGTAAAAGATCGATACATAATTCACAGATTAATTTTAACCCATTTTCGGTCAAAGGTGCGTAAACGCACCATTTCAATAAATATTTTTTTATTAACACTGACGAATATTTCACTAATTTTATTTTTCTGTTATTTTTAAGGATTCTGGAGACATAAAATATCAGTAATTCAATTGGAGTAAACACTTTCTGTGGAGAAATTTTCAAAATACGCTAGTTTCTTTAATTTGAAACGGTTATTGACAAATTCGACTTTTTGAAAATGTATTATTCCGCTTGAGATTAATCATATGTTTTTATAATGGATTAAAGTTGCAAGTTCCGTAAACAAAATAATAAAACAAATGTCATAAAAATTTGAAAAAAAATTATTAATTTTAAATTTAATGGTGCGTTAGTGCACCACTGACCAAAAGCATGAAAATGCCGAATGCTTTTTATTTCTCAAATAAAATATTTTTCATACACGAAACTTTTTTTTTTTTTTTGTCTTAATGAATGTAATTTAAGCATATTTCAATGAAAATAATATCACATTTTATAGAATTTCCATGCTTGGCCTAAAATGGGTTAACACAATTATTCTAATAGGTAAATAACTCAAAAGAGTTGTAATTTTCAACTGGGCGAAAAATGTCCGGCCAGTATTCGAACCATGGATATCTTGACTGAAACTGCCAACTCTGGAAAATTACATTTGAATTACAGTTTTATCCGAAACTCTCGGTTAACCAAAATCCATTTTTAAATACTTTTTTACTTTCTTCTATCTTCAATAGAAGAAAGTATTGTAATCGAAATTTTTTTCGACTTCCGGTTTTCGACGGATTTGCATGTTTTAGGGGCCAGAGATTCCAAAAAAACATGTTTATAGAAAATGTCTGTGTCTGTGTGTCCGTCTGTCCGTCTGTCTGTCGCCATTGTACCATCAAAAAGTGTATGAAGTTATGTATAGAATTAAACCAAAATTTTATTATAAGTTTTTGGCTATGGCAAGCAGGTCCTCCCGGAATTTGGAAAAAATTCGCCGGTAGGGGGCGCTGATATAACAATTTTTGTGCGATTTTTAATATTGTACCATCCAAAAGTGTATGGAGTTATGCATAGAATTGAACCAAATTTTTAGTTTAAGTTTTTGGATATGACAAGCAGGTTCTCCCTGAATTTGGAAAAAATTCGCCGGTAGGGGGCGCTGTAAATGCGTTTTTTGTGCGATTTTGAATATTGTACCATCGAAAAGTGTATGAAGTTATGTATAGAATTGAACCAAATTTTTATTTTAAGTTTTTGGCTATGGCAAGCAGGTCCTCCATGAATTTGCAAAAAAATCGCCGTTAGGGGGCGCTGTAATAGCGATTTTTGTGCGATTTTGAATATTGCACCATCGAAAAGTGTATTAAGTTATGCATAGAATTGAACCAAAAAAAAAAAAATTAAGTTCTTGGCTATGGCAAGGAGGTCCTCCCTTAATTTGTAAAAAAATCGCTCGTAGAGGGCGCTGTAATAGCGATTTTTGTACAATTTTTGTGCCATTTTGAATACTGTACCGCCGAAAAGTGTATGAAGTTATGCATAGAATTGAACCAAATTTTATGTGTTTATTTTTGGTCATGTCACGAAGGTCCTCCCTGAATTTGGAAAACTTCTGTCGGAAGGGGGCACTATAATTGCGATGTCTGTACCATTTTCATTATTGTACCATCGAAAAGTGTATGAAGTTATCCATATAATTGAACCAAATTTTTTGTGCATGTTTCTGGCTATGGCAAACAAGTCCTCCCTGAACTTGAAAAAATTCCGAAAGAAGGAGGCGCTATAATTCCGATCTCTGTGCCATTTTCATTATTGTACCATCGAACAGCGTATAAAATTATGCATACAATTGAACTAAAATGTTTGTGCTTGTTTTTGGCTTTGGCCAACAGGTTCTCCTTGAATTTGGAAATATTGCGCGGTAAAGGGGCTCCGTGCTAGCGATTTTTGTATACTTTTCTTGATTTTTCGTAGTTCTATTGTGCATCGACGGTTCATGCAGCGGCGGGAACTCGCTTCCTGCTATGCCGGCTATTCGCAAACAGCTGATAACGACAGAATAAGGAAAAATTAATAATTTTAACAAATATCATGATATAGATTAACTCGTTTTTAGTCCGTTTAATTGACTTGAGCAGAAATTTAAGATGAAAATCAAAGTTGGTATAGTATTGAACTAATAATATTGAAGTATTAACATGTGTAACTAGGTTTTGAAATATTAAGATGTATAAGATAGAAGAAAGTTTTGGGATTGGCACATCCAACTAGTTTTTTCCTTAGTATCACATTCCCTGTGTGCAAAATCCATTTTTAAATTTTTTTTTTTCTTCCTTTTTTTTAGTATTACATTCCTTATGTGCAAAATCCATTTTCGAAGCTTTTCTTTTAAACCATCATATTCCTTGTGTGCAGTTCGGCCCATTCCGAACTGCGAGTACATATAAATATTTTCGATCCCCTTTAGTTGAGTACCTTTGAATTTAACTTGATCTTCCCGTAAGATGCGGAGTGGGATGAACAAAACGAACAAATTAGCAATTCTGAAGTTTTTAAATGTTTTGCAAAAGGTTTTTGCCATTGCTGGAGCAGCAGAAAGACTAATACTCGTGAACTAATAACATTTAAAAACTTCGTGATAGAGTTTCAAAGCAAAAGCAGTCGAAACTGCGACAAACAAAACATTGTTTCTAACCCTAGTGAAATATGTAAAAGGTACTTAATTTTAAAATTAAAATTCAAGCAATTTATTCTTGTTTCTATTCTGCTATTGCTTTATTTTTATTAAGCACTTGTTACCATAAAAAATAGCGCATATATTCCTCCTTAATCTTAAAATTGAAGCATTCTCGATTATCCGAAAATTTCGATTTTCCAAAAGAGGATCGGTTCCAAACTTTGGATAATCGAGGTTCTACTGTATTTAGAAATTGAGTATTAGAAGCTTCAGTCAAGAGGTTGTTCGAATGCTGGCCCGGACATTTTTTGCCCAGTTGGAAAATTACATATCATTTGAATTATTTACCAGTTAGAATAATTGTGTTAAAATTAATCTATCATAAACGGTAATCAATTCGAAATGTTACGCTAATCAAAGGGAGTTCGAAATTTTAAAATGTGTGTTAATATGATTCAGTAACAAATTTAAGTTTTGTAGCTATAACAAATTAAATTTCGGTCATTCGCGTAGACATGTCGAAGCGTACTTGAAAGGATTTTTTTGTTCTCTTCAACGACTTCGCGAAGAAAATATTTTACACTTTTAATACTTCGTCACCAGTTTTTTTGATATTCTAATTTTTCCTTTGTTAAATAGTTGAAAATCTGAGAATAGATAAGACGGAGTTTCAGGTACTAAAATAATGGTGTTTAAATAATGGTGTATTTTGAGCACCTTAAACGGCACGTATATGTGCCGCTCATCGCGAAGAAGTTAAACACAAAAACATTTTTCTTATAAACTAGTCGGATGTACCAATCCCAAAACTTTCTTCTATCTCATACATGTTAATACTGAAAAATTCGCTCTCACACTGCCAAAATTAAACGGCAATCTATGTTAATCATAAGGATTCTAAAGATATGAAATTCCGTGCATTAGGTCTTGAGGTATGGCTATCTCTGAAATCGTGTAAATTCAGCAAAATTCAGCATAGCAGCGCCACCTATTAGGTGCTTTACAGCAAAAATCACCAAGCAACCACTTATGTCAAAGTCTAACTGAATCTGAAGTTTGAGGAATATCTGTATATGAGTTTTGGAGATAAGAGTTATTGCGAAAATTATGAAAATTCCAGCATAGCAGCGCCACCTATTGGACGATTAACACTGAAACCTAATCAGCAACAACTCGTGTTAACATCTAACTAAATCTGAAGTTAGATGAAAATTCGTGCATTAGTTTTTGAGATAGAGCTATTGTGGGAATCGTTCAAAATGCAGCACAGCAACGTCACCTGTTGAGCGATTTACACCAACACGTAATCAGCATCAAGTCATATCAGGGACTAACTGAATCTGAAGTTTCGTGAAAATCCGTGCATTAGTTCTTGAGATAGAGCCATTGCGTAAGTCGTAAAAAATGCAGCACAGCAGCGCCACCTGTCGAGTGATTTGCACCAAAACCTAATCAGCATCAATTTGTATCAGGGACTAACTGGTTATGAATTTTTATTAAATTCCGTGCATTAGTTCTTGAGATAGAGCGCCCACAAAATTTGTGTCACACACAGACAGACATTTTGTAAAACATGTTTTTCGGGTTCTCTGACCCCTAAAACGTGTAAATCCGTCGAAAACCGGAATTCGAAAATTTTCATGAATCCAATACTTTCTTCTTGTAAAGATAGAAGAAAGTAATAAAGCTTTATGTATCATTGTTATATGGACAAGCACATAACATCGTTATCTTAATTCTTTCAGATTTTTTCTAGTGTCCAGGTTGTAAAAATAATTGGCATTCACCCCATGTAATTTCTCTTCAACTCCTATAATAATAATAATAACAAGATTTTAAAATACGAGAGAACAGGAATTCTGCTTTTTCAGAATTTAGTGTCGCCCCCGGCATTTCCATTACTTCATTTTCTTCTGGTGGCTTCTATTAATATGAAACAGCCATTATAAATGAAGCTTTAGGTGAAGATGAAAGAGCAGCCGTAAAAAGTTAGGACTATGATTTTTCTGGTCAGAATGGAAAAAAAAAAATAAAAATGGCCATATTTCTTTTCTTTTCTTTTTTTTTTTTTTTAATGTAAAATGACGTCATTTGCATTAATATAGATTCTTAAAATTAAATATAGTTTATAATAGCTCCATGTTTTATCAAAAAATCCATTTATATTTTTCTCAAAATAGTACGTATTTTAATTTTTTTTTTTTTAAATTTTATGAGAAAATGGCAACAAAAAGACATGATTGCTATTTTTCAACAATTTTTTCTCTCACTTTCTACAGAAATGGAGTACTTGAGCTGCCAAAATGAAACAAATGTCGCTAAAAACTACAAAAAAATTAATATTTCAAAAACAAATGGAGATGCAGTTTTCAAACCAAATGCATTAAAAAGTACTTTTTTTTTCTTCCCAATACGACGGTATAAACATTGACAATGTGCGATGCTTAGAAGTTTTTAAAAATGCTGTAGAGTATTTAATCGCACAATGAAACATCGGATTTTGTTTTACGGCTGGCGTATAACAAGGTAATGTTATTTATTGGAGACAAAATAAGCTGGGAGAAAAAAATAGCATTCCGGGGGCTAATAATAGTATTCTAATTTAAAAAATCGCCTCAACATATTTGATTTCAATTAATCTGCATATTAAGGAGTTAAATTATTTTTGCTGAAATACACATAATTTTTTAAAGTACATAAACAAGTCTGAAATTGTACGTCAAACGTGGCAAAAGGGGTACATTCTTACTATAACTAGTTTTATAAATATTTAGATCTTGGTGCAATAGCAGTTCACTCTTACGCAAAAATGCATGAATACAAAATTTATTACGATTATATATATTAAATTTAGTAATACGAAATAATATAACTCCATCTTAAACAGTACGTCATCACCATGGCAACCTAGAATCATTACTTATCATGGGATATCATTGAATTCATTATATATGATAGGATTTAATAGAACGAAGTTTTATTAATATCTTTTTATAAATTTTGATTCGATTTTCATAAAATTCGAAATGACTCGACAAATTCTGCAACGATCCTATATATTAAATTTCAAACCATTCGTAGGGTAGTTTTTGCGCTGTTATATGTTTTACTACGGATTTATATAATTACGATCGTACTTAAAAAGCACTACTCGAACACACAGTTTATTATATTAACTCGGACAGTATTTTCCAGGCGGTAAAACCTTAATACAGGGTTCCTACACAAATCTGGTAAAAAAAAAAATCCCTGAGTTTTCCAGGTTTTCTCTGATTTTATTAAAAAATTTCCCTGACCTTTCTCAGTAAAAATCCGGCTTACAGATTGTTATAAAACCCTCCACAATGGACTTTAATTTAGATAAATGCTAGAAAAAAGTATGTGCTGTACGAATTCCCGATTTTTTAATTATTTTTACTTTCTTCTATCTTTACAAGAAGAAAGTATTGGTTTCATGAAAATTTTCGAATTCCAGTTTTCGACGGATTTACACGTTTATGGGTCAGAGATTCCAAAAACATGTTTTTAAAAAATGCCTGTCTGAGTGTCTGTCTGTCTGTATGTGACAAATTTTGTGGGCGCTCTATCTCACGAACTAATGCACGGATTTTTATAAAACTTCAGATTCCGTTAGTCCTTGACATGAATGGATGCTGTTTACGTTTTAGTGTAAATCGCCCAACAGGTGGCGCTGCTATGCTGCATTTTGCAGGATTTACACTATTTTCGCAGTAGCTCTATCTCAAGAACGAATGCACACATTTTCATTAAACTTCGGATTTAGTTAGTCCTTCATATGAAATGATGCTGACTATGTGTTGATGTAAATCGCCCAATAGGTGGCGCTGCTGTGCTGCATTTTGAACCATTTCTTCAATAGCTCTATCTCAAGAACTAATGCACGAATTTTCAAACTTCAGATTTAAGTATAACTTGATTAATATTGCTGCTGATTATGTGTTGTTGCAAATCGCTCAATAGGTGGCGCTTCTATGCTGCATTTGTCATGATTTGCGCAATACCTCTATCTCAAGAACCAATGCACGAATTTTCCTCAAACTTCATATTCAGTTAGACGTTGACATAAGTTGGTGATAATTAGGTTCTGGTGTAAATAACCCAATAGGTGGCGCAGCTATGCTGCATTTACAAGATTTCAGTGACAGTCATAACTCGAAAACTAATGCACGGAATTTCATATTTTTAGAATTCTCATGATGAACACAGATTGCCATTTAATTTGGCACTGAGATAGTGAATTTTGAAGCATTGACATGTATGAGATAGAAGAAAGTTATGTGATGGCCACAACATACTAGTTCATATTGTTGTAAAAATTTTAGATTGGCGGAATTCAAAATTTCTTCATTTACGATAGTAGAAATTCTGATGGAAGTAGTATATCAAAAATTCTCTGACTTTTCCCCCAGGGCTGCGGAGTCAGAGTCGGGCCCATTTTTGAGCGAAAGAGTGAGTCGGATCTGTTAAAATTTCCGGAGTCCGAGTCGTCCATTTTTCCCCCACAGACTCCGCAGTCTTGCTTTTCCCTGACTTTTTCAAATATTTAAAAAATTCCCAGACTTTTCAGCGACCCGTAGGAACCCTATAATAGTATTTCCAAATACGATAAATGCCAGTTTTTACCATGGTATTTACAAGGGAGGGGAAATAATGTGTCAACCTGTGTGGCATACAAATTTCTTGCATAGCTTTTGTTAAAAGGTAGGGGTTAGGCAGCCTAAGAGAGACTGCTCAGGGCCGGCTAGGCCTGCCCCTTAGAGCTTAACGTCTCTCCCGGTATGTTCCCCGACACGTTGGGGCTCGTTAGTGAGTACAGCCCTGTCCGGCCGTATGCAGACGGACAAACACAAAATGCTCAAGGGGCGACGCTCACCCGCTAAGGGCGTCTATGCACCACCGACCACAGAACCCAGAATTTATTTTAAAAAGAATAAAGTGGGATTACAAAAATAGACGAATGCCTTCCCGCCAGGAAAACGCCTACTCGCGACAGAGGGCGGGAGTATGAGAACATTTAAAGTAAAAATAAAATAAAATAAATAAAAATAATAATAATAATAAACATCACTGATCCTGGCCGCCGGGGTAGGAACCCCTCTCGCGACAAGGGGCGGCAGGAAGGGAAAAGAATGGAATGCGTGGCACAAGTAAGATGGCACGAGCAAATACTCAAGCGTCCATTGGAGATGTAATGATTTGCGTGGCACAAATAAGATGGCACGAGCAGATAAGCAGAACCAGGGCTTAAGTTAAGTTTGTTAAGTATGTTAGGAAATTGTGAATGTGTTTTAATTTGTTGAGTAGGAGGGTGCGGGAAAGGGCGTTTTGGAGCCAGTTGACTGGCAGTATGTCTGGACGCCTCAAGTGCCAGTGTTGCGTGAGAGTACAACTGTAGTACGGGTGACTTATAGTGCCATCTTCACCGCAGACGCAAGTGGCAGTGGATCTTATTTTGAAGCGGTCCAGATATGCCATGAAAGGGCCATGTCCTGTTAAGAAGCTAGTGGTGTAGGGTGTTAAGTTATATAGTGTGAGAGAAACTTTAGGAATTAGCTTATATGTGTACCTGCCCTTTTTTGAAGTATCCCAGTGCTCCTGCCATCGCGTCAGTATCCTTGCTCTAAGGACCCCTTTGACGTATGACTGGGGCACTGGGAAAGGTAGGGGTTAATAAATTCAACTTACATCAGACAATTAATAAAACGATCACTTTCACTGTAATATATAATAAAAATGTCGTACATAATTCAGATGCGCTAGTTGAATATGTCCATCAAAGTTACGTAATTACTTTTGCCATAGACCGTAAATATAGACTTAGAATTATTCAAATAGGTAACAGTGACTTAAATTCTAATTGTATATAAATTTTAACGTTAATTAAATTTGATATATAATTGGAGAAAGGAATTTATATTTTTTCGGACGAATACATAATTCGAAATTTTGTTTTCCTTAAATGCAATACTATAATACTGTATTCTTTTCGTACCCTTTCTATTAACAAATACCTAGCTTGAATCAACGAACGAATCAAAAACTTTACAACGAGGGAATGAATTAAAGACTTAATTTTATAAATCAGTCAGCAACCAAACGAGCTTGTTTTCCCCCCGTACAGCCGAAAACTTCATTAGCATTCAAGTCAGTGAGACACTATGCAGGTGAGAGGTAAAGTCAGGTGCAAATTTATTTGCATGATCACATCTTTAACACTGCGATCCATGGACAGAATCTTTTATTATAACATTTTTTACCGACGGAAATGGAGGAAAATAAACTTTAAGAGGCTACTTCAGTCAAGTGAAAAGACCCGTTCGCTAATGCTAATCCTATGGAAGAAATTTATAAAGATATCTCGGTTGCATTTTAATATTTTTAAATGATTTTTTATTTTTTTTTGCATTGGATAGCTGAGATCGGTCTATACAAAGGTCGTTTTTTACTTTTTCAATTTTGTTTACAGATATTTTTAATGAGGACACTTTCATTTTCGGAACCGGTTTCGAAACTGAAAGCATTCCCATAAGAAACATTTGCAATCGAACTTGAAAAAGTAAAAAACGGCCTGCATACAGACCGATCTCAGCTATCCAATGCAAAAAAAAAACATTTAAAAATATTGAAATGCAACCGAGATATCTTTATAAATTTGTTCCATAGGATTAGCATTAGCGAAAGGGCATTTTCCCTTGACTGAAGTAGCCTCTTAATAGGAACTTTAATAGGAATGCTTAACAGGAACACAAACTCTTATCACAGTAGACCAGATTTACGAAAATTTTGAAACGTTCGGACAGGTAGAAATATTTTTTACAAAATAAAATGCGTGAAAATATTGATGAAATCAGTAAAATACTGTGGCGGTTTCACTCGCTTTCGCTACGCCGCAGAAAATAAAATACAAATAATATTACTTGCAATTCACTGTTTTTTCATTTAAAAATATAAATTTAGATAAAATGGAATTAAAGATATAAAATCATACAACTTTGAGGTTAATTTAAGGGTCATTCATCACGGGTCCCGGTAACGCCGGGCGGGCCAGCTAGTCTAGAATATTTTCCCTCTGATTTTTATTTAGGGAAAACGTATTCCTGGTTGTTATTTTAAAAAGCTTATTGAAACTTAATATTTAGAGCTAGCACTTTACTGTTAAAAGGGAAAGATCTGCTATTAATTTTTTTAAACTATTACCAGCGTATAATTTTAAATTGACAAAAATTGTATTAATGAAATAGATCAGTCAGACCTTCATTTTCCTCTTTTCATCTTATGGGATCAAAGTACCTAGACTACATTTCATAAAATTCCATTAACTAGTTGGATGTGCCAATCCCAAAACTTTCTTCTATCTTATACACCTTAATATTTCAAAAAAAGTAGTTACAAATGTCAAAATACTTCATTATTATTAGTTCAATACTATACCAACTTTGACTTTCATCTTAAATTTCTGCTTCAGTCAACTAATCTGAGTAAAAACGAGTTAATCTCGATCATGATATTTATTAAAATCAATAGTTTTTCATTATTCTGTTGTACATCAGTTGTTTGCGATTAACCAATTGCTATCAGGATGCGAAGTTCCCGCCGCTTCACGTGCCGCCGATGTACAATAGAACTACGAAAAATCGAGCAAATTATACAAAATTCGCTATTAAAGAGCTATTTTCCGGAGGAGTGTTTCGAAATTCCAGGAGGACCTGCTAAAAACAAAATTTGGTTTAATTCTATGCACAACTTTATACACTTTTCGATGCTACAAACAATGGCGGCACACAAACATTTTGTATAATCAGGTTTTTGGGATAAAACGTATAAATCCGTCGAAAACCGGAAGTCGAAAAAAATTTCGATTACAATACTTTCTTCTATTGAAGATAGAAGACATTAAAAATTATGAGTCATTCTCACGAGAGTTCGACTAACAAAAACCGCAGTCACAAAACACTTCATTTCCTCGGAAAGGTAAAATAGCAAAATAACACAAAATTCCCACGCTCAACAACCGAGAACGAAAAATCCATTTTGTAAAATAATTCACTGAACTTCGACTTTAGACAGTAAATAGAAAGCGCCGAAAACAAAAGAATGACCACCTATTGTTTGTGGATAAGAATTATATCAACAGATCTTGTGAATCTAAGTTCATCGCTTCCGTAAACTAAATCTCAGGTAAATAATTGTATTGTAGCAGCTAATATAGTTTTAAAAAGACCTGTCCTAGTTTTTAACTCCTATGACCAAATTAGCTGGCCCGCCCAGTGTTGCCTGGGCCGCTATAACATTTAATAAACCTCAAATTTGTATGATTTTATATCTTTAACGCGATTTTGTATGGATTTATGTACTTTTTAATGAAAATTTTGAAGAAAAAAAAACTTGATATTTAGTGGTAAAAGCGGTCGCAAGAAAACGTTTTTTCACGTAGGGTAGGTTTTTTTTTTTTTTTTTTTTTTTTTTTTTGGTTATACTTTTCCTAATTCTTCGAAATTTTTATCGGTTATAAATATGACTGTTTTGCATTTCGTGCAAAAATTTTGATACCTAGTTGTAAAGCGTTTTCTTCTCGCTTTCACGTGAATATTAAGGTGGGATTTGCTTTGTGTTGTTTTTTCTTTCTTTTTTTTTTCTTTCAAAAATACTTTTTTCTTTTCCCTTTGAGCGCAACGCGTCCATCGGCTAACCCCCCCCTCCCTCCCCAAGGGAGATTTTAACTCTCTACTTCGACCATGCACGAAATTTTATCTTACTGTTATATAGGGGCGCTACGGGTAGTAACACGCTACGAGTTTTTTTCAAACCATTATACAGATGGCATAAAACTATAAACGTATTTTAAACAAAATGACTTTTCCCAAACTGGGCGAGATCAGAACGCAAAAACTTTTAAATCGATCTTATTTATTTTTTTTAATTAAAGGGAACATAATTTATTGGAGCTTGGACCACTTTCGGCCATTTTTATTAAAAAAATAAATATTTTTAAAAGCACGCCAGGTGTTTTTGTTTTTTTTTAATGACCGCCACTTAATTGATTTTCAACTTTTTCACCCAAAAGTGCTTGAAACGCCCAGACAATCTTATCTACTTTCATAATCCTTAAGGAAAATTGATTTCAGACGACTCTGGTGGTCTATTGGATCCCAACCGATTGAAAGTGCACGGTGTACATGCTAAGACATCCACCCGTGCAACCTAAGTCACGTCATCAATTTTTGAAATGTTCTTCAAATGATAATACACTGGTTTCCAAAAATAGCGATTACTCAAAATGTTACATGTTGATTTTAATTCAACTGAGAAACAATATACAACACATAATAAGGTATAAATTAACATTAAAAGAAATTACTAGACGATTGCGGTGCTTCAGAAATTAACACAATTATAAAATAAACAAAATAAATGTATCAGTTTGGTATAGGAAAAGTACCTTTAATAAGGAGTATGAGGACCCCTAGAAGCAATAAAACACATACAGCAATATGTGATACTGTCAATTATGCGATCGATAAGTTCTCTGGGAAGTGCGAGCGATTTCTATTGCAAAGCAGTTGTAGGCGTGGCAAGGGTCTGGGGGGGGGGGTGTTGGTTGAGAGCAGCAACACATCTTCCTAAAGCATCCAAAACATGGCCGTTGGGATTCAAGTCCGGTGATCGAGCTCACGATGCGAGCCCTCTGCAATCTAGAGTTATCCTTCTGCAGCAGGAAATCATTACCTATTGCGCCGGCGTAAAGGCGAAAATAAGCATCAAGAATGTCATCTCTAACCACTTGAACATTCACAGTTATACGTGGAAAGACATGGAGGTCTGTACGTCGACCCAAAGAGATACCAGCCCAAGCACAGACTCTGCCTCCCCCATATGAATCTCTTTCACGAATGTTTGTGGATGATATCATGTTCCCTGCTTTCTCCAAATCAAACAATGCCTACTATCACTTTGGAGGCTAAACCGAGACTCATCCGTGAAGAGAACACGGCTGCATTGATCAGCCGCCCAGTGGACATGTTGAAGTGCCCACCTTAAAAGTTCCCTCCGGTGACGATGTGAGCGGCACACAAATATAGGTCGCCTCAAGTAAAGACTATTCATGGAGCCTTCCACGCACAGTAGATGTTCATACAAACCTTCCAGTGGCTGCAGTAAAAGAGGTTCTAAGATGAGAGGGGCGTTGCTGTTCTATTCCTTCGTGCACATAACTGCAAATATCGGTCATCGGTGCTTGTCGGAACTCTTGCCCATCCTTGACTGAGCCTTCTGGAGGCTGAACCAGGTGCTTGAAATTGTTGCCTAAGCCTATGAACAACAGAAGGACTCAAATTTAGTAATCTGGCCACCTCTGTCTGATTTTAACCTGCCTCCAATCTTCCAACAGCTCTATATCTCAGTTCTGTGGGCAAATGATACCCCCAGATCATACGAATGAGTTGGCTATCTCAGTTTTTTTTATCTCATAATCATAGAGACACCTGCAGCCGTAGCATGCATTTTTATGCTCCTGACAGATGAAGCAATCCGATTACAGCATCGCTAATTTGCATTCTGTAATTTCATTCAGCATCGTTTAGTCAACAACATATGCAAATTTTATACACATAGGTTTATTTTTTAACGAGTTATCGCTCTTTTTGTGAGTTTTCCTTAATTTTTGGAAACCAGTGTAGTAAAAAGTACATGTAAAAAACCCAGAGCTGAACTCACTTTATTCCTAATACAGAAAAACATCCCTTTTCCGGCCTCAAATAAGCAAATGTATTCTTAGAGAGAAAAAGAAAACTAATGAAAATTGCGTCATAATAAAAACAATACATTTAAAACAATTTTCTTATTAGTTCCGTTATAAAATTACGGGAGGCAGTGGACATTGTTTACCAAGCCATTTTATACAAGCTGATTTTCAAATGTTTAGTTACTCTTATGTAACACTAAAACTACCGCAAGGTATCAAATGACCCCTTTTAAATTTTTTTTTTTTTTTTTTTTTTTTTTTTGGAATTAACTAAAACATTACGAAATTTCTTTATATTTCACGACTTTTATTAAAATATATGATCATATTATTCCTTAAAATGCCTCATCTCCGAACTATATTTTTTACCTAGTTTTTTTTTTTTTTTTTTTTAAGCCCCCGGTACGGTATGCTATTTCTTTCTCCCAGTTTATTTTGCGACTCTCCAAAAAATAGCATTACCTTACAGAAGTCAGCCGTAAAACAAAGCAGTGCGATTAAATACTCTAACATTTTTTAAAACTTAAGCATCGCACATTTTCAATTTTTATACCGTCGTATGGGGGGGAAAAGTACTTTTAAATGCAATTTGTTTGAAAACTATCTTCATTTATTTTTGAAATAATTTTTTTGTAGTTTTTGAAGCCATTTGCCTAATATGGCAACGGAAGTAACTCCATTTCTGTAGAAAGTATAGGAAAAATAGTTCTAAAATAGTAATTATATATTTGTTGCCATTTTCTCATAACAACCAAAAGAAAATGTAATTAAAATACGTGCTATTCTGAAAAAAATATATAAACGAATGATTTCTGTTAAAACAATGGACCTATTATAAACTATATTTAATTTTAAGTATCTATGAATCATTAGATAGCCTTTTTTTCGATTTTCTTGAATGACGGCATCTTTTTGCTTCATTTGTGCATTATTTCGCGATAGTGATGTGCTATGCATGCTTTACTGTAGATGTTTAAGAGTAGATCGTAAATGTGGAATTCTTAAGCGGATGCGAATGACGTCATTTTACATAAAATAAAACGTGTGCTGTAAGTCTTGAAATATGTTTTGTACTGCAGTAGAGTCCCGCTTAACCGAGTTATTTTCTTCTGATTGACTGGTGGCTTCTATTATTATGAAACAGCCTTATAAATGAAGCGTTAGGTGAAGGTGAAAGAGCAGCCGTAAAAAGTTAGAACTCTGATTTTCTGTTCAAAATAGGGGGGGGGGGAAATGGCCATAATTTTTTTTTCACCTTCACCTAACGCTTTATTTATAATGGCTGTTTCATAATAATCTGTCCATCAGAAGAAAATGAAGTAATGGAAATGCCGGGGGCGACACTAAATTCTGAAAAAGCAGAATTCCTATTCTCTAGTTTTTTTTTTTGTTTTTTTTTTTTTTTTTTTGTTTTTTTTTTTGGGGGGGGGGGGTGTTTAACTACCGTAAGGGGTCATTTTGACCCCTGAATAAATTTATATTAAATCCTAAAGGTATAAATGTTTTATTTTGTACAAACATTAGTAAATTACGTAGTTTTGCCATTACATCATTTATTTTACTGTATTATATTACATCATATCTGTTTATTGTGTGATGGTATAATTAGAAATTGACTTTACTCCGAGTGAGTTTCTAGTTTGAACATTTCAGGTTATATCGAGAACGAAATAATGTAAATGTGGTATCCCAGCATGAATATCCACAAGAACTTCGAGAACATCAATCTGAGATGAAACCATTCGTCTCAATGTTTTCGATCTGAAAAGACTAAAAATATATAAAACAATTTCACAGCAATATGAAGAGCTTTTATAATGGAAGGCCGGAGAGGTATGATGTTGATACGGGATCTGAAAGTCGATATACACAGACCATGGAATAAGGAATATCTATGACCCAGCCCAAGAAATATAATATTTAATTTAACTTGTTTAATTTTAACATGTTAGAATCCTACTTCAAGGCAGGATACGTCAGTAAAAAATGTGTGGTGAGCATAAATCAAATTTGCACAATATTTGTTTATTAAATTTTCGATATTCTTGAAATATTTTTTTATTTTAATTTTTTGCGTAATTATAATTCTTTTTACTTTAATAAATGAACAATTTGTAGTAATTATTTGATTTTTTTTTTTTTAATCATACACCAAAATGTATCATCTGGTATTTTTTCGCAAAACATCGTAAAATATATAACTTTTATATAGGAGTCATTTGACCCCATCCGGTAGGAATAGGTATAAAAAATATATATATCGGTACGTTTAATGTTAATCGGGAAAACAGCTGTCACGACTGCAGTTGATTCGGCCTTAAAATCCCCAGTCAGAGGGCAATGAATGGAAACAGATTACAGAAGATCGACAGGGGAAGATAGGGATACTTGAGCTATTTTTTAAATTTCAATTTTTTAAAAAAAATTATACTTTCTTAGAACAAAATACAATATTGTAGTTGGAAATTTGATATATTTTCTTCAATTGAAAACCATTTTCAATTAATTTTGAACTATTTTTCTTTGTTTAATTAATTTTTACTTTTACTTGTGACTCAAGTATCGCCATGAGGGGGATACATGAGCCATGGTGTAGGGACACTTAAGCCAATACTAAAAAACACCTACAAAAATAATTTTCTTTTTATTATTTTATAAATGTTTTACATAGTGATAAATTAAGATACACTAAGTCCTTCGAAACCAGTTGTGAAAACAAAACTAGTAACGCAATCATTTTTTGTAGTGATAACTGGTGGTCGAAGGATCATTTCAACTTGGGTTTCATCGATGACAGCAACATTCTCAGTTGGCGGTTAAGTTTAAAAAAAAAAAAAATACAGTAACAGAGGTTACAATTTCAGTATACAATATTTAATCTTAAAATATTACATTAACAAAATAAATATTTTAATATTTTGGGCCTAACTAGTTAAAATATTAGATATTATGACTAAAATCAGTTTAAAAAAGTGATTTTAATATTAGTCAAAAAGTTAAATTGAAAACTATGCCTACATTTATCTAGACAGACTATTTTGTTAGTCAAAATGAAAAAAAAAAAAAAAGGGATATTTTCATTAACAAGGTATACATTTTTATTTTAAACATATGTTTTCAAATTAAGTCCTTATTGATTATTTTCTAATGAAAAAAAATAATAAAAAGAGTTCTTCCCCATTTTACCCAGAAAAAATATCTGTGAACATGAAAAAGACGTATTTTTTTGTTTCACCCATATGTCTAATTTCCTAGTAGGGATGGTTGAGCATGGCTCATGTATCCCCAATCTCAGTGGCTCAAGTATCCCCACTAGTACCATTTTTGTTTATCAGACTTTTACTAAGTAATGCATGCAGCTATTTGAATTATTTTAGATTCAAAATACAGCTGAAATTATACTTATTAAATCTATCTATATTGTTGCAGCTTAAAACAAAACTTTGATTACAAAAAAATATATAAAACACACACCTAAATATTTACTTCAGATAGGGAAAAAACAATTATTAAACACTGTACTTTCAAAATGGTACCAAATATGATTTTTTACATGTGCAGAATTATAAATATATTATCATGTTGCTAATTTTAGAAAGAAAAATTAACCTAGTGTAGAGAAAATAGGGGTGGCTCAAGTATCCCCTATGATCAAGTATCCCACTCTCCCCTACTGGTCGTTTAATTATAATTCAATATTCCGTAAACTTTTTAAAATTGAGCAAATTAGCGATTTTTTTTTCTTTTAGCCTTCCGTGTCTTAACAGGGTTTGGCGAGCCTGGCTCGCAAGGGGTGGGGGTGGGGTGTAGAGACCCTAATAGAAGAAAAAAAGTACTTCCAAATGCAATTTGTTTGAAAACTATCATAATTTACTCATTTATTGGTTTTAAAAATAATTTCCAAGCATGATTTTTCAAAATCTACTTCATCGCGTGAATACTATTACGAAGAATAACTCATTTGAACTTAAAACAATATAAATAGTTCAGCATTTGTCTACGATATATATATATATATATATATATATATATATATATCGATCCTGGCAAGATACACATAGCATCTATGCAGTGTAGTGCCCGGTACAGGAACAATAATAGGGTTGTTCCTGGATCGTCATCCAGTGACCATTTATACTCTCCCCCTCGACCTTTATTTTTTCGTAAATGTTTAGATGCTCGGTGCAAGACATGTCCATACGCTTCTCAGTCACAAATTGTCTCAGATCCTAATTATTCAAATTTTTGTAAAGCATTTAATCTTATTTATTGCATAAAGTGCAACTTATGTAACATGAAATATATAGGTGAAACATCAGGTCCAATTCATAAACGTATCAATCAACATCGTTCAGACTCTAATAAAAACAAAGCAAAAAATCTACAGTCTACAGCTGAAATTGCACATTTTCATAAACATCAATTTAAAAATACGACAATTGAAATCCTTCAAATTCTAAAAAATAAATCAGAACGGCTTTATATGGAGTCATCATACATGAAATATTACAGCACAATATATCCTTATGGACTTAATTCTGAAATTTTTAATCGACCTGTCAAAGTCTTCACATCTATAAATAACACTATTGATTATTCTCCAATTTATCTTACTCTTAATCATAATTTAAATTGTAAAACAACACGAAACAAACGTGGAAAGGGTTCATCTTCAGGTGTAGTTTCTAAAAAATATATCACTAAACAAATTAATGATCTTCAAAGTAAATATTTAAAGCATTATAATTGGTTATTAATTCGAAAATACATATTTGCTATTAAAAAGAAACATATTATACAACATTTAAATGTATTTCTAAGTAAAACTTTCTCTAAACATTTTTCTGATATTTATTTTGATCTCATTATGACTAGGGTTAATCTTTTAAATATTAATTTACAAAAAAAAAAAAAAAAAAAAAAAAACATAAAATTCATAATACGAATACTCAAATGATAATAACCTTTTCAAATCATATATTTAATAAAATTAATATCAATTCTATAATTAACGATAAAAATTTTTATTTTCCTATTAATAATCTTCATTTAACAAAAACCTTTAAATATCCGAATACAATTGGTAGAAAGATTTTTAACTACAATAAATTAAAAAAAATACATCTGCTGCAAGTAATTTTCCGTGTAATTGCAATGACCCCAATCTAAAAAAATATATAAACAATGATCATGGACATGTAATCACTGGAAATCTTAATATTGTTAATGATTTTAAATTGAAAAAACTAATGGGTTTTGGTACTAAATATAGACTTCCATCTAAATTTACTGTTAAATCTATAATCAAACAGTTTACATATGATATAGATATTTTTATATATAAAATTTCAATCTATTACAATAAACCTATTGCATATTTTAATCAATGGAAAATATTAGTAATTGGAAAATTAACTATGGCTTTAAAAAATAATATTTCTGATTTGGTTTCTATTAACACAAAGCATTTTTTCCAACAAATAACTAAATTACAAAAAAAAAACTACGTTATTACATATGTAGACAAATCTCCTAATAATTATGCAATCATATGTAAATCTTATTATCACCAACTTCTTACAGCTTGTATTTCTTCTAATAAATCTTTTCAAAAAACTAATGAAAATGTAATTGTTAATAATCGTAAAATTCAAAGTTATTATAAACTATTAAATATTCTATCTACTAATTTTAATTATCCTTATTTAGTTCTAATTTCCAAATTTCATAAAACTCCAATTAAATTTAGGACTGTAACTATTGGTTGCAATACATATAACAATAAAGCCAATAAACTTCTATTAAAAATTCTTAATCAATTATATATACTTACTACAAACAATGATAATACACATTGTATAAAAAATAGCTATCAACTGGTCACTATTTTAAAAAATCTTAACTGTGTATATAATATAACAACATATGACTTCAAAGATCTTTTTAATAATATAGACTTATTAGATTTACATAATATTATAAATGCATTATTTAAAAAGTATTATAAAAAAACTGGAATTACCATCTAATATTGATATCGCTTATTTTAAATCATTAACAAACTTTATTATCTATAATAATTATATATTGCAAGCAGGGTTCGTTGATATATATATCAATGGATATATATCTTGATATATATATCATGATATATATCCAATATTTATTTTCAAAATATCAAGATTTTTGATATTTTCGATATTTTCATTTTCATACATTTGATATTTATTTTTTAAATGTCATATTTTTTGATATTTTCATATATCTGATATTTATTTTCAAAATATTTTCAGTCAAAAGAAGTGCAAATGAATTCTTCAACTGTTATTAAAAATTAGCCCATCTGTAAATAAATAACTAAAAAGAATAGCTCCCAAAATATTCCCTACACTCCAAAAACTAGTTTTGGACTGTACCTGCAGCTTTCCCATTACCATCATAAGAAATCTGTCTTTGAACAGTACCTCCCTACCCTGTCTCAATTCTTTAAGTAGACTGCACCTTCTAGAATGAGATAAAGGGGTTAATTGGTGATTGGATTTTAGCAAAAAAATCTCATATAAGCTTTATGTTTGAAACTGAATATTTAAATGTTGAACCAAAAATTTGGTGGGATAATATTAAATTAGAACAGCCCATGAAAGATAATTTAACTTATCAGTTGTTTATAGATTCTCCTTCAATAGATGCATTAGAATCTTCTAATTTTGATTTACTTCAGTCTAAATTGTGGAGTAGGCTAGGGAATGAAAAACCAGACAAACTTGCATTCATGTTCAAATTCTCCAATAGAAAAATTTTGTATTTTAGAATTTGTTGTGTAATTTTATTTATTTTTTAAACTGAATCCTGCATTTTGTGTTTTGATGAGTGAAAAAGCAATTTTTATCAGAAGATTGTTTTTTCAATTATTTGATCATAAATTTTATAAGAACAATATAAAAAAAGACATTTAGAATATTGTTTTATTATGATTTCATGTTAAATGTAATACGTTTTAGATTCTAATTTATATTAAGTCTAAAAATCTTTATAATCAGCAGTAAGCTGACAATTGTGAAAATATCGGATATTTTTTATATTTTCGAAAATATCACGATATTTACGAACCCTGATTGCAAGATAATACATTATATTTACAGCACGTCGGTATACCACAAGGTAGTTGTGCATCCAGTTTATTATCAGACTTACTCTTATGACGTCACTATGAACGTACTTTTACTAATAATAATCTCCATTTATATCGTTATATTGATGACATAATTTTAATTGCCACTGATCAATCTAAAATTTCTCAATTTCCAGTTGATTATCCCACTAATTTGGAATTAACGGAAAACTTATCTAACAATACTATTAACTTCTTAGATCTTAAAATTACAATAAAAGACAACAAAAATAATAACTGATTTATATGATAAACGTAAAGAATTTAAATTCAAAGTTATTTAAATCTTGTCTTCATCATTCTGTATATTGAAATATACTACTTAATCATTTATATAGAATAAAATGTTTATGTTCTTCTCACCTAATTAACAATAATATTAAAAAACTAATTTATGATGCATTAAATCATGGTTTTCCAAAAAAAATTATATATTCATTAATATACAATTAGTACTTACATGATCTATATTAAAAAAAATAATAAAAAATAAATGCGTACACAAAATTACAAAAAAATTATAAAATTAAAAATATTTATAAAAAATTAAAAATTGTAAAATAAAAATAAACAATTACTATAGGATGGTTGGGTGGGTAGATGTTAGAGTACGGAGGAGGGTGGTGTTGTCTGGATAATACGCAATGGTTAATTTATATATATATAATAAAAAATGGGGCTTTTGTATTATAACTACATTTATATACATATTTTATATGGATGTTGATTTGATGTTTTATATGTAATTGGTGACTTTTCGTCTTTTTTTTTTAAATTTCATATTAAATTTAACTTATTTAATCAAATTCAATATTAACTTATTTTTAATTTAGTCTACTCAGGACAATGTCATATTAATTAATAATAGTATACCAACTTTTTAGTGATTATTATGCATATTGATTTATTTGATTAACTAATGTTATACTGTATATATTAAAATTGGGTAAATAGTTTTTATTATTATTATTCCTCTATACTATTTAATATTGTTTTATTTTCAACATTGTATTCCACGATTAATTATCGGTTTATATGTTTGATTGGCACAATCATATTTTTTTTTAGCTTTTTTATGACTAATATAAGGATAATTCACACACTATATATGTGATCATTAGGCTATTTGGAATTTTAGTATCTGACAATCTTATATAAACATCCATTTTTATTTATTTATTTTATAATTTATTTATTTATTTTTTTCTTTCCTGTTCATTTTTTATATGTAAAGCTAAATATTAAGACTATTATATTTTTATAATATATAATTTATTTTATTTTATAGCATTTAGCCTATATTCTATATATTATCAAGTTCAAAAAGTTTTTTAATTTCTCAGTGTAGATTTAATGGTATGGTAATAGAATATATTGTATTAACATTTAATTTATTTAAAAAAAATTCTGAATAATGAAATACAGTATGGTATTGTTTATATTAGGATGTGTGTAGGAATGCAGTTGATACATTTTAATTCATTAGCATGTATTAGGTTCTACTTACTGTGACATTTGTATAATCATAATAATTTTTAAAATAAAATAATAGATGGCAGCACCATAAATTTTGTATTTTTAAATAGCCTCTATTAAAGTCATAATTTAAATTTTTTTTTTTACACTAGGTGGTAATTAACGCTGAATATTGGCTATGTTGTAAAATTGTTATTATACAATTTAAAATTGTTTTTAGGTATTATAAATAATGTAATTATTTTTTATTTATATTAATTATATTTATCACAATATTTCCACATGAATTAACTGACTCCATAGCTTTTAATTTCTGTGTTAACTGTTTTATTCACCTTAATCTTATCATGCTTTTTGGATTCCATGTGCGGAATATATTTTGAAAATCTACTGGGAATTAATACGGTATGTTTTGTAAGATTTCTATTGCTATAAATTAAATATATAACGGGTTGTAGTTTTTTTTCCATTTTATGCCGATTGATAATGTTCTGTATTCATCTTGAAACTATTATTTTGATTATATTGGTTGTTTGAGTACAGGGGAAATTTTTTTTTCAGCTTATAGCTTTTTTCCCACAGAAAACAACCGATTTGCTTATATCATTGAATTCTGTACTCTTGAAAACGTAATTCAATATATAAGTTTTTGAATATTTTCGGCATCCATATTATTCTTTTTTTCTTCCATGTTAATTCTTGTAATTAGGTATACGGTAGTTTATTTTACACATACAGTTTATGGCGTGTAGTCAATCATTCACCATATTGCAGTTTTTGATGATGGTCGGTAATGTTTAATTAATGGTTATATATATATATATATATATATATATATATATATATATATATATATATATATATATATATACACACTAGGGAGCTCTGCCCCTTACGAGCTACGCTCGCCAACCCCCGTTTAGACACCCCAGATTCTAAAAGCATGCTAATTTCACCGGCCTTAAAAAGATTGAATTATAATTTTAAAAAACAGTGACGGTCTCCCTGTAAACGGGTTTTCATTCATTTTTCTTTGATTGGAGATTTTTAAGGCAAAATCAGCCGCTGCTAAGAGATACAATGTCTGTTTTCGTCTTTGAATAAAAACAAGAAAGAAAAATCATACGTACGGCATAGATTATGAAACACTTTCCAACACTCTCTGAAAGCTTTAACAAATCTTCGTTATTTAGGGAAATAAGGTAAATAAGATAACTAACTAAACATTTAAAAAACTGATTTCAGCAGTTATCATCCATAGTCAAATATTTATTCCAATTCTTCCGAACAGCCCTGTATTTGATCTGTATGTTGATATATATACTATATAATAGAAAATTTAGTTTAGCAAGAAAACGCATAACAGGTTGAAATTTCTCTTTCAGCAATTTATACTAATTGATGGAAACATACTTGAATACTTTTGTTCAGCCCTGCTGTTTACCTAGTACCTTTATTACACGCCACTATTTAGCTAAACTTTAATTCAAACTAAATCACTCTTAAAACTACTGAAATCGCATTTCCAGAATTTATATCATCTACAGGCGGCCATGTATCCAATTCTTTGCGTGGCCCTGTATATCATTTTATCTATATTCTACAAACATTTCATAGAAAACTACATGTAGTTCAGCATAACACATTTTAAACCCACCTTTCAGCAATTTATGGTCATACTCAGTAACCTTTACGAATTCTTTTGCGTAGCCCTGTATATCAACTATAACATTTACACACACCATATAGTATGCATAAATATAGTGAAACTTAAAAGCGCATATCATAATTAAAAATGCATTCCCTGCCATCGCCGCTAATATACAGTACTTCGGATAGAAAATACTTGTGTGAAATGTTTTGTATGTTCCTGTAAATGCTATGCACTTCGTATCATACATGAAATAACTTAAGTAAGCCTCACCGACGTATATTAATTTTATTATATGTCAATTTGTATAATTAAAATACGCCGCAAACAATTTCCCCCTATACCATTTGTAATGGAATTCTTTTGTGTAGCCCTGTAAATGAATAGTAACTATTCGTTGCACAGCATATGCTACAGAATATTCTGCATATTTTAGTGCACTTCGTAAATGCATATATTTTTTATTATGTTTGAAAGGGTGTAACATCTTTAAAATTCATTTGAAATGATTTTTTCCCATTGGCCGTAATGTAACGGGATACTTTTGACTGTCCCTGTAAATGAACTAAACATGCTACAAACTTCATTTGAAATAGGGTTCGTGCTAGGCTAAATGTCAATAACCAAAAATTTCAGTGCGATCCGAGTATATTTACGAGAGTTAGAGTGCAAACAGACAAACCGAAATCAATAACACTTTTCAATTTTGTTGGAAAGTGTTAAAAATTAGTTAAAAATTTGAAAGTAAGCTAATGTAAAATGAATTAAGTACACAGAGTCTTTGCCTCTCGGTACTTTTTAACAACGAGATGAGAAAGTTCTTTTAAATGTATCGTTTTAAATCTGACGTAATTTTCACCAAAATTTCCTTTCTCTTTTTAATATTCATATGAAAATACTTTTATTATTAGAAAGGAAATATTATTTGCGCTGTCTTAGAATTCACGATGATAGTTGAAAAGATTATTTCAAAATATGAAAAAGATGTCTCGTGCAAATATATTTTTTAATTTAAAGTGTTTTGCCAACTTTTATTTATTTGGCCTTTTTAAATATGACGTAATTTCCTTCATTTGTGATTTTTAACGCATAATAATGAATTTAGTATTTAAAAATTTTCTTTCCCTTTCAAAATTCACGTGTAACTGTAGTTTTTATGATGTAATTTTCAATAGTTTCCTGATTTTTAACACGTAATCAGTTAATTCTCATCTGAAAGTTTTTTTCTGTTTATAATAGCTACGTGTAAATAAATTTTTTATTTGAAGGGAATATTATTCTTTGCGCTTTTTTTTTTTTTTAAATTGGCAACAGTTTAAAATAATTGCCCTTTTCTAAAATGTATAAAAAATATATCTCGAAATGCTGAAAATTTGAATTTAAAATGGAAATAAATTCTCAAAAAATGAGTCAAGTTAAAAAGATAATTGCAGTCTGCACATCGGGAAATTCTAATGTATAAAATGATCTAAAAATGTTTAAATTCCTATGTATAGTTTTTCTCCTATAAAACTTTTTTAATGGAACGATTTTGACCATCTTTAACATTAAATATCTCTTAAAATAATTATTTGATTAAAAAACTGTCTGCATCAGCGTGTTTATCAAACATGTCGCTATAATACCACCGATTTTGATATTTTTGTATGAAACAGTTTTCTTAATATTAACGCAGAAAGACCCCCGGTCATAAAAAATATGGATTCCGATCTAGTAGGAGTATACCCGGATGATCTACGCAGATTTTCATTGGTCCATTTCCAAATCAAAACTTTTTTTTATATATAGAAGGATATATATATATTATAGAGGAATTAAACTTCATAAATAAATAAGTAATATAAAACTAAAATAGAGCACAAATTTAACATATGTAATCGAACAAATTAAATTTTTAGGCCGCCGAATTGCTGAAAAAATGTACTTTCATATATAATGTGTCTGAAAACTATCTCACTTTGCTGTTATGACTTTTAAAATTATTTTTAAGCATGAAATATCTTTAATTATATCCCTATCGCGGTCAGTCAGATTACGCAAGATTAATCCGTTTGCATTTAAAACAATACAAATAGTTCAGCAATTGGGCAATTCCAAGCCAGTGTTACCATTTTTAGTATTTTATTTTTTACATCAAATGGGTAATACACATTTTCTAATAGTATTATACCTATATTTTTTTTATTTACAATGTATTTTATAAAAGGTTGAATCGTCAAAATCAATGAAATCCATAATAATTAGGATAGCTTCATTTCATGTGCTTATTTGCTTGTCTGTTACCTATCGGATGTTGGTCTGTTACAGGTAAGATTACATATATTTCATAACTATATTGTGGCAACACAGTCAAATTTTGTGGAAGTCCAATGTTGCTGAACTTCCTTAGAACCTTTTTGCTATAATAAATTGTATGTTATTTTATAAATAATATAGATAAACATTAAGGTGTCCGAAAAGCATGGTAATTCCTGTTTGTCTTACGATACAACTTTTTAAATCATATTCATAATTATTACCATTAAATAATTTATTCTTAATAACTATATTAATTTATCTTATAGAATCATATACTAATTGTAGCCATCTTTTAATTACTTGATTATTATTTTTAAAATAAGATAAAGTCATTCTTTCCTCTATGATTGTTAGTCTGTTACAATGGAATTGCCCCATTTGTTTCCGGCTGATATTCGAGAACGAAATTAAAACTTCATCATAAATAAACAAAAATTATAAGTAAAACACACATTTAACAGACATGTAATCGAAATATGGGGCTGAAGAGTTGAAATTATAAAAATCGAAGGCTGCAATAAGTAGCCAAATCTTTGGCGATTTCTACAATTATTAATCGCTTCCCTTACCAATTTTTTTTTTTTTTTTAATTGCAAAAAAAAAAAATTCACATATTTTGCAGTCACATCATTGCATTTCATTATTATATTTCACATCACAAAACTTGAAAAACTGCCAATCAAATATTATACATAATTTATTACATTATATAAGAATATTTTCTTTCTTTTTAAGCTTAAGGCCGAGTAAAAACGTGATAAAACAAATCGTAGTGACAAATTATGCCACGCCCGAGTATTCTCCGGATAATCAGGGAAGCGGTTAACTGCGTTTAAATACAAAAGTATCGCTTAAAACCTTTATTTAAAAAAAATACATTGATTATATAAGTGCAGTTTGGTGTTGTCAATGAGGAATCTAAAAATATATATTAAACTAGTGATGCAACGAATAGTGGTTTGGCCGAATAACCGAATACCGAATATTCGGCCAAGTTGCAGCCGAATATTCGGCCTATTCGGCCGCCGAATAATGAACTTATTTTTGCCTAAAAACAAAATATGGTATGCACTATATGCACAATTCTTGTATATTTCACATTTAAAATGTATTGTTTTCTTTTAAAAAATTATTTATATACAAATTTTTAATTTCTTAAAGCATTATTTTACTCTGAAAAAATATTCGGCCATGTTCGGCCTAAAAATTGCCTCAATAATATAATTCAGACCCCCCCCCCCCCCCCAAAAAAAAAAATCTTAGCAAAAGTTCCTCATCAGGTACTGTCTAGTTACATTTTAATAGATATTATATGTGTTGTTGTTACATTTTAAAATAATGACAAAATTTTAAAAGTACTAGGAAACATAAGTTTCAGCTTTCAGATGAAATAAAATAAAAAATAAGAAATCTTAATATCTTAAGAAAAACCACTGATAGAAAGGGTGAAAGAAATATCCTCTAAAATGGTAGAAAGAAATCACTGTAGACTTTATAAAGCTCACAATTAACAAAATTTTTATTTATCTTTATTATTATTATTTTATTTTATTTTATTTTTTTGCTGTCAGCAGTGAAGCCTCTTTAGAAAGTGCGCCTCAATGTGAAGAGTAAAAGAAATTAGTAATTTTCTTTCCCAGCCACTATTAGAAAGACAACAGCGTCCTTTGGGGTGGTGGGCGAAAAATTCGGAAGACATTCTAAACGTTTCACAATTAGCCAAAAAGTACCTTTCTGCACCAGGAAGTACCATATATAGTGAGAGGTTATTTTCAGAAGCAGGTAGCATTTACGAAAAAAAAAAAAAAAAAAAAAAAAAAAAAAAAAAAAAAAGGAAAGACTATCATCTGAGAATGCTGATTATTATTATTTCTGCATCACATCACAATCTACGTTTATTGAAAACATTTTAACTGTTTTTTTAAGGCATTACAATGCTATTCTTGAAAAAAATATCTAAAACGTAAATGCATACTAATTAAAAGAATTTAGTATTTACATTTCTTTCATTATTTAATAAGAAATAGTAACAGGCTTAAAAAAAAATCACTTAAATTATATTTCACTTTTAAGCGTATTTTACTAAAAAAAAAACCCCCTTAACTATTGCAACATATACGACTTAAATATCTTATACATATAATACATCTATATCTAATCAATCATATATTTATGTTCTTTATAGGTATAATTCAAAATATGATTGAAAGAAATATTTTTTTATGTAACAAGGGTTAAATGTTAAACTTCACATTATGATAAAAAAAAAAAAAAAAAAAAATTGAATTAGCTTGTTAGAGCTGTATTAAAACAATTTTGAATAGATTAATTTTAAATTTAACAGATTATGTTAGCTTATTACAGATACTTTTTGTACTTACTGATACAGCATAATTTTTTTTTAACATGATTCCTAAATTAGCCTCTTATATAAAAATGGGTAGATAAAACCCATTCGGAGTATGAAAGTTAATGGGAAAAAAAGTGTTAGTTAATTTCAAATAAAATGTTCATTATATATGATGAATATAAATTGTCAAATTAAAAAGTTATACTGTGTAAATATAAAAACATTTATTACAGTGTATTATTCGGCCAAGGCCGAATAATGGACTTGATATTCGGCCGAAGCCGAATATTCGGCAGACAGGCCGAATGGGCCGAATATTCGGCTTCGGCCGAATATTCGTTGCATCTCTATATTAAACTTTAAAAAAAAATCTATTAGAGTTAGAAAAAAAAACGAAATGGTTTTCACCTACGTTCTGTAACACGGGAAGCCAGGGTTGGATTCCTTCGTAGAGATCTGCACGGCCGGCCCACAGGCCGGGCTCGGACCGATTTTCATTCACGACACTGGGGCTGCGTCGCCACTCTTTTCGGACCGGACCATATTTTATTTCTGAAAGCTCGGGCCGGGACGGGCCTAACTTATTTTTCCTGTACAGATCCGGGACTGGTTTAATTCCTAGTCTTCAAGCCCCAAAAATTTCAGTACTAGTTTTGACCCAGCCCGTATGACAATCATTGTCTCAGCTTGGCCAGATCCATTCAAAGATCAGTTAAATTAGGCCTGGCCCAAAAATTTTTGCAAAAAATGCATACATTTTTAATTTGCCATTATTCTACACCTAAACATTAAAATTTATTCTTTTCAAAGAACAGCAGATTTCTTATTACGCTTATTAAAATATAGCTAAATTAAAATATAGTTAAACGTGTGAAAATGAAAAGAAACCTGCCTAGGACGGAACCCTGTTTTAAACTGAAAAACGTGTTGATCCATGCAAAATTAATAAACTAATACGTAAGAAAATATATGATACATTTATACTAGCTAAGAAGGGAACTTGTCTATAACGCATTTTTTTTTTCTTTTCTATGCAATTCCGTTTTAGAAGATTTTACTGTATAGCATTTTTGAGATTTTTAGCATACATGGAATAAGAATTAACAATATTAATGATAATTGAAACATTTACATACAAGAAATAGAGATTCGTTAAAAAAAAAATATCGCAGCCAGCGGCACTTCTATAAAAATGAAGATTATAAACATGAGAAAAGAAGTTAAGATAAATAGTTTTGGTCAGAGCTTCTTCGTAGACAAATTTTTAACCAAATCGACGTAAAAATCGATGTTTTGTAAAAATTCACTCGGGCCGGGCCGATATTAACTTTTCTCGGGTACAAACTCCGGTCGAACTTAATTTTTTTTTATTGGGCCGGCCGAATTTTCTTTCGATGAGTCGGGCCGAGCCCGGGCCTGGAAATTTCGGCCCGTGCAGACCTCTATTCCCTAATGATTAAACAGTTAAATATCCAAGTTCTTTATAAATATTAACCAGTTAAATGTCCAAACATATAAAAATTTAACAACGCTTTAGTATTTTGAAGGTAAAATGAAATTTAAAAACAAAATGAGACAAATGCATTGAATGATTTCATTCAGTTAGGAAACAGATGAGGAGTTTGTAAATTAAAAATAAATTTGTAAAGTAGATTAATTTTGTTTTGATTTTCTTTAACACTAGAAACACGGGAAATTTTACTCAAGTTTTACAGAAATATTTTAGACCAGAATTTTTATTTAAAACTAACTTATTTAACGATTTCTTTGTACCTTTTAAACTTATTTTATAAAGAAATTTCCGGTTCGAACCAAAATATATTCACTTGGTACCGGTCAAAATGACCCCTCAAAGTCCTTCTAGTGTTAAGGTACATTGTTTCTCTATAAAAAGTCAAAACTGACATTTTTGAAGGAGTTCTTAAGATAAAACTTATACCGTAAAAGCCTGGTAATAAGAGCCCAGTTATAGCGAAGTATCGGATAAGTAACTTTTTAAAATTCTTTGCAAACCGTAGCATGTTCTAAAGAAAATGTTATAACGAAGTCCGCGTATAACTAATAACTTCCACACTAACTTCGGCTTTGTTATACGCGGTTTCCACCGCACTTAAATTGTGGGTGAGATATTGTTATCGAATACACGTTACACATCGCTCACCCGCAAGAAAAGTGACATCTCGCAAAAATTCATTTTGCGTTTTATTTCACTAATAGGTTTGTCATAGGTGCGTCTAGCTACACAAAAAGTTTCATAAGTGTAGTTATACGGAAAACCACTTTATTACGCTATATGTCCATTTGTGACCACGGAAGAGGAGGCAAAGTTACCCAACCCTTCAAAACTCATACTATGTTTTCATTCTTAAGTCTTTTACGCATGTTTTTATTCCTGCATGGAGAGCTAAGTGCTATAATTTCATGGTATAATAAAATCATGCAAATTTTCTTTTGCCTCTCCTATGAAATTTACTTTGGTCGATATGTGTCACTTTTTCTGCGAGTGAGTGCTATATACACGCTTAACTTAATAATTTGTGTTTCATTTAAAAGAACTTTTTCAACTTGTTTTAATAAACCTCAAGTTAAGATGCCATGCACTATAATTTCAAATAAAAACTACATGTTATATCAACGAGGATAAGTCACGAGACAGTGAATGGGAGAGAGGGAAAGGGAAAACAACACTTGACCTAAGACGAAATTGAAAGCTTCTTTCCAAATGTGGTAAGTCACGAGATCATGTTTCAGGATCTCCAGAATACCGTAAAAAACATAAAGGCATGGTGTATTCTCATAAAAGCCAACTTTATTCGGCAAAGAACTGCCATCTTTAACATACAGAATGCGGCAGCTGTTTAACTTATGAAATAGCCAATAATGAAGATAAAAACAATGTTTACATAACAGTGAGATCAGGTATTAGTAGAAGTTTTAATGTTTGATCATTCTATGCGATACAGGTAAGGAATTTCGAATCAATTATATAGATCGGAATTTATTTTAAATTACAAAGTAGCTCCCATTTTACTGCTGATAAGAATTAACAGTCTTTACTGAATCGAAGAAGAAAACAGAAATATGGTAAAGCTTCTTGAATGCGTTTTTCTTTTATACGTTCTTACAGGGTGCAAGTCTTTAATCCCAAGCGACAAGGGTTGATTCAATTAAAAGGTCACGTATTCATAACATCTCCCCCCTTGGATTAAGAAATTGTCTTCAAAGCAGCTAGCTTTTCGTATGAAAACACGTTAATACTGTGAGCAAGGGGGTGGGGGGAGGGGGGTTGGCATGCTTCATTAAGGGAGGTGGCAATCTCCAAAGATACCCCCCCCCACACACACACACACACACCGTCCTAAAGCATTTCTACGCATATAAATATAAAAATGTTTCTTAAATCGGATTTTCAATTATTCTTTTAAAAAGTATTTCGTGAAACAAAGTATACTGTGTCAAAGAATAATTTATTGCCCATTTTATTACCATAAAACAGAAATTTTTAATACTGTAAAAGCACTTATTTTCGCGTAAATGAAGATATCGGTGATTTCGCGAGCTGAAAATTTCGCGAATTTTATATGAACTGAATCGAAAGCTGAAAAATTTCGAAACTACCTAAATAGAACCCCTTTTGCATAAGGCAATTTAAGAAACTTCCTTTTGTCAGAAAAAGTACCCCCCCCCCCCCCCCCTTCGCTTTAAAAATGAATGGCTTAAAAGAAGCTGGTATAAATATTGTAAGTGAATGAGCTACATTCTATTAGTTGTATTATTGTTTTTATTCAAGAAGTAGTTGTATAATATTCAGGAAATAGTTGTAAGTATCCAAGAAATTTTTGTACTTATTTCTTATTTAAGTAACTGTAATCATTAAATTTCGAAAGTGAAAATTTTCTGATTTTTCATTATTATTTGAGGCGAAAAAATTATATTTCGCGAGGCTTAAATTTTCGCGATTACGACGGGCTCGCGAAAATTAAAGCCTCGCGAAAATAAGTGCTTTTACAGTAAATGAAAATTAAAGTTCTAGTGCTACCTTGAGTTCACCTTGAGTTAAATTAATTAAAATATACATAAAGCACAAATAATTGTACAAAAATTACTTTTAGGTGCACAAATAGAATAAAGATATTTAAAGTACAAATTTAAAATACCTCAAAATACATCAGAAAACCTAGAACGTTTTCAATCATTACAAGGCTGTCTTCAGTAGGATTTAAATGTTATTACAGTCGGACCTCTGTTTAACGAACCTCTATTTTGCGAACTTTTACTTGGAACCAAGAACATTTAGCAAATTTCGTAAAATAACCTTCAAATAGCTAAGTGCATTTTCTATTTAACGAACTTTTACTTGGGATCTAATTTTTCCTTCTCCCTATCTCTTAAAATATTACTGGACATTTCAAACTTATTCTTTCTCTTAACACATTTTATGATGATCAATGACCATGAACAGGTCTTATCACCTAAGTCACAAAGAGCAGTAAAATTGCTGTGATTCTTTGCTTTCCATCCAAGAAGTCCAAACTTTAAATATTCCCTTTTAACCCTCAGTGGAGCTGTCCCATGTCCTTAAACTATAGTTTCCCGTTTCCTAAATTTTTGATCATGATCAATCGTGTTGATAATTTCGTTTCTTGTAGCTCAAAAATGTTAAAGCGAAAGTGCTAAAGCATCAAAGAAAAAAAAAATTATTCTTGATGAGGTGGATGGATAAAGGCGTGAAGAAAAAGAATTCTGCTTTAAAATCTGGTATTCCACAAGACAGCTTATCAGCCATAATAAAAATTCGTGATTTTAATGTAAAATAATTTTTTTAACTGAAAATACAATGTATTTACAGAAAATGTTTTGTTTCATTCTTATTTCCCTTGCAGTTTTCTTTTTGACGGGTAAAATAAATAAAACAAATAGATATAATTTATAAAAAAAAAAAGTGTGACTAATTACTTTTTTTAATTATGTTTAGTGTTTATGGACTTAAATTACGTTTTATGTAGTTTAAAGTATTTTAAAAAGTGACTCTCTATTTAACGAATTTTCCATATAACGGACTTTTTTTCGGGATTTAGCTACTTCGTTAAATAGAGGTCCAACTGTATTTCCTTTGCGCTTATTCGAGAATTGTCCAGAAGAAAACATTGTAATTTAAATTTAAATGTTGTACGTCAGATGAGATGCCAGATAAAGTTATTCAAATTTTCTGACTCCTCATCTGACGTACATCATTTAAATTTAAATTACAATGTTTTCTTCTGGACAATTCTCGAATAAGAGCAAAGGAAATAATAACATTTTTATCCTACTGAAGACGGCCTTGTAATGGTTGAAAACGTTCTAGGTTTTTCTGATGTATTTCGAGATATTTTAAATTTGTACTTTAAATATCTTTATATTATACTAGCCGCCCTTGGCGACCAGTTTGGTCTCCGTTAGATGTGTGCTAAGCATTGTACCGTGTTACTTTTATCCAAAATTTAATTTACTTTCTCAATACTTCGCCAAATCAGAAGTTTCTAGTAGAGAAATCAAGAACTCCATATTTTTATCCCGTCGACCAAAAATATATTACCAAACTATAAGATTAAATATCAATAATGGTTGATCGTAAATGTCATATTCGCTTGCTTGTTTTTAAGCAAGTTACACGTGTTTACGTCATGTTATTTTTATTTCCACGTTTTATTTGTATTTTTATTAATGTTATACTAATTTGTTCTTTCGCTATTTAAAATAAAAATTATGTCAATTTGTATAATTTGGTGAGTGGTTTGGCGATTTATATAATTTGGCGAAATGGGTCGACGGTATAACTAACAAGGGAACCACTTTTGGTGTTGCTCGCACCTTAGCATCGAGACCTGGTGCGTTTTGTAGCCCTATACATAAAAGTTAGAGAACCGATAAAATTTCTCTGTTAAAATCATATTTTATATACTTTTAATTTTTTATTATTACATTTTTATTTGTTTATTTCACGCCAAAAGTGAGTTAAGTCGCCAAATATGGCGCTACAATTTTTCTGACCACTTTATCCAAAGAGTAAATATACAGTACATATTACTAGTATACAGATTGCGATTTTTTTAAAAAAATAATTGATAGCATAAGAAACAAATATAAGGTTTTTATTTCTTTTTCTATGCAGACGATAAATATATAAGTAATAAATATAATTCTGTAAAAGCTTCGAAGATCATTGAAAACTGTTTTTTAGGGAAATAGAAAAACAAACAATTTTCTTTTGAAATCGAATGGAATAAAGTTTCGAACGTTTAAAATGAAATGTTGCTGTATTAAATGGTCCTTTGGTAAAAGTAATCATAAAGTAAATTAATATTTTTACACAATTTAGAAAAATTACTCTTGCTAAATTTATCAGACATTGCAATTTCTAGCCATTACAAATTCAGCTATGACATTTGGCTAGGGTTGCCGTAAAGCTCTACTTTTGAAAATAAACGCCAACTGTTTCCCCGCCAAAAATATGAATATAATGTTGCAATTTTTCAAAATCAAATTCGTGAGTTTTTGAAGGAATTTTCGAACTTTTTAAAATATTTTATACTTATTATTAACTAATTTTTATTTTTAAATGCTTTTCTTTAAAAAAACTCAATGTTAATAGTCCGATAAGTGGTCTTGAAAGTTGCATTTTCCGAAAGTTATGCTGCTGTAAAATCAAGAAATATTTTAACAGAAAAATTTTATCGATTCTCAAACTTCATAATATAGGGCTTTAAAATGCACCAGGTCTCAATGCTAGGTGCGAGCAACACCAAAAGTGGTTCCCTTGTAAGTAGTACCTTTTTATGCTAGCCAGGCGCAAGTGATAAATCATCAAACATTGTCTTTCCAATCACATTTTTTCATATTCCATTAAATTCATCTAAAATATAATAATTTCACTCATTTTATTTAAAATACATAATTTTAATTTGAAATTCATGACTTTCACTTTTTCTTTCCCTTTTTTAAAAAAAGAAAATAATAAATAATACCAAAAACCATGACTTTTAATTTCAATATCAAAGCATTGTTTTAATTTACCACGCGAAAAATAAAAAGTGTAAAAAATGGTCACCTGGCATATAAAAAGCGAAGCGGTCAGCTCGGAACTATTGATGACAGTCACATGACTTAGGCTATTATTATAGAGATTCATGCACCTAAAAGTAATTTTTGTACAATTATTTGTGCTTTATGTATATTTTTAACTGACATTTTTACTCTGACAAATAACACATGTAGTTAGAAATACCACGTAAAACTGTTTTGTAAGAATTGAATTGAATTTAGATAAAAGATTATATATGATTAATACAAATAATTTAAAGTAGTTTGCCGAAATTGATTAAAAAGTTATAAAACTATCAATCAGACTTCAAAACATGATTAAAGTAGACCAAGATTTCTAAATAAAGACTTGGACAAACTTTAGATGTCGAGATAGCGAAATCGTCACCTAGTTTATCTTTTCGACTAGATCCGCAAGATTGTCCAAAAAAAATTATTCCAGAGCATTATTATTGCATCGATTCATCAACTTTTTAACTATTACTGTAAATCTTTTTTTACAGCAATAAAATTGCGAACGAGAAAACATTTTCTAACAATTCTTAAGGCAGTGGCTGTGACTCAGCCAGGTATTTATCGAGGAGGGGGAGGGGGGGGGGGGACACTGCGTATAAATTTTTCATTTCTCTTTTTGCTAAAAATGTGAAATGTAATCATCAATGAAAAAACAAAATACACAGTCAGCTAGAGATAATGAGACTTGAAACTGTTTCGGGACTCAATAAAAAAAAGAATACTTTTAGAGCAAAATAAAATAATTAAATTAAAATAGTTTTAAAAACAAACTTATAAGCAATCAATGTTCATCCTGAAAATCGCACCTAATTTTTTGATTGCAATTTCCTGATTGCAAGTGTAATTCTAGCCTATCGGGAAGTGGATTAAAAATATTACAAAGACAAACCTTAAATCTTTACATAGAAAAACCAAGTTGAGTTAAATCAAACAGCAGAAGCAATGAGTGCTGCTGCTGTGTCTCACCTTCCCCTCTCCCACTTCTATTTTGTATATTAAAAGTACGGATAGACCAAAACCGAATTTCGATAATCTTTCTATTTTCGGTCAAAAACGAAAATGTCAAATAAAAAAAAAAAATTAAGCGATTAATACATACATAAATATACATAATTATTAATTAATTATACGTTTATAGATATACATTTCTAAGAAATAAAGATATATATTATACTTGCCAACTAAATTTCGGTAAAACTCAGAAGATTTTGGACAAAAAATCAGAAGAAATCAGAAGATTTTGGTGAAAAATCAGAAGAAATCAGAAGATTTTTAAGTTTTATAACACTTTCAGCAAGGATTAAAAAACAGCCGAATCCTTATAAATAAACAAATTTCAAAGAGAAACTCGAATAAAATATTCACTAATTTGCAATTACACAATATATATTATGACAAAAAAGAATAACTTGAATATATTAAATTTTTTTTTTTTTTTTTTTTTTTTTGAATATTCATAGGATATCCTACCTTCCACATTAAAGGACACTTAAAACTTCTGACTCCTAAATTTCTTTTTTTTTTTTTTTTAAGGTGATTTTAAGTAAAAATCTGAAATTCACAGCAAATTTTCTGAAAAGTTACAGCAGGTGGGGTGAAGGGGGGGGGGATCCACTTCCGACACTAGCGATGCATTTTTTTTCCGCTGCCCTTTGACGAAATTCGCAATCTTTAGCCGAAATTTGTGTTTGCTTCGCGATCTTTTGACGAAACTTGTGTTTTTTCGCAATCTTTTGGCGAATTTTGTATTTTTTTCGCGATTTTTTGACGAAATTTGCCGTTTTTTCACGGTCTTTTGAAGAAATTTGCCGTTTTTCGCGAAATTTGTCGTTTTTTCGCGATCTTTTGACGAAATTTGCCGTTTTTTCGCGATCTTTTGACGAAATTTGCCGTTTTTTCATGATCTTTTGACGAAATTAGCGTTTTCCACGCGATCCTTTGTCGAAATTGGCGATTTTTCTGCAAACGACTGGCAAAATTAATTTTTCTCGGCGAAGATGTCGAAATTCGCGATATTTTTTGTCCGAATTTTCGAATTGGGGCCGATTTTTTTAAATTTTCGGAAATGAATGCCTTAAATTTTCGGAAAATTCGGACCAAAATCACCCCTATGCGTTGCTTACGCAATCTTTTGACGAAATTCGCGTCTTTCCTGCGATCGTTCGGCGAAATTTGGTGATTTTTTCTGCGAACCATCGGTGAAATTTTGTTTTTTTTCCGCGACCTTTTCAGGAAAGGAGCGTTTTTTCCGCGATCCTTTAACGGAATTCGCGTTTTTACGCGATCTTTTCACGAAAACAGTGTTTTTATGCGATCTTTTGACAAAATTCGCGTTTTTTCGCAATCTTTTCACGGAATTCGTGTTTTTACGCGCTCTTTTGAGGAAATTCTCGTCTTTTATGCGATCTTCCGACAAAATTTGCGTCTTTCCCGCGATCCTTTGACGAAACTCGCATAAAAAGCGTAAGAAATGGCCGAAAATCGGAAAAAATGACGAAAAGCGGAAGAAAACGCATTACGCGCGTAAAATCGGAAAACAAGCCGATTTTTCGGAAGAATTCTGAAAAAATCGGAAGAGTTGGCAGCTATGTATATATGTGTGTGTGTAAGTTTCAAACAAAAATAACCCCTCCCCCCACTTCCCTAAGAAAGTTTTGAAATGGGGTCCATGTTTGAAAATTTTATCTCCGGGACCCAAATTGGTGCTCTGTGCCTCTGACGAAAACGTTTTACTTTCATATAAAATAAAACGTAATTCATCCACAACGCAGAAGGATTTTCAATTATACGAATTTCATCTAATTATTATTACTATTTTTTTTAGGGCTACAAACCACGATTTACTTTTTATAGTGATTTTTGTAAAGATCATCAGTTTACTAGAACTTTCGCAGAGAGCATTCGAAACACTTCTGAAGTTTCAAACAAAAATTTTCTATCACTATTGAAACTTTTAATGAGCACGTGAAAAGCACCTTCAGTGTTTAGTCATATATGGATTGCTTGCTTATATAATTTGCATCACGTTTTGAGTCAGTGATGACTAGGGTGTCAACGATTTAAATCAGTTGAGTGATTTTTTTTTTTTAAATCATTGATTAAAGTCAAAAATTTCATAAATGTTTAAAATGACATAAAAAAGTATTCCAATCTAAGATGAACATAATTTGTAAAGTTTCTACAGGTATTGTGACTTATGAATACACAAAACAAAGCTTTAAATAATTGTTTCTAAGCGTAATTCCTGAGTATTGCGAAAAATTTAAGTACAGTAAGTTTGTAAAAAGCATGGTTTTTATCTAACAAACATAATAAGCATTTAATTTAAAAATGATATTTAAATCTAATATAACATACAATGTCATAATTTCCTTTTAATAATCGAGTTATTCTTTTATATACAATAAACATAGCAAGAGTGTCAATGATTTTAATCAATTGATTTAAATCAGATGATAAAATCACATATTTTCTGATTTTTTAAAATGGCGTGAAAAAGTATTATAATCATTAATGAAAATGATTTATAATGTTTATAAGATAATTTAATTGTTGAATAAATAAAAACTCTTTTAAAAAATAAAATTGTTTTAAATATTTTAAATAAGTTATTTCTTTAAAAATTGACAAAGTTTTTATCATAAAACTATATTTTATTTAAGTGGATATTTTATAGTTTCTACATATGTTTTCATAACTTCTTTTGATTAGTTAAATTATTCCTTCTACTATATAAAATAAGTGCAATCTATTATTTTCTGTTGATAAATGAATTAGAATTTCTGTGTAAAATTACTAGTTGCTTTATCAATTTATCAAACTATTATTTATCACTTTTTTCAACCACTTTTTCAAAAATGTAGATTGTGTTCTTAATTAAACAGTTAATTGTTTAATAATGAAAAATTTAATCTGTATCGTCAATTTAAAATTAAATGCAATTTATCAATAACTGAAAAATATAAGCAGTGTTTAATATTGGTTTACATAATTATTACAAAATATTAATGCACATAATGTTGTATGTTACTAAAGAAATTTTTAATTTGTAGTTTTTTGTAATTTCTATAATTACATAATTAAAATTTTATTAATTAAAGCAAAAAAACATAGATTATGTTAGTAATTGGTGGGTTATTCATTTGTGAAATGCTTAATTCTTAGTAGATGTTTAATATTTTAACACAAGGAAAAAATCAGATTTAAATTAAAAAAATCCGATTTTTTTTTTATTTAAAAAAATATATATATATGATTTTTTTTACACCCTAGTGATGATTGATAATTATAAACAGCGAAGGTCGCAGCAATAAAGAGTGTCTCATTTGAGCAGATACGGCTCAAATTAATGAGTAGCGTTGAAACTTTCCGAAGGAATAAACGAGATTTTTTGAATACAGATAGTTTCGGACGAGTTTTGTTCCGGCCTAATTTTCGTTGAAAACTAATTTTTAACTAAACTTAGATTTTGAGTCACAAAAGAAAACAAATTTTCGATCGATCTCTAATTAAAAAGTATTCCTTTTCATGAAACAATTTTATGTCTACCTTACTGTAAACGTCCGAAATTAATCAAAATTTTCTTTTTATACCTGTCACGAAGATGAAACGGTTTGACAGATATGTATTTACAAGACTTCGACACATTTTAAGCTTCTTTTTAAAGCCCTACCTTTGTGAATAATGAATGGTTTCTTCAAGGGGAAAAAGGTTATATCTTAACAAGTGCTTTAAAAAATTAGGTAAAGACGAAAATTCGTTAGTTTCCTTTCTCCTCCAAAGAATATTTCCCGAAATATTTCAAATTTTATTCTTAGAAGAAAATGAATAAAAATTATTCCAAGCACAAATTACCCAACTATTTTCCCTGAATTCTACTGCGCTTAATATTGCAACCACTTCTACAGTAATTGGGAATATTTATTATTTATTTTAGGAAAAATATACAAAGTTTTCACAAGGGGAAAAAGAACATAATTATAAATACATCAAATAAATAGAATCTGATCGTCTTTTCGATCAGCTGATTATTTTTTTGCAAATTGACAACAGATTTAAAAAAACTTCTCAAATATTCCTCTTTTTTTTTTCTTTTTTTTTTTTCCTCCCCGCCTCTCGCTTACATAAAAATATATTTTGGACTTAGGCTTAGAAGCTGATCTTTAGTTTGATAAATTCCATTACTTAACCGTCAGTTTTTACAATAATACCAGATTTGAGATGACTTAAAAGTGATGAATTGAAGAAAAAATATATCCAAATTTTGTTTAACCCATCAGTTCAGACACAAGATCTTCCCGGAGTAATTTTTACTTTTCAAATTAATTATGTAACCTCTAAAGATAAATACATGCATTTTTTTTTTTTTTTTCAATTCTTTCTTTCCGTATTTTTTGTTATAGTACAGCATACAACAGCATACTGTTGGCACTGGTGTAATAATTTGATAATTTGTATACATAAATTCTAAACTATCAAACTAATAACTAAATCATATAACGAATACATCTAAAACTACTATAAGATACGAACGATAAATCTTCAATAACGGTACAAAAAAAGTCAATATCAGAAAAATAAATATGGCAATACTCTCCTAGACATGGTAAATTATTTATTTACAGTAGCCTCCCTCTTAACCGGCCTAAACGGGACCGAAACCGGTTAAGCGAAAAACCGGTTAAACCGGAGAAGTAAAATAAATTAAATAAGTAACTGCATATTTAATTAATTAAATGCGTAGGGTGCATTTAGTTTTTTAATTTGTGTAGTTTTAAAGATGTACATATTTTCTATATTTTGTAAAATGAATACTAGTTGTCCCGGTAGCAGAAAGTTCCAGACGGGAGACGGGCGTCGCAGATTTTCTTTCTCTTTTGCAGATTCTTTTTCTTCGAACCTTTATTTTGCTTTATATTACGTTTAGTTCTTTATTAATTAATTCAAAAAATACTATTAATTAAAATTAATAAAATGCATAAAAATGCAACAGGTAAGTGATTGTTTGATTAATTAACGCTTCAATTGTAAAAATATTTTACCTGCAGATTATTTCTTGTCACTGAAATATCTGTCGCAGACACTTGGGGAACTTTCTGCTACTGGGTCAAATGCGTTATTAGTTTTAAAAATTGTTTTAGACAAACTGTGAAGTTTTGTTACTGAATTCTGAATGTGTTACACAATCTATGCTGAGCGCATGATTTTTAGTTCTTGTTTTATAAATAAAGCAAAACTTTAAACATACGTGTTAACGACAATAGAGTTTGTGTACGATGCTTTGTATCTGGTTAAAAAATGCAATCGAAAATACATTGAAATTTGCTAAGCAAACCTATGTTTTTCTGTTCTTGTGTAACATATAAATATTGATCCTACAGGGTCAAAAATCAGTGCTTATCTACCCATCTTCTTGGTTTATTTTGTAGGCCAGCAACATGTTTGTGACGATAAGTATCAATGTTTGGATTAGTAACGTTTTTGGAAAACAGAGTAAAAATCCTTTGGTTCCAGTAATTAACTTTAAACGTGCGTGACAATTTAATAACCGAGACACTTAAATCTTGAATATCCTTTTGAAAGGTTAAAGAGTTTGTTATAAAGATGATAATAAGCGAAATATTTGATTTTTCTGTGCTGTAGTTAGACAGAAAAATAGGAGCGTTTGGCCGCCGCTCTGTCTGGGAGAATTATCAATATTCTGTGTTATGTCCTACATAACGTTTTATTATTTTTAGCTGCAAAAGTTTTATTTAGACGTCCATTTTGATTAAACTTTGTTTGGGTGTTTTTGTAAGTTGTTTTAATGTGTTTACTTTTTTATTTATTAACATTTATTCAAGCTTAAGGCGACTAATTACGCTCAGGACCTTTTATGGAGGGAAGGAGGAGGGGGGGGGGGGGGTACTTTTAAGACTTCCGAAGGAAGTTTGGGACATTTATTAATTACGTCGCACTTCAAGAGGGAGGCAATATGTCTAACAGTAAAATATATAAGCACATTGAGGAGAATGCATTAACTCTTTGAGGGGCAAATAATTGTGTTTCTGTAATATTGAATTTACACCTGAATATTCAAAAGAAAAAATTCAAAATAAGGAAAAGCAATTTTACAACTTTTTCCACCAAAGTTATAAAAGTAAAATTTATGTTTCTGGTAGAAATCTTGATTAAAATTCGCCGCCCCTCAAGGGGTTAAGTTAAACACCAACATGATGTTTTGAAAGTTTATATTACATAACTCTACATCGACGTGTACACACATAGCATTTTAAAGATGATATGCAATTAAACAGTGACAAACCACACCTTAAAAAGGGAAGAAAATAAATTTTACTCTCTCTCAAATAAATAAATACAGTAGCCTTCCTCTTAACCGGAACTCCGCTTTAACCGGCGACTTTTTCCCCCAACATCAGGCAAAATTCAGAAGGAAAATTTCGGTTCTCATTTCTTTATGGTTAATTAGCACAAATTTACGTAATGTAGAATAATTTCAACCTCTTATAAAGGTATGTGACAAGATTTTCAACTATTTAATTTGTAATAAAAACTTTTCACTATTTGTTATTAGTGATAATTTTTATTTCAAATCGGTTAATTACAACTACTGTGTTAATACTATTTCCTAATCATAATCCTTACCCTATTTAATCACAGAATTCTGCAATTAACTTTAAAATTAGGCAAAATCACTATTCTGAAGGAGTGATAACTAAAAAGTGGAATAGTTGACAGCTAAGTATATGCCGATATAAAATTTTTATTTTGCTAAAGACAAAAAAATTCTTTAAATTTTGCAAATAATGTACGAAATATAAATATGCAGATTGGAGTGACAGGGTGGGGGGAGGGGGAAAGATACGGTTGTTGTACCGGTACCGAAGAATATTAGGGATCCGGTACTTTGTTAGAAATTAAGCCCTGAATTCATGAACATTTCATCTTCTAAACCATTTTTCGTGAATTTTTGAAACTACATTTAGAAGATTTACACAATCATTTAATAAATTGTAAAAGGATTTTGTAACATTTATAACTCCACTCAAATCTTTTATTTAAGATATTGTTTTTGTTTTTTTAGTAATTTGTAGAATTAGGAAATATAGAAATATAATGTTCTTACAATAAAAATATAGAATTATTTCTGAACTCCCCCCCCCCCCCACTTCAATCTTTCAACGTCAAGAAAGCTGAAAAGATGAAAAAAACAAACGATTTTTTTTTTTTTTTTTTTTTTTTTTGTGCATCTAATAATGCTTTTGGAAGAAGATAAACTAAAGTATCTATTTCTGTAACTCCTTCTAAACTGTATTACTACTAATCGACGCATTAAATTTTCTAATAAATTATTTTAAAGGTACTTTTAAGTACCGCTGGGCATAAAGGGTTACTCTTTGAAAACTCATTTCTGAGGAAAGTCCAAGGAGTCTGTACGCACCCTAAAATTAGTAAAACATTAAAATATACTGCAAATGAGCTTTTTCGATAGACCATAATGTAATTGAATTCTTTTGATGTGCCTATAAACAAATTATAAATGCTACACACTTTATTTCCAATACCAACCATGCCATAGTAAACATCAAAAACATAAATTACTAGAGATCAACCGAAAGTTCGTTTTCGGCCCAAAATCAGAGTTTTGGCGAAAATACTGTCGAAAATTCCGGCGGACCAAAACTATCTGTATTCCAAAAATCTCGTTTCTTCTTTTGAAAATCTTCAACATTGCTCATTGATTTCAGCTGTATCGGCTCCGATGAGACACTCATTATTTATTGCTATGAACTTCACTGTTTATATAATTTTCAGTCATCACTGACTCATGACGTGAGTGCAAATTATAAAACAAGTAATGCATATAGGACTAAACTTTGAAGACGCTTTTCACGTGCTCATTAAAAACTTCAGACTTAACAGTAATAGAAATTTTTTTTGTTTGAAACCGCAGAAGTGTTTCGGATACTCTTTGAGAAACTTCTAGTTTAACGGATTATCATTTACAAAAATCCTTATAAAAGATAAATCGAGGCATGTATACCTAAAACCTTTTTTAGTGAGATGAAATTCATATCATTAGAAAATCCTGTGTCGTTGATGAATTATTTACATTTTATTTTATATGCAAATAAAATGTTTCAGTCTGAGGCACACACAGCGAACTTGGGCTACACGTATAATTAATTAATAATTATATATTTAATATTGACGCATAATTAATATTTTATATTTATGTATGTGTAATTAAAAAAAAATGGACATTTTTCCTTTTCGGATGAAAATAGGAAGATTACCGAAATTCAGTTTCGGTCTTAAAAACCTGTTTCGGCCTATCCTTATCAATTACCTGACAATGGGAATATATTTCCACAGTTTAGAACACGGAACAGAGAAGCAAGCAGCCAGAAAAACCGAAATCAAACACTTTTCAATGATGTTGGGAAAGTGTTGAAAAACGATTAAAAACTTTGCGCACCGCCGGTCTCTCTCAGTAGGTAAAGACCGCTTACGCTTTTATAAAAGTGGCATGTGCACTTTCTCTCAAATTTCTGTGATGTTATAATGGTCTGTCATTAAACCACTCTTCAAACCAAGCAGCGATTAAAAGAGAAAAAAATGAAAATCTGATTTTCCTTCCAGTTTTCCAGTGACGTACACACGTGCTCGGCACAAATCGGTGACGTCAAAAGATGAAAGAGCGGCCTGTGTTCTGAACAAAATCGATGCGCCAAAGAACAAGCATATAAGCCCGTTTATATCAAGGCAGGTAAATGAAAATTTCATAGATGAGAGGAATATGCGTCGATTTCAACGTTTTAAATCTGTTTACTTAAAAAAACTGATCAATGGTGAGCACAGTGCGATGTTAAAAAGCACATGGGAAAAACCTCAAGTCCGATTTATATCGACAGAATTAGGCTTTAGTACCGTGATTCAGTAAAATGTTTATCTATGTCGTGGCCGCATTCAAGGAGGGGAGGAGGCACTGAAGGGCCAGGGGCGTAGCTACCGTGGAGCAGTTGGAGCAAACTGCTCCAGGCGCACGAATCCTAAGGGCGCAAACTTTGAAAGAGCGAAATAAAAATTTGTAAAAATATTTGCATATTATTTTTATTATTAATCAGATATTATAGATAAATCTTGTTACAATCGGCATATTCCTATGACATTTCACTTTGTTTAACACCACTATTGTGTTTTTACTATTGTGTCTTTGTATGTTAATTTCTACTGTGTTTAATCTCAACTATTTCCATTTACAAATTTTTTTCATAGATAGTTAAAGGAAATTACTCCTATTCGCGAAGTTTTAATTTTAATTCATACCATACTGAAGCCTTAATTTTTTTTCTGAAACTTTTCCGTAGACGACAGTTGAAGATTTTGAAATCTTAAACTAATCAAAACTTATTTACAGGGCTCCCATTGGTCACTTTATTGGCTATCACCATTTCTAAACAATAATCTTCCTAGTACATTTATCTTGAAAATGTTTTAGAAATTTTTCTTGATGGTTACTGTACTAAAATAATGGTAGCCAAAGAAGTCACCGCTGAGAAACGTATATTTACGATGTAACAGCCATGCCTTAGCTATTTAGTTAAGATAAAAAAAAAAAAAAAAAAAAAAAAAAAAAAAACAATAGTTTGACAAGTTGAAGAAAATCGTTGGCCAATTTGCAAGAAAAAAAACAAGAAAACGAAATTTTTGAAGTTTTAGGGAAACTAAAGGTGCATCAATACAGATTACAAAACAATAATAAGAACTGGATTTATGCATAATCCACATCAGTCCACGATGACGAAATTTAAGTGGATGTGGGGTGAGGAGTAAGCGGAAAATTAAATTTTGTGCGTATTGTTTTTGAGATTTTGAAAATATGGCAAATCTCAAATGCAGAATTGATAAGCCTTTTCCTTCAAAACGAGAGAAAAATTGATTGTTCCTTATGACCTGATTATCACCTATGAAAATTTACACCACTTTTTAAGAAAAGTATTTTTCAGCATTAAACCTAAGCAAAACATATTTTTCGAAAATAATAATGTGAGTTTGCTTAGGCCGTAATCAAGCTCTGCCCTATTCCCCCGCCACAATCCGATATCAATCTGGAGTTATTCCACTGAACTTTCAGAACAGTCTATAGAAATAGTGAGTTCAAAACAGTATAAAATGAATAAAAACTTATATCCTAATTTTATAAAAAGGTGAAACATTTCCACTAGTGATAAAGACCTCGAGTTTTAAAGAAAACGTGCACTTTCATTCTTAAAGCTTGAACATTTTTCGAATGACATAATTTTCATTTCGCCTATGCTGAAATAAGGCCTATAAATTAAAAAATAATAATAATAAGGAAAAATAGGATTTTACTAAATTAAGTCATTCTGGTAGAGTCAGACTAACCCGTCGGGCAGCCGACCTGTGGGTCGGTGCGCCCTAAACCATATAAAGCTGCGCCCTCCCCAAGGTGAAGGTAATAGTTACAAAATTTGCAACAAGCATTAGATTTTAACAGTCTTAAATTATTTAATAATTTTTTAAAAAATACTTTTTTTAAGCATTTTTTATTAATTATGTTTGTTTCTCTTTCCAAAGTAGATTAATTGCATTTTTTCCTTCCAAATTTCTTTCAGAGGACCATTTAAATCTTTAAAAACTAATGTACATTCTGTAATTTTGTCCGTTACCAATGGCGACATGATCTGCCCCATGAATTTTCAGCCAATTTGAAGGCTCTTTTGCGCCCCTTCGATTATACAATGTTGCTATAGGGTTTACAGAACATTCTGCATAAGACGAAAGTATGTCTTGCACAGAGCTATAGACAGAGTTTACTGCATAAAAACCTATTTTGAAGATATCTGGCTTTAAAATCAAATACTTGCACGTTTCTTAATATTACCATCAGCATTAAGACGTTATCCCCCCGCTGCAAAAAAAGTTTAAAATAGGTTTAATTAATCTTAACATTCTAATTTAGTACTAAAATTCCGTATACTTAGAATCCTACACTAGTCATTCTCAAGCCAATGTTAAACCAATGGCGTTCTTTACAAATTTCTCATTTACATTTAATTTTTTTTTCCGTAGCATATATGACGTCGATGTCTAACGGGTTATTTTACTGTTTCGATTTTCTTTTTTTTCTGTAAAGACTATTTCAATTTCGGATCCAGTTCCGAAATTGAAAGCATCTACAGAAAGAAAGAATGGAATGCTAATGGATAGTGTTGGTTTCTACTATCAAGGTGGTAAAATAATGAATTTCTAAAATGTTGCAATCTCCAAAAATCCAAGGTCTGCGTATTTCACAGTGACCGAGTCCGACCCTGCGTTCAGTAGAGGGCTCATCAGGGTTTCACAATCATTTTTCTACCAGAATATTGGCATATAAAATTTGATTTGTTTTAATCGAAGAATTTTCTACGATTAAACAAGGATAATTTATTTTTCTGAAATTACTGGTAGTAAAGTGATTGTGAACTAGAGGTCTGCGGCCCGTACCCGGCCCGGCCTGCGTGCCGGCAGAATTAGGTCAATTTTTTCGATAGGCCGGGCCGATAAACAAAAGAAACGGGCCGGGCTGATAAAAAAAATTATCGGGCCTTTCAGCCCGATATAAAAATTTAGACGAAACGGATAAAATATGAGCTATTTTGAATGAATAGGACTCTCGCGAGAATATGTATAAATGTGCGTCACAAGCCGATGCTAGTTTGACAAGATCAATACAAAAATGTAATATGTCCAGCGCACAGTGGAGTATTTGACCCAAAAACCTGACCAAAAATGCAAAAATTAAAATTTCGTCAACAATTGTAAAAATGATATTTTTTAATAGCTAACTAATTGGTGCATCGATCTATGTCTATTTTAGGAACCTGAGTTATATCCGGTGGCTCCTGGCATCAGCTGAAGAGGAAGTTTCTTTCTGAGAAGACGTGGTTTTTTTTATTGGTTTTTGGCATTGTTGTTATGTTTAAATATAATTTTTTTGTGGCTCAATGAATTGTTGAATTGAAACTAAACTGGGCTTACGTGTTTAACAAAGGTCAGAGCTTAGTGTTAAACTATGTGTTAATTTAAATAGTTTCGTTTTTAATGTAATAAAAAAACATTAAATGTGGAAAAGGGTTTTTTTTAAAGCGTTTTTGGCTCTAATTTATACATATCGAAAGCTTTTTAAATATGTGCCGCGCTTTGCCCAGCCATGTCTGAATTATAATAGTATTAGTTATAGTCTTGAGTGTCAATTTCTGCAAAAAAATCTTCCTCATATTGCCGCCATTTTTTTTATAAAAAAAATTTTCGGGATGATTATTTAAATGCTCTGTTTTGCGGCCATCGAATTGAAGATATAAGAACTATATATTTACTGTCATATTGCAGGTTTTAGCTATCAGGATATTACAAAAGAGCTTCTGCAGCAACATATTCTGTATGTATGTATGTACGTATGTAGGTACGTACATACGCACGAAACTCTATATTTTTTTATAGAAATATCCGATCGCCTTCCAATTGTATATACTTATTTATTTAAAAAGGGTTCCCTAATTAGTTCTTGGGGCTCATGTGTGTAACATAAGGAGGGAAAGGAGGGAATTAAACCTTTCGAGGCCGGTGTCCTTAAAAAGGGACACCTAATTTTAATTCCAAAATTGACAAACGGCACCAAGAAAATTTAATTAAAATTTTCCTTTTATAATGTACGTGAAAATAAGCAACTTCATATTTTCTGATAACTCCGTTTATCAACTAAATAGAGCAAGTCATACAGTAGCGAGACCCTACAACTTCTTCTTCCAGCAAGGTCTGATGGTAGTCCCGATAAAAGCCAAGAACAGAGTGATGAAGAAGATGAAGAGTTCTGAAGAATCATTTTGAAACTAGTAATATATTAAATACATTCAAAAACTAGCAATCTATACTATATAGGCTCCACTTTACTGAACCTACTATTCAATATAACACTATTAAACATAAATTAAATGCAATAATTATTATTAAAAGTAATTTAAATGTAATAAGCATTATTAAATGTAAATAATAAGTTTTATGTATAGTAAAATTAAATACATTTAATTAAACATTAATAAAGAATAAGACAAACCTATCAACAATTACTTTCCTCTTAAAAACAGTAAATAGTTATGGTTACAAGTCGCTCAACTTCCAAACTCCCTTCGGTAATGTTAAGTCAATGGACATGTGATTTAATCGTCTTTTTAAAATATCTACATAGTAAATTAATATTTTAACTTCTGTTTTCTTTGTGCTCTTCTTAAATGATGACTCTTTTGTTTTCTTAATTGCCAAAATATTTATAAAATGTATATTTATTATTATGTGAAGTGTTAAAATCTTACTTACACTTCGTCAGCTTTTAAGATATAAAATATTAAACTAAGCTATGGGTTTGTATTTATACCTCATAGTATGCTAAAAGTTAGTTCAGTGAAACGCATAGCACAGTTAAAAATGTCCATTCAATCATTTCCATGAATAAACGGAAATGTACTTAAGAACTTTGTGCAGCCCTGTATATGATCTATAGAATGTATTCACACCAAGTAATATTTAAAAAAAAAAAACGTTCGATTTTAAAATGCCTATCACAACTACAAACACACTTCCAGCAATTATTGGTCATAGACTTCAATAGTTAAATTTATTCTTCAGCCATATTCTTTTGTGTGTTCCTGTAAATGAACGATATATTCTATGCACACCATATTCTACAATAAGTGCCTTAGTACACCTTAATGATGGATATAAATTTCAGCACGTTTAAAAGTGTGATATCATTAAAATACCGAGCAAACGATTTTTCCCCATAGACCATAATGTACGGGAATTCTTTTGGGTGTCTCTTTAAATGAACCGTAATGGCTATAGGCTTCATTTACTACCAAACATGCCATAGTGATACCCAATAACATCCAAGAATTTCAATCCAATCGGACTATATTTACATCGAAAAATATTTTTGACCAGGATTTCAGGTCAAATACTCCACTGTGCAGCGTAGAGATCGGCCGGCATCGGACTGTTACATGGTGTCTGACCCGGGCTTAATTTTTTTTTTTCAGCAGACTGGTGCCGGGCCGAGATCAGGCTTGCATTTTTATTTTTTTTACATTGTTGAGCGGGCTAGAACTGGATTTAATTGTTCTCAGGATGTGTAGGGCAGGCAATATGTTTTGTAAAAATATTAATAGCGATAACGAACTTCTGTTAACGTGATCTTTGGAAATATACCTTAAGGTGGTTCTCAAATTCACTGCTCAACAACGCGAAACTCTTGACTAATTTTTAACTGTAAAGGCATAAAATTGACAAACCCGACTATTGTAGGGATTTGGAATCGAATAGCGTTTTCCATTTTTGATAAATAAATTACTTGTCGAGTTATAAGAGATTCTTGTCACGCTGCTGCAAGTTTTTCTCCTTTCCCGTGCTGTCGCTTCCAAAAACCCGATTCAAAACGCTAACTTTAACCGTATTTTCTCATAGATTCTTTGCCTTTATCAAAAAGTGGGTAACTCCATTCGATTATACAGTTTCTGAATAAGAACTCCTGCCAATTTTATGAGTTTCTGAAAAGAAATGAATTCAGAAATGTGTCAGAAAGTAGCTCCCTTGTATTTGAGAAAAGTCTTAATAAATGACAGAGAAATATTTTCACAAATCTATTTTTTATTATACAGTTTCAAAAGTTATGATGTTTTTAACCCTCCTTTTTTTCTTTTATTCTAAACTGCATTAATCTTTTAATGAATTTTTATTTCAATGTTGAAACGTCTAAGAATCTAAGTAATCATTAATGTTGCTATTGTGCATTTTCTGTCTTGCGAACACATTGTAATTTAAAAATATACTGTAAAATTATCCCATAAGTATGTATGCAGTATTCTTTAAAGGAATCTTAATTATATGTTAAGAAAAATCTGAATTTTTTGTAGAAATTGAATCGGGTCGGGGCGTGTCTATTTTCACTGATTTCCGTACGGGCCGGGCTCAGGCCGAACTTTTAATTTTTACACCGGGCCGGGTCGGGCCAAGATAGCTTTCGTTCGGACCGGGCCAGGTCCGGTCCAGGAAATTCCGGCCCGCGCAGGCCTCTACATGTGAACCCTCCATCGAGTCGACACTGTCTGCGTGGGGAAACGTTGTTATATAGATATAAGCTGAACGTGAGCAATAAAAATAATTTAATTGAGATATAAGAGAAAATGGCTCAGAATGGTTGATAGAAAGTTTAGATACCATTCGGCCGAATTCTTCGAAAATTAATGACAGATTTATAACGTTTCTGCTGACATCATCAAAAACACACCAAATCGTGATTTGGGGATCTGAAAACGTGAGTAAATTCTAACATACACGCATACATATTAAATGATTGAAAAAATTGTGAGAAATGATTCAGAGTCTTTGAAAATGTGAAATATACCATTATTTTCATTTATTTTTATCGTGATTACAATGCTTTCCTATTTCCTTCCTTGCATTGCAGGTGTATGGAATGTAAAAACTGGAATCTTGAGGAGGGAGGATATAAGGATGTCAATCATGGTTCTCGTTGCCGATCGCCACACCGCTAAAATGTTTCACAAGGCGAGAAAACTAAAGATTGAAATGGCCAAATTGTAAGAGAATGTTTTTTGTTGTTGTTGTTGTTGTTTCAGCTACACTCAAACTCATTATTTGTGTTTTGATATGCTTAGTGTTTTACGACTACCATTAAATGAATTTGGCTAGTTTTTCTTTAGCGATTAGCCAAATTGCTCAGATCAGTCAAAAGCCAGTGAGGAGCCGGGGGTCAACTTTTATCGTTGCTCATTGGCTAATTTTCTAAACCATTAACTGTAGAATTATAGTTCCAATAGTAAAAAAGTTTTAAAGCTATTCCTCATCCTCTTAAAAGTAATTTGTCAAAATAATTATTTTTTAAAAGTTACGAGGTTTACATTTTTATTCCGTTACTGTGTTCTATACGTTAAATTTAGAAAAATGTATTCCGTACTTTAACAGGTAAAATAATATATACTTTTTTGTACGACCAAAACTTACCGAGATATGTTATTTTGAATTTTAGTATTTTCTGGTTCTAAAAACAGAAAAACGTGTTTCATATGCGAAAAGTAAAAAAACTTGACAATACTGTTTTTTTATTAGTATTCTACTCAGATTCAAAACCTTTGAAAAAAAAAAATATATTAAGGGCGGCAGATTGTACTGGCCCATTGGCGCATTTAAAACGAAAATCCTGCCCTATTCGCTGAACATATTGGGTAGGTACTCCATACTTACAGAATAATTGATTTCGTTATTCTTTATTTATTTTTAATTATTTGTATTTAACACGTTGTTGAAATACTTTGACTTTCAAATAAAAGTAAGATTTTAAATCGATTTAAGAATAGTATATAAATTTCACACTTCAAAACAAAAATGCGCAGAACTTTTTCGAGTGACAATAGGGCGCACCAATTTTACTTGCTCCAGGGCGCTGAATATGTAGCTACGCCACTGTGAAGGGCCATTGTCCGCCGTAGAATTTTAAGCTTAAAATAATTAAACACAAACAGAAAGAAGGACTAAAAGTTTTTTGGCCAGGGTGTGCTCTGCCCCCCAGACCAAACCGAACCACTCCATGGAAGTAGACTTTGGTTTTTGTTTAATAAACGCAGTATTGAATTCAGGGGGTGGCCCGGGGGGGCATCCCCCGGAGCAATGACCCCCCCCCCCCTCCGGAAGATTTGAGATAATGTTTCCAATGGTCAAAAAGTGCAAATCCCCGCCTCCCCTGCAGAACAATATAATGTACCCCCGGAGCAACAGAAATCCCTCCGGAAGAAAAGTGTATGAATTCAACACCGAATAAACGACATTTTTTACTATTCCAACAATTTAAAAACAGGTGCATGAGGTTTTGCCCTTCCTCGATTTTGAAATTTAAACTTTCTTTTTCTCAGATTCAAAAGAGAAAAAAAAGTAAATTTAATATTCCCAAGTGACTTAAGTAATTAACAAAGAAAAAACAGGCATAAATTAGGAAACATTTTCTAACAGTAACAAAATATTAGAAATTTCATTAATACAATGAAATGAGAGATCTAAATAAGCACTTTAAACAAGTCGAAAATTGTACGTCAAAAGTGGCAAGTGAGGTGCGTTCGTACTATAACTAGTTTTACAAGTATTCAGATCTTGGTGCGATAGCTGTTGCACTCTTATACAAAAATGCATGAATACAAAATTTATTACCATTCTATATAAATATTAAATTCAGTAATACTGAAATAATGACTCCATCTTAAATAGGATGTAATCAACTAGAATTATTACCTATCATAGAATGTCATTGAATTCCTGACATACGATAGGATTTAATAGAATGAAGAAAACTTTTATTAATTTCTTTCAGTTTTGATTCGATTTTCATAAAATTTGAAATGACTCGACACAATTCTTCAACAATTTTATACATTAAATTTCAAACCATTCGGTTGGGTAGTTTATGCGCTGTTATATGCGGGCAGATAGACGGTACAGACGACGACTATAGGTGCTACGTATTTATATAATTACGAACGCACCTAAAAACGCATCACTTAGTAAAAATCCATTTTCAGCAATTTCTGTCCATATGTGGTAATGTGTGAGAATTCCGTCGTGCAGCTTGGTATAATATCTATAGAATTTATACACAACACGTAATACACAAAAAATTATTTTAGTTAAATTAGTTTATTTAAAAGTTTAAAAATGCGTACCACAGCTGAAAACGCACTTCCAACAAATTTCGATCGTAGTGAGTCCCGTAACCGAATTCTCTTGTGCTTCTCTGTAAATCAACAATAAATGCTACGCACTCCCTAAGCTATAGAAAGCATAGTTGCAGTACACCTCAGTGCTCCTTTTTAGGTGCGTTCTTAATTATATAAATACGTAGCACATACAGTCGTCGTCTGGTACGTCCGTCTGTCCGAATATAACAGCGCAAAAACCACCCAACCGAAGGATTTGAAATTTAATATATAGAATCGTTGCAGAATTTTGTCGCGTCCTTCCACATTTTATGAAAATCGAATCAAAACTTATGATATTAATAAAAGTTTTCTTCATTCTATTAAATCCTATCCTACGTCATGAATTCAATACTATCCCATGACAGGTAATGATTCCAGGTTGCCATGGTGATTGCGTCCTATTTAAGACGAAGTCCTATTATTTCCGTATTACTGAATTTAATATAACCGTAATAAATTTTGTATTCATGCATTTTTGCATAAGAGTGCAACAGCTATTGCACCAAGATCTGAATATTTATAAAACTAGTTATAGTACGAACGCACCTCGTTTGCCACGTTTGACGTATAGCTTCCGACTTGTTAATTGTATTATGTTTGAAGTATGATAATATCATTAACTTTTCCCCCATCCATAGGCCCCGTGGCAGAATGTGCGCGACGCTGCGACGGGCGTCGCAGACTTTTCAGGGCGCCTGCAGACTAAAAAAAAGTATCTCGAATTTCGACAAATGATCGCCGAAAAAAAAATCTTCGTTAATAGTTTGCAGAAAAAAACGTCAATTTTGAGAAAGGATTGCGGAAAAAATGCAAATATTGTCAAAGAATCGGGAAAAAACGCAAAATTTGTTAAAGGATCGCAAAAAAACTCTAATTTCGCCAAAACATCGCTTAAAAACGCGAATTTTGTCAAAGGATCACACAAAACGCAAATTTTGTGAAGAATCGCAAATTTCGTTAAAGAATCGCGGATAGAACTTGAATTTATTCAAAGAATTCCGGAAAAAACGCAGATTTCTTTAAAGGATCGCGGGAAAAGGCTAATTTCTTCAAAGGATCGCGAAAAAACGCAATTTTCGTAGAGGGACAGCGACAAAAACGCGATTTTCATAAAAGGATCGGGGGAGAAACGCAAATTTCGTCAAATGATAGCAAACAAACGTGCATTTCGTCAAAGGATCGCAGTGGAAAAACGGGAAAATTGTTAAAGGATAGCAGAAAAAACGCAAAATTCGTAAAGGATCGTGGTAAAAATGCGAATTTCTTCAAAGGATCGCGGGAAAAATAAATAAATTAGGTTATATTATAATTAAAATATAGGTACACTATTAAAAATTTTCCTGTGAAATTACAGAGAATCTACGGATAATCCATTATCTTAAGTCTTATGTAAAATTACAGAGATTAGAAAAACATAGATTCTGTTAAATAACAGAGAAGTTATTTGGTAAATTTACACAAGACTCTGTAAATTAACATCGTTAAAAATACACAAGACTCTGTAAATTAACATCGTTAAAAATACGCAAGACTCTGTAAATCAATTTATTTTTTTAATTAAAATAATTTAACTTAGTTTTTGAAATCAGCGAATTTTAGAACTTTGAAGTATCAGAGTTATTCAAGCAAATTTGAACTGCTGTGCCATTTAATTTTTTTACACAACTTGCTTCTGGCCGGCCTGGGGTTTGAACCCGAGACCTCTGGCCAGGAGAAAAACATCTTACTGACTGCGCCATAGGAGCTGTTGCTGCGGAGTATAAAGGATGTCCTTTATAATAAAGCGGGGAAAAATCTATTGTACTTGTGCTTTTCTAAGATTTCGCTTCAAATATATTCGTTAGAAAATTTCTTAAACAGTTTATTTTAATTTAGTTTGGACCGAAACATAATACCTATTATTTTTTTAAATCAAATTTAATTTTTTAATCCTTTATTTACGGAATTATTTATCAAGAAATTACTTCCTCTCAATAATTATCTTCTTTAATATCTGAAGATATACTGGAATTTTTAAATAATAATAAAGTGAAATTTAGGTGTATTTTTTTATTAAAACTAGTTAAATATATTGGTAATTATAACATTTTTTGTAAAATATTTATAAAAATAATCAGATTAATTAACCAAAATTACTTTTAAGGTTATATCACAATTCTTATAAAATCAATGTATTTAAATGTATTATGATTCTAACTAACTAAATGAATGAAAAAAAAAATAAATAAATTGAAACTAATTTTTTTTTAATAATTCTAATAAAATTGCAAAATAATTTGAAACGTGTGTATTTGAATTACAAGTTTTAACAAAGCTGAAAATATTTTAAAATAAAAACATGGAAATCCCTACAGGGGATTAGATACAAGATAAGGGAAATGTCTGTAAATCGATGACCGAGAAACTCAATCAAACGCATTTAACCGAGAACTGGTGTAAATTTACCGAGAGTCTTGACCGAGAAACTCAATCGAATGCATTTAACCGAGAACTGGTGTAAATTTACAGAGAGTCTTGACCGAGAAACTCGATCGAATGCATTTAACCAAGAACTAGTGTAAATTTACATAGAGTCTCGATTTTTTTTCTGTGATTTTACAGAAATTTTTAACAGTGTATATTTTTATAATGTTAATCAGTAAGAATCCTATTTATTTTAAGGCTTATAATGTTCTTGTTCATAATAAGAAAATTGAAACATGCTACTCCCGCAGACAATTTTCATTTCACTAAATTGCTGTTGCAGACACAACCATAATTTTCTGCCACTGGGTCCATAGGTCATAATGTAATGGAATTATTTTGTGCGTACCTGTAAACTAGGGGTGCACAACCTTTTTAAAAGAAGGGCCACTTACTAAAATGTCTGGGTTGTCGAGGGCCACAACAGTAACACGGAGAGAATACTATTTTGAGGATGTGATCTGTGGCCTATAATCAGATAAAAAATATGATTCCGGGGGGGGGGGAGAGTTTTATCCCTCTAAGTTCACTCACCCAGTAAACATATCCAATTCATTTGGTAAGTACATATCGACAGTCTTTACGTTAGTATATATAACAGATATAGGAAGGATTATTGTCAAGAAGTGATAATATTCCTTGAGCGTAAATTTTGTTTCATTAAAAGTGCAAAAAAACAAACATAGGCATGAAAGTGGCAAGTGGCGAAACAAAATGTGATGTTTTGAACGAAGGGAGGGGGGGAGATTAACGAAGTTCGATCAACGGAATTCGCTATTTTTCCGCGTCCAATCGACGAAATTTACGATTTTTCCGCGCGTGATCGAGAAAATTCGCGATATTTTCGTGCACGAAAACGAAATTCGCGATTTCTCGGTACCCGATCGACAAAACTCGCGAATTTTTAGTGCCCTATCGACGAAATTTGCGATTTTTCCGGGCCGCTCAACGAAGTTTGCGATTTTCCCGCGCCTAATCGACAAAATTTGCAATTTTGTCACCCGATCGACGAAATTCGCTATTTTTCCGAACCTGATCGCCGAAATTCGTTAGTTTTGCCGCGCCCGATCGACAAAAAATTTGCGATTTTTCCGAGCGTGTTCGACAGAATTCGCGAATTTTCGGCACCCGATCGACAAAATTTGCGATTTTTCTACCCCTGATCGACGGAATTCGCGATATTTCAGCACTCTATCAGCGAAGTTCACGATTCTTAACTGACGCTGAAGAAATTGGCAATTTTTTCCCGCGGCAAATTGACGAAACTCTCGATTTTTCTCGCGATAATTTGACGAAACTCAATTGTTCCGCAGCTGATCAACGAAATTTTCAATTTTTCCACGCATCATCGCCAAAATTCGTGATTTTTCCGTGCCCGATCGACGAAATTTGCGATTTTCCCGCGCCCGATCAACGAAATCTGCTATTCTTTTCGCGATAAAAAGACGAAACAGGCGATTGTTCTGCAGGCGATCAACAAAATTTTCAATTTTTCCGCGCCTGATCAACAAAATTCGCGATTTTCTTTACCCGACCAACGAAATTCCCGATTTTTCCGATCGTTAAAACTCGATCGATGAAATTTGTGATTTTTAAGTGCCTGATCGACGAAATTTGCGATTTTTCCGCGCTCGATAAACGAAATCCGCGATTTTTTTTCTCGCGATAAACAGACGAAACGGGCGACTGTTTCGCAGTCGATCAACAAAATTTGGAATTTTTCCATGGATCATCAACAAAACTGACGATTTTTGTGTGCCCGATAAACTAAATTTGTGGGTTTTCCGCGCCAGATCTACAAAATTCGCGATTTTTCAGTGCGCGACCAACGAAATTCACGATTTTTCCGTGCCCGACCAACGAAATTCACGATTTTTCCGAGCCCAATCGACAAAATTTGCGATTTTTCCATGCTCGACCAACGAAATGCGCGATTTTTTCGAGCCCGATCGACAAAATTCGCTATTTTTCCACACCCGATCAACGAAATTCGCGATTCTTAACTGACTGGCGAAATTTTCATTTTTCCCGAAGCAAATTGACGAAATTCACGATTTTTTCCCTGCGACCTATGGACAAAAATTGCAATTTTTTCCAGTTATAAATTGACGAAATCCGCGGGCCACGTGTGAACGCATCGCGGGCCACAGGTTGTGCATCCCTACTGTAAACGAACTATAAATACTAGTTATTGTATGCTCCTGAGATAGCATATTGTAGTCCACCTCAGTAATGCATATAAATCTCATTATGTTTATAATATGGATGCAACGGGTGTGTATTTTTGCCGGATACCGAATATCCGGCACAAAATTTTACCGAATGTTCGGTACGAGGCCGAATACTTTCTCGTTTTAAATTTCCATAGCAGTATTTCAATTTTGTACATGTTTTATGAAAAAAAAAAATTTTAATTATAATTTTATGCCATTCAAATATTAATAATAGATTTAAATTCATTTATTAAGTTTAAGTTACTTAAAAAACTTCCTTATTATTAGTATCTTATTTTGTAGAACAAAGGGAGCAAGAAAGTGGTGCAATTCTTTTTAATCAGTATCAGTATTACTTTAATACAGCTGGTCCTTCCATCCATAAACATAGTAGTGAAAAAGATGAAATAAAATCATTTTTACCAATGTTGAAAACAGAAGAAAGACAGACCACCAGAGGAGTTGACGCTTATTCTCAGAAGCAGGAAATAATAGTGATAAAAAAACGTAAAAAGACTGCAGCCTGAAAATACCGAGCGCCTGATGTTCCTCCTACATCACAGCTGCCTTTAATAAAATGTAATTTTATAAATAATTAGTTATCAGAGTTTAAATATTTTTTCCTTTATATATAACCGTATAATTTCAGTTTTGTGAATATATATATATTTCTTTTTGTTATGATTGCTTTTAATGGGAGTATGTGGGTAAGTAGCAAATTAATTTTTCACTAACTTTTTCTGATAAAATGTTAAAAATACTATTTTAAAAATGAGTCACTGTCCGGCAACCGGATATTAAAGTATTCTGTCGAACCGAATATTCGGTTTCAGTGTAGAATAAGCAGGATATCCGGCAGGAGCATGATATTCGGTGCATCACTAGTTTAAAATATCGTAACATCAACAAAATGCACAGCAAACGATTTTTCTCCAGACCATAATGTAACCGATTCTTTTTGTGTGGCCATGTAAATGAACTCCAATTGTCATACACTTTATTTTCAACAAATAACATCCTACATTAAACCTCGGTAACATAAAATTCACGTGGCAATCCGAGTATATTTAGAAAAGTTACAGCATGGGCAGGGCAGACAGACAAATCGAATTAATAAACACTTTTCAACTTTGTTGGAAAATGTTAAAAAATAAGAAAAAGACAAACTAAGTATTTTTTTGTCTAGTGTGCTCTGCCGTCCCCCATGTGGCAATCGATTTGTAATTCTGTTTTTCTTTTTACGTTCATGTCTTTTAATATTTATCCTAAATGGGGATTCAGGGGAATAGACGAAAAAAAATTATTTCAATTCTCCTTTTTGAAAAATGCTAATAGAAATTAATTTTTGAATTAATATTTAAGTAAACTTCCTGTATTGAATTTTAGGTTGTCTTGCAAGGAAGGGTCTGACGAAGTATTCTTGATTTTATACGCTATTTTTTGTTTATATACTCCTGTAAAAAACGTGGACAAGCCTGCGTACCACGGGCACATCTGTTCTAAATCTCTCCTTTCTCAGGATTTCTTTCTGAAGGCGTCCGTGACAACATGGTGACAAAAGGGTGCAAAATACAAGTATAAAACTAGTATGTTGTGGCCATCACAAAACTTTCTTCTATCTCATACTTGTCAATACTTCAAAATTCATTATCACAGTGCATCTATGCTCATCATGAGGATTCTAAAAAGATGAAATTCCGTGCATTAGTTCTTGAGATATTACTGTCCATGAAATCGTGTAAATCCATCAAAATGCAGCATAGCAGCTCCACCTATTGGGTGATTTACACCAGACCCTAATTATCATCCACATGTGTCATTGTCTAACTGAATATGAAGTTTGGGGAAAATCCGTGCATTAGTTCCTAAGATAGAGCTATTGCGCAAATCATGACAAATGCAGCATAACAGCGCCACCTGTTGAGCAATTTACACAACCACATAATCAGTATCAACATTTATCAAGGTGTACTTGAATCTGAAGTTTGATGAAAATTCGTGCATTAGTTCTTGAGATAGAGCTATTGAGGAAATAGTGCAAAATGCAGCATAGCAGCGCCACCTATTGGGCGATATTCACCAACACGTAGTCAGCATCATTTCATATCAAAGAGTAACTGAATCTGAAGTTTGATGAAAATATGTCCATTAGTTCTTGAGATACAGCGATTGAAGAAATCGTGAAAAATGCTGTATAGCAGCGCCACCTGTTGAGCGATTTACACCAAAATGTACAAAATGTCAATTCATATCAAGGATTAACTGATTCTTAAGTTTAGTGAAAATTGTTGCATTAGTTCTTCAGATACCGCTATAATGGAAATTCTGAAAAGTGCAGCATAGCAGCGCCACCTGTTGAGCGATTTGCACCAAAACACAAACAGCACTAATTCATATCAAAGTATACATGAATCTGAAGTTTGTTGAAAATCCAAGCATTAGTTGTTGAGATAGAGCTATTGCGGAAATTGTAAAAAATGCAGCATAGCAGCGCCACCTGTTGAGCGATTTACCCCAAACTGTACAAAACTTCAATTCATGTCAAGGATTAACTGAATCTGAAGTTTGATGAAAATCCGTGCTTTAGTTCTTGAGATAGAGCCATTGCGGAAATCATAAAAATGCAGCATAGCAGCGCCACCTGTTGAGCGATTTGCACCAACACGTTATCAGCATCATGTCATATCAAGGACTAGATCACCCTAACCTAGGCACCAACCAGAATCTGGCATAGGTGTTAAAAACCTAGGCAGGAAATTCCCTTCCATGACTCAGCCAAAGCCACAACCAGGGCAACAGACCCAGAAAACCAGCAGGTATTTACCAAAGAAAAATTAAATATAATACATAATAAAAAAGTAAGTGCCCTGACACTTACAAAGAAAAACTTAATGGTATACAGAAATTTAGGACATTTACAATTTTTGACATATGTCTCAAGCTGTTAAAACAAGGCAAACAGGATTTATAGACAATGTTTTACAATATTGCAATTGTCTTTAAAATAAATTCCTAATACTATATAAAAACTAAAAATATATCCAAGCTTGAATTTAACAGATCAAATATCAGCAATTCTGATACAACTTTGTAGTTTTTAAAATGTTCAAAAACCGTAAAAGCCAGTCCACAAAGTTCATAAAGTCATATAATGTTCAGAATTTATACCTTATGAATGAAAAATTTTTATTTAAATCATTGTAGATTCTACACAATGTTCTATAGTTAGATCTCGTCAGAAGAACACATCTTAAGTTCCACTCAAGTGTTCTATTGCGTATCATAGGAAAACAGTCCCTTGAAACACGACAACTCTGAAATAAGTAATGAGGCGTATCACCACGTTTTCCACATGTACATCTGTCGTTCTGTCGTTTACCAATTTTATGTAAATACGCCGGAAACGCTCCGTGGCCACTGATAAAGTATACTACGATTTGAGAATCACACAAAAAATCTAGGCTAACGTCCGGCAAAACTTTGTATGTGTCTCGACCTTTGACTGAATAAGACCAACGAGTCTGCCATTCTTTCATATTTTTCGTACGAAAATGGGATTTTAATACGCAGATAGGTATCGAAAGCTTTTCTTCTGAATCAAAAGTGTTATTTAAAATAACAGACTTTGCCAGTTCGTCGGCACGTTCGTTTCCCGCAATTCCTACATGCGATTTTATCCATCCAATATGCACCATCTTATTCCTCAGAAGACGAAGACTAGTAAAAAGTTCAAATAATATATCGTCATATCAAGGACTAACAGAATCTGAAGTTTCATGAAAATCCGTGCATTAGTTCTTGAGATAGAGTTATTTCGGAAATCATACAAAATGCAGCATAGCAGCGCCACCTGCTGAGCGATTTGCACCAAAAACTAATCAGCATCAATTTGTATTAGGGACTAACTGAATATCAATTTTTATTAAATTTCGTGCATTAGTTCTTGAGATAGAGCGCCCACAAAATTTGTGTCACATACACACAGACAGACAGACAGACAGACAGACTCACAGAGTCACAGACAGACATTTTGTAAAAACATGTTTTTCGGGTTCTCTGACCTCTAAAACGTGTAAATCCGTCGAAAACCGGAATTCGAAAATTTTCATGAATCCAATACTTTCTTCTTGTAAAGATAGAAGAAAGTAATAATGTATATACAAAGAGGAAATACAAAATGCAAGCTTAAAATATTGTATCAAATCTGTTTAAAATAAATTTGAAGTTTTTTTCCCGGAAATATTGTCATCGATTAAAATATATATATATATATATATATATATACATATCCCTCAACAAAGGCACTATAAATTAAAAAGAAATTCCGAAAGATTTTCATGCTTAAAAAAAAAGTAATTAAAGATTACATAAAAATTTAAAAATATTAAAATTTAATTTAAACACAATCAAGTAGCAAAAATCGCGAATGTTAGCATTATTTAAACAAATATATCTCACTGTCACTATTCAAAAAAAAAAAAAGTAACGCTGTCAACGCTGCTGTCAAATTTTTTTGTAGCCGGGGTTCTTTCTTCATTAATATTAAAAAAACTATTGCATACAAAAATATGAAAATAGGTAGTATTATAGAGAAACGTTTCATAAACACACTGATGCAGACTGTTTTAAATCGAATAATTATTTTAAAAGATATTTCATGTTAAAGTTGATCAAAATCATTTCATTAAAAGTTTTATAGGAGCAAAAACTACACATGGGAATTTAATCCTTTTTCTAAGGATATAGATTAGAAGTCTCCGGTGCGCAGACTGTATTTTTTTTCATTTGACTCATTTTTGAGGATTTATTTCCATTTTAAATTAAAATTTTCAACATTTCGAGAGATACTTTTTACATATTTTAGAAAAGAGTATTTTAAACTATTGCCAATTTTGAAAACAGCGCAAAAAATAATATCATTCAAATTAAAAATTTATTTACATGTGACTATTATGAACAGAACAAAACTTTCAAATTAGAATTAAATGATTACGTATTAAAAGTAGGAAAATATTGAAAATTACGACATAAAAACTATATTTACACGTAAATTTTAAAAGAGAAAGAAAATTGTAAAATAATAAATTTATTAATATGCGTTGAAAGTCGTAAATGAAGGAAATAACGTCATATTTAAAATGGCCAAATAATATTGCGAAGCAATTTAAATTTCAAAATATATTTAGACATTTCACATTTCTACATTATCTTTTAAACTATTGTTGTCAATTCTAAGTCAGCGTAAATAAAAATATTTACTTTCTAACAACAAAAGTATTTTTTTCGTGAATATTAAAAAGAGAAAGAAAATTTTGGTGAAAATTACGTCAGATTTAAACAATACAGTTAAAATGTCTTACTTAAAAAGAACTATCGTATAGCGTTGTTAAAAAATACCCAGAAACAAGGACTGTTTTACTTAAATTCATTTTATATTAGCTTATTTTCAAATGTTTAGCTGTTCCTACTTAATCAATGATGAAAACAGCAATTGTATCTCTGAACAGCAGCTGATTTGGCCTTTAAATTCCCCAGTGAAAGTGAAATGAATGGAAACCCGTTGAAGGGGTGATCACCAGTTGTTTTTTTATTATTATTATAATACATATTTCAATCTTGATTTTTTTTTTTTTTTTTTTTTTTTTTTTTTAAGCCGATCAAATTAGCGTGCTTTTAGAGTCTGCTGTGTCTAAACGTGGTTTGGCGAGCGTAGCTCGTAGGGGACAGAGCCCCCTAGTATCCTAAAAATTTTCATATTAAAACAGCCAAAAAAGAGGTTGAAATAATATACTGAAAAGGTCCTCCTAAAAACGCAAAAAAAGCTACAAAATTTAGTACAGCTATTAAGATTCGGATACAAAATCAAATTTGAATCAATCCCGAGTGTTTAAAAATTTCGTTAATAACTATATTGATTCAATATTTAAGTTTAGTAATTCGTGAAATAATCTGCACGTCACTGAATCTAGATTTTTTTAAAATGCAGCCGAGTAGAAGATATTCATTTGACCACTCATCAATTTATATGAAGTAGGAAATATGGAATTATAAATTAGAATACAGTCAACTTCTCAAAAATCCACAAACGCCTAAAAATGCACACATCATTTCTTATGTACCCAAAGTAATTTTCAGTTAAGATTCATTGAAAAAAATCAAGATGTTTTGATTGGTAAATTAGAAAATGAGTAATTAAAGTGATGAAACAATAGTCAATCCAAATCTTACAAAGGAAAAAAATACAAATGATATAATTATAAATGGAATTTTGATAAGACATTTGCTTACGAAGATAATTATTTAATTTTTAATAATATACTTTTGTAACTGAACAAGGTCTTCTGAATGTTTTTAGATTGCTAGAAAAGATTTTAAAATATAAAACTAATAGCTCTTAAACTGCAGGGGTCGATCCAGACAAAATCTGGGGCCTATTTAGGGCCCTTTCACAAAAATAAATTTAATAAAACAGGCCCCTACACAAAAACATATTTAATAAAACTGGCCCCTTCGCAAAAATGAACTTAATAAAACAGGCCCCTTCGCAAAAATGAACTTAATAAAACAGGCCCCTTCGCAAAAATGAACTTAATAAAACAGGCCCCTTCACAAAAATGAACTTAATAAAACAGGCCCCTTCACAAAAATGAACTTAATAAAACAGGCCCCTTCACAAAAATGAACTTAATAAAACAGGCCCATTCACAAAAATGAACTTAATAAAGCAGGCCCCTTCACAAAAATGAACTTAATAAAACAGGCCCCTTCACAAAGTTCCTTTTAATAAAATAGGCCCCCTACGTAACATTATTTTCCTTAAAAACTGTTTTAATATGTGTAATTTGTAAATAAAACCAGGTCACGAAAACAAAATTTTAGCAAGGGGATTTAAAGAATGTTTTTGTTCCTAAATTCTTGGTTCGAATTCGAGTAACTGGATTTCAACTTTCGTTACAAAATGTTATTTTTCACAAAAATATTATAAAATTCACAAAAATAACTTCTACTTTTCACAAAATGGGCCCCAAGAAAAGAATAAAAACCTACATCGACCCTTAAATTTGTTAAATATATTATCAATAACAGTTCAAGTTTTACTTTTTAACAGCGATAATATATTAATTCATAAATAGTTTAATAAATTAATTATATCTTCATTAGCTATATTGATTTTTACTTGCATTTAATGTGTATTATGTATAATCCAGTTATTTCATAAAGATTTTACTATTATGATGAGATGTAAACAAAACAATATCTAAAATTCAGAAAGTCCTTTATGGACTGTGAGGATTATCTAATTTTACTTTCCACTTAAGAGTACACAAACTGTACATTTTTCTAAATGGTCAGACAAGGTATTTTTAAATTTGAATCCATTTAGCGGAAGTTGATTTTCTATCTATAGGTCAGACATACCGACGTTAAGTATTTACTGCATTGAAGTTTTCACAACATCCTTATACTCAACGAAAAATGGGAAATTTGAGCAATTGGAACAATGCCTCTTTTGCCCAAATCTGTTACAGAGGAGTTACTGCATTCAATATTGGGCCATTCCATGGGGGGAAAAGATAAAATATCCCGCACATGACATTTACATAAATCCTATCTATTAAGCTTAAAAGTTAAAGTAAAAACTATACATTAAAAATAAAGTCCCAAAATCTTCAGTTTAGCATGAATGTTTTAATATAAGGATACAATTGCATTCTTAAAACAGTAGTAATCTTTAGGAAAGTTGCCCCACATATGACATGGACCTCAAATCCGCAAAATCGATTTTCGAAAGGCAATTATCTCTTCATCAATTTTCTCCTGTGAAGTAAAATGAATACAACACAAAACACATATACATACATTTGTATGTAAATATGAATCTTATACCAATTCGCATTCAATTACGAACTCCACGCGGTAATAGTCTTCTCAAAATTTCACATAACATAACGCGACATTTACGTAATTTCTAGGAAGTCTTTTTCCGCACTTAACAGCGTTTTCCGGGCATAATTTATTGTTTACATTACTCCCGATTAGCCGACATACTAGGTTAACCGACACACCTCACATATTTCAACAAAATGTTTTTGGCCAGCTTACTGAACTCCGAACAAAAATTTATTATTACGCAAAGATTTAAAATGTGGTAAAAATGCTAATAAATTATTACACTACTGTTAAATTATTTCATAAACTAAACAACCCTTCGGTCTACTTCAAATATCACATTTCCATCCAATTTTTTTAATAAATGAAATCAAATAAATATAACTTAGAAACAAGATTTTACTAAATAAATCGTCTGCTTGAAAATATGAACTTGGAGAGGGGGGGGGGGGGGGTGTTACTTATATACTCCTCAAAGCGATATAAGTAAGCGTACAATGTCAATACTGGAATCTGGAGTATATTGACACAGCTGCGCCATCTGGTGGACGGGGTGAATAATGCAAATGCGCGGGTTTTCAGTATGACGTCATATATGACAGAATATCTACTATCTACGCATCTCTTGCGCATACTTTCTAAATCTTTACTCCTTTATGGAAGATGAATCTTGTTTCCCAGTTTTATTGCAAAATATATTTATTACAGTTTGTTTTGATAAAATTATGTACATTAAAAAAAAAAAAAAATAGTCGCAATATTTTAATTTCGGGAGAAAAGCACTAATGCTACGAAAGCATTACTGCCTTTTGCCCTTAAACTAAAATGACATTGCGACTTTTTTTAAAATACACATTTTTATCAAAACAAGCTGTAACAAAAATATTTTGCAATATATCTGGCAAACAAGATTAATCTTCCGTGAGTAAGTAACAATCTGAAATTCGTAATAGAATTTTTAACAGGGATTCTCTAAATAGCTTTGTCTGCTTAAAAAATCTAATCTGGCGATTTTAGGAAAATTTTTGCAGTTATTGTCTGGACTCGAAAAATATTTAAACAAATAAATTAACAATACTTGCTCGTTTAATAGCACAACATTTAATGCATGCATTTTAAATTAAAGTGATTCTGAATATAAAATGAAATTAATTTTAAATTAAATGAATGAACTATTTGTAACTTAAATAACATGAATACAATACGATCAAAAGAATATTGGAATAAGTTTTCGATGTATCGTCTGCGCTTGATAAACGAAGAAAAGGACTTAAAATTGAATATTTTATTTATTATCAAATTCTATACATATTCTAAACCTTGATAAACATTGTATTTTCATCTGGAATAGAACCGCGTATATATATATATTTTTTATATAACTTTAGCACATCAAGAATTGAGTAAAAAATAAGACTACAAAATTCAATCTTTACACATTAACTACTTTTTAATTTTATGCGCCATTTTTCATTTCATTAAAAGAAAATAATTAAAATCGAGTGTATTTAAATCAACAACATTTGATTAATATTAAAATAATATTTTATTTTATTAAATAAAAGTTAAAATACGTAACTTGTTTTGCTCTTTGGAAAAGAACAGATATGAATTCTATAAGAAAAAGAATTTTCTTACAATTTCGAAAACTACAGTTATTCGACGGCCAACATTTTGCCATTTTAAAAAATAATTAGTTCTAAAAATAACTGTTTTTATTTAAATAATTAAAATAAATATGTCAAAAAACACGAATAAAAATTAATAGAATATTGTATTACTGTCAATATAAATGCTACAAACAAATGAAAACACAACACGATATTGGCGCTTGCGCAGTTATTTCATAGATGTGCAATTAATAGATTATCCATAAAGAAGAAAACAGTTAAGGCATCTTTCTGTAGTTCACCTCATCCGATACGTGGCGTGCGACCTTATGTGACCTCGCCTTTAATCTTGCGGTCACCTCTCCCATTTAAGATAGGACGCTTACTTATATCGCTCTGGGTACTCCTTGTTATTCTTTTAATGCGTGATTTTTTATTTTGTTCCGAAAACAATGTATTTGAGTATTTTTATTAATTATCTACTAGAAAAATAGTGAAAAAAATTATGTTTCTGTTGGACATAATGTCATAATATCACTTCTTAGTTACATAACAAAGATTACCCAAAAAATAATTTTAAATTGTATACCTTAAAGTATTTACACTGCACAATAACAACTATTCAACGATATAATACTTTATAATGCTTTTAATAGTTTACAGAATTAATAATGACTACCTTATAAAGATAGAGACAAAACGCCAGTCGAGCACATTGCAAGCAGTATCAACAAAATGTTATAACCTTGCCGTGATAACAAATCAGAACAAAAAACAGACTTCGCGACCATAAATGCATGTTATCATACATAACACATAATAGTTCACCAAAAGAACAATAAAAAGCGTGAAATGGAAGAAAAAAAAAAAAAAAAGATAATATAACTCAAGAGTTAAACTATGCATTTCAGGGTTAAAGAACCATCAAATCTAGTCCATTCCAAGAAGAAAAAAAAGAATGACGAAACATACGTTCAAAAGTACACATGGGCAGATTTGGTTGAAAACCCTGCATGCTATAGACCAAAAGACTAATAAAAAGCGTGAAATGGCAAAAAAAGATAATATAACTCAAGAATTAAACTATGCATTTCAGGGTTAAAGAATCATCAGATCTAGTCCATTCCAAGAAGAAAAAAAAGAATGACGAAACATATGTTCAAAAGTACACATGGGCAGATTTGGTTGAAAACCCTGCATGCTATAGACAAAAAACACGCGAAAATTCGTTTTTAAAAAAGAAACCATTACCTTTCTACGGACATGCATGTTATTCTTGCACAAATGAACGTATAAATGTTGTACAAGATCCACATAGTCATGCCTCATGTGCTACAGATCATTTAGAGTATTTTATTTTATAGGGCGATTGTAAATATTTTTTATTCAATTTGTGTTTGTCCTCTAATTGCCCTCATGAATAAATATTCGCTGAAAAATATGAAGTCAAACATGCTCTTTATATTCTTGAAGTTCCAAGCAAATTTGTCAAGTATCTCTGTGTCTAGATCAGGTGTCGACAAACTATGATCCAAGGGTCACCGAGTGACCCATTTCATAATTTGAAATGAGCACTTCAGTTCCGAAAAAAGTATAGTACATAAAAATAAATTATAAAACAAATATGAAACAAATACTGGAAGAATACATTAAAAAAAAATAAACTGAAAACAAACAATAACATTTTTTCGTTACAAAGTTGCAGTAAGGAACATGCATAACGAATACAGCGATTGGACGAACGTAGGCGCAGCGGAAGGCAGTGTCCAATTCGTCTTTTGCCCAATCAAAAGTCGGCTTGAGCTACTGCTACAATTTAGCGGTTAGGAACCTTAGTTCTCTCAGCTCATACGTGAAATTTATTTTAAATAATAACAGGTGCAGTTTAACTTTTTTTTTTTTTTTTTTTGGGGGGGGGGGGGGGGGGGGAGATCGAGAATTTTTTTTTTTTTTTTTTTTCATATTTTCTCTCCTTAAACCCTCAAAAACTTTGTGGTAAAAGTTTTTTTTTTTTTTTTCAAATTCGTATTGTTTCAAAAGTTATCCATCTTTTGTTGTTGCCGTGAACAGCATCATTTTTAGCGTATCGTGAAAAAAAAAAAAAAAAAAAAAAAAAAGGTTTGCTTTAAAAAGAATCTAGAACAGGGATGACGAACCTTTTTGAGTATGCGTTGCGTGCCAAAAATTTAAATATTATGTACCAATATTCTAACGTGCCAGAAACATTTTAACCGATAATTAATCCAATAATTAATTTTTATAGAATTTTTACTTAAATATTTTTACACTTATACTAAATTCGATTCCTAACTTATTTATTATGCTGTATTTACTCAATGATATAGTCATGTCGCACCGAATTCCGTATTAATAATCTATACATGAGTTTTTCTTTTATTGTATACTTCCGAATCAGATCACTTTTAGTTTTTCAGGTAGAAGCAGGTTCAATAGATACATAATTATTTACACTAACAATTATAATTCAATTTTCAAAATTAAAACCTTAAAACAAAGCAACTTAAAGCTCTAAACTTAAGTAAAACAAAACCTAATTTGAAGTAGAAGCGTGTCAATTGGGTATATTACCATGTAAACTATCTTAAAATTCAATTTTCAAAAATAAAACCTTTGAAGTTTGATAGAAGTAAAATGATTTAGAAAACAACAAAATGTTTAGTGGTTTAGCGAGAAAATGACGCTACAAGATGCTTTCATTGAGATTTACAATACCTTAATTCATTCAAAGTAACAGATTAGTATTTAAAGTAAATTATATAGCTGTTACACAAAACTATGCTTAAAAAACACATAAAATGGATCTCCAAAAGCTGAATATGATCTGCAAGTTTTTTTCGCGTGACAGAGAAGTTTTCTTACGTGCCAAGTTCGGCACGCGTGCGATAGGTTCGCTATCCCTGATCTAGGGAGAGGAAACCCAGGAGTGTTCATTATATGAGCCTGGTATAGATGATTTTATATAAGTTGAAAATTGTCACTGTTATCTATGTTTAAAAACGTTGTAAAACTTTAAACCTGTTTTATCGGAACTCTGTTTTACTCTGTGTTACCAGATAGAACTTAAGATTGGATCGGCCGATTTGATTGAAATTTTCATGCTTTTCTAGTATATACTATTTTTTAGTCGCTCAGGGACAATATTCGAATTGTAAATATTTTTCAAAATTCGAACTGTAAATATTTTTTGCTCAATTTCAATCCGAAAATTTTTCTAAAATCGACAACTTAAAATTTGAACAGCCGCCATTTTCTTCAAGATCGAAAAATTGATAAACCCATCCGAGAGGAACTACAAGTTGTTTTTTTTTGTTGTTGTTGTTACAGATAAGCAGATTCTGGGATTCATCTGGTACTTCGGAACGCTTAACTTTTTGCACACACCGGTATCAAAAGGTCGCCCTCGCCAGGGGACCATTTTTCAACCAATTTCCAAATAAAAAATTGTTTATAAACTTCAAGATATGCTCTTTCATTTGCGAAAAACCCCATCATTATCACTGTATAACTGCGCTAAAAAAAAAGTCGCAGAAAAGTGGAAAAATTTTAGGTAATTAAAAAAAAAAAAGTTATAGCATGCCTTAAATATGATTCAATTTTCTTCCATTTTGGGTTCGGTTCGGGTTGAAATGTTTGATGTGTTCCGGTCGGCTGACTTAAAATAGAGTTTTCGGGTTCGGGTCTTACCCAACCCGTGCAAGACTAGTAAACGAAATTAAGAATTAAGAAAAGGCGCCGCGAAAACTAAGCTTCCCGATTCACTGAACGCCACGTTAAGAATCAGGGAGTGCATCCCTAAGTTAGTTCCTTGCCTTTCATTCGAATTCAACTCAAATATCCAGACGCATAAATAATTTTGAGACTTAACAACGCGAAAAATATTTAAATGACTTTTTTTCCCCAAGATGTCGACGGAAAATTGTAACCTTGGCCTTGATGAAAAATGTTTACGATCCTCAGATAACGAGAAATGACAATGCTAATAAATATTTCAACTGTTTAACCCTTTACTGATGGTACTAATAAGTACCATTAAAATAACTTGTTATAAAATTCATTTAATTCATCGATTAGTAGTAATACGGTTTAGAATGAGTTACAGATGCATTACTTTTATCTTGTTCTAAAAGCATTATTGGTTACAAAAAAACAAATGTTTTTAAAAGGATGATTTCTTTTGCCTTTGCATCTTTTCAGTTTTCTTGGCGTTGTGGGTTGGGGGGATTTTTCAATTCGGAAATATTTCTATATTTCTATTGTAAGAACATTATATTTGTACATTTGCTAATTCTACAAAATACTAAGAAAAATATTTAAAATAAAAGGATTTGAGTGGGGTTATAAATATTGCACAAAATCCCTATAAATTCAAGTTTAATTAATCCTTCTAAAATTTCTTAAATGATTATATAAATCTTCTAATGTTATAGGTCAAAATTAACATTTTTACCCACTGGCCAGTACACTGATTTTTTTTTTTTTTTTCACTGGCCAGCTTTTTTTAACCACAGGCCAGTAACAAAGTTATGTACGCTCCATACAAAATTGTGTTTTTTCTAACTATCAACATTGTAATTTACTAATATCTTTTACTTGCCATTCGATAAGATTACTATAAGGGTTATACGGATGGTGTCACGATACTAAGCGCTAGCTTTGGTTAAAAATGGGGATTAACGAATGACTGTACTGATGTAATGATTTTTTTATTTTTCATTTTTTAAGGTAGAATCAGTGTTTTACCGTGAATCTACTTTGACATTTTTTTCTCTCTCTCATTTGGCTAGTTTACTTTTGCTGGCTTGCCAAATTGTTATGCTTGGTCAAACGTCAGCAAGTAAATCTAAGCATTTTTTCTTTTCTTAACACACAATAATGTATTCCAATTTATTAATGCGCCAGACAGATATTAATTACAATCAGATATCAAAGAGCAATCCCTTCCCTAATGTATTTCAATTTACACTGTAGTTTTTACGTACAAAATCTAATTTACAATCTATTTCCTGCACGTAGTTTTCAAATGATATTAACATAAAACATGACTCACCTGTTCGATAAGCACAGCCCACTTTACGGTTCAAGGGCGACTTCGCAACCAACGTCCGATTGATATTTAAATGCATTAAAAAAAAAAAAAAAAAAAAAAAAAAAAATCAAAGAAACTGGATTCTCAAACATATAGTCTGGCAACATGCCATTTCATTCAATCTGGCTTCAGTGGTACAAGAGCATTAAAAAAACTAGGTGACGGGAAACACCTTATTTTTCCCAACACACATTTGTGAAATTAATTCATCTTTAGAAACCATGAATCGGACGTCAAAGTTCCGAAAGCAATTTGTCATACAAGGAAGAGGAAAACGCGGAAACTATGCTTTTCCCAAAAGTCTGGTAAAACCATAGATTTGACCTTCTACTGCAGGTCCACAATACAGTTGAACACTTTTAAAATGTTATAATGCTATGTATGCTATAAAAAGTTGAATTTTCAAATAGAGTTTCGGCATCTTTTACGAGTTGATAATTATCGATTACTACAATCTCATTTGAATCACTTTCATTATCTATCTTTTATATTAAAATTAGAAGAATAATCCACTTGCACTTAAAAAATACACATTATTCCCGATAACATTTAGATAAGATTTTTAAGTTTTGAAATAAAATCTATGGTTGCATTATAATCTCTGTGTCGCAATAAAGGCGTACCCTTTTTTTTACTTTCTTCTCTCTAAAGAAAAAAATACAGTAAAGCCCCGATTATCCGCGAGCAGATGATCCGCGAAGCGATTTTTTTTTAAATATAAGCCAACAGCAAGGAAAATACAATAACCCATACCAATAAATATAAACAGAAAAATTCAACATATAAACAATAAATATAAACAGAGAATTCAAAAGTAATAAAAGAATATTTCTAGATTCGATTGCCATGTTTAAAGTATCAGATATAAAGTCTTGGCGTCTTTTCTTGATTTTATTAACAAAACGTAAACACAGCAATTAAAATATTTAACAATTAAATAAGACTATTATGATAAATACCAGGGAAGCATATCAAGAATAGCTTCATTTTTGAGATAGAAAAGGCGTTTCCAAAGCAAGAAACAAACAAGTGACTGATTTTTTTTAGAAAGGTGTAACTCAATACTTTTTGTACAGTATGTATTGCATTGTTTCTTGTTTACTGTTCTTTATTTTAGGGATTTAAACATAAAGCAAAGGTTTCTGCTGTACTGTGCATATGTATTTTAAACGTTTTATTATGTTTTTTGCACACTAAAACATAGTTTTTATGTTGAATTTTCTTTTTTTTTCTAGCTTGCACCATTGTCAGTCTTTTTCGGGTTATCCGCGATTTTTGTTATCCGCGGTACCCTTACCACCCAATTCCGCGGATAATCGGGGCTGTACTGTATTGCAATATAAGTTTTTTTCGACTTCCTATTTTTGACAGATTTGCACGGAGTCAGAAAACCCGAAAAATATGCTTATACGAAATGTCTGTCTGTCCGTGTGTATGTCCGCTTTGTATATGACCGAAAAGTATGAAGTTACGCTTAGAATTGAAACAAACTTTATGCGTGTTTTTGGCTATGGCCAGCAGAATTCGTTAACAATCCGATGGGATGGGGCACTGTAACAGCGATTTTTCATAGTTCTGTGGTACATCGGTTGTTCATGCAGCAACGGGCAATTCGCATCCAGTTACGCCGGCGATTCTCAAGCAGCGGATGAATAATATAACAGAATAACGAAAAATATTGATTTTGTTAAATATTATGATTGAGATTAACTCGTTTTTACTCAGATTAGTAAAATGAAGGAGAAACTTAAGACGAAAATCAAAGTTGGTGTAGTATTGAAGTAATAATACTAAAGTATTGATATGTGTAACAACTTTTTGAAATATTAATATGTATGAGAAAGAAGAAAATTTTGGAATTGGCACATCCGACTAGTTTTGGATGTTTGGAGAGGAGGAAGCCGAAGAAATTGGAATATTCACCCTACAACAAAAATAAATTACAGACCGCAGTAAGGAATTAAGCTTTAATAATTTTTAAATAAAATAAATTAGAAACGGTTTTAAAATTCAACTTTTATTTAATTATTTGTGTATTTTGTATAGTTTAAACGAAACATACTTATTTACATAAAGTTTTTAACACCCCAGAGAAGGAATTTTTCATACGCTGACAAGAACAGTATTTTGCTTACATAAAAAATCCTTCAACTGTGAAATAATGGAAGCGAGTGATTAGAAGAGTTCTTTCCCAGGGGAATTTTTTCAGAACATCACTTCGGCACACGCTAAGAAAATACGATACGATTAGTAAAATGCGAAACATTTAAGTAAAATTTAAACTCTTGGTTAGGAAAATAGGAGAAAAAATTTGAATTTTCTGCAAAATTGAGCAAGAGTTGTACAATTGTATATTACTTAAAACAAGAAAAATCATGCATAAAGCGTAGATTAGGGAACACTTTCCAGCCCATTCAGGATACTGAAACAGAATTTCATTAAATACACAACGAACTTTAAAAGCTCGCCGTTTTACTTAAAAGGCGACGAAAATAAAATAGAAGTTAAAAATATACATTTTATTTTAAAACTTCTAAGTACTTTCGGCCTGCATTTCCCGCAGCCATCATCAAAGAATATTTTTATAATTAATTGCTGTTCATTCATACAAATTCTCTGATGATGGCTGCATATATGGCTATCATATATTTTTAACTTGTAACATCTAATTTATTATTTTCATCGCCTTTTAAGTAAAACGCTGAGCTTTTAAAGTTCATATTGTGTATTTTGCGATTGAATCAAGGGGAAATATTGCACATCGTCTTATGATTTTATTTACAAAATTTCACCGTTTAACCCCTTAATCGTCCTTAATCCACCCTCAGCCCCATACGTTCATGGGCAGTTATTTGTGAAAATTTTTGCAGTGACCCCCCTCACGAGCTGAAGCTGAACTCCTCATAACTTTAGCTAATATATTTTGGTTTCTTCTGTGATTTTGTCGCTCTCGGGATTATTTTAAATGCTTAGGCGCTCAATAGATAACAGCCCTAAATTGACAAACTTTATTTTAAGAATTTGCAGGAGTTTGATTATTTTTCCGAAAATGACGTGACGATTAAGGGTGGTAAAAGATGATGTCCCAGTAAATACGGAAAATGCATAACACATTTGAAATCAGCAATTAATTACCATCTGTAGTCGGAAAAATGAGAATTCTTTTGTACAGCCCTGTATATGATCTAATTTGCACATATATTCTAAAGTGTGAAAAAATTTAGTTCAGTTAGGAAACACATAACACAGTTGAAAAAGCGAAATGTATTCAAATTCTTTTGTGCCTACAAATTACACGATGCGTTTTTCGATTTTTGCATCTTAAGTTTTCCAAGAAGTAATTTTTTTTCTTTTTTCAACATAGAAGTACTAAGTACTTGAATTTCTATAAAATCCTACAATTTTGTTGGGAAAAAGTAATCTCTGTAACAGAGCTCGCTATGACACGTAAAATTTTAATTTTCTCACATTCAAAAACTCATTTCAAATCCTATCCATTTTCCTCGGAAATTTATTTTCGTACTTGACAAATTATAATTTATTTTTAATAGAAAAGAATTTCAAACATTGGTGTTCAGATGCATACAAAACTAATAGTGTTTTTCAGTCTCCTATAAATACAAAATATCTTTAATTATGACTGATTGCTATCCGTTAACCACTTGTCCCACACTGTCATATCAGAATAATTCGTTTAAAACACCAAACATGTAGGCATTCTCTTAAAGATTCGTTATCTATTCTGGGCTATGAAATTTTAAATTCAGCTCCGAGGGGTGAGATTGAAAACGAATTTCAGGATTCGAAAATATCAAAAATATCCGACAATTTGAGATATATATCCGATATTTTCAACACATTCAAATTAGCGATTATAAATATTTTCAGACTAAGTATAAATTAGAAACTAAAACACAGTATAAATTAGAAACTCAAAAGATACTGAACTTAATATGAAAACTTAATGAAACAAGTGTGTATCAGGGATCTGTTTAGGAAGAAATTGGGTTTTTTAAAGAACGCTTCACAAAAATTTTTATCTCAAAACAGGACCCTTCACAAAAATTTTGTCCTTCAAACAGGACCCTTCACAAAATTCTGTGTCTTAAAAATAGGCATTTCGCAAAATTTTTCCATTTCTAAACTGAACCTTTTGCAAATTTAATCATTTAAAAGTAAAATCTGACCTATCACGTTTACATATTTACAGAAAAAATATACATTTTACATACATATCTTCGTAAAAATGTATAAACAAGAACCTGAATATAACGATAATTTCGAATTTACACAATTATGACTAGACTTTTCACAAACGTAAAAAGCTGTTCACAATATCATACCAAGAAAAATCATGCAAAGTATAGATTATGAAACACTTTTCAACACATTCTGAAAGCTTTAACAAAATTTCGTTATTTAGGGAAATAATGTATATCAGATAACTAGGTACACATTTTAGAAAACGTATAAAACATTTTAAAAACTGATTTCAGAAGTTACTGTCCATAGCCAAATATGTATGCCAATTCTTTTGAACAACCCTGTATCTGATCTGTAGGTTGAAATATATGCTATATAATGGGGAAATTTAGTTTCGGAAGAACAAGCATAACAGTTTGAAATTTCTCTTTCAGCAATTTATACTAATAGATGGAAACTTACTTGAATACTTTTGTACAACCCTGTAGTTAACCTAGTACCTTTCTTACACGCCACTATTTAGCTAAAATTAAAACATTCTTAAAACTACTGAAATCACATTTCCAGAAATTATCATTTATAGACGGTCATTTATTCTATACTTTGCGTGACCCGGTATATCATTTTATCTATATTCTACAAACATTTCTTAGTAAACTATTGCAGTTCTGCGTAAAAATGCATAACTCATTTAAAAACCACCTTTAAGCAATTTGAACTCATACCCAGTAACCATTACGAATTCTTTTGTGTAGCCCTGTATATGAATTATAGCATTTATACACACCATATAATACATATAATATAGTGAAATATAAAAGTGCATATCATAATTAAAAATGCATTTCTAGCAATCATCGCTAATGTACAGTACTTCGGATACAATATAGTATCAGAAATTTTTTGTGTGTCCCTGTAAATGCTATGCACTTCGTATTATGCATGAAATAAGTTATAGTAAACCTCAGCGACATGCATCAGTTTCATTATATGAAAAAATAATTTAACATAATTAAAATGTGCCACAAACAATTAGTTCCCTTCAGCTCTATATTATTATGTAATGGAATTTTTTTGTGTGGCCCTATAAATGAATAATAACCATGCTTTACACCGCATATTCTGAAGAATGCATATTTTAGTGCACTTCATTAATGCATATCAATTTTATTATTTTTGAAAGCGTGTAACACCATTAAAAATCATTTTAAACGATATTTTCCCATAGGCCATGTAACGAAAAACTTTTGACTGTGCCTGTAAATGAACTGTAACATGCTACAAACTTCATTTGAAATAGGGAACCTGCTATGGTAAACATCAATAACATCCAAAAATTTCAGGGCAATCCATGTATATTTACGGGAGTTAGAGCGCGGACAGACAAACCGAAATCATACACACTTTTCAACTTTGTTGGAAAGTGTTAAAAACATGACCCTGGGAAAAAAATGCCTAGACAGACCCTGTATTTAAACATATGTAAATATTACCTTTGGTTTTCTGTAGGGTGTCAACGACTTTAATCACTTGATTTAAATCAGCGATTAAATCGTGATTTTAATCGACCAATTTTTCTTTAAAAAATCACTGATTAGAATAAAAAAAAATTCTAAATGTTTAAAATGTCAAAAATATTAAAATCTAAGATGAACATAATTGAAAAGTTTCTATGGGTATTTTGACTTATGAATAAACAAAAAAAGTGCTTTAAATAATTGTTTCCAAGCTTAATTCCTGAGTATTGTAAAAAAAAATAAAAACAGTTTAGTTTGCATTGTTTTTATCCAACATAAAACAGTTTCATTTAAAAACTAGTTGGATGTGCCAATCCCAAAACTTTCTTCTATCTTATACATAATATTTCAAAAAGTCCTTCCGGCCAGTGCCGGGAGGAAGAGGTAGCTTTCATAATCCTTATTTAAAAAAAGCCAACTTATATCATGCAAACACACGAAGCTCAATTTAGTGGAAACCGAATATAGGAGATTCAGTACTAATTTTTATCAATATAATGAATGAGAATTTCGCGAAATTAGTCAGCTTTATCCAAGCTGCTTTTCTTTAAAGAAACTTATATTTGGCTGCCAAATTCGGCAATTTCTTAAAGTGCCTGTCATTTTAAGACAACATGGTGGATGAGGCTAAGCAGTGAACTTGGTCGAGACCTTAGTAATTGCTGTGCACATGCTCACTCACATCGGAATCTGTTAATATATAGGAGTGCTGTCGCATGCAAAAAATCAGATTTTTCAAAATGTCACCCACAATAGAAATTGAAACTGCTATATCTGAGCCATTTTTTAAGGTAAAGACAAACAAAAAATGCTCCTGAATCCTTATATAAAGATCAAATACTTAAGAAAGAAACCTTTTTCAATTTTAATTTTTTTGCACCTCACTTTAAATATATATACATTTTTTAATTTAATGGCCGCCATTTTGAAACAAGATGGCTGATGAATCTGGCCAGCGAACTTGGTCGAGGTGTTGATGTATACTATCCACATGCCTTCTTACATCGAAATAGGCGAATACGTGTGTTATCGCGTGACAAATACAAGATCGTTTCAAAATGTTAGCCATGCTAGAAATTCAAAGTGCTTTAAATCAACCATTTTTTAAGATATCAACAAAAGAACAAATTTTCAGAAACAAAAACTGCTCCGGAATCTTTGTATCAAGGCCAAACACATAAAAAAATCTTTTTCATTTTCAAATTTTTTAATACCTCATTTTGAATTTTAAATTTAATTTTTTTTAAATGGCAACCCTTTTGAAACAAGATGGCGAATGAAGCTGGCCAACGAACTCGGTCGAGACATTGGTATGTACTATGTACAGACCAAGTTACATCCAAATAGGTTCATTAATACGCCTGTTATCGCGTGACAAAAATCAGGTCGTTTTAAAATGTCAGCCACAAGAGAAATTCAAAATGCTATTACTCAGCCATTTTTTTTTTCAGATATAGACGAAAGAAAAACTGTTCCGGAATCTTTGTATTAAGGTCAAACACATACAAAAATCATTTTCATCATTTTCATTTAAACAAATCATTTTCCAATTTTTTGGTATCTCATTTAAATTTTTTTATTTTTTAATTTTTTTAAATGGCCGCCATTTTGAAACAAGATGGCGGATGAAGCTGGCCAACGAACTCGGTCGAGATATTTGTATGTACTATGTACACACCAAGGTACATCCAAGTCGGTTCATAAATACGCCTGTTATTACGTGAGAAAAATCAGGACGTTTCAAAATGTCAGCCACGCTAGAAATTCAAAATGCTATAACTCAGCCATTTCTTAAGATATAGACGAAACAAAAACTGCTCCCGAATCTTTTTATCAAGGTCAAACACATAAGAAGAAAATATTTTTTCAATTTTCAATTTTTGGCACCACATTTCAAATTTAAATTTTTCTTAAAAATTTAAATGGCCGCCATTTTTAAATAAGATGGCGGGTGAAGCTGGCCAACGAACCCGGTCGAGACATTGGTATGTACTATGTATAAACGAAGTTACATCCAAATCGGTTCATAAATACGCCTTTTATCGCGTGACAAAATTCAGGACGTTTCAAAATGTCAGCCACGCTAGAAATTCAAAATGCTATAACTCAGCCATTTTTTAAGATATAGACGAAACAAAAACTGCTCCGAAATCTTTGTATAAAGGTCAAATACATAAGAAAAAAATATTTTTCCATTTTCAATTTTTTGGTACCACATTTCAAATTTTAAATTTAAAAAAAAATTTTAAATGGCCGCCATTTTGAAACAAAATGGCGGATGAAGCTGGCCAACGAACTCGGTCGAGAGATTGGTATGTACTATGTACACACCGAATTACATCTAAATCGGTTCATAAATACGCCTTTTATCGCGTGACAAATTTCAGGACGTTTCAAAATGTCAGCCACGCTAGAAATTCAAAATGCTATAACTCAGCCATTTTTTAAGATATAGACGAAACAAAAACTGCTCCGGAATCTTTGTATAAAGGTCAAATACATAAGAAAAAAATATTTTTCCATTTTTAATTTTTTGGTACCACATTTCAAGGTTTAAATTTTTTTTTAAATTTTAAATGGCCGCCATTTTGAAACAAAACGGCGGATGAAGCTGGCCAACGAACTCGGTCGAGACATTGGTATGTACTATGTACACACCGAATTACATCGAAATCGGTTCATAATTACGGGAGTTACAGTGTGACATAGGTCAGATATATATATATATATATATATATATATCAATTTTGAACGGAGGGCGGTTTCGGGGTCTGGGGGTCATGATCGATGAAAATATACCAAAATTTTTTGAAATCGCTTTCCTCCGAACGGCTGCAATAGGTAGCTTTTTTGTAAAGAAAGCTACCTAAAACTAGTTACACATGTTAATACTTCAATACTATACCAACTTTGATTTTCATCTTAAATTTCTGCTTTAGTCAATTAAACGGACTAAAAACGAGTTAATATCATGATATTTGTTAAAATTAAGAGTTTTTCCTTATTCTGTTGTTATCAGATGTTTGTGAATAGCCGGCTTAGCAAATAGCGAGTTCCTGCCTCTACACGAGCCGCCGATGGACAACAGAACTACAAAAAATCAAGAAAAGCATACAAAAATCGCTATTACGGAGCCCTTTACCGCGCAATATTTCCAAATTCAATGAGGACCTGTTGGCCAAAGCCAAAAACATGCAAGAAAAAAATTGTTTTAATTGTATGCATAATTTTATACACTTTTCGATGGTTGGTATAATAAAGAAAATGGCACAAACATCGCTATTACAACGGCCCCTTCAGGCAGATTTTTTTCAAATTCAGGGAGGACTTGTTTGCCCTAGCCAGAAGGGTACACAAAAAAATTGGTTCAATTCTATGCATAACTTCATACAATTTTCGATGGTACAATAATGAAAATGGTATAGACATCGCAGTTATAGCTCCCCCTTCCGGCGGAATATTTCCAAATTCAGGGAGGACCTTTGTGCCATGACCAAAAACAAACAAAATATTTGGCTCGATTCTATGTATAACTTCATACACTGGACAGTACAATATTCAAAATCGCACAAAAATCGCTATTACAGCGCCCCCTACCGGCGATTTTTTTCTAAATTCAGGGCGGATCTGCTTGTCATAGCCAAAAATTTTAAATAAAAATTTGGTTCAATTCTATGCATAACTTCATACACTTTTGGATGGTAGAATATTCAAAATCGCACAAAAATCCTTGTTACCAGCGATTTTTTTCCAAATTCTGGGAGGACCTGCTTGCCATAGCTAGAAACTTAAAATAAAAATTTGGATCAATTCTATGAATAACTTTATATGGTACTATATTCAAATTCGCACGAAAATCGCTGTCACGGCGCCCCCTACCAGCAAATTTTTTTCAAATTCAGAGAAGACCTGCTTGCCATATCCAAAAACTTAAAATAAAAATTTGGTTCAATTCTATGCATAACTTCATACACTTTTTGATGGTACAATGGCGACAGACAGACGGACACACGGACAGACAGACATTTTCTATAAACATGTTTTTTGGGATCTCTGACCCCTAAAACGTGTAAATCCGTCGAAAACCGGAATTCGAAAAAAATTTCGATTACAATACCTTCTTTTATTAAAGATAGAAGAAAGTAATAATATTTAAATCTAATATAATTTGCAATGTCATAATTTCTATTAGGTAATCAATTAATGCATTGTTTTATATATAATAAACATAGCAAGTGTAATAAATTTCTGCAAGAATAAATAGTCAGTGTCTTAGTTTCTTGTTCTATTTTTGTAATAATAAATTAATAGCAATTTCGAGTTAAAGAAGAATGAAAGAGTGACATCTGCTCAACAACTAAATTGTAAATGAATGCCCCTTTTGAAATAGGCAAAATGCACCCTGCCTTAAAAAAAATAGTTGAAATTCACCTGTAGTTGTAGCCAGAGATTTCTTGTAAAAAACTTCCCCATTCAACAGTATTTCTAAATTCATGTAGTCAAGATCTTGAAAAAATATACAACTTTATTTCTTTAGAAAAAACAGGATATTATTAAAATGTAATTTAATTGCATTTTTCAATTTTTTATTTATAAAATTATTAAAAATTAAGGACTCTTTATTTACCGTACTAAAAATTATTCTTTTTTTTTTCTTATATCATTACTAAACACATTACTAATACATTTCCTCACGAAATAGCGCCCTTTTTTGGAACTAGCATCCTGCCCCTTTTTCTTTTTAAAATAAATGCTACATTATCATCATTTTAATAATTAAAGCTTAAAAATGTATAATATGTTCCTAATTAGAGAGTTAATTGTTTAATAATTATTAATTTGAAGTAGTGTTAACTATTTAATGTTAAATGCAGTTAATAATTTTAATAAATGTTAAATATCACTAGTATTTAATAACGTTTTACATAATTATTACAATATTAATGTATATAACATTGTATGATACTACCTAATGAAACTACTAATTTGCAGCTTTTATAATTTCTGTAATTACTAACTATAATTTTATTAATTAAAGTGTAAAAACATAGATTATGTTAGCAATTAGTGGTTTAAATGTTTTGGAATCCTAAAACTCTTGGTAGCTATTTAGTATTTAAACGCGGGGGGGGGGGGGGGATCATAAAAATCTGATTGAAATTTTAAAAAATCATGATTTTTTTTACACCCTAGTTTTCCGATTGTTATTTGTACTGATGATGAACTTATATAAAGCTTCAAACGTTGCTGTATTTTATTTTGTAATATTAATGTGTTTTATAGTTTATTAAATGTCTGATTTTTGCCCTTTTTTATTTAACTTTGATTTTAAGACATATGTTTAGTTATTTAAAATTAATAAAACACTATTCTAAATATCATTCATTTTCTTTTTACACTTAAATTAAAAAAAAATTGAAGATCAAGTAGTTAAAAAGAAATAAATTTTTTTTTACATTCATTAAAAAACTGTAGGATTCAGTATCAAGTATGAAGAAAATTGTATGCTTTATACAACAAAATTTTAAATGCAAAATATTTTTTTTTTTTTTTTTTGAAAAGTTTGACATTTTCGAGGTAAATAAAATGAGAATTTATTTTTTTTTATTTTTTTTTATCAACATTGTTAATCAGAATATTTATAGATAAATCTAACTTTTAAAAATCTTTAAAAAAGTAAAAATCATTCATGGTGCCTAGTTTTCGTCCTTTAAAGAGGAAGCCCGCCTATGGGTGCAACACTGAAATATTTTCTGCGGGCGTGTTTATATTACAAATAAATGTATACAATAATGGTAAAAGAATATGCATAAAAGAAAATGCATCCGTTTAAATGACTTTAACAAATGTGAATCAAAATCAATGAATGTCGATCATGATTGGATAATGAATAAAAACCAAAATCAACAAAATTCGTGATTTTTGCATATAGAGTAAAACCTATCAAAGCAAAGTAACAAGAGACGGGAAAAAATTCCGTTTGCATAAAATTTATCATTAGGTGATATTTTCGTCAAAGCCTTGTTTTGACGCGATACCAAAAAACTGAACCAGTTTAATTTTCTTATTCACATCATTTCAAACTAATATAATACAATAAATTATCATAAAGTATTTTATTTTACGCTAACGCCAAAATAATCGCACTCAACAACCAAATCTAGCAACTAAACTTAAGATAAGTATTTATAAGATAAAGCAGATTAAAAATCCTTCACACTTATTTTAAACACACATCAGGGGCGATTAAAATTTCAGATAAAACAACGAGGCGAAAATGAAATCAAAAAGAATTTAAACAAGCTGATTATTTTGGAAACGAGCCAATAAAAATTGCGATTAGAAACAAGCACAGCTGCCATATAGACAAACAAGTGGTTAAGAAAGCATGAGATTAACACACCGGTAGCAAAATGTTACCCATTGATAAAAATCTCAACAAGACGATAAGTTTGAAAGAATGAATAAAACAGAAGCACTCGAATGTGGAGCAGAGAGCATTAAAAGATACAGTTAGCGCACATTCTTTACTTTATCTAAACTAAACTGAAACAATTCAAAGAATAAATTTGAGTAGTATTTTTTCAACATCACTGATTTTTTTTTTACACCCCCCCACCCCCCCCCCCCTCTTTCATGTAGGAACTACTATTACTTACATTATCACAAAATAAGTTTCTTTTCTTTATAAAAGGGGGGGGGGGGCGTGCAAAACAACAGTAAAAATTTCAAATATATAATACTATTTAATAAACAAAACTAAATTGCAAGGTTATCTGTACATGAAACAGGAAGCACTCAATAACACCCAGAAAAGAGGGGGGGGGGGGGAATAATTGTGAAACAATACGAGTATGCACATTGATTCAGGAGTGAAATGAGACTGTCTGAAGATGTAATAGTTCCCAAAATTTTAAACTGTTGGACGAAAAAAAAAAAGCCGTTTTTTCAAAGTTTCTTTTTTTCTCTGGAATTTTTTTTTTTTTTTTTGGGGGGGGGGGATTTTCCACAAATAAAAACTTTTCTGGCAATTATTTTTATTAGGAAAAAAAAAAACTTTTTTAAGCTTATGCATACTAAAAAAAAAAAAAAATTGTTTTTACTGAACATGAATGAGGTAAAGTACATAAATGCCGACACTTTAACGATTTTTTTTATTTTTTTTTTTTTACACATATTTCAAACTGCATTCGTTATTTTCCAACAAAATAAGATCCTAATGAGCTCAAAATGTTGATCAAGATATCCTCTATAAAATACACTAGTAACGTTTTAAAATTGATAGGGTTTCAAATTTGAATAGTTAAAATTCAAAAGTGTGTTTTTGCTCCTAATTCCGTCTCCTTCAAGAAGGGGATATTCCTAATGCCGATACCTAACAATGTTAAACACTCAAAAGAAAAATTGAAAAATTCATCGAAAACTCTTTACTAACAAATATTTGACACATTGCATGTGTAATAAAGCCGAATAATAAGAATAACTAAAAATATACTGACAATACAACGACCACATTTCAATCTACTGACAATGAATTCTTGAAATTAGTATATGCATCAGATATAACAGGAGAAAAAAATGAACAGAATAGCTCTAAAAGAATAAGTCTCAAAATAAGCGTTCAAAAGCCGCCTAATTCTTTTTCTATAGTATCCCCCCCCCCCCCCCCTCGTACTATCTTCAATGAGGCCCATTAAAATATTTCGCCAATTATAATACCGATAACGCAATGAACATTCGTACTCGCGATCTAAATCTATGGGTTGGCGCTTCTTCGAGAGAAATGGAGACAAGAAATAAAGGATGAATCAAAAAAGGAGCGAAATTCAAAATCGATAATTCAGAGTTTTCCGCCAACGTCGTATACCGGGAAAGCTTTTGTTTCAATTTCAACAAATCGTCCGAAACATGCGTTTTGTATTGCCGACATCGACAGAAAGCTGGCGAAGCAGAATAATTAGGAAGCTTTTTTTTTTTTTTTTTAAATGGGTAGAAGGGGAGGAAGAAATCGTGCAGCTCAAGCCCTCCCCATTGAAAATGATACATTGCTTAACCCTTTATATCTTGGCAGTACTTTTAAGTGCCATTAAAGAAAATTCAATATAAAATTTATTTAATTCGTCTACTAATAAAAGTAGATTGCACACTTCATACAAAATAATTTGCTCAATCCTATTTATAAAGCACAGCGAAACAGTCGAAGCGAAATATTTTTTAATGGGGTTATTTTCTCAACCACTTACCTAGGTGTAGTTTTTATCTGATGAAAAAATGTTATATGAAAAATTTGTAACTATAAAACACTTCTGTTACAGATACGGTCACATTTATTTACAGTGTTCTTATAAGAATTGCGAGATTTTCATAACAGTATTTTTTTTATAATTAATCTATTATTATAAGTATTTTGCAAAAAGAGCTCTAACTACCGATTTATTAAAAAAGTTTTAATTAAAAAAGTATTTAAAAATCAAATTATTATTATTATTATATACGTTGTTCTGGATATCTTAGATATTAATGTAAATAATTATTCAGGGGAAGCAATTTTTGTATTCAAAATTCAGAATATAAAGGGTTAAGTCGCATGATCCGCCAAAAACACTGTTTTATGTCCCGGCGGTCCTTTAACGTACCATTAAAAATTACTTGTTATAAAATTCATTTAATAACGATTAGTAACAGTTTAGAATGAGCTATAGATATTTTACCTTGTTCCAAAAGCACATTATTGGTTGCATGAAACAAAAATATTTTTAAAAAGGACGATTTCTCTTTCGTGCACCTGTTCAGCTTTCTTGGTGTTGGAAGATTGCGGTTGGAAAATCTCAGTTCTGAAATATTTCTATAGTAATAGCATTCATTATATTTGTATATTTCCTAATTCTATAAAATGCTAAAAATATTTTAAATAAATGATTTGTGTAGAGTTATAAATATTGCACAAAATCGCTATAAATTCAGTTTTAATTCATGAACTTTTAATTAGCAAAATCCTAAAATTTATTAATTATGTAAATCTTCTAAAATAGTTTTAAAAAAAATCACCAAAAATACTTTGTCCCAAATTATGAATTCATGATTTTCTAAAGTGTTAATAATTCATCGCTGGAAAAACAACAAAAAAAATCTGTACATAAAGTGCGATAAATATTGCTCACATTTCTATTTCTAACAGGTAAATCTGCAGGTAAAAAACGTAAAAGTAAATTCTGCAAATCGCATTTTCATTATAAACGCATTTTATTTACTAATTGAAACTTTTAATCCGCATTTTCAATTCTTTCATATTCATAATATTTCAAGGAATTTCAAAATATTTAACTCTTGACTTGACAGAAATAAGATTGCATGCACCAATATGCCATGCCGAAGTTTTTTTTTTTTTTTTTTTTTTTTTTTTTTTTTTTTTTGTGAATTTTATTATAGCAAATACTTTCTTATATCGCTGAGACTCTGCCCCCTTACACCCCGTTATTTCATTAATTTCATAATCGTGATTTTCTGGAATTCAGAATAGTCTATCTTAAATGATTTTGCGACAATGGCATTAATAACTAGTTCGAGCGGTTAATTATTCAGATAAATATTTTACTAATATTTCTAATTGTAGAATTTAGTTGAAAATGATTATTCGACATCCCCCCCCCCCCAAAAAAAAAAAAAACTGATTTATAATTGATACGCTACTGAGAGGAGTAAAGATGAGAAATAAGAGAGAAATCGAAAAAGGAGCGAGATTCAAAATCGATAATTCGGGGTTTTTCCATCAACGTCATGTACAGAGAAGTCTTTTGTTTCAATAAATCGTCCTTAACTCCCGTATTGTATTCCTCACATCGACAGAATGCTCGTGAAGCGGAATAACTCGAAAGCTTTTTGGAAAACATGAAGAAGTGGATGTCGCCCAGTTATCCTTGGATCTGTTACAACTTCTATTGATGAAAAATTCTAAACACTGACCCTTTCAAGATATTTATTTTCCTTTATATTTACGACCATTACTAAAGTGATTAGAAGAAAACGACGAAAATTCAGTTTCATTTTCGGCCCAAAATCATAATTTCGCCGAAAATTTGTTTTCGGCGAAAATCCTGTCGAAAATTCGGCCGTACCGAAACTATCTACTGTATATTCCAAAAATCTCGTTTCTTCTTTCGAAAATGTTCAACATGACTCATTAATTTGAGCTATATCGGCTCAAATGAGACATCTTTATTGCTATGAACTTCGGAGTTTATATGTCATATGAATGACTCAAAACGAGAGTGCAAATTATAAAGCAAGTTATGCATATAGGACTAAACTTTGAAGACTCTTTTCACGTGCTCATCAAAAACTACAGACTTGACAGTAATAGAAAATTTTTAATTTGAAACCGCAGAAGTGTTTCGAATACTCTGAGAAAGTTCTAGTATAGCAGATGATCATTTACAAAAAAAAAAAACATAGATAAATCGAAGTATGTATACCTAAAGCATTTTTATTATTATTATTAGATGAAATTCGTATCATTAGAAAACCATTCTGTGCCGTTGTTGAGTTATACATTTTATTTTAAATTAAAATAAAAATTTTGGCCAGAGGCACAGAAAAGTCAACTTCACTGTAAAAAAAATTCCGTTAAAATACGAAAATAGTACTGGAGTCTCGATTGCCAGTACAATTTCCGTATTTTAACGGAATTTTTTTTTTTTTTTTTTTTACAGTGTTTGGCCACACGTATAATGTAATATATAAAAATGAAAATTTGTCTGTCTGTAATTCTATACAAATCCACAGTTTGGAAGCCAGAATTATGAAGTGTTAGGTACATATGTATTAAAACACGGCCGAGGCAACTAAAGTAATCCGGAATTTGAACAACTTATAGTTAATTTTTAATTATAAAAAACCACCAATTTAACAGCAATTTCCAATCAAATTTAAACATTTTTCGTTATAGCTGTTGCCAACAATTAAAAATCCACAATAAAATTCTTACCACAACAATTACTTTTCTATTGCAAGATTTCCACGTGAAAAAATGAAATAAATGGTTTGACGAATTTTTTAAAAAAAGGGAATATTACATAACTTTTCGACTGCAAGATTTCCACGTGACAAATAAAAATGAAATAAACAGTTTGACGAATTAAAAACAAAAGTGGATGTTACGTCATAATTTTTCTGTTTTATGATCTCCATGTGAAAAATTATAATTAATTTGATGAATTAAAAAAAATGGAATATTACGTCATATTCGAAATATAAAGGACGTGGTTTACATATAATGTCATTAAGTGTGAAAAAAAATGTACTGAAGCATGATAAAAACTATTATGGAAATATTGGCGTATTTTAACGTTATTGCTCCAATGATGAATGGAAATAGCTTCATTTATAGCTGTATTATTTTGCGTCTGTGTTATAAATTTATACATCTTTATATTGGGTTTCCATTTTATTCGTGTGTACAACACTTACTTTTTTTTTTCCTTATGTTGTATGTTAAATTTTGAAATTGTTTTTTCAAAACAAACATTCTTAAAATTCCATGCAACGCCGGGTACTTTATTAAATATACATGATTATTGACTAGCTAAACACTTAAAAAAAAAAAAATGGACATTTTCGTTTGCGTCCTAAAATAGGAAGATTACCGAAATTCAGTTTTTTTCGACCCTTAAACCAATGTCAGACGGGCGTCTTTTTTGCTGCTTTTTTCCTTACGTATTATCCATTCACAATGCTAGCACTGTGAATGGATAATACGTAAGGAAAAAAGCAGCAAAAAAGACGCCCGTCTGACATTGGTCTTTAGTGATTAGTACGCAGGAATCAGAAAACATGGACGGACACAGAAACGCCTATTGATTCGGGGGAAACTTCCAAAATTTGTCGGAAAAAAAAATATTGTTGAATTATACAATCTTAGTTTTTGCTCTTATTTATTTAATGGAGCGAACTCTGAAAATATTACTATACCATACCTAACCACAATTTTTAAACAGAAAAACCTTGTTTAATTCTAAATTTAAAAGTAATTTTTTTTAAAAATAGTGGTAAGAAAAAAACCGTAAAAGTTGGCAGCTATGCTACACAATCATTCAATCAATTCTGTAAAACATCTGTAGGCACTTTAGAGATCTGCACGGGCCGGCCCGAAGCCCGAGCCTGCCCCGCGGGCCGATCTCGGGCCTATTTTCATTCGCGGCACTCGGGCCAGGCCATACTTTTTTCTGAAGGCCCGGGCCGGGTTTGGGCCTTACTTTTTTCCGGATGGGCCGGGGCGGACCTAACTTTTTTTACCGTACAGATCCGGGACTGGTTTCTTTGCTAGTCTTCACGGCCCAAAATTCCCAGTCCAAGTTTTTAGCCAGCCCGTATGAAAATCATTTTCTCGGTGTGGCCAATCCTTTCAAAGGTCGGTAAAATTAACCTGGCCCAAAGATTTTTGCAAAAATGCATACATTTTTAAATCGCCATTATTCTACGATTAAACATTAACATTTATTCTTTTTAAAGAATAGTAAATTTCTACGTTTATTAAAATATAGCTAAATTAATATATAGTAAAACGTGTGAAAAAAAACCTGCCTATGACGGAATCCTTTTTTAAACTGAAAAACGTGTTGATCCATGCAAAATTAACATACTATACGTAAGAAAAGAATATATAGTACATTTACACTTGCTAAGAAGGGAACTTGTCTATAACGCATTTTTTTCTTTTCTTACTTGAGTCTTAGAAGATTTTACTGTATAGCATTTTTCAGATTTTTAACACTTCAATACATGGAACATGGATTAACAATATTAATGATAACTGAAACATTTACATACAAGAAATAACGATTCGTTAAAAAAATAAATATCTCAGCATACGGCAGTTCTATAAAAATGAAGATTATAAACATGAAAAAAAAGTTAAGATAAATATTTTTGGCCAGAACTCCTCGTACGAGATAAATTTTTAACCAAATCGACGTAAAAAATCAATGTTTTGTAGAAATTCACTCGGGCCGGCCCGAGATTTTAACTTTTTTACGGGCCGGGCCAAGCCGAACTTTTAGCTGTTATACCGGGCCGGGTCAATTTCTTCTTTTTTTCTCATCTATATCCACATTTTTTTTAAAGTTGCTCTAAGGGATTATCGTCTTCGTCCTCCGTACTTACTGAATTCTCACTAATGACAAAGAAGGTGCCTGGTACAACCAGTTCAAGGCCATTGAACATCATAAAATGTGTTTAAAGAAAGAATAAGTTTGAAATGTCCAGCAATATTTTGAGAAATGGGGAGAAAAAAAATTTTTGATCCCAAGAAAAAGTTCGTTAAATAGAGAATGCACTTCGCTATTTGGAGGTTATTTTACGAAGAAATTCGCAAAATGTTCTTGGTTCCAAGTAAAAGTTCGCAAAATAGAGAAATTCGCAAAATAGAGGTTCGTTAAATAGAGGTCCGACTGTAAAAGAAACGTTCTGTCCGAGAGCCGGCGACATCGAAAGCCCCGTGATCGCGGAATTGAATTTTTTTTTATGTAAATCGATAGTAAAAAGTCATACGAACAAAAAGAGCTAATTACGATTAGGTTTGACCAGCCGAAAATATGTTTAAATTAATTAGTATTAAAAAGTTATAATGATTTACCGTTATCGCGGAAATCCGACACCTGGCGGAGTCCAGACGCGAAATAAAGAAGCCACCCGTAAAAATTCAATGCAAAATAAATGTGAAATTTTATCACCGGCCCGGCTCCTTAAAACGCGTATAACATACTTTTCCGGCAGAATAAAGTTTGCCATACCAAATTTACCAGAAAGAGCACAAAATTTTCTATAAAATGCTCTACGAGTGATCAATATCCGCGATCATGGTAAAACATAGTTTTTCAATAATAATTTAATCAAAACATATTTCGGCTTGTCAAACCTAGTCATACCTAGCTCATTTTGTTCGTATGATTTCTTACTATCGATTTACATAAAAAAAATTCAATTCCGAGATCAAGTGGCTTTCGATGTCACCGGCATGGCACCCGAAGTATTAGGTGAAAGACTTATTCTTCGTTCTCGGATTTTCAATCTGATTTCTTCGACGATACTAAAAAACTGAGCTAGAACGGGAATAGTAAAGTCACTTCTAAATTAAATACAGGCTTTTTAAGTGAAACGAGAGAAATTCCCATTCGTAGCGCGACCAACAACGCACGGGTAAACAAGCGCTTCACCTGTAAAACAAGTTTTCCCGCAAGTATAGTACAGTTGCAGGGGAATATGCATCGTGCTCAGTCGGCCGTCACTCGCATCCTTTTCGCAACTTTCTATCTACAACAAAACATCTCGAAACAAACGTAGTTTAATTATCAAATGTTTTAACTTTTAGGTAGTTTCGTAAGAAATACTACCTATTGCAGTCGTTACCATGGTGCGACTTCTGAAAAATTCCTTCATAACTTTTCATTATATGACCCTAGAAACCCAAAACCACCCCCACTTAAAAAGTTACATACATTATATATATATATATATATATATATATATATATATATATATATATATATTTAAAACCACAAACAAAATATCAAAATCCATCACTCACCATAGCTGCACTGAAACTCACATCAAAAATATTATAAATAACCAATATAAACTTAACTCTTAAAATCAAACTGAATAACCAAACTAAAGAAAATATATATAATTGCAAGACATAACAGAACAGAACAGAACAGAACAGAAGGCGAGCGGTATGGCTAACGACATACGCTGCAGGGTTAAGTCAGACTTTACGCATGCTACGTCCCCCTTCACTCGCCGAGACCAAAATTGAAAAAATGAAAAACTATGAAAAACTAAACAGAACTGCAACATCCACCAAAATATCTCTCTAACTCATTAGATCAATCAACTCATCAAAACCTCCATTCTCATCCATCACTGAGTTCAGTTCAGTTCCGTACCTGCTACTCTTAATAAAATCACAAGTTATTCTCCTGATGAAATTGCGAGGATAACCATGCTTGAATCCCAAGCGGCACCACTCTAAAATATCACTAAACATATCTATAACTCTAGTACTCAGTCTTTCGATTCGTATTAATCCATTTCTAAGTACATTTCTTTTAATCGAAACATGCACATTGGAATCAAAATATATCAGCTTTAAGGTATTAAAGTTGAAATCATTTCGCTTGTCAAATATCTTAGATATCAAATTTTCACTTTCTATGCTCAGGTTCACATCTAGAAAATTAATATTTTTACAATTCTGGGATGAGGGTTCATATGATGACATATATATATATATATATATATATATATATATATATATATATATATATGTATGTATGTACTAAATTTTGTCCGCACGATAAAACTCGCAATTATGCACGGATCGTTTTCAAACTCGCCAACAACTTTGAGATGGCTAATATCTCGGCGGGGATTGAAAATGGGCAAAATCGGCCCAAGGGAATGGAAATTTGGGGGGGTAAAAATTTTGAATACCGTCTTAACAAGATTTTGATAAAACCAGCTCTTACACAAAAATGACAGGAAAAAATAAACATTTTTCGTTATAGCAGTTGCCAACAATTAAAAAAAAAAAAAAAAAATTTCACCACAACAATTGTTTTTCTATTGCAAGAATTTCACGTGAAAAAATAAAATAAATAGTTTGACGAATTGAAAACAAATGGAATATTACGTCATAAGTTTTCTAGAGCAAGATTTCAGCATGGAAACTCAAAATGAAATAAATAGTTTGACGAATTAAAAAATACATATATATTGCGTCATATTAGAAATATAATGGACCTCAGCAGGTGAATATGTAACGTCATGTGAGTTTGAAGAAACGTATTAAAACATGATAAAAACCCGACTATGGAAATATTAACATATTTTAACACTTTGAGGTTCTCTGAATTTGTTTTAACCATTTTTAAACCTATCCCATGTACATGCGTGTGTGCATTGGTGTATATTAGAATTTTCACAAAATGTTTAGCTCCCTAGAGTTCATTATTAGTGAAGGAATTGGGTTCATCTCTAATCTTGATTTAAGTTTTATTGGTGAATTTAGTACTTAACATCGAAATCTACCTCCGCCTGTAGGCCAGAGCCGGCAGGGATTTTTTTTAAAACTGTAAATGTTTAAAAATTTTAAATTTATAATGAAGAAAGTTAAGAATTAGAGACTTGTTCTACTCATACAGTACCAAGATATCAACGTGGCAGAAAAATATTTGTATTTTACGTATCTTTACTAGACAAATATTTATTGCAATCTATAATATAGTGTTGAAATTTAACGTCATAACTCGATGACGTGATATATTGCCTCGAGGCTGTTTTTAATTGCTCTGCTAACAAGCACAAAACGTTTTGACACATTTACGAATTCATTTTTTAACGGAAAGGTATAAAATTGGAAAACCTAACCATGCAAGCGATTTGGAAGTTTTTTTTCATTTTTTGATCAATCAATTACCTATTGAGTTATAAGCCATTTTGATCACGTAACAAACGTTTTTCGCCCGCCCTTGAGTGCTCTCTTTCTTCCTTCGCGCGGAAATTCGGTTCAAAACGTCTTTTGACACTATTTCCTGAAAGATTTATTGCGTTTGCAAAAAAATGGAAAAAACAGCTCAATTACATATTTCTAAATACCACCACCAGCTAGTTTCATGCATTTTCGGACAAAAATAAATTTAAACTTATGTCAGAAAGTTGCCCCTTTCGATTTGAGAACAGCCTTAATGGTGAATTGGCGCTTCCTTCTGCTCGCTCACATTGTAGCAAGATATACAGAGTCAGTACAGTCATTCGTTTCAAGTTCTCTTAATATAAGCTGTTCCTACAAAATTAATTCATCCTGAAACTCAAGTTGTAATATATCGGAAAATGTAGTGTAAAATAGTACTATGCTTACTGAGCCCCAATATGACGTCATTTTCCATGAAAGTTTTGTATGCTGGAGGGTTTAGCAGGATATGCCTAGACAGACCAAAATATTAAAAATAGTTTTAAGCTTTAATTTAGAACCAATTTCATCTAGAAACTCGATGACGTGTTAGTAATGTCAAAATAACGAATTGCCGCTCTCTGTTACTCATATCGAGCCACGAAATTGCGAAGCTGACCAGTCATTCTTTCACGTACTCTTAAATAATAATCTTGTCCTACATCATAATTTCATCTCAAAACTCGACGGCGTAGTTATTTTTGTCGCCGACACCTGTTCAATGAGAAGCGTACTATCGTTCGATAATATGGGATGGAGACAAAAATACAGGTAGGTCTTTGAAAAACAATTGAAAATAGTTAAAAAGGTGAAAGAATGGTGATAAAAGTCCACGGTGAAAATTGCGATAACGATGAATAAGTAGTTTGTGATTATTATCGTTTTTTCTCCTGACCCTTCAAACGGTACAGAAGGAATTCATAGTATGCATGATACTAAAACAATCTCTTATGCAATAAATCGGATCGTAAGATAAAATACCAAGTTTTTTCCTTTTTTTTTTTTTCACACCTATTTGCATAACTGGAATATCATTCACGCATCAACAACCTTGTATATTACCTTCCGATTATACCACTAACAAAACTAATTACCCCTAAAAGACATGCTTGGCTTGATCATCGATGTCCTTCGATGTTACAAAACTTGCCATGCTTCACCGAGCTTTAACAAATTTCAGCAGGAGAAAGTTTCAAGATTTCTCATCGCATACATAATTCGCTTAAATTAGAGCTAAAACATGCCACAAAGTTTCGATTTAAATTCTAAATTGCTCCTTTTTTTAAATCCTAATCTTTCTTCCGACAATAGACAATTGTTTTACTTGAGATAGAAGTGACCTTTATATTCGCCGTATTGATAACTTGCAATGCAAGATTTATTTTAACTTAAATAGTTCAGATAAACAGCTCAAAAGAAAACTCGATTGTTTTCTTTTTAACACTTTTCAATATAGTTGAAAGTGTTTATGACTTCGGTTTGTCTGTCCATTCTCTCTAATCAGGGTTGTCGGATTTTAGCCAGTAGTGCCAAAAATAACCAGAGGGTTTGTTTTCTTAAGCATTTTTAAAAAGCCGGCTTTAATTTTTAAAAATGAGGTAACATTTTTTGCATACCGCTGATTACTTTTTATGATGTTTAAAGCATTTATATCTACTATTTTAGTGAAATTATTTGACAATACTTAAATCATCCCTATTTAGATGAGAGCAGGTTTTGATGTCTTATAAAAATGACCGATATATAGTATATCCTTCTCTGCTTTTAAGAAATTTCGTAACTTATTCCAGATATGTCTAATAAAATACAATTATCTTCTTATGTTGAGAATGTTCATAATTGAAAAAGGAATTTAAAGAAAGATATATTTGAGTAGATTTTTGGTACATCTCAAAACAACAACAACAAAAAAAAAAAGTAAAAATTTGTTTTCAAAACAAATTTTTTAAAAGACTTTGGTTACCCGAAAAAATTATTAATGCTTTTATTCTTAATACTATTTTCAACAATCAGAAGTATTGTATTAAATGACTATATGTATAATTTTACATTACTTACGAAATGGGGTAACTGGAAATGCAAATGATGTAACTTTGGAACTGGATTTTCAAATGTATTACACTTTTTTCTAATTGTTTACTTGGATATCCCCTTTTAGTGTTGACTCTAGAAAAAAAGGTCCGCCGGGCGGGAATTTTTCAAAAAGGGAACACTATTCTTAAAAAAAGAGGGGGGGTACATGTTTCAAAAAGGGAACACTTCTTAAAAAAGGGTACATGTTTCAAAAAGGGAACACTATTCTAAAAAAGGGTATACTATTCTAAAAAAAGGGCACATTTTTTCCAAAAAGGGCACACTTCTACCTTGTTCACAAAAATATTTTGAATTGGTTTGTTTAGTCCCTAGAATTTGCGATATTTTTCCCGGGATCAATTGAATTGCTACGGGGCGCATAGGAAGTGTTAAAAAGGGTAGCTGGGCGCATCGGGAGGGTTTAAAAGAGCCGCCGGGCGCAAAAAAGAAATAAAAAGGGCTGCCGGGCGCTGCGCCCTGCTAAAGCGGCTTAGAGTCAACACTACCTTTTCCCCGAATTAAACGGTGAAGTTTCGTTACAGTATTCTGAAAATATTAGAAAGCGTCTCCCCCAATCTATGCTTAAAGCATGATTTTTCTTTGTTTCAATCTGCATCAGAATTGCATTAGGAAGCTTCCGCGATTCGGCGGATTCAGTTAAAATGTCATTAAAACTGGAGGGTGTAATAATTCCCTCATCAAACAAGTTGGAAATTGCTCGTCAAACGTGGCAAATGAGGTACAGTCGTGGAAAAAAAAAAAAAAAAGTAAACACCCCCTACTAACTCCTCAACAAATTACCGTAGAAGAAAGTTACTGGTACCGAACGATTGGAAATAAAGTCTACTTTTAAATGATGCATATAAAATTTGCTTAGGGGGTCATCTACATATTAAAACGAACCATAACTTTGTTTTTTTTCAATAGCAGTACCCAATTCTGACAGCATAAATGAACTCTCCACCCTTCAATTAGCCTAAAAACGAATTTTTATGCAATTCGTACCATAAGTTTCCGAGAAATTAATTATTTTAAAACGAGCGTATTTTAAGGGCTGTATCCAAATTGAAGTTCCGTACTGGATTGTTAACCGAGAGAGCCCCTTCCTTGATCAAGGCACCTTTAGCGCCACTCAAAGAGTCAATGAAGCGTGTTAGATTTCAGCACGGCAGAATAAATTTCAAAATGTCTACTCACTTCCTCACTTCCATCCTTAAACCATCATTTTGCCGTTTTTTAAGCATAATTTGAAAACTACTTGGAAGAAAAATGTGAAATTTTTGAATTTCCATAAAGCAGGACTTAATAAATCTAAATCCATCAAAAAAATTGTAGGTTGCAATTCATAATTTTTTCGAATATTAATTTCATAATTCATGTCATAAAATTATAAAAATTTCAAATTCAGCTTATTTATATTTGGCTATATTAGTATTATTACTACAAAAAAAAATTAGCACATTAGGAGCATAATTTCGGGAGATATAAATAAAAATATGAAAATGTAATTTAACATTAGAAGCACTAAATTTTGAATGTTTATAATTCAAAAGCTTATCATTCAAATGACTTGAAATTTGGTGTCTAGGCATAGTTTAAACCGAAGATTTGAAATATCTCGTTAAAATTGGGTATTGCCATTGAAAAAAATGAAGTTTGGATTAGTTTTAATATGTAGATGGCCCCCTAAGCAAATTTTATATACGTCATTTAAAAGTAGACTTTATTTCCAATCGTTCAGTACCAGTAGCTTTCGTCTACGATAATTTGTTGAGGAGTTAGTAGGGGGTGTTTACTTTTTTTTTTCCACGACTGTACGTACGTTCATACCATAACTAGTTTTATAAATATTTTTTGCACCGCATATTGTACTGAAAGTATATTTTAGTGCACTTCATAAGTGTATATCCATTCCATTCTGTTCGAAAGGCTGTAACATCATTAAAATGCACTTGAAATAATTTTTTCCCATTAGCCTTAATGTAATGGAAAACTTTTGACTGTCCCTGTCATTAAACTATGCATCCGATTTTCATCAAATTTGAAAAGACTCGACAAAATTTTGCAACAATTATATATTTAAAATTTCAGGCCATTCGGGTGCGTAGTTTTTGCTCTGTTATATGCGGACAGACGGACGGACTGAACAACGACTATAGGTGCTACGCATTTATATAATTACGAACGCACCTAAAAATTGAATAAATAATGCAGAATTATGGTTATTTTATTTTGGCACATGAATATTTCGCCACCATTCGATCACTGGTCAGGCGGCTTTATCTTAAAAAAAGGATAAGCTTTGAGGGGGGTGGGGGGTTCATCAGAGAGAATAGAAAGGAAAAATACAGTGGATGAAAGATACGGAGTGTAAGAAAGTTGATCGAGTGAAAGCAACCTTTAACAGCTTTGTTAAATTATATGTATTGTGCTCCCATATTTATTTATTTATTTTACATTTTCTCACAGAGTTAAAGCACGAACAGCTTAAAAATTAAAATTTACTTCTCATTTATTGAAAATTTAATAATTCAGAAAAATATCTTCAGAGTTTCCGGCATATTTCAATATCAATAGAAGACACAGAAAATTTGAACATAAGCTTGAAAAAAACATCTTGATTTACCATAACGTAAAAAAACAGTCTTGCGTAAGAAATAAAATGTTTGTGAAGATTACGTCACTTGACATAACCGAAGTAAACCTTCTCTTTAAGAATGAATATGCAAGTTTTCTAAATCGCGGGTAAGGAACTTTTTGCAGATAGATTAGAATTTTAAGGTACTTTAGCATCAAAACGCCAATTGTTAGTCTGAATCTGAAATTTAAGCTCGCGATATTGCCGTATCGCATCCCCTCTTTCACGCCTATATACCACAGGGATGATTCTGAGTAAAAAAGAAATTTCTGAAATCCATAGCAAATTTTCTGAAACGTTAGAGCAATTTCCGGTGCTAATTATGCGTTTTTTCCGAGGACCTTTGGACGAAATTCCGCGTTTTTTCCGCGATCCGTTGAAGAAATTCCGCGTTTTTTCCGCGATCCGTTGAAGAAATTCCGCGTTTTTTCCGCGATCCTTTGAAGAAATTCCGCGTTTTTTCCGCGATCCTTTGAAGAAATTCCGCGTTTTTTCCGCGATCCTTTGAAGAAATCCCGCGTTTTTTCACAATACTTTGACGAAATTTGCGTTTTTTCTTTCGCTATCCTCTGACAAAATTTGCGTTTTTTTCTGCGAACGATTGACAAAATTGATTTTTCCGGCAACCATTTGCCGACATTCGGAACATTTTTTATGTACGAATTTTCGGACTAATGACGATCGGAACCGAATGCCTTAAATTTTCGGAACAGAATCACCCCTAGTGTACCGTGCTATCAAATGAAAAAAAAAATAGGAGAGGGGGGGGGGGGTGTGTGCGGACAATTGAAATGATTAGTGAAACTCAGTGTTTCTACTTATCCATAAAGTTACAATGGGTAATATGTGTAGCCCTTGTAGAATAACTATGCATGCAATTGATTCCAAAAAGTAACAGCATAGAAAGCATCGCAAATTCTACTGTCACAGTAAGTTACCATGCTTTCCGAAAAACCCGACACCGAAAAACACCGCGATTTTCTTTTTGTTACCACTTGAATCAGATTAATAGTATATGCTAATTCAAACTGATCAGTCTATCTCGCACTGGCGCCAATGACCGTGCATCTTCCAGTATGACCGTTAACGAAGAGGAAGCCAAACCTGTTTCTTTTTGCCCAGGCGGTCAATACTTTCTTGATCTGCCTTTCACCTTGAAAAAAAAAAGAAACGAAAGAGCGCTACCCAAGGTATGCGAGAAGTTTGGTAGTAGAGAAAAAAGTGTGTCGACCTTTACGCAAGATCGAACTGGCAGTCTTCAAACAAGAAGCATCGCGCGGGTAGTTCGCTGAAATTTCAATCAATTGTCTTAGAATGTGGCGCTGAAATTAAAGATGCCACGGGGCATTTGTTAAGGAGGTCAATCCGGCGAAAAGGAGAAAATTGAAACAGGCATGTATCGAAAGTGGGCGAGGTTGATACGAATTAAAAAAGGTTTCGCTTACGCAAGCATTCTAAACGCCCTTCGAATGTTAGATTTTCCGCTAAACTATAGGATTAAAACAACTCTGCTAAATTTCACAGCTCAAATTCGCCCGTAAGCTTCAGATCTTTAAAAGAAAACATCTTTCTTATGATATTTTTCCTATCATGGCCGAAACTAAGGGGGGCAGAGGGGGCATGTGCTCCGAGCGCCAAGTGAAGGATTATACATCTGGAATGGATCATTTTCTTCTGATGGACGGATGTCTTCTATTATTATGAAACAGCCATTATAAATGAAGTGTTAGGTGAAGATGAAAGAGCAGTCGTAAAAAGTTAGAACTCTGATAACTTCACCTAACACTTCATTTATAATGGCTGTTTCATAATAATAGAAGACATCCGTCCATCAGAAGAAAATAACTCTGTTAAGCAGGACTAACTGTATATTTCATTTTAAAAATGATCTTTAGAATATTTTTGTTGGTGTTCAGAGGGGAGTCATGATCCCCGTGACCTCGCCATTGTAGATTACGTAGTTCAGTACTATATATTTTATGAAATTTTAAAATAAGGCGGCTATTAGAAAATTAGTAAAATTATCTTTGTAAATATACTTTACGGAAGAGGAGGGGGGGGGGCGCCAAAATCCATGCTTGCCCCGGGTGCAAAAAAGGCTAGTTTCGGCCCTGTTTCCTATATACCATGGGTTCCAACAACTGAGGACAGAGGACCACCACTGCTGTTCCTTTGCTTTTGAAATTTAATAAATTAAATTTTATTTTCACTAAAGATTTAAAAATATAGTAAGATTATTCTTCTCGAGTCATTAAAAATTACTAAGAGAAAAAAGAACTAAGGCTTTTTCGTCGGGGGAGGGAGACTCCATTGAACCACTGAGGGTGGAAATCAGAAAATTCTTAAACAGGGGGACAGGGTCTTCTGGACAAAAATCTGCGTAAATTCTCCATTTTGAAAAAAAAGCTAGTAGAAACTAAAGCTTAGTTTTATATTTTTAATTATTTATTACATTTCTGCATGGCTTTTTACATTGATTTGTTTAAAAATTGTCTTGCAAGAGGGCTTTGATAAAAGAAAATTCCTATACCTTAACTTATTTCAAGTTTATAATCCCTATTTTTAAAAACGCGGCAATGGGCACTTCGGTTCGAAAATCTTGCCCGTCTCGAGATTCCATTTTACCGGTACCCATGTTATTTAAAATGAAGTTAAAAAACAAACTTAACCCTTTTTTTTATATATTTTAGTTTTAAAAATATTTAAGGCAATCATAATTCATAACGCATTAAATTTGAAAACAGCTATCACCCAAATCTTTTTATGCCACGCATACAAAGGAAACATTCAACAGGTTTAAATCATTTAGAAAACAGATACAGTCCTCCCCACTTAATCGGGTCACGGATATTCGAATAGAATCCTCCGTAACCGAATTTATTCCTATTGGTTCTATGTTATTTTTCCCCGCTTAAACCAAGTACCTTTTACGAACGTCCCCGCTTAATCGAATAACAACTGTGTGGCCGATGTTTGAAAATAAGTGCGGGAAGCACGTTTCAACTGGAATGTCCTTCCATCTTTTGTCATTTTCGGTTCCTTTATGCTGAAAACAAATTTTTAGTTCTTCCTGCAATGTTTTCGGCCGGCAGATTTATAATGGGCAGGTTAAATGATTTCCCCACCATCACTTCTTGCTGTTAACCAGGCATTAACGGCCATGCGCCGTCACTTCGAGATGGTAGTTATGATATTTTGCACTCATTCGAAAAATAACTCGATATTTGCACCTTTAAAATTCCACTTAAACAAACCAATTTAAACGATTTTTAAGGCAGTATAAGCAACGTAAATTAGAAGTAGCAAAGTTTTGACCAAATTCAAAAGAGCTGCATTAAGTGTGATGTAAACCATATAAATGTATGCACTGACAAATGAATACGTATTTACTTTATATTAGCATTTGTATTTATTTTAGTTTGTTATTCTATTAAGATTTTATTATGCTGTTAAATATACCGTAGATGGTTATTTTGCCTTTTTATGACGCATTAAACATTACAGTTGTGATTCCCCGTTTAATCAAATACTTCGCTTAATCGAATATTATTTCTGGAACCGTCAATATTCGTTTAAACGGGGACGACTGTACATTCAATCTCAAAATCTAAACAAAAAGTCTTGCACAGATCGGGATTACTCGAAAATTCTATTTCAAGTCAAACCCGACAAACAATATATTTTTTTTTTTTCTTCTGTACTCAAAACTGAAAAATACTTGCAAAAAGAATTATTCCTTCAAAAGATTTTCAAATTTTAAACATGGCTAAAATTAAATTTTTAAAAACTGAATTTACATTTGGAAAGGAATATACACACGCATTTGGGGGAAAAGAGTAAAAAATATTTATAAATGAAAATAAATTTTGTCCCAGATTGACCACTTTAATCAAGGGAAATAATCATTCCCCATAAAATGTATATTTTTTTAAACTTTACAATAAAAAGACCTTAAGGTAATACAGACTACGGACAAGTTTGGCAAATTCATGAAACTGATTTTTTAAAAGCTACGAGCTCTGACCTATACGAGCTATGCTCGCCAAATCGCGTCCAGACCTCACAGGCTACAAAACGCGTTAATTGTTCAGTTTAAAAGGATTACCCGATTATGGAAGATTGAATGATATGATTACAACCAGTGGAGATCTTCTGTAATCGGATTACTATTCTTTTTTCCGAGTGGGTGAGTGTGTGTGGGGGGGGGGGGGGGGGGAGTTGGTTCGCAAGGCCGCATCCATCGCTATCAAACATCTGACAGCCGTTTTCGTAATTAAGTAAAGATTTGACATATGAAAATCAGCTTTTATAAAATGGTTAAGTAAAAAATACAGTGGCCTCCTAGATTTTTATTGTAAAGTTTTTTCTTTAGGCACAAGAAGATAGTTTTTAAAATATTGTTTAAATATGACGTAATTTTTCCCATTTATGTTTTTGCGCATAATTTGATTTGATGTTTTCTTTCTTTTTTAATACTCATATGTAAATATTTTTTTTATGGAAAAGTAGAAATATTATTTGGGCATTGCCAATGTAATTCCCCCCCCCCCCCGCCAAATTAATGATTTTTGCACGTAATAATTTAATTATTTTAAAGTTATCTTTCCAGTAAATAAATATTTGTGAATTGAAAGGAAATATCTGCCCTTTTTCAAAAATTGGCAACAGCTGGTAAATATATGGCTTTCGAAATATGAAATTTTGAATAAATAATTGAACTAGTCGGATGTGCCAATCCGAAAACTTTCTTCTTTCTCATACATGTTAATAATTCAAAAAGTTGTTGCATATGTTAATACTTCAGTGTTATTACTTCAATACTACACTAACTTTGATTTTCATCTTAAGTTTCTGCTACATATTTTGCTAATCTGAATAAAAACGAGTTAATTTCTAGCATAAAATTAATAAAATCAATATATTTCGTAATTCTGTTGTAACATCAGCTGCTTGAGAATCGCCAGGTTTGCCGGATACGAATTGCCCGCCGCTGCTATAAAAAATAGAATCGCTATTACCAAAACATATACACATGAAATTTGGTTCAATTTTATGCATAACTTCATACATTTTTCGATGGAACCAGGCCCTTATTATCACATGGGCAAATCCGGACTTTGCCCAGGGCCCCCCAAATCCATACATTAATTTATAAAATATAACCTTTTTTTCCCCCCCCAATTCCAACTTTGAAAAGTTTCAAATACAAAACACAAATTTCATCTTTAAAAGATTCTACTAAACTTTCTGAAAACAAATTTCATTTTGAACTCACAGAGCTCAATGCTTTCACAAAGCTAACCCCAACCACTAAGAAATAATATTTTGGTTTTAACAGATTACATTAGCAATAAATTTAAATCATATCTAAACTTTAGTGGTTGAAAATAATCAATTCTAATTGTCATGAGATAAATTTTCTTCCGCATTCGAAGTATTTTCTTTTAACTTTGAGTTAAATATGAAAAACAAACTATTGCCGTCTTTTTAGATTTATTGAAAAAACACTTTCTACTTGTTTAATAGAATATATTTGATACGATATTATGTTATGTGTAGTACACCTTAAAAAGATGTAAAAGAAAGTAACTTGATTAACTCATATTTATATATTAGAGTATTTGACACTCTTGCCATAAGTTGAAGTTATGAAATTCATCTTAAAGTAACATAAGTTGTTAAAGTTATATAAAAGAGTTTTGTTCTGCACTAAAGAAAAAAAGAGTATTTTTAGAAATTAAGGTATTTCATTTAAAATTGACGGAGCTAAGAATTTTCTTCTTTCGAATGGGGCCCCCTAATTTATCTTTGCCCAGGGCCCCAATTGGTCTTGATCGAGGCCTGAATGGAACAGTAATGAAAATGGCACAAAAATCACTATTACAGGGCCCTTTCCGGTCGAATACTTTTAAATTCAAGGAGGATCTGCAGGCCATAGCCAAAAACATACACAAAAAAATTGGTTCAATTCTATGCATAACTTCATACACTTTTCGATGGTATAAAGCGGACATACGAGCATTTTGTATAAACATGTTTTTCGCGATCTCCGACCACTAAAACGTGCAAATTCGTCGAAAAAAAAAATATATCGATTTCAATATGTTCTTTAGTAAGTAGAAAGTAAAAAATAACTTAAAAATTAGACAAACTGAAAAGACGATTTGACGCTGCACACCGTATAATCCAGAACGTGCCTGCACGAGATCGTTAAATTGCTATGCATATATAGTTTTTGATCCCATAAAAACTTTAACTATTTTAACAAATTTAAATATTAAATAGAACTTAAAATAACTTTTTGATTTAAAACATGCCTACTTCAGCATGTTTATCATAACTTTCTCTATAAAACTACCAGTTTTTATATTTCGATTTGTAATAGTTTTCATAATATAAGCCTTGAAAAAGCCCAGGTGACAAATTTAAGGCAGCGACAGCAACTTATTTTAAGAATAGACAGATTCTACACTGGTAAATAACATCACCGGTATCTACACAGGTAAGTAACACCAATAAAATTGGTAACTTCCTCAGTAATTGCAAGGATTTAATAAAATTGTAATTAAAAAACTAAAAATAAACAATTTCATTAATTAGCAGCACAAATAAAAATTCAAAATCATGGCAGCTGTTTTTGCACTTGTTTTTCGTAAAATGTGCAATCGTATAATGCTAAACATACACGTGTAATCGTGTATGTATGTAAAACAACTTTTCAAGCTACTCTTTTCTGACTTGACCTTAATGTTGATTCTTACGCTTATCTAACTGTATATATAGTATTTTTAAATACAAATGCATATAAACTTTTCAAAGGAAAAGTAAGCAATTTTCTGGTAAAATTTAATTGTAAACAATTTATATAAGTTATGTATTAAAAAATCCACCTACCATATTTTCATTTTCTAAAACACAAATCAACCCCAAAATTGAAAAAAATAATATGTCCTACGTTTTAATATTAGTATTTTTAAATAGTATATTTTCGTTTTTTTTTTTTTTTTTTTAAATTGCAAACTTTGATAAGTTTCCGCGATTAAATAAAGTGAAGTACTATGCGGAAATACTGGTATTCAAATAGAAGAGCATCTTATTTCTCTTACATGTTGGGGGTGACTCAAACACAGAAAAATAGGATATTTTATAATTTTCATTCTTGAAACTAATCACTTTCATAATTAAATATTTTTAAAAAAATCAATAAATTTATTAGTTTTCAATTTTTGAAAAATTTTAACATTCTAAATTAAATTTATGTTTTAACTTTTTATGAATGTCCTCATTCTGAATCATAATCTGATTTTAATGATTCTATACTACAGAGATTAACAATTTCTTGGAATAGTGGAAACTTCGTTAAATAAACCCAAACTGCAACTAATATTGGGTGAAGCTTATACTATTTTTATTTTCTTTTGTTAATTATTCTTGTTATTTTTAAGATTAGATAACGTCACTTAAAATAGAAAATACAGCTGAAATGATTATTTTAAGAGTTGAATGATACGATACATTAAGCTATAAAGCTGTAGTTGAAATTTTGAGACTGAAAGGTTCAAATTTCAATAGTAAAAGTATTTTCTCTGTAATATAGAAGTGGAAAAAAAAATAGTGCGCGTAAATTTTAAAAATGCTTAATAACAGCCTAAGAAATTATAATTAATAATAGTCTAATTTATTAATAGTCTAAGAAAATACACGATCAAGAAAGAAAATTTGTGAAAATTATTTTTTTTTAACTTTCCTAAGAGAGAGGAAAAAGAAAGTTTCCTCCATTTCGAAATTTTACATTTCTACTCATTTCATTTTACTTTGTTAAGCCCATAAAAAGGCATTTTACAAGAGACATTACACCAAACAGGTTAGTAACAATCATTTTAAAGTTTGAGCGCTCTTAAATAACCTTTATTGCAAATTTATTCGTTTAAAATTCAAACGTGTAAAAATATTTTCAAAGCAAGATTAAAGAATGAATTTTAAACAATTATGTATATCTTAAGGCTGTTCTTAACTGCTCTGCTCAACAAGCGCAAAAAGTTATGACACATTTACAAATTCATTTTTGAACGGAAAGATATAAAATTGGAAAGCCTGGCCATGGAAGCGATTTGGAATCGAACTGTGTTTTCCATTTTTTTATCAATCAATTACCTAGTGAGTTATAAGAGATTTTGATCACGTGACACGACATTTTTCTCCCCTTACTGACTGGATTTTCTTCTTTCGTTCGGAAGTTCGGTTCAAAATGCCAACTTTCACAGTATTTTCTGAAAGACCTATTGCGTTTACAAGAAGACAGAAAAAAACAGTTCGATGACAGTTTCTGAATAACAACACCTACTAGTTTCATGCGTTTCCGAACAAAAATGAATTAAAACTTATGTCAGAAAGTTGACCCTTTGGATTTGAGAACAACCTTAAAAAACACTTTTCACTTATAAGTAAATATATATTGTACTTTCATAATTTGGTTTCTTCGTTAATATGTGGTGAATTCTTATTTTTTTTTTTTTTTTTTTTTTTTTTTACTGTTAAGCAATTTTACTATTTCTCCTTAACTTAGAGGCAGTGTTTATCATAAATTTGATTCAGTAGCAAGCTAAAATTGTCTCACAATTTCCCTATTATACATTAATTCCATATTAAAAAATGAATTTTAGTATGGCCATATACGAATAATGTGATTTTAATTAAAAATTAAATAACAGTTAATGGTGTGTGTAAATGTTTTAGTTGATATACAGGGATACGCAAAAGAAATCTTAAAGGTTACTGAGTATGACCGTAAATTGCTGAAAGGTGGGTTTAAAATGTGTTATGCTAAACTGCATGTAGTTTTCTATTAAATGTTTGTAGAATATAGATAAAATGATATACAGGGCCATGCAAAGAATTGGATACATGGCCGCCTATAGATGATAAATTCTGAAAATGCGATTTCAGTAGTTTTAAGAGTGATTTAGTTTGAATTTGAATTAAAGTTTAGCTAAATAGCGGCGTGTAATAAAGGTACTAGGTAAACAACAGGGCTGAACAAAAGTATTCAAGTATGTTTCCATTTATTAGTATAAATTGCTAAAAGAGAAATTTCAACCTGTTATGTGTTTTCTTGCTAAACTAAATTTTCTATTATATAGTATATATATCAGCCTACAGATCAAATACAGGGCTCTTCGGAAGAATTGGAATAAATATTTGGCTATGCATAGCCAAATATTACCATCCATGGATGGTAACTGTTGAAATCAGTTTTTTAAATGTTTAGTTAGTTATCTTATTTACCTTATTTCCCTAAATAACGAAGTTTTGTTAAAGCTTTCAGAGAGTTTTGGAAAGTGTTTCATAATTTATGGGGTACGCATGATTTTTCTTTCTTGTTTTTAATCAAAGATGAAAACAGCCATTGTATCTCTTAGCAGCGTCTGATTTCGTCTTAAAAATCTCCAATCAAAGGAAAATGAATGAAAATCTGTTTATAGGGAGACCGTCACTGTTTTTTTAAATTATAATTCAATCTTTTTAAGGCCGATGAAATTAGCATGCTTTTAGAATCTGCGGTGTCTGAACGGGGGTTGGCGAGCGTAGCTCGTAGGGGGCAGAGCCCCCTAGTAAACTATAAAAAAAAAATTTAAATGTAATCTATACTAATAATAATAATAAACATAGTTTTCAAAAAATAAGGGTTACTGCAATTCTTATAATTTGTGCTATGTTTGGCACAGTTGTATCTGACCTTGCCCAGATAATACACAAGTACCACTATTTTTATAAAATGCTATCTATATTATAAAGGACAAACATATCTGTGCGTAACGCATACGTCATTCTGCAAATGGCAACACTTTGAAATTTAAAATGAAATAAAGGACAAATATATCTGTGCGTAACGCATACGTCATTCTGCAAATGGCAACACTTTGAAATTTAAAATGAAATTTCGGTTTTGCAATTTTCGCTACTGCAAATTTTTAAACTTCTAAACATCCCACATTTTAAATGTTTACACCGTCGTATGCAGAAAAAAATGCACTTTTAAATGCAATTTGTTTGAAAGCTGTATCTCAATTTATTTTTGAGATATCAATTTTTTTATAGTTTTTGATACCAATTTGCTAATCGTGGCAACTGAAGTACTTCATTTCTATTAAAAGTGGATTAGTTATCTTTATTGATTATATTCTTACTAATGCCATTTTCTCATTACAATTAAAAATATCTTTTTTAAAAATTTGAACAGAAAATGACGTTATGCTTTAAAAAAAACACAATTTCCCTGATGATGCTGTTATATTTCCCTATTTTTTTTCATTTCGCTGATATTCAGTTTGAGACAATAGGCAAAATATTTCAGCGACCGAAAATGACGTCATATTTAAAAGTAAACGATAATTTTATTTGATAAAACGAGATATTTCCCCTTGAATACGTCTAAAAGTTATAAATTTCTGGAATTTTTACGCGCAGGTACAGAGATTATACTAAGACCTCAAATCACGAGTTGAAATTTTAACATGGAAAGTTGTAATAGTTGACAAACATGACTTCAAGCTTGAAAATATATTTATTAATAACCTATTGCGCGTTAAAATGTTTTTAACCCTCCGAGCGTCTTGCAAAAGGGTAAAATTGTAATGTTGTTTTCTTTGCATTTTGTTTTAAATGCTAATAAAATATGATTCTTTCAACATTATAAAAAAAAACTCAATTACAAATATGAATGTAATCCTTAAGAGTATTAATAATTCTTCAATGTATTTAAAATTCCATAAATCAATAGAATTATATTATCCTAAATATTGCTTGTATTGCTGTGAAACCTGGAGCTTAGTGAACGGAATAATACGCCCCAAACACTTGGTTAAATGGTTAATATGGATGTGAAACGTGGAAAATGACTTGATTCGGTTTAGATGTAAAGGTAGAAAAATTCTATGATTATGTCAAGGTGAAATTATTTTTGCGGATTTTTCATTCCGTAATACCAAGCATCAATTAATAACTTAATGAAAATGACTTATCTTGATTATATGTTACTGATTACGTATATGAATAAAGTTTAATTTTTCAATAATTTTTACCGTTGAAGTTTATGAAAAAAGTATTTTGTTAATCTTAGGTTAAAATATGTCTTTGGAGAGTTAAATTAACAAGTGTAAGATGGATTTTTTATTCTAATTATTTTTTGTCGATGTATTATAAATTTGATGCAACAGTTCCTTTGTAAACATTTTCTTTCGTCGAAATTCGACGGGTTCCACCTTGTAATCATAAGAAAGAAGTTTTCAAGTCCAAACTCGCTATGGGAACAGATTGGTCATAATAAACACAACAACTTTTCTTTAATAACTTTTCAACCAATGCTCCCAATAGCAGAAACAGAGCAACACAGTATGACAGCAGACACTACAGATTATTTTAGACATTGATTAATCTAACAGCTTAAAAAGATTGCCAAAATTTACTTTAAGTCTCTAGATTTATTGTATCTTTTTTAACCCCCGTTACGGTATGCTATTTCTTTCTCCCAGCTTATTTTGCGTCGACTCCAAAAAATAATGTTACCTTACAGAAGCCAGCCGTAAAACAAAGCAGTATGATTAAATACTCTATGGCTGAATCCATATCAACTCGGGCAGGGGGGTTACCTTCATAGTCTCAGAAGTTTTTGAATTGAACATATGTTAAAATTTAAGAAAAAGTAAGATACTTGTATATTTTCATTTTGCCCAAAAAAATTCCTGGCCCGAGATACAGGCCGCCAAAGATGACATCCCCGGCATCCTTTCTCATTCGCGATTTTCGATAAAAATTTTAAAGTGCTTTATCTCTAGAACGGTACAAGATATTTTGTTGCGGTTTGTTTTATTTTAAAGATAATATTCTTCTGTTTAAAATGATATACCCAATTTTGAAAAATGTATTCAACTTTTCTTGTGGCAGCCTTTTGAAAAAAAATTTTTTTTTTCAAAAAAAAATTTTTTTTGGAAATGCCAATCCCAAAAATTTTGATTTTTTTGCTGTTGATCAATACCATTGAGAACTACCTTCACTGTAAAGGAGAACTTCCACTTTTGAGTTTAACAAATTTTAGAAACATTTAAATAATTCAGAGAAGTTTACAGGAACTGTATATATACAGTTCCAGTAAAAGTCACTGAATTTTTGCTTATTTGTATCATTTTGTAAGGGTAAGCCTACGATATATCCTAAACAAGTTAGAAATTGTAATATCAAATGTGACAAATGAGGTGCGTGCATACTATAACTAGTTTTATAAATATTCAGATCTTGGTGCAATAAGTTACACTCTTGCACAAAAAAGGCATGAATACAAAATTTATTATGATTCTACATATTAAATTCAGTAATACGGAAGTAATATGAATTCATCTTAAAAGGACTTAATCGCCATGGCAACCTAGAATCATTATCTATCATGGTATATCATTGAATTAATTATGTATTATAGGATTTTTAAATAGAATGAAGAAAACTTTTATTAATGTCTTTTATGTTTTAATTTGATTTTCATAGCATTTGAAGTGATACATACTTTATTTTCAATACCGAACATAGTAAAACAATCTCAATAACATATATCAATTACACAGCAATACAAATTATATTAATACAAGTTAGAGTTCAGACAGATGGGCAGACAAATCGAATCCATAAAGACTTTCAACTATGTTGGAAATTGTTAAAAACACATAAATAGGTCGGAATTTGACTTTTAGAAATTTATGTCAATAGACGGAAGCATACTTGAATACTTTCATACAACCCTGTATTTTACCTACTATCTTTATATACATGCCACTATTTAGCTAATATTTAATTAAGATTAAAACATCCTTAAAACCAGTGAAATCACACTTCCAGAGATTATCATCCATAGACGGCCATGTATCTAATTCTTTGCGTGGACCTGTATATCATTTTATCTATATTCTCCAAACATATCTTAGTATACTAAATGTAGTTCAGTGTAAAAATGCATAACTAATTTAAAAATCACCTTTAAGCTACTTTCATTCATACACAGTAAACCCTTAAGATTTCTTTTGTGTAGCCCTGTATATGATCTACAGCATTTATGCACACAATGTAATATGGAAAAATTTAGTTAAACTTAAAAACTCAATCACAACTAAAAATGTACTTCCAGCAATACCCTTACGATTTCTTTTGTGTAGCCCTGTATATGATGTACAGCCTTTATACACACAACGTAATATGAAAATATTTAATTAAACTTAAAAACTCATATCGCAACTAAAAATGCACCTCTAGCAATCATCGCTAATGTACAGTATTTCCAATAAGGTAAAGTATCCGAAATCTTTTGTGTGTCCCTGTAAACACTATGCACTTTCTATGACACAAAAAGTAATTTTTTGTATACCTCTGCAATAAAGTATGTATCACTTCAAATGCTATGAAAATCAAATTAAAACATAAAAGACATTAATAAAAGTTTTCTTCATTCTATTTAAAAATCCTATAATACATAATTGATTCAATGATATACCATGATAGGCAATGATTCTAGGTTGCCATGGCGATTAAGTCCTTTTAAGATGGATTCATATTACTTCCGTATTACTGAATTTAATATATGGAATTATAGTAAATTTTGTATTCATGCCTTTTTGCCCAAAAGTGTAACACTTATTGCACCAAGATCTGAATATTTATAAAACCAGTTAATACTATGCATGCACCTCATTTGCCACATTTTATATTGCAATTTCTAACTTGTTTAGAATATATAGTAGGCTTATCCTTACAAATATGATACAAATAAGCAAAAACTCAGTGACTTTTACTGAAACTGTATATATACAGTTCCTGTAAAATTCTCTGAATTTTTTAAATGTTTCTAAAATGTGTTAAACTCAAAAGTGGAAGTTCTCCTTTACAGTGAAGATAGTTCCCAATGGTATTGATCAACAGCAAAAAAATCAAAATTTTTAAGATTGGCATTTTCGAAAAAAAATTTTTTTTTGAAAAAAACTTTTTTTTCAAAAGGTTGCCACAAGAAAAGTTGAATACACTTTTCAAAATTGGGTATATCATTTTAAACAGAAGAATATTATCTTTAAAATAAAAAATACTGCAACAAAATATCTTGCACCGTTCTAGAGATGGAGCACTTTAAAATTTTTATCGAAAATGGCGAATTGGAAATGGTGCCCGGGATGCCATCTTTGGCAGCCTGTATCTCGGGCCAGGAATTTTTTTGGGCAAAACCAAAATATACAAGTATCTTATTTGTTATTGAATTTTAACATATGTTCAATTCAAAAACTTCTGAGACTATGAAGGTAAGATTTTTTCTTTGGCTGCCTGAATTGACATGGATCATACCCTATAGCAATTTTTTAAACTCCTAAGCATGGCACATTTTCAATTTTTATACCGTCGTATTGGAAAGATAAGTACTTTTAAATGCAATTTGTTTGAAAACTGCATCTCCATTTATTTTTGAAATATTTTTTTTTGTAATTTATGAAGCCATTTGCTTAATATTGGCAACGGAAGTACTCCACTTTTGTAGAAAGTAAAGGAAAAATAGGTAAAATATTAATTATATATTTTTGTTACCATTTTTTCATAACAACCGAAAGAAAATGTAATTAAAATACGTGCTATTTTGAAAAAATATAAAACATGATTTCTGTTAAAACATGGAGATAATATAAACTATATTTAACTTTAAGTATTTATATTAATGTTACAAACAAATGAAGGCCTATGAATCACTAGATAGCCTTTTTTTTTTTTTGAGTTTCTTTAATGATGGCATCTTTTTGCTGCGTTTGTGTATTATTTTACGATAGTGACGTTCTATGCACAAGGGCATCGCAAAGACTTTTTATTGGTGGGAGAGAGGACCTTAAATTGCCAAGTCAAATTTCAGTATTTGCCAACTAGTTTTATAACTTTGCCACATTACCACAATTAGAAAATGTAATATAGTTCTTATTCGTAAAAAGTTTAATAATATTCCCAATTAGATTTGTAATTTTTGCAAAGTCTGTCAGAAATAGAAAATGTATTATAGTTTTTATTAAAGTTTTACACAAATTTACCAACTAAGTTTGTAAATTTGCCGAGTGTAACAGCATCACGAACGTTTGGGGGGGGGGGGGGGGGGAGGCTCCACACTTCCCCCCCTCCTTAGCGAGGCCCCTGTACTTTGCATACTTTATTGTAGATGTTTAAGAGTGGATTGTAAATGTGGAATTCTTAAGCGGATGCGAGGCTAACGAAAAAGACAGGCTACCGCGGTTCATCCGCTGTGTCTTTTTTTACAGACCGGTAGAGTCTAGAGTGAAATGATGCTCTTTTCGCACACCTTGATTGATGCATTTGAGCATCACGTGACTCCAGCGGTCTCTAAAAAAAGATAGGTGGAATGCACCGCGGTAGCCTGTCTTTTCGTTAGCCCCGAAGCAGATGTGAATGATGTCATCTCTATATAATAAAAAGCAGTGTAACGCGTCCGGTGCGAACCCATCCTCGAGAAAAGCAATTATTGTGGCCATGTTAGGCATAAATATTCAAGAGACCGTAAGTTCGTCGATTGTTCAACGCCTGGTAGCAGAAAGTTCGAGACGGGAGTCGCAGATTTTCTTTTCTCTTTTGCAGATTCTTTTTCATCGAACCTTTATTTTGCTTCGCCTTATGTTTAGCTCTTTATTACTTAATACAAAAAGTTAAGATTATTATTAATAAAAATTTATAAAATGCCTAAAAACGCTACAGGTAAGTGATTGATTAATTAATGCTTCAGTTATAAAAATATTTTATCTGCAGATTATTTTTTGCCCCTGAATTATCTGTCGCAGACACTTGGAGAAATTTCTGCTACTGGGGTTCAACGTATGGAAACACACATAATCTGCTTTATATCACATCTATTCTTCGTTATTTTCTCTAAAACGTTCAAAATCTATCAAATTATAATGTTTTAAATTCTAAATTAAAAATAACGGATAACCAGCCATTTCCTTGTAATCAACAGATAACAAGAGTGAAAGATGAGTTTAACTTTGCATTGGTGCCATCTTTCAGGAATCAATATAAATTAAAACTTTTGATATCGATTGATTAGTATGGCTGAAAATTATCTTTTCACTTATTAAATTATAATTTTGTTTGTTCAAATGTTATGTTAAAAATCGAAATTTTATCTGCATTGATATAATTAATATATGTAGTACATAACACGGTATTGTGTATTCCTTACATTTCAATTACATTTGATATAAAACATAAAATTTACTTACAATGCAAGTCAATTTCGAGTGGATATAAGCTAAGTTCTTAAAAATTGATAAAATTAAATTAAAATTTTACGAAAGAAATAATAATAATAACTTTTGATTTTATTTATACCAGATGAAATTTTAAAGTTATATAGCTGAAGATTTCAAAAATTTATCTTTAATTAAATCAATGTGTCTTGCACATTTTCTGTACAAAAAAAAAAAAAACACCTACAAATTTTAACAAATGTTTCTTTGTTTATATTAATTTATGATAAATGACGCCAAGTCCATACTTAGAAATGAAACGTAAAGAAATAAACTCCATTGATGAGTAAAACCCGCTGACTTGATCCCACAGAGTTCTAATACAGTATCTTTATCTCTTAACTCCATGCCTTGATCCACCCCTAAAGAAAAGCGGTGGGGCATTCATTATTCAGATTCATTCATTTTTATAAAAGTAATATATTTAAAAAAAAAAAAAAAAAAAAAAAAACCTTTAATGCATTGAATATTTAATTTTAATATTTTGTGAAATCTTCGAAAATTGCGTTTCACTTTGCTAATTATTATTATTGTTGCAATAAATACTGCTGTTTGTTTTGTCTAATTGTTAACGCAGATCAACATTCCATCATTTTTGATGGAGTTATACACTAGTTTTACATAAAATAAAAGCGTGTGCTGTAAGTTTTAAAATTGAAATATGTTTTGCACTATTTATACATACATTTTATTTTTCATCAGGGGCGACACTAAATTCTGAAAAAGAAGAATTCCTGTTTTATAGTTTTATAGTTTTTTTTGTAAATCAAAATTTTGGGTTATTATTCTTTTTTTATGATAGACTTTGCCCAGTATTGTTGGGTCACAGATAAATTTTGGTTTGCTGCAAATTGACACAGAAAATTATACTGGTTCAAGGCCATTATACTTAGAAAATATATATGAATAAAATTCAAATGTGTAAACTAGATACAAATGCAATATACTTACAAGGGAACCACTTTTGGTGTTGCTCACACCTAGCATTGAGACCTGGTGCATTTTAAAGCCCTATATTGTGAAGTTTGAGAATCAATAAAATTTTTCTGTTAAAATAATATTCCTTGATTATACAGCAGCATAACATTCTGAAAATGCAATTTTCGAGACCACTTATCGGACTATTAACAATGAATTTTTTTTAAGAAAAGCATTTAAAAATAAAAAATTAATAATAAGTATAAAATATTGAAAAAAAATTGAAAATTCCTTCAAAAACCCACGAATTTGATTTTGAAAAATTGCAACTTTATATTCATATTTTTGGTGGGGAAACAGTTGGCGTTTATTTTCAAAAGTAGAGCTTTCTGGCAACCCCAGCCAAATGTCGTAGCTGAATTTGCAATAGCTAGATATTGCAATGTCCGACCTATTTCGACACAGTAATTTTTTGTAAATTGTGTAAAAATATTAATTTACTTTATGATTACTTTTACCGAAGGACAATTTAATACAGCAACATTTCATTTTAAACATTCTAAACTTTATTTCATTCGATTTCAAAAGAAAATAGTTTGCTTATTTTGTATTTCACTAAAAAATAGTTTTCAATGATCTTCGAAGCTTTTATAGAATTATATTTATTACTTATATATTTATCGTCTGCATAGAAAAAAAATAAAAACCTAATATTTGTTTCTTATGCTTTCAATTATAAAAAAAAAAAAAATCGAAATCTGATATAATTCTAGTGATATGTTCTGTACATTTTCTCTTTGGATAAAGCGGGCGGAAATATTGTAGCGCCATATTTGGCGACTTATCTCACTTTTGGCGTGAAATAAACAAATAAATATGTAATAATAAAAAATTAAAAGTATAAAAAAGTATATAAAATATTATTTTAACAGAGAAATTTTTTCGATTCTCTAACTTTTAAGTATAGGGCTACAAAATGCACCAGGTCTCGATGCTAGGTGGGAGCAACACCAAAAGTGGTTCCCTTGTTAGTAGAATATTATACTGTTGTGTTTGTAAATGGATGCTTACAGTTTCTGCATAGATTCCTAACTTTTCGTTTGGCTTCAATTAAAAAAGCTTATAGTCAACTCCCAAGAATCTGCGTGCATATGCTTTAATTTCTACTTACTATGTAACACAAACACTTAACAAGATTAATGAAGCAATAAAGTTGATGGCTTTGAAAATAGAATATGGTGAAACTCAATATTCTGTATTCTCTACGCTACTGAAACAACGTTAAAAAATATAAAAATCAAATTCGTATTTAATTCTTAATTAACATGCATATATTTAAATATCTTTATTGTTTTTCTATACATTAATAATTTCTTCATGAAGAATATAATAAAATATTGCTTTTTTAACATCACAAATTAGTCTAGCTGAATGTATCGGGTTTTAACATTTTTCAAATAAATTGAAATTTTTAATGTATAGTTATAAAGTAAAGATGTAAGGATACTTAAATATATGCAAATCAAATAAGAATTTGATTTTATATATTTTTTTTAACATTAATTCAATAGCTTAGAGAATACAGAGAATATTGGGTTTCGCTCTATTCTATAAAAGCCATGAATGGCTTTTAAATAAACTGGCTTTGAATCTTTGATCAAAAAATAAACAAAATGTTAAAATCTTCTTTAAAAGTCTCAAATTATTTGACAAATATAAATAAAGAAGATTACAAAGTGATTAACACAATGAATATAACCATCCTCAGAATACATAAATGTCAATGAAAACATGTCACAGCGAATAATTCTGAAGAAATTTCGACAGAAAACACATAACAATCATATTCAGGATTCTCACTGGCTTTTGACCAATATTAGCGATTTGGCGAATAAGAAATAAACAGTAACCAAATGAAAAAAATATGTTAGCAAAATAGATTCAGTGTGAAACATTAAAATATTTATCTTTAACCACTTATTGTATCCTTTTTTTACAATATGTCCTAAAATAACTTTTTTTTTAAAATTGCTTATGAAATAGAAATTCAACTATCCGCTACAGAACCTAATAAAAATAAGAAAATTCTAAATGTCTCCTAAATGTAAATGTTTCAGACATTCTTTTAGCAGTCTAAATAAAAATTCAAAACAGCTACCTCTGATTTACTATTGTGAAAATATGCACTCACTAAAAATTGATATGAGATTTCGACTAACTGAGAGAAAAAAAATTGACTGGCCAATGATACTTTGCAAAAAACTAAGAAATAGTATGATAAATGGCTAATTTCAACAACACTACATTCCAGCAAAACTTTCAGTATTTGGCACTTGCAGACCTGCTAACCTTTGAAAATGAGAAATCGTAGCGCACAAAATTTAAATTAATCTGGAGGTTGGTTGGTTGGTTTTTCGTGTTTCACAGCCATCTTTTGACATTCGTAAAAGGAATAAAGTTTCCGTCTTTCAACTCCTCTGAAAATTTTTATGCGATTTTTAGAGTTTATTTCGTTTTGCAGCGTTTTTCTTTTACATTTGTAAAAGGAGCCTGGTTCCAATTTTTTAGCCCAGTTCAGTAAATTTTGACGGAATTCACGATTTTTTTCCTGCCATCATTTCAGGATATTCACAATTTTTTCCCCACAATCGTAATTCACATTTTCCTATCATTCTTTGTTGAAATCCGCACTTTTTACCATGAACTTTGGACGAAATTCGCATTTTTCACGTGATCCTTTGACGAATTTTGCGTTTTTTTACCACGATCCTTTGACGAATTTTGCGTTTTTTTACCACGATCCTTTGACTAAATTACTGTTTTCTTTCTGCGATCTTTCGGTGAAATTTGCGTTTTCTTACTAATCTTTCGATGAAATTTGCATTTTCTTACTAATCTTTCGATGAAATTTGCATTTTCTTACTAATCTTTCGATGAAATTTGCATTATCTTACTGATCTTTTGACGAAATTCGCGTTTTCTTTCTGCGATATTTTGATAAAATTCACGTTTTTACCACGATCCTTTAACGAAATTTATTTTCTTCTGTGACCAATTGATGAAATTGATTTTTTTTTACACATGGTCATTTGTCGAAATTCGGGATAGTTTATCGCAAATTGTGTGATTTTGCACACTATTTCAAACCTTGCCCCTCAAGGAACCCCCTCCAGAAATTCTTAAAATGGCACCCTTGTTTCTAAGGGAGGGAATTCCTATATAAATATTTACAAAAACACGATTAGAGTGTTTTATGTTAAGAAGTTTTTTTTTGCAGCCCAGAATTTTTTTTTTTTTTCATGAGCATTTTTTAATGTCTGAATTTTCGGACTAATGGCCAGTTTTTTAAAACTTTCGGAAGTGAATACTTGGAAATTTTGGAACAGAATCACTCCTGAAAAACATGCTGCGCGGGATAAAAATCGCAACTAGAAACAAAAAATTCATTTGTGTTTTCGCAAAAAATCTTAGTTTAAGACAGATTTTCGTAGCATCGAAGTTCATAGGTCCAAATCGTAGCAAGTACGATTTTTTTGTAGCAGTTGGCAGGTCTGCACTTGATGCGAGTAATTTTGTTCATGTTTTTTCTGACTTGACACAGGCACATAGATAGTGATTAACTGACAACCGACCTATCGCATAATACTTTCTGTGTGTTGGCTGTTGCTAAACTGAATTGGTGTTGAGTCAGTATATCTATAAATAGAGCTATGTAAATGGCATGGTGTGATTGAATATTTAAAGTGACATCAATTGTTCGGCAAGGCGGATAAGAATCGCGACTGTATTGGCAAACACAAACACACAAAAAAAGCAGAAATTGAGCATTTGCAAAGTAACAGCTATGTCTTATGTTCAAAGTTAACTGCTCTACACAGTGAAACATTGATACCTTGAAAATCGTATGAAGAATCTTTTGATTAATATTATAATAATCAATAAATATATGATGCAGTTTCATGAATATATTTATTCAGTGGTTGTTATTTTTTTTAATATCCAAATACTTCAGGTTATTTTGTTTTCTAAATGACAACTTTAAGTGTTCAAGTCAACATTTTTGGCCATTAGATTTATACTCAGTAACCATGGTTCGTACGGATACCATTATTTCTCCAGGAAAACTATCAGTATCTTTTTATAGAAAAAAAATCTAGGTTAAACGCGCAAAATTTCGCCTTCTTTTAAGAAGAGATTTTCTATAAGATAATACTAATGCCGAAAAATTTTCTGGTCTGCAAAATTTAAGGAGGCATACCAACTATGGTAACTGACAGAAAACATTGATTGGTAATACTGAAATGCTACAACTGCTGTAAATAATCTGCATTTTTTAAATGAAAATATTTTATGCTAAATATTGAATATCATTTATCTACTTTATCTATTCTGATTTCACATTTTTACCAGACATGTTCATCAGCACATACTAATTTTCATTCTACATGCATAGAAAGATGACATAGGCTCATTATGTCTCTTTTTGACTGCCGAGATGAAGTGTGAAAAGTAGAAATTACTTCTATCAATAATTTAAAACACTCAAATTACAAAAAAGAAAAAAATATATTAGATTTACCGTGCCAACCCTGTTGCCAAATGAAGCATTTTGTCATGATTTGGCACAATGGCGAGAAACCTGATCATATTGCAATCGTAACAATATCTAAAAGTATACTTTATATAATCAACAAGAAAGAGCAAGTTCTAGAAAATTTAGTTCTTTTCAAAATTTACTAAAATGCTTGATAATATCCTATAATAAAAAGCAGTAAATTAAGTACGTTATTTTATTCTGTACATTTTTATTTTTAGTTTATAGTAATTTCTGGAACAAAAAAAAAAATTGCATCAAATACAAAAATGATAAAAGAAGATAACTGATACTTTTCCGTTTTACCAACACCATTGCCGCAAAGCATAATAGTCGTCTCACAACTAAATTCATGTGAAATGGAATATTTGAAAAAAAAAAAAAAAATAGTAACATTGTTGGTACAAAAGTGAGCATTTAATAAATATATAATCTGAAAATTACAGACTTTCACGAACCATTTTACTAAATCAATGAAAATGTTTACTTAATATAAAGAAATAAATAAAAATTAAATATAAAGTAACAAAATAAAAATTTAAAAATTGCAGGTATGAAATTGTAAATATCTCTTAGCATTAAACTTCGCTTATGTCTATAATAATAGCCTAAGTCATGTGACACTCATCAATAGTTATGGACTGACTGCTTCACTTTAGGTATGCCAGGAGTTTTTAATCAAAATTATTTCAAAACTGCATTAACGTAACATTTTTAGAAAAATAGTTTTAAAAAATTTAATGGTTGAGAAACAAGTTACACTCAAATATATATTCTGGGATAACTTCAGTTGAAATTAGGTTGACAGACCGATAGCAGAAAGTTCAAGATGGAAATAGAAGATTTTTTTTTTCTCTATTGCAGATTATTTTTCCATTGAACCTTCATTCCGCTTTATATTATGTTTAGCTCTTTATTACTTAATACAAAAACTTAAGATTATTATAAAAAATACGTATGCTAATCGCTTATAATGGAACACAGCTAAAAAATGCTATGAAAGTGATAAAATACCTTTATTTAGATTAACGCTCATTTTATCGCACAAACGGCAACATTTTCAAAATCATTCTTGATAGAAATATTTCCGTAAACAATAACTTGATAAATAACGTCATGAGACTTCATGCATAATGAAAATCCATGCAAACATAAAATAAAATGAAACTGGATATTTGTAGGCATGGATTAATTTTTACTATTGTTACTAAAATTGCACAGCATCTCTTTCCAAATTTTAGGTAACTCAAGGGACAATGAATCATTGCAAATATTCTTGTTGCGTAAAAATACCTATTGATTCTCGGTTAGTTGGTTGCGTTTATGACGGCCAATTATCACGAGGGATATAGGTCTTAAGGGAGGAAGTGCCCTCTGTAGAGGTCTTTCTAAGGAAACCTAACTCGTATTTATGCTTGGAAAACCAAGGTTCGAAGAAAACTCCGAACGATTAGACTGACTGACGCGATTGGGATGGAACCCAGCACTTCCCATCTACCAGCTTTGAGAGCAGAACCTCTCGGCCACTGGTGGTGCCTATTGATTCTTGGATAATGTATGGTAAATAAAATCTTGACGGATAAATTATTCTGCTATTTTTAAAATCAAGCGCCTAATCTGGCCAAAGCTGTGGTTCTCCTGTTGCATTTGATGTCTGCTGTATGTTCTTTAATTCTAGTTTTAGGTTTTGTTTTATATGACTTTGAAAATGTCGCCGTTTGTGCAATGAAAGGAGCGTTGATCTAAATAAAGGTATTTTATTACTTTTATAGCATTTTTTTAGCTGTCTCTCAAGATTATTATTAATAAAAATGAATAAAATGCATAAAAACATCACAGGTAAGTGATTGTTTGATTAATTAACACTTCAATTATAAAATATTTTACCTGCAGATTATTTGCTAATCATGAAGTATCTGTCGCACACACTTTGAGAATTTTCTGCTATTCGGTTGGCAGCTTAATATCTCATTACATAAACAAAACAAGAGATTTATTCGCTCATCATGAATGGCAAAAAATATTAAACCACGAAGGTAAATAATTCACATACAAGGTAAGGGAGAGGGGGACACATGTGAACAATACACATTTCACTCAGTTAATTTGAAATAAAAAAATTCAAAAAATACCAATAAATGGTAGTACTGGTACCATCTTTTGGCTGAATTTTCAGAACAATAACCCCTTTTGATTTCTGGTAGTTGTAATTTGTTTTAGAAGGTGTGAAGTAAAGAAGTCTTCTAAGATACTGAAGTAAAAATTCATTCAAGACATTTTTTAAAGTAGAATATCAGCAATGCCTTCTATAGTGGCATTAATTAGGTAAGTGTACAAAAAGATTTGTTTCCTTATTTCAATTAAAAATATCTTCTTTTTATAAGTTAGGCTGAAGTTGGTAGATGGAGCACTTGTGAACAGAACATATGGGGACAGATGTGAATTCACAAGTGTACAGCAGTTCACAAGTATTTTTTAAGTCTGTAAACGCTTTTTTTTTTTTTAACCATTTGAAAAAATGGTTATTGTCCTCGGTCAGGGTAGGAAGTCAAAAACATATCTGAAGCGTTTTATTAGTTGAATCCCGCATTTTATTGGTTTTCTGATTGGTCTATACAGTAATCTGTATTTTCCCTTTACCTTCAACAGAGATGGATACTCCTGTTACCACTGTGACAAAAAAGTAATAAAAACTACAAAAAAAAAATTAATAACTCAGTAACAAATTGAGATACAGCTTTCAAACAAATTGCAATTAAAAATACTTTTTTTTCTCTATACGATGATATAAAAAGTAATATTGTAGGATGTTTAGAAGTTTAAGAATGAAATTTCATTTAAAATTGGTTCAGGAATATTAATGTTTAATCCATGGCATACGTAATATATGACCAGCTCCGTAGAAGTTTAAAAATTTACAGTACCGAAAAATGTAATCCATGGCATACGTAATGTAGGATCAACTCCGTGCGATTTTTTATGTCTTAAATTTTAGTCTTTGAAAAAATCATTTTCTAAATGGTCGTTGTAATTTGTTAAATTGCTTTTTTTTTTTTAAGTTTAAAATTTAATTACCCTTGCCAAACATTGAGCTATAAACTCAATGTTTTTAGGATTGCTTCACAGTTTTAATTTACTGGAAGTTGAGAACAATTAAAAGTGACTCAAAAGCAGTAGGTATATTAGTATACAATTTTATGAATAATTTCTTGTATCTAAGTTGAAACATTTATTGATTTCTTTACACAACTAGAAAGAGGGCATCTAATTAGTTTCATCACAGCTTTTATTTTAAAAAATTATTTCTGTCTTATTTATGCATGCGTTCACATGTGAGCCAGGTATGTTCACAACTACCCTTCCGCCGGGGCACATGCAAGTCAAATTTAGACAATTTTTAGAATGATGATATAAGTTAGAAATTCTTGATAAATGCATCCAAAAGTTTCACCAAAAGAACAAACAAATTGTAAATATTCATATAAATCAATTTTTGGTTCAATAGCTCATAACAATTTTGAGAAATAGTCAAAAAAGTAAAAATTGTTCACATGTGCCCCCCTCTCCCCTACATCATTTTAAAGCTTGAACTATCTACTTTTATAGTACAAATTTAAATATTAAATTATAACATTGTTTTATTTTTTTTAAAAGCCATAATAGATGTCTATCTCCTTTCAGAAATTTTGTTTGAAAATTTGATATAGAGTAGTCAACAATTTTCTAAAATATTTTCTAATTTTAAAATAAATGGTCAATGCATTTTGTTATACACATTATAGAGTTTCATATTGTAAGATCCAGGGACCCGGAGCGCTCCGGAGCTGTGTTTTTCCTGGAGCTGGAGCTCTAAATTTTCCCCAGCTCCAGGGCTCTTTTAGTTTTTAATATTCTTTTAAATCTTTTTTTTCAGTCTTTTAAATTTCTAGGCTTAAAATATTTTAATTACATCATTATTCAGTATTTTAATTATATCATTTTTTAGGTTTTTATTATTATTATTAGGGAAGGAAAACTTCTCAAAAAATGGCAACACTACTTTACTTCTACTTTCTACTTGAACTAAGTGACAACACTATTTGAAAACAAATATGGCCGCCTGTTTTGTACACGTGTAGTCGTACAATTTTGGCTGTTCGAAAAGTAGAAGAAATTTAAGATTTTTGTGTTTAAAATTCTACCAACCTTTCTATTTTAAAAGCAAAAGCTAAAAGATGTCATAACAAGCATTTCAAGTTTGATGAGAAGAAAAATGCATTTTGTCAGATCTTTAATGAAGATAGAAAGTATTTGTGAGCAAAAAATTAAACATGTAAATTAAAATCTGCAACTTAAAAGAGCGAAGTCGGAGCCGAGTTGGAGCCGGAGCCATGGTATTTTCTCTAGGAGTGGAGCTGGAGCATCAAAAATTGTTCGGCTCCAGGTCACCGGATCACAAAATATCCTTATGGCATTTCATTTAGGAGCAATTTTAAATTCAGTTCATTAGTGTCAGTCACTTAGCGAAAAATATTAACTATTTTCACTCAGTATGAAAATTTGTTAGAAACTTTTCAAAATATGTATTCTCTTACGAACTAAATACTTCTAAGTGAGCGAAAAAATGCCCATGCTGGGAATTCTCTACTGTCTAAGCTAACTGGGCTGACAACCGGTGAGCATATTTCCCTCAGATAACCTTATTGGTAATAATATCTGGTCTGTCATGTAGACAGCTCAACAGAATAAACCACGGGTAAAGGAACTCCATATAAATGAAGGGTACGAAGATAAACTATTATTTTAACACAAACTGTTGGTAAAATTATCATACAAATTGAATATTTCCAAATGAGTGAAAAAATGCAAAGGCCGGGAATCAAACTCATATCGTTAGGTTACAAGGCCATGCTCCATTGTTTAAGCTAATGCGTACTAGTGATGCAACGAATACTGGTTTGGCCGAATAACCGAATACCAATTATTCGACCAAGTTATGGCCGAATATTCGGCTTATTCGGTCGCCGAATAATGAACTCATTTTTGTCTAAAATCAAAATATATTATGCATTATATGCACAATTCTTGTATATTTCACAATTAAAATAGGTTATATTTTCTTTTTAAAAAATTATTTATACACAAATTTAATTTTTAAAGCATTATTTTATTCTAAAAAAATATTTGGCTATCCCCACATCCTAAAAAAAAAAATCTTAGCAAAAGTTCCTCATCAGTTACTGTCTAGTTACATTTTAGTAGATATTGTTATTGTTACATATTGTATGTTATTGTTACATTTTAAAATTACAAAATTTTAAAAGTATTACAAAACAAATTTCAACTTTCACATGAAAGAAAAACAGAAGAAATTTTAATATCTTAAGAAAAATCACTGACAGAAAGGTATGTCCTCTAAAATTGTGGAAAGAAATTAGTGTAGACTTTATACAGCTCACAATTAACAAAAAAGTCACATATTGTTTTGCTATGTCAGCAGACTATTAAGAAGTGTATAGTGAATGATTTCAGATTTAAAGGAAGGAAATATCTGTAAGGAAAATAAATTTTAAAATATACTATGTAGTATTGTAGTTAGTGTATTGTTATAATTTAATAGATATTAGGTACATTGTTGCTGTTACATTTTAAAATAATCACAAAATTTTAAAAGTACTAGACAACAAAAATTTAAGTTTTAGGTAATAGAAAATCAAAATTAAATAGTGATGTAAAAACATACATATATACTTGATTAAAAGAATTTAGTACTTACATTTCTTTCATTATTCAATAAGAAATAGTAACACACTGAATAAAATTACTTAAATTACATTTAAATTTAAGAGCATTTTACTAAAAAAAAACTCAGAAAAAAAAAAAAAAAAACTTAAGTATTGAAGCATATACATACAACTTACATATTTATGGGTTGTTCTCTACAATACTTGCAAATTTGGCCAGCAGTCTGACTTGAATGATGCATATGTAAATTTTCATAAAAATTAGATAAATGGTAAGAAATCAGTCAATTATTGAAAATTTTAATAGCAACAGAAATTGTTTTAAAAATTTGACTTAACAAAATATAAAATAAAAATTTGTGGAAAAAATAAAATAAAAAATGTGAGGGAATGACAAATGAGGGAATGATGAAATAAGACATTTTTACTAGTTGTAGGGGAAAAATGCAAAATTATGAAGAAATCCAAACTGTTTCCTTTAAGAGAAACACTTAATATATAATGTATGATAAAATTAAAATTTTTGATATTTACAAAAAAATTAATATTCTGTGTGAGGGAATGACTGCTAATAAAAACGCTTCCGGATATACTGACTAAAAAAAAAATTCTGTAAAATTAACAAAATCTTACACCAAAAATTTATGTTGCTGGACTGACAAGTGCTCAAAATAGCTTCTTCTCTGTGAAGGATGCTAGACTGCTACTGCTCATTAGTGGTAGATATTTGAGATAATAGCAATGTGTGAGGGAATGATGGTGTAACATGGGGAAACATATAATTGATTGAGTAGACTATATAATAATAGTAAAAATTAATATTTTTATTATTTTTTGTAATGTATCAAATAAGAACTTTATTTTGCTTAGGGCATTTTTAATTATTTTTATTTCTGGATGGAAAGAAAAAGGCAATAAAATATGGTAGTACAGGTGGGGGAAAGGTGAGGGAATGATGTTTGCATGATATATATTATATTTTTAAATACTAAATTTATTTATTTTTAAATTTTACTTTCTGCCCCTAATAAACTATGTTTAGATCTTCTAATAAAAATAAAAATAAATAAAAATGTAATAAAATTAAGAGCATTTATAAGGCTGGGAAGCACTTTTTGCACTATTGCAGAGAATAACCCTTATGTTATACATACAAGCCCACCGTAATATTTATGTTCTTTATAAATCTAATTAAAAATATCACTGAAAGTAATATTTTTTTATATAACAATAGCGAGGAATAAATATTAAACTTCTTATTAGCCTTAAAAAATTAGAAATGTATTGCTCTATTAGGAAAATTTTGAATAGATTAATTTTAAATTGAATAGATTATATTAGCTTATTACAGACTTTTTGTATTTATTGATACAGCATAAAAATTTTAACATGATTCCTAAATTACTCTGTTACATAAAAATGGGTAGATAAAACCCATTCAGGGTATGAAAGTTAAGGGAAAAAAAGTGTTAGTTAATTTCAAATAAAATTTTCATTATACATGATGTAAATTGCCAAATTAAAAAGTTTTAGTGTGTAAATAAAAAAAAAAAGTTCTTACAGTATTATTCAGCCAAGGCCGAATAATGGACTTGATATTCGGCCGAAGCCGAATATTCGGTGGATAGGCTGAAGGGCCGATTATTCAACTTCGGCCGAATAATCGTTGCATCTCTAATGCGTACCCATTGTTATATGGAGTTCCTTTACTTGCGGTTCATTCTGTTGAGCTGTCTACATGACAGACCAGGTGCTATTATCAATACGATTATTTGAGCGAAATATGCTCGCCAGTTGTCAGTGTTGAAATTTTCAGCATTTCCGGAGTATTTTTTTAGATATTTCAGAAAAGATTATTTTAAATTGTTGCCAATTGCAAAAACAGCGCAAAGAATAATATTTCCTTTAAATTAAAAATGTATTCACTCATGACTTTTATAAACAGAAAAAAACCCTTTCAAATTAGAATTAAATGATTATGTGTTAAAAAAAATTACGTCTTAAAAATTAATTTTATACTAGCATATTAAAAAAAGAAAGAAAACTAAAAAATAATCAATTACTTACTATGTATTATGAATGGGGGAAATGACGTCCTATTTCAAATGTCCAAATAACATCGCCAAACAGTTTAAATTTAAAAATATAGTATTTACATGTACGTACATGATAGATTTATTCGATTTTTCAAGATGATAATTTTAACTATTGTTGCCAATCCTAAGACAGTGCAAATAACATTACCTTTCTAACAATAAAAATATTTTCAGGTGAATATTACAAAGAGAAAGAAAAGTTCGGTGAAAATTAAGTCAAATTTAAAACATTACATTTAAAATCTCTTATTTAAAAACATTTTCTTATAACGTTAAAAAATACTGGCAAGCAATAGACTGTTGACTTAGTTCATTTTATATTAGCTAATTTTCAAATATTTAACTAATCTTATTTAATCAAACATGAAAACAGCACTTAACAGCAGCTGATTCGGCCATAAAATCCCTCAATAAAAAAGAAAAGCATGGAAACCTGTTTACAGGGAGATCGCCACTGTTTTTTCAATTATAATTCAATCTTCTGTAATCTTTTTAAAAAAGCCAATCAAATTAACAGATTTTTAGAGCCTGAACAGGGGCTGGTAAACGTAGCTTGTAGGGGGCAGAGCCCCCTAGTATGACCAAAAAAAATAAATTGAGTTAATCATGATTGAAGATAACCAATCAAGGGTCCATTTGTTAAATTACTATTTGAAAATTACACACTACCTAATATAGAGACTAATTGATAAAGGAGGCATTTGATAATAAAAAATTGTAAGTTTAGTTTATAAAAGTGGTTCAAAACGTGTTTTCTCAAGTTGATGATTTGATTTTCACTTACCACCTTTATCATCTAAGCTTTTCAACTGTAAAACTTAACTTGAAATCGAACTTCAGAAAATGTTTTTGAAATTTAAAAACAAAAGAAAAATTTTCAATTTCATGAGAACCATAAAGATACTCTGAATAAGTGGGGGAGTTTCTCTTCCCATGGGGACTATACAATTGAGATTCCAAAATATTATAAAAAACCTTTTTCCTTCATCTGCTTGAAGAAATGAGGATTATCAGCATAGGTGAAGACACCATTGGTGACATGAAAAAAGCTTGTCATTTTACGTTGTTCATTAGGGTTTTTAATTAATAGCTCGTCTAATTATCAAAAAATCTAAAAGAAGCGCTCTTTGGGGCACATAAATTCATGCAAGCAGGTACCTTCCTGCCAAATCTTTTAGTTCTGTGTGCAGTACAGCAGTCTCTTCAGAACATAGCACACAGACAAACATCTTTATTATTTTGGATGTATATATAAAATAAATTAGTCTAGGAAATAAAATGCTACCAAAATAAAAATAAATCTAATAGAATTTTTATCTGCATTTATATTCTGTTTACATGAAATACTTCAAGTTTTCAGCATCAATCCAATTTACATGATTTCACATATTTAATTTTAATAACACGTTAGATATGCATATGTATTATTTACTCTTATTTTTAAGTTTTGGCAGTAAAAAGTTATTAATAATGAATACTTCATTATCAGAGTTCACATGGTTTAAACCAAATAGTTTTAGCCATGGTTTAAACCAACTGATTTTTTTTTTTTTCTCAGAAAAAAAAAAACAATTTGCTTTTTTAGAACAAATCTGATAATATTTGCTCCTTTTTTGTAATTTGTTTCAAATTATTGGATGTAAATAATTTCTACTTTTAACACTTTATATTAGCAGTAAACATTAGATATAGTGGATCTAGGTCATGCTTGTATTATGTGAAGGATAAAAATTAGTATGTGCTAGTGCACATATAAAGATAATACTACTTAAAACATGTGAATTTATCAAAGATAAAATAGATTTAAAATGTTCAATATTTAGCATTTAAAATATTTTTATTTTTAAAAAATGCAGATTTAAGTAATGTAATAACATAAGATGATGGGCGATTCCGTGCAGAGAGTCACACACGTAACGCAGGCTTTAATTTTCATTTATTCAATTATTTATTTAATTTTAATTGTGATTTTAGGTGGTATGGTAAATAAGTTATCACCATATTTTTTAGTTTAAATGTGTGGAAATAAAACTCACAGAAATATATCATTTAATTTCATACTCAAAATGTGCTTTTTTTCTGAAGTAGAAAAAAAACACATTTTGAGTAATGAAATTAAATTATATACTTCTGTGAATTTTATTGTCACACATTTAAATTTAAAAATATGGTAATAGCTTATTTACCATACCACTTAAAATTAGAATTAACATTAAAATTTAATAAATAATTGAATAAATGCAAATTAAAGCCTGCGTTATGTGTGTGACACTCTCCATGGAATCGCCCCGATCTTTAAGATTTTGGGTTTTTTTGGTTTTTCTGTTACAGAAAATTTTCTTGGCTGGGAAGATAAAAAGAATTTTAAGAATTAAAATCAAGATGTGAAGTCGAATAAGACATTTAAAAAATGGGTGCTAGTTATAGCATATCAGTAATTACCCCCCGCCCCGTTATTTGCTTAATCTAATAATGACCAAAACTGTTGACTTGGAACTGTCACTTAAAAAACAATCACAAGAAGTATTTGAAATTTATTTGTTGAATATTATATTCAAAATAAAGAATAAAGGAAAGATATATTCATGAAACTTCATCAAATATTTATTTATTATTAGTGATCAAAAGATTGTTTATAAAGATTTTCAAGGTATCAATGTTTCACTGTGGTGTATACAGCAGTTTATTCTTTGAACATAAGACTGCTACTAGTAATGTTTAAAAATAATTATAAATGATTTCAATTTTCTCCATAATTGACTGTAATTATTTAATTGAAATTATTTTCAAATGAAATTATATTACTACCTATATATCCAACAATATTTTTTTTATCAATAGATATGCATGTTATGTAATAGGAAAGTTGCTTTCAAAAAACCTGGTTTAAAGCCAATAAACCGTTTAACTTTTTTTTTTTGTTAACTGAACACTGCTTTAAACAATAATACACAAACTAAAATTGAAATTCATAAATCATTTTATAAGCAAGGTTCTTCTCTCCAACCTCTTAAAATAAAAATATCTTAATTTGCAGAACAACTTCCAATCATATGCTTATAGAAGATACTTATACCCTTTAAGAATATGCTTGGACATCAAATTTATAGATTTAAATTTAAAAGTATGCTTCAGTATGAAATTTATAGATTATTCGGATTAAAAAATATGCTTGGTATCAAATTTATACATTATTTAGATTAAAAGGTGTGTCTGTATTAAACTCATACATTAGATTAAAAAGTATCAAATTTAATACATTTATGTTTGCATTAGAAGCAAATTATATATTATTTAAACTAAAAAGTATGTTTGTATCAAATTTAAACATTTAAATTAAAGCATGCTTGCATCACATTTATACATTTAAATTAAAAAGTATGCTTGCATCACATTTATACATTTAAATTAAAAAGTATGCTTGCATCAAATTTATACATTTAAATTAAAAAGTATGCTTGCATCAAATTTATACATTTAAATTAAAAAGTATGCTTGCATCAAATTTATACATTTAAATTAAAAAAGTATGCTTGCATCAAATTTATACATTTAAATTAAAAAAGTATGCTTGCATCAAATTTATACATCATTTAAATGCTACACTATCAAATTATTCATTGTGCTTAAAATCCATATTAAAATGAATGCATTTCCCAATACATTTAAAAAGAGATTTTAGACATCTTAAAGATTAAAAAATATATCTAAAATGGTATTATTTGCGGTAGGGAATGCAAAGTTGCTTCGAGATATAAAAATTCGGGGCTATTTTAGATATTTGATTTATGAAGTTCATTTGTATTTTTTTTAACAATAAAAATATTACATGGGAAAAGAGAGTAACCAATTAATTTTTATCTCAAGTTTCAACAGGTTATCCTTGATGAAAATTAAGAACTTAGAAACACTGTAGAAAAGAAAAAAAATTCGACAGCCAATGGTAAATCTTCGATTAAAGGGCAAATATTAAAGGGCATTGCATTACTTACTAGTCGCTGCTGAGATCGATTTAAAAAATAAAAGATATCAAAATGCTCTTTAAAAAATGCAACAAATAAATGCAAGCTAGGATGATTTTAAAAAATTGATTTATTTACATACTGATATTATGTAGCAAGAAGTGAATGTTATCTAATTTGATAATACAAAATACGATTTGTACAATATTTAGAAAATAAAATTTTCGGCAAGCAAATGCTAAACACTGCAATAAACAGTTCATATAAAGTAAATCCAACTAGTTACAATGTAACATTACAGAAAAAAATGACATTACACACAAATGTCAATTCAAAAGGGGGCGGTAGTGTATGACGCATGTTAAACTGTAAATAAGAGAGCTTTCACAGTAAATTTTGCAATTTTATACGCTGCATGCAATATCAAAAATATATATAATTGCAGGAGGGTGCAAATTTAGTACAAAATACCTTAATTTTCATAATATTAAAGGTGATTATGCGAAAATAATTCGTAGGAAAATATATACACATTTCATTCGATGCTGTTCATATCACACCTGTGCCAAATTGATAATTAATTCTTCCGAACGTGCACATTTGAAATAAAATACACAAGAAATAAAACGACAGACATTATTACAAGAGTACTCACAGTCTAAATGTTTCCTTTTTGGTCCTATAACTTCTTCTGTCGTAGCTTTACATACTATCCGAGCTAGCCCTTGTCCAGCAAGGGCATGTCGTGCAGCTGTCAAACGATCGTTTAAAGTTTGTCCCGACATTTTTTAACGTAAGTTTTATGTACACAATTTCACAAAAAGGGGCTTCCTACACCCCGTTAAGCGACGAGACAACACCGGAGGTAAAGCGGCTCAACCGGCACTATCACACATCGGAGACTACAATTTGTACAGCTAGCAGTAGCAATTACAAGATGGCGGAAATCTGCTTTAATTTCATGGTTGCTACCTACAGGAACTTCATCGCCAAGAAGGCGCCAAAGTTAACTTCATTTACTGGATCATTTTTTTTTTTTTTTTTTAACATTTGTTACTCAACAACTCCGATTTCAAAAACATTTACTCAGATGTTAGAACAATTTACTTTAAGCATGTAAACAATAACTTAAAAAATTTAGAGCATAAGAATAAAAATTTATTAAAGGTACTTTTTTCAAAGCTGCAATAACCAGAAAATTGCATGCTTTCATCAATACAGTAAATTCTCTGTAAGGCGGGCTCTGTGTACGACGGAAATCTGTCTAACTTAGAGACTAACTGTCTAACTTAAGATTTTAAAGTCCCTTCGAATTTCGAATCCATTGACATAGAGTAAAATTTGTCTAAGGCGGAAAATTTTCTCGGTCTCGATCGATTCCGCTTTAGACAGATTTTACTGTATTGTCAATTTTCTCATGCAAAATCGTAAAGTATATGAAATTACTTTTGTAAAAAAAAAAAAAAAAAAAAAAAAATATTATTGGTCGTCTGCAGACTTTTTAATTTTACAAAATTTACGAAATTCATTTTAGCAATAACGATGCAAAACTGCTCAAATAATAAATAAAACTTTGGCACGAAAAATTAACCTAGTATCGCCGCCTGCTGAGAATATTCTACGAACAATTTATATTAACTGATGTGTTGGTAGATAGCACCAATAAATAAACTTGGCTTTTAAACTTTAAAGCCCGCTGTGCAAGTAACATTGATTTTTGGGTATGTTGCAGATATGCAACCAGTGATAGGGTTAATTCACTTGTGTACTAATCGTCATTTTTAATTATTGATTCTAAAAAGATCTTGAAATTTTATAGAACTATAAAAAAACAATTATAAAATAATAATTATAAAAATTGTAAATTTTACGTTTAAATGACAAAAATTATCAAGGGAAGTTGGGGTCACTCATGAACAGTACTGAATTCCGATATTTTTGTCCGTGAGGCATTCTTTCAGCTCCGTGAGTGTGTGTGGGACGGGTGAGGGGGGGGGGGGGATTCTTTCACTTTCAGACTATTAAGAAGCATAAAATCCCAAATACACCCTGAATTCATCACCGCGCATGAACAGGGATGTAGTGGAGGGTATACGGTGGTATACGCCGTATACCCTCTGTTTCTGAAAAATCTATAGTATATACATTGTAGGGTACACCCTCTGCCTATAGAGCGTATACCCTCTGCTTAGAGCGTATGCCCTCTGATTTTTTTACGACTACGCCACTGCGCATGAACCCCCATCCCTCAAACCCATTAAGAGGATACTTCAGTCAAGTGAAAAGACCCGTTTGCTAATGCTAATCCTATGGAAGAAATTTATAAAGATATCTCGGTTGCATTTTAATATTTTTAAATTACTTTTTTTTTTTTTTTTTTTTTTTTTTGCATTGGATAGCTGAGATTGGTCTATACAAAGGTCGTTTTTTACTTTTTCAATTTTGTTTACAGATATTTTTAATGAGGACACTTTCATTTTCGGAACCGGTTTCGAAACTGAAAGCATTCCCATAAGAAAAATCTGCAATCGAAATTAAAAAAGTAAAAAACGGCCTGCATACAGACCGATCTCAGCTATCCAATGCAAAAAAAATCATTTAAAAATATTGAAATGCAACCGAGATATCTTTATAAATTTCTTCCATAGGATTAGCATTAGCGAACGGGCATTTTCCCTTGACTGAAGTAGCCTCTTAAGAAAAATTCTGAAAAATACCTTTTTATCTTATATTCATGTACATAACATAGTCCGGGGCGCAATCCAGGTTTACGCTTTGGAGGGGGCTAGCATATTTTAGAGGCCTTTATGTGCCCAGATCTGGCCCGGCCCGTTGCCGAGCTCTGTCTTTATTTCATTTGATTTGATGGGACGTGCCGGATCAGGTCCTGACTTACATTTTATATGCTGACTTGAGCAGGGTCATAACCAGCCAGAGGAAGCTCTGGCAATTTTTGGTGCGGCTAATTCTGAAGGCTTTTAACATGTTAAATAATGAAATACTGTACTAATATATAACTTAATTTTTGCGATTTTTTGGTTTGTTTCTTGTATTTGGATAATTTTAAGGTGAGTTTGCAATCAAACGATTTAAAGGTTTCTCTCTATTCTAAAAAAAAGTAACTACCGCTGTCACCGCCGCCGCCGCCGCCGCCGCCGGTTTTGAATTTTTTGTGACCGGAGGTCTTTCTTCGTTAATATTAAGAAACATAATGCATACAAAAATATGAAAATCGGTAGTATTATACAGAAATGTTTGATAAACACGCTGATGCAGACAGTTTTCAGATCGAAGAATTATTTTAAGAGATATTTAATGCTAAAGTTGGACAAAATCGTTCCACTAAAAAAGTTTTATAGGAGCAAAAACTGTTCATAGGAATTTAATCATTTTTAGATCATTTTATGCGTTAGAATTTGCCGGAGTGCAGATTGCATTAATTTTTTTATTTTGACTAACATTTTGAGGTTTTATTGCTATTTTAAATTCAGATTTTCAGCATTTCTAGAGATATTTTTAACAGATTTTAGAAATTGCTATTAATTTAAACTGTTGCCAACTTTATAAACAGCGGAAACAATAATGTTTGCTTCAAAAAAAAATATATTTATACGTGTAAATAAATTAAAAATTTATTTACACGTGACTATTATAAACAGAAAAAAACATTTGGAATTATAATTAAATAACTATGTACAAAAAGCAGGAACTTATTAAAAATTACGTCATAAAAACTATAATTACACGTGAGAGAAAGGAATTTGTAAAACAATAAATTTATTAACATGCGTTAGAAGTCTTAAATAGGAGAAATTACGTCATATTTACGTCACATTACAGTTATTACATAAAATGAACACAAAATAATATTGCAAAACGGTTTAAATTTAGAAATTGCGCTAGACATTTATTTGATATTTTAAGAGGATACTTTTCAACTGTTTTTGTTAGGAAAGAGCAAATAATATTTCATTTCTAACAACACAAGTATTTCCCCGTGAATATTAAAAAGAGAAAGAATAGTTTGGTCAAAATTACGTCAGATTAAAAACGATTAATTTAAAATGTCTCATTTAAAAGAACTTTCTTTTCACTTTGTTAAAAAATACCAGGAGACAAAGACTCTGTTTACTTAATTCCTTTTATATTAGCTTATTTTGAAATGTTGTTACACGTGTCTACGTCATCAAGTTATTTTTATTTCGACGTTTTATTTATATTTTTATTAATGTTGTACTAATTTATTTGTTTTTTCGTTATTTAAAATAAAAATTATGTCAATTTGTATAATTTGGCGAGTGGTTTGGCGATTTATATAATTTGGCGAAATTGGTCGACGGGATAATCAAGTAGTACCGCAACGGATTTGGCGTTAAAATTCCCCAATCAAAGAGAAATGAATAGAAATCCGTTTATAGAGAGATCGCCACTGTTTTTTAAATTATAATTCAATCTTTCGAAATCTTTTTAAAGCCGATCAAATTAGCGTGCATTTAGAGTCTACGGCGTCTGGACGGGGGTTGGCGAGCGTAGCTCGTAGGGGGCCGAGCCCCCTAGTATTATTAAATTATCAAAATATCATGAAGTTTAAAGAGAGCAAGACGTTGCACGGGGTCTTAAATTTTTAACTAAGTAAATTTTAAACATGTTAATATTTCGAATTTCATAATAAAATTTATAAAAGAGAAAAAAATTGTGTGACAAAATTAATATCTTTTCAAAAATTCCGATTTTTTAAGGACCTAATATATATATATAGATATTCTTTCATAATTAAAAAAAAAAAAAAAAACTTAAATATCCAGTCTAGTCTGGGAGGGTCTTCAGCCCCCTTAGCTCCCCCCCCCCCCGGTGGGAGCGCCAATGAACATATTCAAATGAATATACAGTATAACCTCGAAAATCCGGTATCGTCGGGACCGAGGCTAAGCCGGATTTTTGAAAATTTAGGATTTCTGAAATAATATCAAAAGTACTTCCGATATTCTTAATGGTGCCTTTATTCATAATTGAATTCATAACTAAGTGATAAATTATGTCATAAAAAACTATGTTAAAAAGAAAACTTATTTTAATTAAAATTTTCTATATCAAAAAAAAAAAAAAAAAAAAAAAAAAATCTAATATACAGTGATTTCTTCTCCTGTAATTTCCGCAACATAGATGTCAATTTTATTTGATTCCAGTTTTACGGCCGTTCTTTAACAAGTTTTTCTTGGATATTATACAAGTGAAGAATATCGATTTCGGAAATAGTCTTTTTTCTCTAAAGCAGATATTAATTGTCCAGTCAAATTTGTGCATTTCTGCAGTGACACATTTTTTCTACCGTCTCCTGGTCCCCGTTCCTCTAAACGGCTAGCAGTGTTATCGGCGGTTCTACTTAGAACAGCGTCAGCGATTTTGCTTTCCGCTAATCCATCGCTATTTTTCTTTCTCCTTTAAGTCAGAAGAGCAAAAAAAAAGGGGGGGGGGGGAATGACATGATGCCGGATTTTTGAGGTCACACTGTATTTCATTAAAATGCCTATAAAGAGGTGTTATCTCCTAACTCCCCCCCCCCCCCCCCCCAAAAAAAAAAAAAAAAAAAAAAAAAAAAAAAAGAAAAGATAAACATAAAAAATGAAAATAATACATCACTGATTATTATAAAAAATTGTTTAAAATTTAGATAGCACATATAAATTTCAGTTAAAATTCAGGTGTCACAAATTTTACTCTTACAATTAAAGAATGAATATATTTTTTATTTTAAAGTTAAACCGATATCTATCTCTTAATTTCACTAAGCAGAACGTAACAAGCTTCTTTTTACAAACAAAAAAATATGGAAATAGAGCCGAGAAAAAACATCGGCGAAATTAATGATTGACCTTGATATAATTTTCTTTTCCTTTGAAAAGTTAATAAAGAGCGATAAAAAGTTAAAGTGAACCACTTTCACTTGCAGAAAACGCCAGGAATTAGCATCTGGGTAGCTCGGCTTGCGAGCATCCAATCACAGTGAATCGAAGGAGAGGCTTTGCCAACACGCCGAAAAAAAAAAAATCCATCTCAGAGCTTGAACTTTCTGTTATCTTATCTCTAAGCTAGAGGTCTGCAAGGGCCGAAATTTCCAGGGCCAGGCCCGGCCAGACTCATAAAAAAAATTCGTCCCGGCCCGGACCTATATAAAAATAAAAAGTTGGGCTCAAGCCCGGCCCAGTAAAAAACTTAAAAGTTCGGCCCGGCCCGAGTGAATTTCTACAAAACATTGATTTTTACATCGATTTGCTTAAAAATTTGTCTCGTACAAGGAGTTCTGACCAAACATATTTATCTTAACTTTTTTTTTCATTTTTAAAGAAGTGCCACAGGCTCCGATATTTATTTATTTTTTTTTTTATTGAATCGCTATTTCTTTTATGTAAATGTTTCAGTTATCATTAATAAAATTATTCCATATTCCATGTATTGAAGAGTTAAAAATCTGAAAAATGCTATACAGTAAAATCTTTTAAGACGGAATTGCACAGAAAAAAAAAAAAAAAAAAAAAAAAAAAAGGCGTTATAGACCAATTCCCTTCTTAGGGAGTGTAAATGTATTATATAATCGTTTCTTACGTATTAGTATATTAATTTTGCATGGATCAACACGTTTTTCAGTTTAAAACAAGGTTCCGTCATAGGCAGGTTCTTTTTCACACGTTTTACTATATTTGAATTTAGCTATATTTTAATAAGCGTAGAAATCTACTATTCTTTAAAAAGAATAAATTTTAATGTTTAAGTGTAGAATAATGGTGATTTAAAAATGTATGCATTTTTTACAAAAAATCTTTGGGTCAGGCCTAATTTTAGTGACCTTTGAATGGACCAGGCCACGCACGAAACAATGATTTTCATACGGGCTGTGCCAAAACTAGGACTGAAAATTTTGGGCCGTGAAGACTAGGAATGAAACGAGGACAGAGTCCTGGCTCTGTACAGAAAAAAATAAGTTAGACCCGGCCCGAGCCTTCAGAAAAAACTATGGCCAGGCTCGAGGGGCCGGTCCGGGCTCGAGCTTCGGGGCACGGGCCGGCCCGTACATATCTCTAATCTGAACGCCCACTAACAATTTTTTGTAAGAACTTCCCGCAAAATATTTTTTAAAACATATCAACATAAAAAGCAATAAACAAATTTATCAATGGAAAAATATTAAATATCAGAAAATAAGTCACTATCAGCATTTCCAAAAAGGAAATTAAAACAGTAAATAGTTTTTTCATCAGGGATTTCGCCTCCCGGAACCCTCGTTTAAGAATTAAAAACAATTTTAAATATATGAACGTAAAAAGACAGGCAAAACTAAAAATTGACTTCCACGGGGGGGTGGCCGCCCTCCCCCCTTCTCCTTTAGAAAAATTCTTAATTCATTTTTTTCATAATATTTAATTATTTAAAGTCCTTTGTGAAGAATAAATTTTACTATTTTTTTTTTTTTCGAATTGCACAAAGAGAAAGAAAATTTAGTGAATTAAATTTCAAAATCAATTATAAAAAATAAAAGTACATACGTATAATCCTGTGCCCAAACCCCAGGTAAGATTACAACGGAAAATCATTTTTTCCTAATATACAACGTTGGCAAAATTTTGGCAAAGCTTTACCGTTAGCGGACTTTGATTGGTCATATGTAAGAAGAGTTTCCTAGCTGCCAAGTCTATTCTGAAATCAGCCAATAGAAGCTGAAACTGTTCAACGCAGCGGTTAAATCTTCCTGCATAGCGTGCTGCTTGTCGGAAAAACCGAAAACTCCCGCAAAATAGTTAATGCCCCTTTCTGCAGAATAAAAAAAAATCTGTGCTTTTTTATTATTATTATTAGGTAATTTACAGGGATATTTCAATTGTAGAGTGTTTAGTTTTTGATAACTGAAACTCGGTTGTTCTTTTTTGTTTAGGAAAGCAGTTCTAAACGATTTTTTATTGAATAAATAAGAATTATTTCGATTAATAAGAGAATCGATATTCTTTGAGGCGTTATAATGAACAAAACATCAATGATCAATGTTAAATTAAATGTCAAGTGTGAAAACTTATCTGTCAATAGCTACCTTATATTAATGTCGCAAACAAAAGTTCATTGTTGAGACGCATTTACAAAATCATGCTTGAAAATTATTTAAAAAACAAACATAAAAGTCATTAAATTAAACAACAAATTTCATTCGAATGTACATTTTTTCCAAATTCGATTATATAAAAATTTAAAGCATGAAGATGTTGATGTTTAAACGCAATAAAAGCGAAAGCCATAGCTGGTAGAGTTTCTCTATAGCTGGGTCGTTGTCCTCCAAGCGCGGATCTAAAGAGTATTCAAGAAAGGGGGGGGGGGGGGGGACAGATATTAGAAGTATGGAGGTTCCAATCCACACCACGATGTGGATCAGGTTGGGGCTTATTTTTTTCATTACGGCTCTGGTGCTCTGGTCATGGGCGTAATCTGGCGGGGGCAAGGAGGGGGGCATACGCCCCCGCAGTTTTCCAGGCGCAGGGTCAATTCTCATCTTTTGTCCCTCCAGTTTTTTGTATTGTTTAATGATTAAGGCTAAGTTTTGTGTTTTATTTAACTGTTTATGTGCTATCTTGTGTGCAAACTAGAATAAATATTGGGTAATTCAAAATAACTAATAATTAGCGTCTTCACATTCATAGCAGTATTTCCTTCTTTTGTCAATTTCAAGTAAAAATATTTTTCCTGCTCTTTAGTTACAGGAAAACGGAACCTATTTTCCTCTTTTATATTATAGATTTGATTATCTGCACGCTTGGAATAGATCTCTTGAATTTGACCATTGTCATTTTCTTTAGGATAAAGTAACCTTGGGATAATATGAATACAACTCCCTGATCCTCCCAGCTATATTGTCTTTTATTACATGGTACCAATCAAACATTACTTATTCACAGTTCTCATAAAACTTCTTCGAGTTTCACTGGGGAATTTATCGAAAACAGAAATGTAAAGCGCGCGTTCCGTTCATAGAACAAATCCTTGTATAATAAAAAGGTGCATTTATATGTTTTTTTTTTTTTTTTTTTTTTCAAAATCCGCGAGGATAGTCGTAGATCACTCCCCCAGCCTTTTTTTTCCAAACGTTATGTGGTCATCGACAAAAGAAAGAGGAATCTCAACAACAGAAATAGGCAAATATAAACATATCAGATGCATGACCTCTAACCTCCCGAAAGTAGTCGTAAACAGTTTTTTATATGTTGTGCAGGAAAATTGCAATGAGGTAGTCAAAACAGTTAGTTTCAAGGGAATAGAAAAATCTGCCATCTTATTCAGTTTTTCAGTATTAGCTTGCGTTTGTGTCATTTCGAAATTCGTAACCGTAAAAACATTTTTATAAATATGTTTTGTATTTTAACTTAAGTACAATTGAAGAATATGTGAAAAAGGAAATATGCTTTACAGAAATCTATACAGAACGACATCTTTTTCTTTATTCTTTCAGCAAAATACTATAAATTGTATAAAAAATTGTATTTAATATCTTAAAAGTAAAAAAATAAAATAAAATAAAACTGAGTATTTTTATTTGAGTCCTTAAGGGGAGCTTTAGTGGGGAGGGGAGCACCCACTTTGAAAAGGCGTAAAATTAAAAATATTTCGATTTTTAAAGAAAAGATTCAAATCAGTGTTTGGTTTAAATTTTTGTATTGATAAATTAGCTGGATTGATCTTAAACTAGTATGAGTGGTATTTAAATCGGTTCAAAATCTCAATTAAAGTTGATACGAATTACTTTTCCTTCAAACTCTTTCAAATTTCTGGAGTATTTTAACTTGAATTTTTGTTTTCAAATAAATAGGTTTCCGTATGAAAAACAGGGAATAATTATCACAGTTTTAATAATTAGATGCAATATTAAGGGTAAATATCAAGAAAACTCGCCTAATTTGCGGAAAATATCCTTAATTTTAAGTAGTGGTTGATATACAACGAATAGTACATACCATACATTTAGGAGCGTGGATTTTATTAAGGCTCAAATCCAAAATAACTTCTTTGGGAAGCATTTTTTAATTTATGTTCGTTTACAAATGTATCAAACTGATAAGTGCTTTTATTAACCCATTAACCGCCAAAACTATTACGATAGAAATTTTCAAATTTCTTGTTGAAAGTAGTTTCCCACCACAAATTCAGTAAGGTAAATTTCACTTTACTAAAATATCAAAATTCCTGCCACTAAATAAGACATTTTTTTAAATTCTAAAATAGTGGTGCAAATGTAATTAATTCATTGCATGAGCAATTATTTTGACTGTTGCGTGAACGCAACGTCAGCGGTTAATGGGTTAAGAAACTAATGTAACTGAACTGTTTCTTTTTTTTTTCTGTAAAGGCAAAATGTTTTGGGTTTTGTACCGAATTTTGAGACGCAAGAGCTCCGGAAAGAAAAAAAAACGGCCGTTTGAGACAATCAGTGCGCAACATTTAATTTATTGGAAAATGAAAAATTTGATTACAAATCGCTTTAATAATCACGCCTGCGAGTATCATGCTTTTATATTAAAATATGTGTCAGAAATTTTCGTGTTGTTGAGTGGGAAGAATGTTTTTTTGAAATCCGCCTTGAAATAATCGTTGATTTTGAATCATTTAGAAATTGCATGGAGCATTTGCAAAAATTACTTTCTTATACATTATGCTTATGAAATAAGATTTTTTTTTTTTTTTTTTTTTTTTTTTTTTTTTTTTTGTCCAGATTTTTTTTTTTTTTGCTTTATTTCAAAATGTTCTATACATGCTAGAATTTTTTTTATGTCGGTCATAGCTTATAGAACTTTTAAATCAAACAAGTTGGAAATTGCACGTCAAAAGTGGCAAATGAGGTGCGTTCGTACTATAACTAGTTTTATAAATATTTTTTGCACCGCATATTGTGCTAAATGTATATTTTAGTGCACTTAATAAATGCATATCAATTTCATTCTGTTCGGAAGCCTGTAACATCATTAAAATGCACTTGAAATATTTTTTTCCCCCAGTGACCGTCATGTAACTGAAAACTTTTGACTGTCCCTGTAATTAAACTATGCATCCGATTTTCATAAAATTTGAAATGACTCGACAAAATTTTGCAACAATTATATATTTAAAATTTCAGACCATTCGGTTGAATAGTTTTTTCTCTGTTATACGGGGACTTAAAGACAGACAGACAGACGGACCGAACGACGACTATAGGTGCTACGTATTTATATAATTACGAACGCACCTAAAAAGAAATTATTTTCAACATCCGCCATCCCTTTAAAATAATTTATTTTTATTTTTTTCTTTCATTTTTTTATTGAAATGTAATTTAACTTGTCAAAGCGTGATTAAAGTCTCTGTATTGAAAATTTTTTTTATGTTGCTTACTAAAACAAATAAGATTTGAAACCGTCTAAAGTTCTATAATCTAAATTCTTACGATATAACATTTTTTTGGAAACCAGTTTAAATGGATTTATTTTAAAAAAATAAGTAATCTTGTTAATAAAATTTATAATATTGTTTTTCAGGAGCCATTAGATAGTGTTTGATAATATAAGGTTTTAAAAAGAAATAGGATCCATAATTTTTAATCCTTTCAAACATAGTCAGAAAGTATATATGACTTCTGTTTATCCGGCCTTCTTTTTGGCCATTTGTCCTCGCTCTGACTCTCTTAAATATACTTGGGTTTCCACGAGATATGTATAGACTATAATAGTTTACATTGCATTTTAGTGATGATATGATACATCAAACATCATGATGAAAATGATATCTGTCATCGAGGTGGTCACATGCTTTCTATAGATTATGAAGTAGGGGAAAGTAGTGGAATGGCGCTCACTTAAGGGAAAACATGAATAGCTTGTCAAATTTAGACACAAAAATCAATATTTTATTAACGAAGTATAACTCCAAAGCATAAGGAATAGTTTGCAATCAACTAATTTTCATAAAAGTTTTAGGATTTTTTTTTATCGTTTTATTTAAATAACCCTCGATTGAGGGGTAATGCCCGACATGGTAGGGTAATTGCGCTCAAAAGTTGTGTGGGCTGTTCACACCACTGCAGACTTTTTTGCAACCACTTTACACATATTGTGTTAGACATATAGTGCGCTACTTTTTTTATATTTAAGGTTTTTTGATTTACACCACTTTTTTGAAATTGTAACATTCTCCTTCTTTAATGACATATTAATTAAGGCGAAAACAGGGGAATTTTACCATTTCAAAAAAGTGGTGTCAATCAACAAATTAGAATTTTTAAAAAGTTGCCCACTGGCTTTTCCCCTTCTTCTGGAATTCCACGCGAGCGCCATTACCCGTTATCGCCATGTTGGGTTTTAATGCATTATAATTGGCGTAACAACGCACTACAAAAATAAATAAAAGCATGAAAGTACAGCTAAATGTATATATTTTGTAGACATGAGTAAATTAATATTAGAAAATAAGAGTATATACTTATTTTCAAGGTAGATGTTGTAGAATTTTATAATAAATTATTACTCCGAAACGGTTAAGCCGACGGGCGCGATTGGGTTCGAACCCAGCACCTCCCGTCTACCAGCTTCGAGAGCAGAACCTCTCAGCCACTGGTGGGGCAAAAAAATCCTTACTGGGAACTTGGGATGAAATTCGCTAGGTGCCGGTACCGATCGCGCGTTTTCAATTCTATTCTGTTTAGAGATATTTGGTGAGCGAGATTACCCTTCTGAGCGTCATTACCCTACTTTCCCCTAAATAGTAACATCTATATATATATTTTTTTCTTACGTAGCGCTAAAAAAGGGCTGTATTTGTAGCTTGCTATTTGGCAGCAGCCAAAGCGACGACTCTCAGTGGTAGTTACGGTCCATGTCCCAACCCACTCAGCAAATCAAAATCCAGACAGGATCTCTCTTTTAACGCAAGCCGTTTGAGCAATACATGAATGACAATTGCTATTGGTCCGTTTTACGGTGACGTGAGGAATTCAGCGAATCAGCTTTTTGATCCAAGGTTGTATTTAGACACAGGCAAAAACGTTTTGTTTACATTTCGATAGCGTGATACGTAGCGTCTTTTATAGCGTCTTATTATAGTTTAAATTAATTTAAGCCGTGATTTTCAATACTATAGACAAAATGAAAGGAGAAGAACCACACCTGACACTAACATGCCATTTAAATTTAAACGGAGTCAATTTCCTGTTCGCTTAGCTTCCTTAATGATGATCAACAAGTCACAGCGCCAAACTTTTGATAAATGCATTTTTATTTATTATTTTCAACAAAATTTTCAATTACTCTTTTATGAATTAAAATATTTGTAAATTTCATATGATGCTTGCTCGGATCGCATAGCGGCCCAACTAAAAATATTTTTTATTGTGTTTTCACTAAGGTTTTAAATTAATTCTGTTTCCAATGTACATTTTAATTTACATTTCCAACAAAGTTTTCCATTACATTTTTATACATTAAAAATATTTGTAAATTTAATACGTTGTAATGATTTATGATAGCACTCATTCTGGCTATAGTTGACATAAATAGTGGCGAGCGGTCGAAGCGAGCTTGGATCGTGTAGCGATCCCAATATGAATTGCGTAGCAATTCGTGGGGGTTGGCGAGCGGTAGCGAGCAGGGGGTTGAGCCCCCTAGTATATTATATGTTAGATTAAAGGACTGACTGACTATAAAACGTGATCACTAAAAGTGCGTTTTCAGCTGCAGTATGTGTATTTTTACTTAACTAAATTTTAGTGATTACGTGATGAGATGAGTATAAAGTCTATCGATCATATGCAGAGCTGCACAAAAGAAATCCTAAGCATTTCAGCTTATGGGTGTGAATTCCAAAAGTGTGTTTTTATAACTATGTTAGGCATTTTCCAGCTGCACTATATTTTATTATACTATAAGATGCTTCTAGATAATCTGGAATATAAATAATTCATATGACTGCACAAAAGAAATAGGATATATTGCAACCTATGAATGGCAATTGCTGTGAGTGCCTATTTAGTTGTGTTGCGCATTTTCAAACTGAATTAAATTTTAGTACATTATTCGAAGTGTATAAAACATATAAACACAGGTTTACTCCCAAAAATTCGTATTAACATTTATGGAAGCATTTCCTGAAAATGCTCTTTCAACTGTTTTACGCGTTTTTCAACTGAACCAAATTTTACTGTATCATTCATATTTATAAGGATATTGATATGTTGTAGGCTAATTGAGAAATCCGGCTCTTTGCAAACAGCCTAGGCTCTTTGCAAAGAGCCGGGCTAATTGGAGATCCATCTCCCTTTTTCCAATTAGCCTGATATTTTTCAGGCTTATTGCAAAGAGCCTAGAAAGCGTTAGGCTAATTGGAAAAATACCACTTATTATCCGATCAGGGTGATATTTATAGCTCACAGGCTATCAAAGCTTGAGAGCTTATGTGCCCGCCGATTCTGTATGTACGTGTGTACGTACGTACGTACGTATGTACGTAACACGATAACTCTTGACAGAAATATCCGATATGCTTCAAAAAAATTTTTCTAGGTTCATTCTGATAAGGTGCTTCCCTGATTAGTTTTTGGGGCCCATTGGTTAAGGATAAAGGGGAAAAGGGGGCTAGTTCCCCCCCCCTTAATTTATATAAATGGGTTTTTCATGCAGAAATATTCGATTTGCTCCAAATTTTGTATACCGGTTTATTGTGTTAAGGAGCTTCCCTAATTAGATTTGGAAGCTCATTATTTAAGTATAAAGGGGGAAAGGGGGCTACCCCCATTAATTTAGATAAATCGGTTTTTCATGATGAATTATTCGATTTGCTCCAAATTTGGTATACCGGTTTATTAAGTTAAGGAGCTGCCTTCATTAGATTTGGAGATTCATTAGTTACATATAAAGGGAGGAAAGGGGGGCAATCCCCCCCCCACTGTAATTTAGATAAATGAGTTTTTCATGCAGATATATGCGATTTGCAATAAATTTGGTATACCGGTTAATTATGTTAAGCAGCTTCCCTGACTACATTTGGAAGATCATTATTATGTATAAAGGGGGGAAAGGGGGGCAATTGCCTCTCCCCTTAATTTAGATAAATGCGTTTTTCATGTAGAATTATTCGATTAGCTCAAATTTGGTATACTGGTTTATTATGTTAAGGAGATAGCTTGATTAGATTTGCAGGTTCATTAGTTAAATATAAAGGGAGGAAAGGAGGGGGGCAGCCCCAGCCCCCGCCCCTTAATTTAGGTAAATGGGTTTTTAATGCAAAAATATTCGATTTGCTCCAAATTTGGTATACCGGTTTATTATGTTAAGGAGCTTCCCTGATTAAATTTCGAAGTTCATTAGTTAAGTATAAAGGGAGGAAAGGGGGGCTACCCCCCCTTAATTTAGATAAATGGGTTTTTCATGCAGAGTTATTCGATTTGCTCCAAATTTCGTATACCGGTTTATTATGTTAAGGAGCTGCCTTAGTTAGGTTTGGAGATTTATTGGTTAAGTATAAAGGAGGGACAGGGGCTAGTGTCCCCTCAATTTCGATAAATGGGTTTTTCATACTGAATTATTCGATTTGCTTCAAATTTGATATACCAGTTTATTACGATATGGCTTCCTTCATTTGATTTGGAGGTTCATTGGTTAAGTATAAAAGGGGGGAAAGGGGGGGAATTGCCCCTCCCCTTAATTTAGATAAATGGGTTTTCATACAGAATTATCTGATTTAGTTTAATTTTTTTTCAACCGGATCCGAACTTGAAGGTTCCATTTGAAGTCAACCCGAAAACCGACAACAACCAGGTTTTGGATTGAGTTCAATTAGAACTTTCAGGTTCGGATCGGTTTGCCGGTGGACGGAGATTATTTTGTCTGGCTTGCATCGGGTTATAGTTCTTTGGAATATTTTTGTCGGTTAAGATTTGGTTCGGGACGGGTTTCAGGTTGACTTCGAATGGAATTTTTAGGTCCTGGTAGCGTTGGGTGTCCACGGAAACTAATTTGTCTTGTTCGGATCCGGTTATGGATCTATGGAATATTTTTGTCGGTTATCAGGTTTGGTTCGGGATTTCGGGTTTTTTTCAAATGGAACTCTCAGGTTCGGGTCGGGTTGCATGTAGACTGAAATTATTTTGTCTTGCTCGGATCGGGGTACGGTCTGTTATAATTTATTTTTCTTGTTTGGGTAGGGTTATCCGTTAATAAACCTAATAAAATGAAAATTGCCCAGTTAAACTGATGGCATTAAGCTCACAGGCTATTCACACTAATTGTATATTATAGTCTTATTTAAAAGAATAATGCCCCTCGAAAAATAAATGAAGGTATTAGTCCCCGTTTCCCCCCTTTCTACTTAACCAAATAACCTCCAAATCTAATCAGGGAAGCTACTTAACATAATAAACTGGTATACTAAATTTGAAGCAAATCAGATAATTCTGCATGAAAAAAACATTTTACTAAATTAGGGGGGGGGGGGGGGGTATTAGTTCCCTCATTTCTCTCTTTATGCCGAACCAATGAACTTTCAAATTTAATCAGAAAAGCTCCTTATTAGAATGAACCTAGAAGAAAATTAAACTAAATTAGATAATTCTGCATGAAAACACATTTATCTAAATTACGGGGAGGGGCAATTGCCCCCTTTCCCCCGTTTTATACTTAACCAACGAACCTCCAAATCAAATGAAGGAAGCCATATCGTAATAAACTGGTATATCAAATTTGAAGCAAATCGAATAATTCTGTATGAAAAACCCTTTTATCTAAATTAAGGGGACACTAGCCCCTGTCCCTACTTTATACTTAACCAATAAATCTCCAAATCTAATCAAGGCAGCTCCTTAACATATTAAACCTGTATACGAAATTTAGAGCAAATCGAATAACTCTGCATGAAAAACCCATTTATCTAAATTAAGTGGGGTCTAGCCCCCCTTTCCTCCCTTTATACTTAAATAATGAACCTTCAAATCTAATCAGGGAAGCTCCTTAACATAATAAACCGGTATACCAAATTTGGAGCAAATCGAATAATTTTGCATTAAAAACCCATTCACCTAAATTAAGGGGGGGCAACCCCCCTTTCCACTCTTTATACTTAACTAATGAACCTCCAAATGTAATCAATCCATCTCCTTAACATAATAAATCAGTATACCAAATTTGAACTAATCGAATAATTCTACATGAAAAACGCATTTATCTAAATTAAGGGGAGAGACAATTGCCCCCCTTTCCCCCCTTTATACATAATAATGATCTTCCAAATGTAATCAGGGAAGCTGCTTAACATAATTAACCGGTATACCAAATTTATAGCAAATCGCATATTTCTGCTTGAAAAACACATTTATCTAAATTATAGGGGGGGGGGGGGATAGCCCCCTTTCCTCCCTTTATATGTAACTAATGAACCTCCAAATCTAATCAAGGCAGCTCCTTAACATAATAAACCGGTATACCAAATTTTTGCCAAATCGAATAATTCATTATGAAAAACCGATTTATAAATTAAGGGGGGTAGCCCCCTTTCCCCCCTTTATACTTAAATAATGAGCTTCCAAATGTAATCAGGGAAGCTCCTTAACACAGTAAACCGGTATACCAAATTTGTTGCAAATCGAATATTTCTGCTTGAAAAACCCATTTATATAAATTAAGGGAAGGGCGGGACTAGCCCCCCTTTTCCCACTTTATCCTTAACCAATGAACCCCCAAAACTAATCAGGGAAGCACCTTATCATAATGAACCTAGAAAAAAAAATTTGAAGCAAATCGGATATTTCTGTCAAGAGTTATCGCGTTACGTACATACGTACGAACGTACGCACACACGTACATACAGAATCGGCGGACACATAAGCTCTCAGGTTTTGATAGTCTGTGAGCTAAAAATATCACCCTGATCGGATAATAAGTGGTCATTTTTCAATTAGCCTAAAGCTTTCTAGGCTCTTTGCAATAAGCCTGAAAAATATCAGGCTAATTGGAAAAAGGGAGATAGATTCTGCAATTAGCCCGGCTCTTTGCAAAGAGCCTAGGCTGTTTGCAAAGAGCCGGATTTCTCAATTAACCTACGACAGATACATTATCTTCTATATATGGCAATTCCCTGTAAAACATTTTTTTAATGCTTTTTCCAGCAGATTTAATATTTAGTTTCACTATCTGGTTTCAAATAATGTTGAAAAATGTTTCATGATCAATAACCGATGCACGAGTTTTCGTTCTTGTTTTTTTCCCCTTGAAACGTTAGCTAAGAGTTTTTTTTAATAAACTTCTATCGTTTATTGACTCCCTGAGTGAAGGTTTTAAGGCGGTTCTCAAATCCCCTGCTCAACAACGCAAAACTATCTGACACATTTTCTGACCCATTGTTAAACGTAAAAGCATAAAATTGTAAGGCCTAACTTTTGAAGCGATTTGAAATCGAAATGAAGTTTCTATTTTTTGATAAATAAATTACTTATCGACGTATAAGCCATTGTAATCGCGTGACGACTGGTTTTTCTCCTGTGTCTGGATCTCGCGTGCGGAAATTCGGTTCAAAACGCTCAGTTTGACAGTATTTTCAGAAAGATCTTTTTCGTTTACCAAAAAATGTTATACGACTTTCGATAACATAATTTCTGAATAACATCACCTGCCCATTTCATTCGTTTCCGAACGAAAATAAATTTAAAAATGTGTCAAAAATTAACCCTTTGGATTTGAGAACAGCCTTAAACATATTTATATCAACAATCTCCCTAAAAATCACAATCATTTAAAGAAATCTTCGAAAGCTCAATGTAAGGTTTCGACACATTTTTATTAAATTTGTTTGAATTTCTTTTCGAGATGAACATTGCAACAGACATAAGAGATACAACGATCGTGCCCTGAATATTTTTAAATATTCCTTTAAATACATAAAATTAGCAATTTATGATCTTTCCCTATGGTTTCTTTTGTGGTTGAACATTAATTTTTTTTTTTAATATTAAAGCTTGTAAGTATTTAATTTAAGTGTGTGGTGAATAAGGGGACGGGGATGGGGAGTATAAATTTATACAAAAGGACTTCGAGACTTTTGCACCCCCCCCCCCCCCCCTAGTCTTCGAGCCCAAGTTACGCCTATGGCTCTGGTTAAGGCTGCTAGTCACTCAGCTTCCGAATACCCCTCGGTAATGTTAAGTCTGTGGACTTTTGATGTATTCTTATATTTAAAATATCTCATTGGGGAATTAATATTTTTAACTTCTTTTTTCAGTGTTCTTTTTTTAAAGGATGTCACTTGTTTTTCTTAGTTGTCAGAATATTTCTAAAACCTATGCTTAATTTAATATTTTATTTTTTATTAACTGACGAAGTGGGAGTAAAATTTTAACACTTCACATAAAACCCAAGATACCATTTTAAGACAGGCTGTCAGTGCAACTACGTTCGTCCGGAACGATGTCCTTCATAAGGATCTCAATATTCAACCAATCTCGCAAGTTATTAAAGAACTTGCACAAAATTTTCATAGAGATCATATCCTTATAACCAACGATGCGTTGCGGTCAATAAAAAACTTATAGTATTAACAATGCTGCTGGTAAAAAAAGACCGCTGGCAATCCTTATAAATAGTCGAGATGACGGTTTTGCCCCACCTTCTAAACGAAGACGGCAAGAGCCACCTAAAATGCATCGTTGCGGTTTTTCAAAATTCCAACCTTGTTTAATTTTTCCCAGTCTAATTTAAACTCTATTCTCACTTTTATGATTTTATTTACTCGACATCGTTCCTGGCTATGCATTTGACACTAGAAATCATGCACGTTCTATAAAAAATCTTATGCTTTTTAACGATTTTGGATTTTTTTCCTTCCAAAATTGATTTTTTCTCAATAAATCTCTATTCTATGGTTTTTCTTAACCCTATTTTATTTTTTCTATTCTATTTATATTTTACTTGAAAAAAATAAAAAATAAAAAAATGTATGATTCTGGGGCCTTTTCTTTTCCCCCTTTCCCCCACCCCTGGCTTACTTTCGACCATCCCAATGCTCAGAAATTTTTATACAAATATCCACCTCCCTCATGCTTAACATCTCTATGCATAAATATACAGGGTAAGTCAAAATGAATATAGCTGTTACAAACGGCTATAACTATTTAATGGAAAATAATTTATCGATAAGATTAACACAGAATGTGGACGGAACTTCAAGATTTTGTATACATATGTCATAGATGTTCTATGCGACATCCCTTGGTCACACGGACAACATCTAGGCGGTAGTCCATTTCACGCCATACATTCTGAAGCATTTGTTCAGTCACCGACACAAGTGCATTATAAATGCGTACTTTGAGTTCTTGAATTATTTTGGGCATGGGAAGCACAAAATCGCAGGGTGTCAGGTCTGGAGATCTTAGTGGCCAAGAGCAGAAGATATCGTTAGCATCTCCACTTCGATCGATCCAACGCTTTGGAAGATGTTGGTTTAAAAGTGTGCGTACCTCCGAACTCCAGTGTGGGGGTGCTCCATCTTGCTGCACTGTGATAACAGAATGACATTTGTTAAATTCTAACACGCATAATGCTTTCTGCACGGGACTCGCCATTTTTACTAATGAGACGCCTGCAATGAACAGGTTTATTGTCGTTGCGAAGTTTCAACTCGCGCATGCGTAGGCTTCCGCTTCAATGCACCTGCGCCTTACGTAAAGAAATTTTGAAGTTCCGTCTACATTCTGTGTTAATCTTATTGATAAATTCTTTTCCATTAAATAGTTATAGCCGTTTGTAATCGCTATTAGTAATGGGCGATTCTCGAGAATTCGACAATCGAGAAAAATCGTCACCGTAAAAAATCACAATCGATACAGCCATCGATTAATTCCTAGAATCTACAATCGAGATGTTTTACAATCGATTATAACGAGAAAAGCTAAAAACAGTTATTGGACAACTTAGCTATTTTCTGGCCGACAATTTCATAGTAGTGATAGGGCTTAGTGATGGGCGATTCTCGAAAATTTACCAATCGAAAAAAATCGTTATCGTAAAATACACAATCGATACAGTCATTGATTATTTTCGAGAATCTACTAAGGATATGTTCTAGAATCGATTATTGAAATCATTGTTTTTACATATATATAAGGCAGATTTTATTAAATATAGGGTAACTGAAAACAGATGGAAAAAAAAAACAACAAACCAAAGGGAGGCTATAAAGGAGCCATAAGACTGGAAAAGTCTTGTAAGGGTGCCCCCCTGGTTGAAAAAAGCTGAAAAAACGCGAGTAGCTATGAAGCGGTAAGGGGAGTTTAAGTATCAAAAATTAGAATTTTTTGGCAATTAGCACCAAAATGGCCAAAGAAATAAGAATCAAAAGCACCCCCTAGTGGCAAAAACATGAACTAAAGGATGATAAAAGGGATCAAAATTTATTGATTTTTCTACGTCATTTGAGATTGGATTTTTAATTTCCCCATTTCTAGAAAGACTTCGACTGGAATACATTAAACGAACCCCCGCGGGGAGCAAAGTAGGGGGCAGGGGCAAGGAAAGTGCATAATATGAATAAGTGGTCACAGGACTTTACAACGATATGTCACATGAGGGGTGTCGGCTAAATTTAGAAAAGTGCCTCCGCGCGGGGGCAAAGTAAGGGGAGGGGCGCGGGCGATATATAAAATGAAATAGTAGTCACAGAGCTTTCCAGTGATATATCACATGAGGGGTATCATCAAAAGATAGAAAAGAGTCCCAACTCCCAGGATTCCAATTATCGTGCCCCCCGAAATATACCCTGCCCATCCTTCTCTTTGAAATTTTCATATATTAAAAATTATTTATCGGAGGGCTCCATAAAAAAATCCGATCTAAAATGTTTAAAAACGCTACGATTTCATAAAAGTTCGAAAAGTGCCTCTCTCGGGGCGCCAAAATAGGGAGGGAAGAAGAAAGGTTCATAATATGAAAGGGTAACTTTCCGATGATAACCGAAAACTTTCCGATGATATATCAAATGACTGGTCCAAAAAAAGTTTGAAATCTACCCCTCCCACGTGGGTTCTCTCTTTTATCCCAGAATATACCCGAAAATCACGCAGCCCCACTTTTCACCCACAACACCCCCCACGCAGCCACCAAAATTTTATATTTAATAAATAATATTTATCGGAGAGCTCCATTAAAAAACCTCATTTAATGATATTTATTGTAGAAATCTCTACAATTAAAAAAAAATCACTCCCGCACCGCTCCCCCCCCCGCCCCCTTCCGGAATTCAAGTCTGGGAGGAGAAAGGTTCATAATATGAAAGAGTGGTGAAAGGACTTTCCGATGATATGTCAAGGAGAGGTTTGGTAAAAGTTTGAAAATTACCCGCCCCCCCCCCTTTGTCCACTCTCGCCCCCCCCAGAATTCACTCACCTTCCTCTTTGAACTTTTTATATTTAATAAATAGTATTTATCTGAGTCTCCAGGTATGGGGGAGCTTGGCAGAGCTAAAATAAGAGAAACATTGAAAATTCGGGGCAAAATGACACTAAATTTAACAGTAAAGTTTGAAACTAGGACTATATAGAACTGAATACATAAACACTATGCTTCATAACCCCCATCGGTTAATAGCAATAAAAAGATAAGTGCCAGTTAAACTGATGGCATTGAGCTCACAGGTTATCCACACTAATTGTATATTATACTCTTATTTCAAAGAATAATGTCCCTCAAAAAATAAATGAAGGGAAATATACCCCGTTTGCCCCTTTTATACTTAACCAATGAACCTCCAAATCAAATCAGGGAAACTCCTTAACTATAATAAATCAGTATATCAAATTTGAAGCAAATCAGATAATTCTGCATGAAAAAAAGAAACATATCGCTAAATTAAGGGAGGTCTAACCCCTTTAACCCTTTTATACTTAAATAATGAACCTCCAAATCTAATCAGGAAAGCTCCTTATCAGAACGAACATAGAAAAAAAATAAATTAAAGTAAATTGAATAATTCTCCATGAAAATCCATTTATCTAAATTAAGGGGAGGGGACTTGCCCCCTTTTCGCCCTTGTATACTTAACCAATGAACCTCCAAATCTAATGAAGGAAGCGCCATATCGGAATAAATCGGTATATTAAATTTGAAGCAAATCGAATAATTCTGCATGAAAAACCCTTTTATCTAAATTAAGGGGGAGACCAGCCCCTCCCCTTTATACTTAACCCATAAACCTCCAAATCTAATCAAGGCAGCTTCTTAACATAATAAACCGGTATCCCAAATTTGGAGCAAATCGAATAATTCTGCATGAAAAACCCATTTATCTACATTAAGGAGGGGGTCTACCCCCCTTTTCCCCCTTTATACTTAAGTAATGAACCTCCAAGTTTAATCAGGGAAGCTCCTTAACATAATAAACCGGTATACCAAATTTTGAACAAATCGAGTAATTCTGCATGAAAAACCCATTTATCTAAATTAAGCGGGGGACCAGCCCCCCCTTCTCCCTCTTTATCCTTAACCAATGAACTTCCAAGTTTAATCAGGGAAGCTCCTTAACATGATAAACCGGTATACCAAATTTGGAGCAAATCGAATAATTCTGCATGAAAAGCCCATTTATATAAATTAAGGGGGACCAGCCCCCTTCTCCCCCTTTATACTTAAACCGTAAACAACCAAATCTAATCAAGGCAACTTCTTAACATAATAAACCGGTATACCAAATTTGGAGCAAATCGACTAATTCTGCATGAAAAACCCATTTATCTAAATTAAGGAGGTGGTCTACCACCCCCCTTTCTCCTCTTTATACTTAACTAATGAACTTCCAAGTTTAATCAGGGAAGCTCCTTAACATAATAAACCGGTATACCAAATTAGGAACAAATCGAATAATTCTGGATGAAAAACCCATTTATCTAAATTAAGAGGGGGGCGGCAGCCCCCCTTCTCCCCCTTTATCCTTAACCAATGAACTTCCAAGTTTAATCAGGGAAGCTCCTTAACATAATAAACCGGTATAAACCGGAGCAAATCGAATAATTCTGCATGAAAAGCAGATTTAACTAAAATAAGTGGGGGGGTCCAGCCCCCTTCTCCCATTTTATACTTAACCCGTAAACCTCCAAATCTAATCAAGGCAACTTCTTAACATAATGAACCGGTATACCAAATCTGGAGCAAATCTAATAATTCTGCATGAAAAACCCATTTATCTAAATTAAGGAGGGGGTCTACCCCCCTTTCCCCCCTTCATACTTAACTAATGAACCTTCAAGTTTAATCAGGGAAGCTCCTTAACATAATAAACCGGTATACGAAATTTGGAGCAAATCGAATAATTCTGCATGAAAAACGTATTTATCTAATTTAAGGAGGGGGGGGCAGCCCCCCTTCTCTCCCTTTATCCTTAACCAATGAACCGTCAAAACTAATCAGCGGAAAGCCTTATCAGAATGAACATAAAAAAAATTGAAGCAAATCGTACATTTTAATCAAGAGTTATCGGGTACGTACGTACATACGTACGTACGTACATGCATACACACAGAACCGACGGGTACATTAGCTCTCAGGCTTAGATAGCCTGTGAGCTAAAAAGAGATTGGATAAGCAGATGGACTCCTTTGAGAAATTATGACTTAAACCAGAAATGCGGTAAGTTTGACTAAAAGCTTCATTTCCATCTCTCATTCCGGCAAATCTCATCTCGATGATTTTTCCAGCATTTCGACGCTTCCAGATGGGAAACTGCTCGATGGTTGTTTCTCTCGCGGTTTTAAACCTTTCGGAATGGGAAGTCTCTCGAGAGTTTCTCTCGCCCTTTTCAACCTTTCCCGATGGGAAGCCTCTCGCTGGTTTCTCTCGTCCTTTTCGAAATCTCCCAACGAAAAACCTTTCGAGGATTTCTCTCGCGCTTTTCAACATTTCGCTATGAGAAGCTTTTCGAGGATTTCTCTCGTCCTCGGCAGAGAAGAAAAGTAAGAAAATTTATCAAGAGTACCAAGGGATGAGATAGAGAAAGAGGCATGACAATGAGCTGTGAAATGAAGCCCTAATTTTCAAAGTTTCTCTTATTTTAGCCCTACCAAGATGTCACATACCTGGAGCCTTCCGATAAAAATTATTTATTAAATATAAAAATTTCAAAGAGGAAGGTGGTTCGGGTGATTTCGAGGAAGGAGGACGTGAGAGTGGAATCATGCGGGGTACAATTTTAAAAAAATTACCGAACCCTTCCTGTGGCATATAATCGAAAAGCCTTTTGACCACTCTTTCATATTATGAACCTTTCTTCGCCCAAAGGGGGATGGGGAAGGGGCGAACGAATTTTTAAAACCGTAACCGATTTCTATAATAAATTTAAATAATACTTTAGATGTGGGTTTTTTATGCAGTCTTCCGGTAAATATTATTTATTGAACATAAAAATTTTAAAGTGGCGGCTGTGTGAATTCCGGGGCGAAAGAGTGGGCTCACGGGGGGTGGGAGGGGGGAGCAATTTTCAAACTTTTTTTGGACCAGTCATGTGATATGTCATCGGTAAGCTCTCGGATGACTCTTTCATATTATGAGACTTTCTTCCTCCCCTCCCCAATTTGGCTCCCACTGCAAGGGTAGATTTTTCCGTTTTTATAATTTTAGATCAGATTTTTTTATGGAGCCCTCCGCTAAATATTATTTATAATATATGAAATTTCAGGACACTTTTCCAAATTTAGCCAAGACCCCTCATGTGACATATCGTTGGAAAGGTTTGTGACTACTTATTGATGCTATGCACTTCCGGTGGCCGACCCCCCCCCCCCGGAGGACACTTTTCTAAATTTAGTCATTACCCCTCTTGTGAGATATCGTTGAAAAGGTCTGTGACTACTTATTGATGTTATACACTTCCGGTGACAGTCCCCCCCCACTCTTTGTCCCCCCCGGGGACACTTTTTCAAATTTAGTCAAGACCCCTCGTGTGAGATATCGTTGGAAAGGTCTGTGACTACATATTGATGTTAAGTACCTACGGTGTCCCCATCACCATTTTGCCCCCCCCCCCGGGGCACTTTTCCAAATTTAGCCAAGACCCCACATGTGAGATATCGTTGGAAAGATCTGTGACTATTTATTGATGTTATGCACCTCCGGTGACAGTCTCCCCCAATTTGCCCCTCCCGGGGGACACTTTTTCAAATTTAGCCAAGACCCCTCATGTGAGATATCGTTGGAAAGGTCTGTGACTACTTATTGATGTAATGCGCCTCCGGTGAGCGCCCCCCCCCCCCTTTTCCCTCACGGGGTGTTTTTCTAAATTTAGCCGGGACCCCTCATGTGACATATTGTTGGAAAGGCTTATGACCACTTACTCATGTTATCCACCTCCCGCACCCCTCCCCACTTTGCCCCCACGGGGAGGGCTTTTTTATAAATTCAAATCCAGACTTCTCATGTGACATATGGTTGGAAAGGCCTAAAGACCTGTGACGACTTAATCATATTATGCAGCTGCTGTGTCCCTCCGCTCGCTTTGACCCTTCCCCCAAGAGATCTGGTCCGAGGTTCATTCGTTTCGATATTATATTTTTTACAAGATTTTGTAGTGCGTGCATACCACACCCGCCTGCTATCATATATCAGTGCCGTATATAGCGGGTAACCTCTTCGTGATTTCATATTACAAGATTACGTATAAATTAGGGGCCCCGATTAAAGGAGGGGCCCGCTAGCGGTCGAAGTCACCTAGTCTTTATTAACATCGACGGATTTCAGTTCACTCGCAGACGATTCTTTATAAATGTATGACGTATATAATACATAATATATGATTTATAAAAGAAATTTGCAAACTGTAGTCATCGAGAAAAAATTTACACAATCGAAAATTATCGAGATGTCCATACAATCGAGAAAATCGAGAAAAACATCTCGTTATCGCCCATCACTAATCGCTATATTCATTTTGACTTACCCTGCATTATTGATTACTGTCGAACGAAGGTAAACTAGAGCAATACGACTCTAGTAGGAACTTCATCATTAACTGCATTGATTTGATTCACATAAAATTGAGCGTAGATTTTAGAAATATTTTGAAAACTAAGGTAAAAAGAGGCATCCTTTTAACACAGAAAAAATAAGATGTTAATTTCCTGGGGAGATATTTTGAATATAAAAATGCATCAAACGCCATTACCGAGGGGAATTCGGAAGCTGAGTGACTAGCACAATTTTATGTGAAGTGTTAAAATTTTTCTTCCAGTTCGTCCGTTTTTAAAAAATAAAATATTAAATTAAGCATAGATTTTAGAAATATTTTGACAACTAAGAGAAAAAGTGACATATCTTAAGAAGAGAACACTGAAAAAAGAAGTTAAAAATGTTAATTCCCTAGGGCAGGGATGGCGAACCTTTTTCAGTTTGTGCGCCAAAAGTTTCAAAATTACTATGTAGCAACATTCTAACGTGCCAGAAACATTTTAACTTAGATAAAATCCAATAATTAATTTCTATAGAATTTTTACTTGAATATTTTTACACTTATACTGAAATCGGTTCCTAATTTTTTTTTATTATACTGTATTTCCTCAATGATATAGCCATATCGCATCGAATTCCGTGTTATTAAACTGTAAATGAGTTTTTCTTTTGTTGTATACTTCCGAAACAGATCATTTTTTAGTTTTTCACGTAAAAGCAGGTACATAAAAGCAGGTTCAATAGGTACATAATTATTTATGCTAACATAAACAGTTAAAATTCAATTTTTAAAATTGAAACCTAAATATAATAAAATCTAACATAACTTAAAACCTTATAAAATAAAATCTAATCTAAAGTAGAAGCGTGTTAATTAGGTATATTACTCTGCAAACTATCTCGCAAAATTCAATTTTCAAAAATAAAACCTTTGAAATTTGATAGAGAAGCAAAATGATTTAAAAATTTGGCGAAAAAATTCCGCTACAGGGCGCTTTCATTGAGATTTATAATACCTTAATTTATTCAAAAGTAACGGATTGTTTTAAAGCAAATTATATACCTGTTAACACAAAACTATACTTTTTGTAAAAAAATAAAATAAAAATAAAAATGGATTATTCTCCATAAACTGAAAATCATCTATAAGTCTTTTCGCGTGCCAGAGAAGTTTTCTTACGTACCAAGTTCGGCACGCGTGTCATAGGTTCGCCATTCCTGCCCTAGGGAGATTTTTAAATATAAGAGGCCCCTTATCACTAAGATTTGAGATTTCCTTCTCCAATATTAAACCAACGGCGATGGAATGCATTCGTATTTATCAAATAACTCGACAGCAAATTAATATTTTTAACTCATTTTTTCTGCGTGCGCTTCTTAAAAGTTGTCGCTTTCTGTTTTAGTTGACGAAATAATTTTAAAATGTATAATTTTTTAATTTAGTGCTAAAGTCTTATGATGTAAGAGAAATGTGATTAATATTAATTAACTTCAAAACTATTTGCAGTTTTAAAAATTTGAAAATTAGATAAGAAAGCGTTTGTGCTCATCTATTCATACAAACAAATAAAATTCATGTAAGTTTATTCAAACTCCATATATTTGATAAATATTAAAAATTTTCCTTCCCCCCTCCAAGCCATCAAGAGGCTACTTCAGTAACGCCAAACTTCCCGCAAGGTATACCATCACCCACTTGCATGAGTAGTTTGTTGTGAAACTGGTGGCAAGACTGTCATTAATTCGCGAAAGTGACGAAAGCAAAAAATCCCTCTGTTGAGAGAATAGACAATCAGCACTTACGCAGAAATTGCAGAAATTTTATTCGGTTCGCACCGCTTTTTCTAAATGCTATACTTATCAAATACCCCCAAATAGGCTCGTATTGCTAAATACAAATGTTACCTTAACTTGTTTATGGTGATGAAAACGATGCATGCGCCTTCTGACGGTGTGTTCGCATCAATAGACCTGATCGGGTCTATGAACCCCTCCGAAGGGGGTTAAACTTATAGTGTAACAGTTGTAAACAGATAGTGGGGCGTGGAAAGATTACTACTTTGCCGTAAGCTTGCAGTATTTTTGATTACTTGTTTGCACTTAATTTGCAATAAATTTGATACAACATGAATTTAACTTGCACGACAAGTTAGCTGCAAGTTCAAAGTGTGGTGACTTCGGCGTTTGCGTTATGTGGCTGCAGTCTTGTTATGAACTTTAAAAATATCTACTTGTTCTTATCTAGGTGGTGACGTCACTGATAAGGAATCACGTGATTTCACTATCATCCAATCACACGGCAGGAAGTATTTACGTGACATCTTATCTCCCTGATAACATTTTGCCATTTCATTCCAGGTCGTTGTGTGAGACGCACGACTTTTGAGTTAGCTGGTGCTTTAGGTAAGTGTTGAATATTTTATGATTTTAAATAAGTTAGATGTTAGGATTTCAGTGTTTTAAAATTAAATTGTTATAGTATGTAATTATTTATTAAAAATAATAATGGAACTACTCAACGAAAATTTGAAATAATAAACTAACAGAGTAAAAAATTAAAGTTCTGCAGGTATATTTCATGAAACTAATTTGAATTGAAAATTGTAAAAGGTTTATCATAGAAAATCAGCAAAAGAAATTTTTAAGTCGGAATATTGTTAACTCTAGTTAGCAAAGAAATATTTCAAGTTCTTATATTGCAAACTAATGTGAAATAGTGAGAATTTAATTAATTTAAATATAACATTGTGGTGATTTTTACATATGTCTGAAAATGCATAAGTGAGTTTTCGCGGGAAATGAACAAACTTTGCAAATTTTCATTCGAACTCTATGTTAAATGAGTTTCTGAATCTAAGTTTATTTTTTCAAAAATGTTTGTCTACTTCAAGTTACAACAAAGTCTATTTGATAGTCACTTATTTTTCGATCATGTCATCGGTTTAGTTTCAGCACTTGTGCTGAAATAAAGGGTTAATACTATAAATAATCGATTGGTGTGGTAAGAAGTTGGTTGGTTGGTTAGGTGATGAATAAACATGTGGTTGGCATGATAAACAATTGAATGGTAGGATGAATTCATCCATGAGTTAAAACAGAAATCGATCAAATTTTACAAGCGTTCAACCTAATAATATTTTTCTTAACGTAATTGTTTTTCTTAAGTTTTTTTTTATTTACTTCATTTTTTTTAAACTTATTTTTTTCTTCTTATCTTAAATTTTTTTTAAACTTAATTTTCTCAAAAACTTTGTTTTGTTAACTAAGATATATTTTTAAATTAGTTCTCATGAATTATCCAAGGACTGTCATCGTCCTTTCTTTCATACATGTGTTTAAACCGTGCATTTACCAAAAACATTTAAGAAATCAAACAAATCTTCTAATAAACCAAGGATTATCATCATTCTTTTTTAGAAGCAAATGTTCAATTCCTATATTTTTCAAAAACTTTAGGACTTTCATCGTTCTTTCTTCCAAGCATGAGTTCAACTCCGGCGATTTTTATGAGCTTTAAAGAAATGAAACAAACCTTCTTAGAAAACAAGGACTCTCAAATTTTGGCTACCAAAACGTTATTTGTATCATTCAATGGTTATTTTTATTTGTTAGCTTGAGAATACAAAATTTTTGTTAAGTTGTAAATATTCAAAAGCTTTTTGAAAACTTGAGAAAAATCTTTTAACCAAGTTAATATATTTTTGTTCATTTGTAAAATTTTTCTGTTAATAATTCAAATTCTTCTTTTATATCTATTTATTTATTTTGTCTTATATATATATATATTTTTTCTCGTTCATCTCTTAACTTCGAGTTTGTTGTTATTTTAAATGATGTTTAAATTTTCCTTCAATGTATATTTAAATTGCTTTAGTATTTTAAGAAGACATTGCTTTTGTGGGATGTGTACATAACAGTTGATAACTAATAGTATGTTAGATAACTCTGAAAATGAGGAGGTCAAGTTGTTTAAAAAAATTTCTGTCAAATAGTAAAAAAAATTTTTTTGTCAAATAGCAAAGTTAAGTTGAGTATAAGGGGTAAATTGGGTAGAACCAAGATTTTAAAATGGTGGTCTTTAAGTTTGATATGTAAAAGTAACATGATAAACAGCGATATCCGTGATTTTCTTCTAACCTTGCGTAAATATGAGTTAGCTTTCTTTAGAACGACCCTCACGAATGCCATCGCTCCTCGATTTCAAATCCCTCATGTGGATAATCGATTGCCGAAAATAGCATAGCTCCTAAAATCATTAAGTCTTGCCATATATTGAAATGCCTGGGCCTAAATTTGTAGGTTCAAATCCTGGTGGATCGAGACAAATTGAGCGTGTAATGTTTTCAGGGATTTTCCTTACATGAAATCGATTTCTTCAAAGAAAATTTACTTATCTTTAAAAATCCTTTTTTAATGTGATGTGCTACATTTTCTTCAGAAAGTTCGATGAAACATTTAGAATGAAAAAATAATTAAATCTCCTGCATTTCCCGATTGTCACTCATATGCTCAAGCGATATAGCGCACCAGGATAAAACATCAGAGTTTTAAAATCATTAAGTATATCAGATTGCTTCAACTTTTTACACTTTACATCACATAGAGTAATTTTTCATTGCACACACACACACGCGCACACGAGAGGTAAACGAGAGTGTTGTCTTAGGTAAACGAGAGTGTTGATATATATTAGCTAAGTTCAAATTTTCGTTTCAACACTCCTCATGGTAGAAGAATATGAACTCTTGATGCAATCTACGATTCGGATAATCGTGTTCACCTCGAAAATAAAAGCTATCCATTTCAAACTCACATACTTGAACTAAATTAATGAGGATTTTCGCTTTCATAAAAAAATGAATTTATTTCTAAAATCATACTATGAGATCTAAAATAATATAAAGATAAATCAATTATTATAAAAATCAATTAATATTCTAATTACATTTAGCTTTTGGTGGCTTTAACAATCTAAGTACTAATTAAAAATAAACATCTCTAACAATTCTAGAAAATAACATTTACATTTCAAGAAAGGTAAGAAAGACAGGATTACAGAAGGTGAGGATAAGAGGTAAGGCAATTCTGTCGAAACACGATAAGAAGATTGTGATACCCGTTAAACTAGGAAATGTTATCGTTCACTGATATCGAATCACATGGTTCTGCTATTCACCAATCGCACGATATGACGATAACACGTTATATTATTAACTGATAAGAAATCCACCATCTTTTTTTTCTTATTTCACGTTGAACGTGGGATGAATGCAGACGCATTTAAATCAAGCTGTTTAAGGTATGTTTAATTTTTCTCTTTATATGTAAAACGTAAAAATAATGCTTCCACTTACATAATACGTGAAGGGAGGAATTTGAAAGGTAATATATTTCGCTTTATTTGGTGGCAACACCCTATGCTAAAATATCTCTTCCTCGAAAGGTATGTAACATGTGTTTCATGTATTTCAAAAGTAGTATTGGCAACGGTTTGGAAATGAACGGAAGTGAGTTCAGTTGTGTTGCTATTCGATGATGCTTACAACGTGCAAGCATGTGGTATTTTAGATAGTAAAGATAAGTTACTATTATGAAGTCTGAATCTTATTTATATTTATCAATTAACATAAAACATGGCGTAGTCGCAATTATGTCTGACTTTCACAGTTAATTATATGTGTACATTGTTAGAAGCATCTGACTGAAGATGGAGTTTTGTCGTCCACCACAAGGCCTAAGTTTTGATGGAAATGTCGCAGAAAATTGGCGTCGTTTCAAACAATTGTTTGAAATCTGGTTGAAAGCGTCAGGTAATAATTCAAAAGATCCGGATGTTAAGCTTGCTTTATTTTTAAGTGCTGCAGGTGAGGAAGCAGTAGAAGTTTACAATACTCTGCCGTTAACCGGCGAAGAACAGCAGAAATATGAAGCTGTAATTAAGCAATTTGAAATTTATACGACGCCCAAAAAAAACATTGTAGTCGAGAGATTTATTTTCAACAATAGGAAGCAGCAAGAAACGGAACCTTTTGATGCTTTTGTGACGGATTTAAAGAAATTGGTAAAATCGTGCGAGTTCGGAGACCAGTCTGAGTCTGTTGTTAGAGATCGAATTGTTCTAGGAGTGGCTGATGTAAATCTCCAAGAAAGGATGCTTCGAGAGACTGATCTAAGTTTATCGAAAGCCATTGAGATAGGAAAAGCAGCGGAATTAAGTAAGCAAAGAACCCAAACTGTGCAGGGTCAAAGTGTCGATAGCTTACGCGGAAGTACTTCGAAACCAAGTTGGAGACCAAGAAAATTTCCAAAAGATAATGTTAGAGGGGACTCCGAATGTCCTAGTGGTGAATATATATTCTGCAAGGAGTGCAATCGAAAACATCGTAGGAATCAGTGCCCAGCGTATGGAAAAAAATGCTTTAAATGCAATCGATTTAATCATTTTGCCAACGCCTGTAAATTCAAGCCTGTTCAGGAAGTGAAACTTAATACCGAGGCCAGTGACTCAGAAGATTTTTTCGTGGACTCTGTGTCAAGGGTGAGGTCAATCCATTCGGCAACCACTCTAAGAGAATGGACAAAAACTGTGCTGATCAATGGAATATCTGTGACATTCAAAGTGGACACTGGAACAGAAGTAAACATTCTACCCTTAAGTGTTTTTAAAAAAGTATCCTCAGAGAGTGAGTTAAAAAAGTGTAACGTTATTTTGGAAGCCTTTGGAGGTTCCAAACTTAAACCTCTTGGGTCTGCATCATTATCTTGCATTGCCGATGGTGTAGATCATATCATAGAATTTCTGGTTTTGTCAAACAATGTACGACCATTGTTAGGTCTGGACACATGTGTCAAATTTAAGTTAGTTCACTTTCTGAATAATGTAGAAATGACGAATAAAGGTAAGTTAGATTCTTATATCAATGTATCAATTCCTAAAGAGCAGTTTATTCAAAATTATTTAGAGGTATTTGAAGGTGTAGGAAAATTTAATGGAACTTGTACAATAACTTTAAAAGATCAGGAAAACCCTGTTGTCAGACCACCACGTAGGGTACCTTTAAGCTTAAGATCTAAACTTGAAATAAAATTAAAAGATCTAGAAAGTCAAGGTATCATTGCGAAAGTAGATAAGCCTACAAGTTGGGTTAGTAACCTTGTAATTATTGAAAAAGCTAATGGTACATTAAGAATTTGCCTTGATCCTCAGGATCTTAATAAAGCAATTAAACGGGAGCACGTATTAATTCCTACAATTGAAGAAATTTTACCCAAATTATGTAATAAATCTGTGTATTCTGTCCTAGATCTTAAGGATGGATTCTTTCAAATTGTTTTAGATGAAAGAAGCAGTGATTTGTGTACATTTAGGTGTACCCCCTTTAGGTGTACCCCCCTTTATAACACCCCTTTGGGTGTTATAAGTTTCTTAGGTTGCCAATGGGAATATCATGTGCCCCTGAAATTTTTCAAAAACGTAACCAGGAAAATTTTGGAGATATACCGGGTGTATTAGTTTATTTTGATGATCTTCTCATTGCAGCTAGTTCAGTGGAAGAACATGATGAAATTTTGTCCAAAGTGATTGACCGGGCTAAAGCTCTTAACATTAAGTTTAATAAAGACAAATTTCAATATAGGGTTACCGAGGTTAAGTATTTGGGTCATTTGTTTAATGCTTCAGGTATGCGGCCTGATCCTGACCGTGTTAAAGCTATTGCTGAATTAAAAGAACCAAGAAATAAACTTGAATTGCAGCGTGTCTTAGGGATGCTCAATTATCTGAGAAGGTTTGTACCAAAATTTTCTGATAAAACTGCTCCACTAAGAGAGCTTTTGAAACAAAATGTTGAGTGGCAATGGTTAGAGTTGCACACTAAAGCATTTATAAACTTAAAAAACTTGATTTCCAGTGCGCCTGTGTTAGGAATATTTGATAGTAATAAACCGATAACTATTCAAGCTGATAGTTCAAAAGATGGATTAGGATGTTGTTTGTTACAAAATGGTCAACCTATAGCATTTTCCTCTCGTAGTTTAACAAATGCTGAAAAAAAACTATGCTCAAATTGAGAAAGAATTTTTAAGCATATTGTTTGCTGCAAATAAGTTTCATTATTATATTTATGGCAGGGAGGTTGAGGTCCTTACAGATCATAAACCATTGGTCTCTATTATGAAAAAAAATATATGCAATGTATTATCAAACAGATTACAAAGAATAAAAATTAAGCTTTTAAAGTATCACTTAAACCTTAGATATCTGCCTGGTAAATTTATGTACATAGCTGATTTGTTGTCACGTTCATTTTTGGATATACAAGTAGATGGGGAGAGCATTGAAACGAATGAATTTGTTCACACTCTGACAAAACAATTACAGATGTCTGAGTCTAAAAAAAGGGAATTTTGGGAGGCTACCTCAAGGGATCAGGGGTTAAAATTGGTGCAGAGCTATTGGCAAATGGGTTGGCCTGCTGGTGTTGATCAGGTCCCTCGGGAAGCCAGATCTTATTTCAAACTTAAAAATGATTTGACCGTTGAAAATGGTTTGGTATTTTTAGGTAGTAGAGTTGTAGTGCCAACATCTTTAAGAAAAAGTATGCTATTGTTATTGCATGAAGCACACTGTGGGATTGAGAAATCAAAAGCTAGAGCTAGGCAAGTAATGTTTTGGCCTGGAATTAATGATGATATTGAAAAAATGATTTCTACGTGTTTAATTTGCGATAGGTACAGACCTCAAAATGTTAAAGAACCATTAATTAATCATAAGATTCCCAGTTTGCCATATGAGAAAATTGGTGTTGATATTTGTGAGTATGGGAGAAAGAACTATCTGGTGGTAGGGTGTTATTTAACAAAATGGATAGATATTGTTCCAATAAATGAAAAAAGTGCTTTAGAAGTAATTCACAAGTTAAAATCCATTTTCTCAACACATGGCATACCCAAAACTATGATTTGTGATAATGTACCCTTTAATAGCTGGAAAATGAAACAATTTGCTAAAGAATGGTGTTTTGAAATCATTCCCTGTAGTCCTCGTTATCCAAAAGCTAATGGGTTTGCTGAGAAAATGGTAGGTATTGCTAAAAGCATATTACGAAAAGCAGGGGTTGAAAAACTGTATGATGCATTGCTAGAATACAGATGCACTCCAATTTCAGGTATAAACTTATCACCCAGTCAAATGCTTTTTAGTAGAAATTTAAGAACTAAGTTACCCATTGTGCAGACAGAATTAAAACCCAGAATAGACAATACATTTAAAAAGAAATTACTGAGTAAACAAAAACAAGCTAAATTTTATTATGACAGACATGCTCAGGTAAGACCAGATTTCTGTCCTGGGGAAAAGGTAATGTTGAGAGTAGGAAATTTATGGGAACCAGCTGTAATAGTTAACAAGCACTCAACACCTAGGTCATATTGGGTTAAAACTAAGAACAACAGAATTGTTAGACGTAATAAATTTCATATACGAAAAACTAATAATCAAAATAATATACTGCTTTCAGACTACTCTGATTTATGTAATAATGTTCAACAAGGTCAAAGTGCAGAGCATACAACAGAAAATGATCTTCACCATCAGAGCACTACCAATGATGATAATATGACTTCTGTGTATAAAACAAAAAGTGGTAGAAATATAAATCTTCCTCAAAAGTACAGTGATTATATAATGTAATGTAATTTCATAATTTTAATGTTTTGTAATGATATTCTTTGTATAGAAATATAAATCGTCCTCAAAGTATAATGATTAATGTAATGTAATAATATTCTTTTCCTCCAAAAGAGGAAGATGTAACATGTGTTTCATGTATTTCAAAAGTAGTATTGGCAACGGTTTGGAAATGAACGGAAGTGAGTTCAGTTGTGTTGCTATTCGATGATGCTTACAACGTGCAAGCATGTGGTATTTTAGATAGTAAAGATAAGTTACTATTATGAAGTCTGAATCTTATTTATATTTATCAATTAACATAAAACAATTAACTGATAAGAAATCCACCATCTTTTTTTTCTTATTTCACGTTGAACGTGGGATGAATGCAGACGCATTTAAATCAAGCTGTTTAAGGTATGTTTAATTTTTCTCTTTATATGTAAAACGTAAAAATAATGCTTCCACTTACATAATACGTGAAGGGAGGAATTTGAAAGGTAATATATTTCGCTTTATTTGGTGGCAACACCCTATGCTAAAATATCTCTTCCTCGAAAGGTTTCTAAGTGTCGTTGAAATTAAATATATGTCTATACCCTGCAATATGCATAGCAAGTGTTTAAAATTTCATTCGCGGAAATGTTGTTAAATTAGTAGTTATCATTATTCATGAAACTATTAAAAAAATCACTTTAATATTTAAACTGTTTTCAATTCTCTTCCTTTTTTTCAATGGGCGACTGAAAGATACTTCTTCAAACTGTCGAAACCAAGCACAAGTTCTTTCTAAGCGATGACCAGGCCCCTGCCTGCCGGGTTGCCCCAGCGGACTGGGTTTCATATCTGATAACGGGCAAGATATCATAATTTTCAAGAATGAGTTCTCATGAACTACCCAAGCACTTTCATCATTCTTCCTTTCAAGAAAACATTTATCAAATATTTTTCAAAAACTATCAGACAAGAAATTTTTCAAGAATGAGTTTTCATAAACTAACAATGATTTCTCATCGTGACAACAATGATTTCTCATTCTTCTTCCAAGTATTCTCAATCATATACCCATCTTTTAAAATAAAGTCATAAAAATGACTTCTGGAAAAAAGGGACAGTGAGGATAATATTATTTTTAATAACATTCTGTTTTTTTGTGTGTGGTGTTTTATCCAAAGACGACGGGGATGGTGGCAGTTCATCAAACTATCAAGACTCAGTTATCAAGAAATCATATCTTTCAAACATTTTTCAAGAATTTTAAGAAATAAAGGACTGTCATCGTTTTTCCAATCATGATAGTGAATGAAACCAAGGACTATCATCGTTTTTCCATTCATGAGAATGGATGAAACCAAGGACTATCATCTTTTTTCCAATCATGATAATGAATGAAGCCAAGGACTATCATCGTTTTTCCCACAAAATCCTTGCTGCAAAGAAAATTATAAAACAACCTCCTTTCAAAGGTGTTAATACAAAAACTTCTTCCATTATTGTTCAAGTGCTTAATTGTGAGAAAATAATTTCATCGAGACATGAAAACGATATCAAGTCTTTCAATATTTTTCAGCGGTGTGAAAATTTTCATAGTTGTAGAAATTTTCAAGGGTACACCATAAATAAATGAAGCTTGTTGCAAACAATTTCATAATTTCATCTTGGACACGAGGGGAAAAAAAGCATGTCTTCTACAAGTGATGTAAATATTTTCAAGTCTTTCAATATTTTTCAGCAGGCACAAATTTTCAAATATGCGAGAAAAATAATTTCTACAAATAATTAGAACAATTTCAGATTTTTCAAATATTTCTTCGAGCAAAACAAACATACAAACAAAAAATTAACCAAGTTAAATTTAATTGCTGATATGTCTTTGCCATTAGGAAAATTCCAAAAGAAATAAAAACTTATATGATAAACATGATGTTTGAAACATGTGCAAACATAATGGAAGAATTATATGTTTCATTAAACGCGATTCATTGTTATCAGTGTTAAATAATAAAGCAGTGCATGGCTTTTACATTTATTCAACCATTGCTAATCAATAGTTAAATGATAACTTTTAAAATTATCATCGGGACAATATTCCTCTCCCCTCGAAAAGATAAACTTAACACTAGAACGGCGGGAATTTTTACTCAAGTTTTAAAAAAAAATATTTCACATCAGAATTTTTACTTAAAACTATTTAACTTATTTAATTAAGTTATTTTTGCGCAGCATATATTAATCTTATATTACAAAGAAATTTCTGGTTCGAATCGACATGTATTCATTCAGAAAGGGTCAAAATGACCCCTCGCCGCCGTTCTAGTGTTAAGCAAGTCCAAACATGGTTATCTGCGAACGTAGATTATTCAATGAGTTAAGATTAGATAAAACCTTTGAAAGGTATTTGTCTAGAGAAATCCACCAGGTAACATGTTCAAACAAATCTCAATTCTTACTGAAATTTAGAGAAATTTCAAAGCTATTATATGAAAATTTCTTCAGAAATGTTTAAGTGGGTGAATATTGCGTAATTCAAATAAGTTTATGATATAGAGTTTAACGAGTCAAAAAATTTACTTGAACGAAACTATTTCAACTATGTTATATGTATAACGTTAAACTTGGGTATTTCCTCACACAATCGTGTAGAATAAGATATATTTAGGTAAATGTAGGTAAAACTCCTTATATAAATTTGCTGTTACAAATCTCTTAAATCAAATATTTTCTGTCTAACATTTTCCGTTAACTAATCGTTGAATTAGTTTTCTTCTAGCATGTTAATCACAATGTTTTAAAACTTAACTAAGTTTCGTTATGTATAAGATGATATGCTAATTAAGTAACGGGGAGTAGGTGAAAGAATTTTCATACAGTATCGGGAGTCAATATCATTCCACATCAATTGTGGGAAAGGAATTTTTACACTTATTATTATTTAAGTGTTTATACAGAAAAACTAGGTTAAATTGTTGAATGTTGATATAATTGTTAAACTACCGTTTTATGAAAGAAACGACAAATAGCTCCTTTGCAAGAAAAAATCTCTCATACAAACATTATGCTTAAATCGTCCAAAAATCAAGTTAATTTTCTGAAAAATTGAAGCTTTGAATTTTCTCTCACTTTGTCTAATATATACTAACCGCTAAAAAATGTGTATGAGTCAAAAGACAAACTTTCTCTTTTTATTTTTCACTTCAACGTTTTCTTTATTCTTATTTCAATGTTATTATTATTATTTTAATTTACGTACTTACTTTTTAAAGCAAATGTTATATTTCTTTTGCTTATGTGATATTATCTTATGTTTATTTTATTTTATTATTTCTCATTTTTTCAATGGCAACACTTTATTTTTCTAAATTCGATGTCATTACCTTTTATTTCTTTGCATATATTTATCTTTATTTGGTGGCAACATCTTTTAATTTTATTTCGTCATATATATTTCGCTTTTTTGAATGCCAACATCTTTCAGTTTTATTTTGTTATATACATTTCTCTTTATTCAGTGGCAACACTATATTAATCTTTATTTGGTGGCAACATTCTATGCGAAAGTCTAACATCCCTTCTGGGACGACACACATAAGAAAATTTTAAGCAAATCGTGGCATTTTCTAAGTCTCGCTAATTCATTTCCTCAATATATATCGTCATGTTGTAGTACATTTCCTCCAAAAATTTATACTAAAATGATAAAACAGGTTTTTCTACACATATCAACTTCTCGAACAACACACTTCAGAAAATTTTAAGTGAAAAAAAAAAATCTTCTCACACTCATTCCAGAAAAAAATCACGAAAAGGACTCAGCGATTGTTGTTATATGACTACAGATTTATTAAACATACTAGACTAACAAAAGCATGCAAAGAAAACCACTTAACAAAATTTCACAAGAGACATTTTAAAATGGGATCATTTTTCTGAAAGAAGGGTCATTTCACAAACTTACTGCGTTCGAATTCTATGTTAGCGTTCAGGGAAAAATAATTCAACCAACATTACTCGAGTTAAAAACAAATTTCGGGATGAGTCTGGCCCCCATCTGGCCCCCTCGCATTCGTACACAACGAATTCGGCCGGGCTCCAAGTCTCCTCCCACCCCACTCAAGGGGTCGGTTTCAGACCCCCCCGGAGGGACGGTCTCTTGACTACCCTTCGGCCACTCTTTCATATTATGCACCATAGCCTATCATATTTTATTTCCAGTTTTTACTGCCAGGAGGTCTTTCCTATCTTGGGTTTTATGGGTCCAACTCCCTCGACTAATGTAAGTGCGAATAGGTTCTAAAACGGAGTTTTGTCGGATAGATGTTTGTTTAGAATAGAGTGCACCCCCTAGTTGCGAATTGTGGAGCTGACAGATTTTGAAAAAGGATAGTGTTTTGAAAGAAATTTTAAACGAAACCCTCTGTGCGATCTGTGATCACATTTACCCACTTGTTTAAGTATACCGTCCTTTTGAATATTTTTATTGGTAGTAGAAAATTTTTGTTAGCAAAATTTATTGAAAACTGGGCTTATTTCTTTTTAATTAAATGGTTATTTATCATTTAAATTTTATGTAATATTATTTTAATTAATTTTAATTTATCTTTTGAATGTCCACACTAAGCATATTTTGCATGTTTTTGGGGGCAGAACTTGTGGCATTTCTATTTATTTTATTTTCCTTCCACCTTAAATCCAACCTCTCTCCCAGGATACGCTTTTGAAAACATGTTTAAAATGTTTAAAAATTTCCCTGTTCATTTTTTAAATTTATTATAAATAATCATTAATCGATATCTTAGTCCTCTCCACCCCCAATTCTTCACACAGCAAAAGATATTTCTAAGGTAGAAACTTGTAGGGCTTCCCCCTTTTTTTTCTCTCCTTTTTTAGCCCCCGGTACGGTATGCTATTTCTTTCTCCCAGCTTATTTTGTCTCCAAAAAATAACGTTAGCTTACAGACGCTAGCAATAAACAAAGCAGATGTTCATTATACGATTAAATGCTCTATAGCAATTTTTTTAATTTCTAAACATCGCACATTTTCAATTTTTATACCGTCATATTGGAAAAAAAGTACTTTTAAAAGCAATTTGTTTGAAAACTGTATCTCCATTTATTTTTGAAATATTAATTTTGTTATAGTTTTTGGCACCATTTATTTAATTTTGGCAACTCAAATATTCCATTTATATAGAAAGTAAAGGGAAAATAGTTGAAAAATAGCAATTATATCTTTTTGTTGCCATTTTCTCATAACAACCGAAAAAAATGTAATTAAAATACGTGCTATTTAAAAAATATGTAAACGAATAATTTCTGTTAAAACGGGGAGCTATTATACGCTATATTTAATTTTAAGTATCTGTAGACGCTTTCAGTGTGACGTCAGTCATGACGTTTTGGTTGAAAACTGACTCCAAACAAACGGTTGCTATGCGTCATTTCTTTTTAAATATAAATCGTGGAAAATGTTACCAGTACATATCAAGTATTAAAACACTTAGATGTGAGATATAGATATAAGATATAGCTGCAACACACAAACAAAATAGAAATTATAACATAGCAACCGTTTGTTTGGAGTCAGCTTCCAACCAAAACGTCATCATTTACGTCACGACTGAAATCGCTATATTAATGTTACAAACCAGTGAATGCCTATGAATCATTATATAGCCGTTTTTTGTCGAGTTTCTTGAACGACGGCATCTCTTTGCTGCATTTGTGTAATATTTCGCGATAGTGCCTTCCTATGCATACCTACTGTAGATGTTTCAGAGTAGATCGTAAATGTGGACTTCTTAAGCGGATGCGAATGACGTCATTTTACATAAAATAAAACCGTGTGCTTTAAGTCTTAAAATTGAAATATGTTTTGTACTATTTATATATACATATTATTTTTTCATCTGAGGCGACACTAAATTCTGAAAAAGCAGAATTCCTGTTTTCTAGTTTATATGTATATTCTACTTAAATCCACACTCTCACAGAACAAAAGTTTAAAAACTCTTTATGTTTTAAAATTTCCCTCCCCATTTTTGTTAATTTACAATAAAAATAAATAATCATCCTACTACTCTACCCCCACCACAACTCTTCACAGATATTTCAAAGATATTTCAGAGATATTTCAAAGTTTGAAGACTTCAGAGATATTTCAAAGTTTGAAAAGGAAAGAGCAAAGCATTTTCGCCTTCTTTTTATTTGACTTTTCACTCTCCTTTTGTTTATCACTTTTATTAAAATATAATGATATTTTTCATTTTAAATATTAGCATTGTAAAAAAAAAAAAAAAAAAAAAAAAAATTAAAATAAACTACACATTTTTTTTTTTTTTTTTGGCTACTAGGGGGCCCGGCACCGTACGGGCTACGCTCGGCAACACCCGTTCAGACACCGCAATCTCTAAAAGCACGCTAATTTGATTGACTTTAAAAAGATTTTGAAAGATTTAATTATAATTTAAAAAAAACAGTGGCGATCTCCCTATAAATGGGTTTCTATTCATTTTTCTTCGATTGGAGAATTTTAAGGAAAAATCAGCAGCTGTTAAAAGATACAATGGCTGTTTTCGTCTTTGATTAAATAAAATCAGTTAAATATTTCAAAATAAGCTTATATAATTAGCAAATCTGCATCAAAATGAAAATATATTTTACAAATACCAATGCCTGCTTTTGACGGAAACGACGCAGAAGGTTATCTTAACTAAACCATTTAAGCAATTTCTTTATTTTCTGCTTCACATATTTTTCTCTTTCAAATCATATTTTTTATTGATGACACTTCATTTTCAGCTTGTAATCTTTTATATTTTTATTACATTAGTAAATAATCGCTCGAAAGGAGTCTAAACGCGTTCAGTAAAATTAATATTAATCTTATTAATATAATCTCAAAATATCAAATTAATGTTTCGCGCAATTTTTAAATTTAAACTGTTTTGCAATATTACTTTTTGTTCATTTTACGTAATAAGTGTAATGTGACGTAATTTCTCCTATTTAAGACTTCTAATGCATGTTAATGAATTTATTATTTTACAATATCCTTATAAAATTTACGTGTAAATATAGTTTTTATGAAGTAATTTTCAATAAGTTCTTGCTTTTCACACGTAATTATTGAATTCCAATTTGAGTTTTTTTTTTTCTGTTTATAATAGTCACGTGTAAATAAATTTTTAATTTGAAGCAAACATTATTATTTGCGCTGTTGATACAGTTGGCAACAGTTTAAATTAATACCATTTCCTAAAATCTCTCTATTCTAAAAAAAAAAGTAACTACCGCTGTCACCGCCGCCGCCGGTTTTGAATTGTTTGTGACCGGAGGTCTTTCTCGTTAATATTAAGAAAAATAATGCATACAAAAATATGAAAATCGGTAGTATTATAGAGGGATGTTTGATAAACACGCTGATGCAGACAGTTTTCAAATTCAAGAATTATTTTAAGAGATATTTAGTGCTAAAGTTGGACAAAATCATTCCACTAAAAAAGTTTTGTAGGAGCAAAAACTATACATCGGAATTTAATAATTTTTAGATCATTTTATATGTTATAATTTCACGGTGTGCAGGATTCATTTATTTTTTTAATTTGACTGATTTTTCGAGGTTTTATTTCTATTTTAAATTCAAATTTTCAGCATTTCGAGAGATATTTTTTACTTATTTTAGAAAATTGTACTAATTTAACCTGTTCCCAACTGTATAAACAACGGAAACAATAATGTTTGCTTCAAATTAAAAATTTGTTTACACGTGACTATTATAAATAAAAAAGATACTTTCAAATTAAAATTAAATAATTGCGTATAAAAAGCCGGAACTTATTGAAAATTACGTCATAAAAAGGTATACCCGTGAATTTTAAAAGAGAAAGGATATTGTAAAATAATAAATTCATTAACATGCTTTAGAAGCCTTAAATAGGAGATATTACGTCATATTTACGTCACATTACAGTTATTACATAAAATGAACACAAAATAATATTGCAAAGCAGTTGAAACTTAGAAATTGTGCTAGACGTTTATTTGATATTTTGAGAGGATCTTTTCAACTATTTTTGTTAGGAAAGCGCAAATAATATTTCATTTCTAACAAAAGTATTTTCACGTGAATATTTAAAAGAGAAAGAATAGCTTGGTCAAAATTACGTCAGATTAAAAACGATTAATTTAAAATGTCTCATTTAAAAGAACTTTCTTTTCGCTTTGTTAAAAAATACCAGGAGACAAAGACTCTGTTTACATAATTCCTTTTATATTAGCTTATTTTGAAATGTTGTTACACGTGTCTACGTCATCAAGTTATTTTGATTTCGACGTTTTATTTGTATTTTTATTAACGTTGTACTAATTTATTTGTTCTTTCGTTATTTAAAATAAAAATTATGTCAATTTGTATAATTTGGCGAAATTGGTCGACTGGATAATCAAGTAGTACCGCAGCGGATTTGGCGTTAAAATTCCCCAATCAAAGAGAAATGAATAGAAATCCGTTTATAGGGAGATCGCCACTGTTTTTTAAATTATAATTCGATCTTTCGAAATCTTTTTCAAGCCGATCAAATTAGCGTGCATTTAGAGTCTGCGGTGTCTGGACGGGGGTTGGCGAGCGTAGCTCGTAGGGGCCGAGCCACTATTTTTCTTAATATTAACTAATTTCTAACTATTTCTAACTATTAATTTCTTAATATTAACTAATTTCTAATATTATCTAATTTCTTAATATTATAATTGCATTATTTTTCTTAATATTAACGAAGAAAGACCTCCGGTCACAAACAATTCAAAACCGGCGGCGGCGGCGGTGACAGCGGTAGTTACTTTTTTTTAGAATAGAGAGAAGAGAGATATTAGTTTAAAGAATATAATTACAAACAAATTACATTTACATTATTTAAATTTTACGTGAAGTTACATCAGTGCAAGAATTTAAAAAAGCTGTGCATAACAGCACCAATGTAAGATAATAAAATATAAAATTGTATCAACACATGTTCGCTCAATAACCTCAAATGTAAAATTTGACCAGAACCACATGCGGAAAGCTGTGCTATATAGAATTCAGATCGTAGCCGAGGTCAGGAGCTATGCTAGACTTAAGCTGCGAACGGACCATCCTTCTAACTGTTATCAGTGTTGGCGTCGTTTGTTGTGGCCACGCGGTGTCTTTGATTTTTAATGACTTTAAAAGGAAAGGGACTGATGTCCTGCAAAAGAGGAACCATTCCTTCAAGTAGAGTCGAGCTCCTTATCTCCTGACCCATTGTTGATTCCCCTCATTCTTTTGTGAATAAACCGTAGAACCGTTCAGAATAAAAGATTTCCCACAAAAACGGGAGAAGGATGGCAAAACACGCGTCTGTATGCAGCCTTTGACTCCCCATCTCCTCTTTTTCTTTTATTCTTACCACACCTTGGATTTCAGGAATTCTCCTGTCTCTGTTCTATTCCTCTGCACCCACTAGAGTTGGCCGAAGAGTCGAGGAGTCGACTCAACATCTCGACTCCTTCCAAGAGAGTCGAACTGTCGACTCCTCGCTAGTGGATTGCCTCGACTCAAAAGAGTCGAACTTTCATTTCCACTCAGTTTGGAATTTGGAGTGGAGGAGTCGAAGTCGACTCACTCAAAGAGTGGTTGGACGAGTTTAACACAGTGTCGGACTTGGAGAGTCGAGAGTTGAAGAGTGGATTTTCGATTTTTCGACTCTTCGATACTTCGACTCTTTGAAAACCACTCTTTCCACTCAGTATGGGATTTCAACTCTTCGAATCCGGGCTGGGTTGTTTAGCAGAGAACGGAGATCTTGGTTTGATTATGTATTGGCGATTTTGGGAAAGGAGAAAGCAGAGTAGATGCATGTTTAGGAAGATGACGGTATGAATGAAAGGAGAGGGAGGGACAGAGACAAGGGGTGATATTTCGTTAAAGATTATGTGAATTTACGATATGCTTAGCGAAAAGAAGATTTAAAAAAAAAGCGGATGTTACCTTTGTATTTTTTAGAAAAAAAAAAAAAAAAAAAAAAAGCAGGACTAGTTAGGGGAATATTTTCAACTGTTTTCATATCATGCAATATTAAGAAAAAACTTAGAAGAAAGAGAAATAAAATTCTACTTTAGTAGCAGGTTGTTTAAAATATACTAAGTTACCGAATTTATTTTATAATAGATGTATTTTAAATATAAGTTAATATATTTTATTTGTTCGCGTATATAATGTTATTTTAATTCCGTTTTATAAATAAAAAGGTTCGCAGGTAATATTAAATGGATATAATTTACATATATTTTTTAAAAGTTTAGCCAAACGATTTTTTTAACGTTATATTACGTTAAGATATAACGTTAAGATATTTTCGGAATCCTGTCACTTCCACGCTCCCCCCCCCCCTTATTTTTTTCATAAACAGCTAGGCTGTGTGTGTTTCTCTATGGCTATACCTCAGTATATAATCACGGTTTACAAAATAAAATTTTAAAAGGGAGTAAATCAAAAACTATAAACATGAGAAAAAAAAGGACTTTTTAAAGCTTATTCCCAGTCCCCTTCGGGTGGGCGGGGGACTGATTATTGAATTATTTTTTGTTCGGAAACGCGTAAAATTGACAGATGTTCTTATTCAGGAACTAAATAATCCAATGGGGTTTTCCTTTTTTTCCTGAAATATCCTTCAAAAAATGCTGTCAAAGTTCAAGTTTTTAAACGAAGGTCGATACACGATAGGACGAGGAAAAGAGAAAAACATGTCGTTACGTGACAAAAATCGCATTTTTCTTGATAAGCAATTTATTTATGTAAAAAGGTGGAAAACGCTATTTGATTCCAAATCGCCACAATAGTCAGGCCTGTCAATTTTATAAATTTGGTAGTTAAAAATACTGCCGCTGAGCTCCGCAAATTAAAGTTTGTGTGTAACGAAAAAATGCGATTTTCTCCAAAACTATGTGACCGAGGATAATCACTATAATTTTCCCGCAAAGTTTGAATAAATTACTATTGCTCGTTGTTTTTTTTTTCTCATCATTTTAGTATTTGTAGATTCGGAAATAGGCTGAAGGGGGGTGGGGGACATATTTTCGTATCACATTTTCGACAGTATCTAAAATTAGAACAAATATATTTTTGATTTCGGTGATACGAGGTCTTTCCAACAATAAAATACCCAAACGATGCACATACACACACGCATAAAAGAAAAAAAAATCAAATAACTAAATTAGTCCCCTTTTTTTTCGAAAAATATTTGTGAATAGCTTTTAATCTATAAATTTGTTAACACGATCAACTTATAATAGCTCCGTTTTCACTTTTTAAGGAGGTCCGGGACACATTTTAAAATAATTTTTATTTATTGATTTAAAAATCTGAATTTTTTTGTGATGATTAACTGTATCATATGTAAACAAAATCGTATGATAAAACTTCCCATAATTTTTTTAAATTTAAAATTCATTAAAAAAGTGGGGTAATTTAAAAGCGTTATAACTCGAAATATTATTTGTAGAATTTAAATTTTTTATCATTTAAATAAACAGAAATATATAATTTTAATTTTGATTCAGCATTTTTAAAAATATAAATAAAAAAATTAAAAATATGTAAAATAAAAATTAAAGAAAAATAATGTAACTTAAAAAAAAAAAAAAAAAAAAATCATATTTTCAAAAGTAAATCTGTTTTTTTTAAATTTGCTGAATCAAAATTAAAGAAAACTAATTGAAAAAGACATGTTCCGCGTTTTAACCATGTATCTTTAACGGTTATTGAGTTATAACAGTTTAAATACGAGAAATGGTGAAAAACCCATCATGAAGAAAAATGCATTTTTACAAGAAATCGTTTGCATGACAACCATTGCTTGAAAGCTAGATTTTGAAAACAAACCAAAACGAAAAAAATAATAAACTCTGTTCCAATAAGGATATAAACATGATTTAAACGTCATTTTAAGCAGAAAATAAACAGACAATTTATTACTGGAAAAAAATATTTTTAGAAAATTTGAAGATTTTTGTGTCCCGGACCCCCTTAAATACGGAATCCTAAAAAAATGAATGAAGAAGAGATCAAAGAATTTAAAATGTTGTGACTGGGGAGGATTTCTGATATTTTGAAGGATTCTTGTCCTTGTTAGCAGTAATTTTCACTTACCCCACGCTCCCCGCGCGCGCGGACACACACACACACAGGAAAAAAAAAAAAAAAAAAAATCCGTTTCCCGTTTTTTTTTTCAGCACAGAAAATTTAAACCACCTTTAAATCTTGAAATATATAAAAAAAATAACACCTCAAAATCTTCCACTCCCAGTTAAAAAGAAGGTAAATTTTTACACATGGTATGGGATTAAACAAGAATATTTCTATATGAGCCTAGGCATTGCTCTTTACAGACCGGGTTTTGGGCCTTTCTTTTTTCTAAAAGATTGCGCCGAGCTTAACACTTAATTTTTCAGTTCCAAGGTTTGCAAGGGCCGACATTTTAAGTGCAGGTCTCGACCCAACCCGTACGAAAATGATTGTCTCGACCTGGTCTGATCCGTGCAAAAATCAGTAAAATTTGCCCCGGCCCAAAACTTTTTGCAAAAAATGTATATATTTTTAAATTGCCATTATTGTAGAATTAAAATTTAAAATTTATTCTTTTTAAATAATAGCAATTTCTAGGCAATAAAATTAAAATACAATAAAACTTGTAAAAAAGAACTTGTATATGATGGAATCGTGTCTTAAACTAAAAAATGTGTCGATACATGAAAAATGAAGATATAATATGTGAGGAAAAGTATATAATACATTTAAAACTTCTAAGAAGGAAGTTGCCTATAACTTATATATTTTATTTCCTAAGCAATTTCGTCTTAGGCGATTTTACCGTGTATTATCAGATTCTTAAGCCTCCAATACATAGAATATGGATTAACGATATTAATGTTAACTGAATCATTTACATACAGATAGAGATTCATTAAAAAAATAAATAACACAGCACATGATGTTTCTTTAAAAATGAAGATTATAAAAATATAAAGAAACAAGGATAAAATAAGTATTTTTAGTCAGAACTCCTCGTATGAAACAATTTTTAATCCTAACGACGTAAAAATGCATGTTTTCTAGTTTTAGTACCTAGATTTTAACATTTTTGGGGGGCCTGTCGGGCCAAGACGGGATTGGCCTGAACTTTTAAGTTTTCTACCGGGGCGGACCAGTAATTCAGATTTCAGATTTTATACCGAGGCGGGTAGTTGATTATTTTTCTACGGGCAGGGCCAAACATTTTTTTATGAGCAAGCCGAACTTTTTTTCTGTGGACGGGACAGGACAGGACCTGGAAATTTCGGCCCGTAGAGACATCTAGTTTGGCTGTTTCTAGTTACCATCCAACAAAGTTTAATATAAAAGACTTCTATATAAAATCAAAACCAAAATAATTCAAGCTTATGCTCAAATATTTTCTCCTGCGCGATAAATTTGATACGAAAAGTAGAATTACGTCATCTTTACAACCAACCAAAGCGTTACAACCAACCATCCAATCTTACTTCCGCAAATGAGTCGAGAGTCGAGACAGTAGGTCAACTCATCAATGAAGTGAGTCGACTCAGCGTCGACTTCTCAAAGTGAGTGGAAACGCCCATCCCTAGCACCCACCTAATGTATTAATGGACTAAGCCTTTACATTGCGATGGTGAACCACTCTTCGAAAGTGCCGCAGGTGTTTTGCTTAATATCACAGGGACATGGAAGGATGTCCCTGTCATTTGAAATAATCTATTTATAAAAAAAACCAACGTATGCTTTAAAAACACATATATAATATATATAAAATAATATTTTAAAATTTTTGTGGTGTGAACTTTTTTAATTAATGATTGATAATTTTTAAGTGTTTTGTGTTTGAAATCATCCTTCATATTTCATGTTTAAAAAAGTGAAGAAAATGAGGTGCGTACATGTTTGTTTTCTTGGAAAGAAAATTTAAAGCAGTGTTACACAACAACATTTTAAACATATTAAATAAGTTTCACATAAGCCAATAGATGACACGACAACATTGAGCGGAAAAATTTATTGCGTAAGTCAGCAATATAATTCTTGATTAACGTCAAAATATGTGGGATAATTTCGATTTAAAACCTCCATAAATTTAACGCCTCTCAGCTGTGGCGCAATTAATTAGTCAATCAAAAGAAATTAGTACTCCATAAGGAAGGGGCAGGGTCAATGCGACAGAATTGAATAAGGGGTGGGCCCAGAGGCGGATCAACTACTACCCGGCCCCTAAGCTTGACTTTTTTTTAGAGATCTCGTCCTCTCGTTCAAAGCGATGTATTTCAATGTTTTCTGGCACTAAAAACAGAAATAAGCACTTTTAGTGCAGCTAAACATTGGAATTTGATAAAATTCAAAGTATCGTAATTACGTAAGTTTTAGTCGTAAAAGAATGGGACTTTACAAATGTCATTAATAGACAGAGTACCACATTTTCCTATTATGCGCGGGCAACAAATATAAAAGTAAACTTTTCTTATTTTAATATGCATACGCATACAGATTCTTATAAAACAAACCCATATATAAAAGCTATGCTTGATATTTGTTACTTTTGAAAATTGGAAGTATGCAAGGGCGTAGGAACCAGGGGAGCTCGGGGAGCTGTAGCTCCCCCTGGAATATTTCAGACGGGCTCAGCTCCTCCGGGAGAAATTCTCGCACCACATCTGTTTACGATACATTGCTGAATTAAAAAATAAAGTATACTTTTTCTAGGAAATTCACACAATAAACAACAAAGAGAAGAGAGAGAGAGGGGGTGATGAGCACGCTTGTTTGTGCCTTCACCCTTTTTCTCATTGTTTACAACCCTTCCGATTTCCAGAAAAAAAGGGGGTCTTATATAGGACTACTATAAACTACCTGCACCGACAACATATTTATAAAGAGGAGGCTTTTAAAATTGATTTGGTAGAGATTTGTAAAGAATTTGTAAGCAAAACAACAGAAAACATTTTAATTTTTGGTAAATGGAAGTGAGAGAAGCCTTAAATTTTAATATTGTATTCCGGATCGCACATAAATTAAGTTTCTATGGATCAAGTATATCTATTAAAAATTATTTCAACTGGATTAAAGAGTTGGTGATATTTTGATATTCCTCTATTTTATACTTCTGTTTGTGAAACGTGCAACACTATGAAGGAACTCTCCAAAATGAACGAAATGTTCTGCGCCACTATCTTTCTCGGTCACTATATTTCTATATACCTCGGCTCTCCCTGTTTGTACAAAGTTCCTACGCCACTGGAAGTATGTTTCTATCAACAGTGATTTAAGAGATAATCGAGGAGACATCTACTATTTTAAATAATCGCTATAATAATTCTGAGAATATTTTTTAATCTTTTGCATTTCAGAATGGATTTGCAGTAAATAAATTTACAAATCATTGATTTCACATAGGGAGTGTCTAATCTCAAAAGAACTTCCCTAGTTTAGCAATGAATTTTATTAGAATAAATGGGCGAGGTCATGTGATTGCCCTGGATACTAAAAACAAAGGGGTGTAAAATAGGAAACACGCTTTATACTAGCTTCTTTAAAAGATATCTTTTGTAATTTGTAGAGGTGCTGATAAGGGTCGAGATCCATATAGATTTTTCGCTATTAGCGAGACGAGATTAACCAATCAGAGGCCAGCCTTTTTGCGAACTTTTCGCTGCTACAGGTAAACAAATTTTGACAGGTGTCAAGGCGGGACTTATTTCTCTAACTGCGAAAATTGCGCAAAAATGCTGTCCAGTTTCAGAAATAAGCTCCACCTTTCGCAATTAGCTAAAATATACACCTGGATTGTGCGTCAAACTGCCGTTTTCAGTTTTATGGATTCAGTTTTCAAATAATATTTGATTTTTAATAATTTATTTGAATTATTAAGGATAGATAAGTGCGCTGACAACTTTTTCACATTGAAGTAGTTTCTATTATTTGATTAAAAATTGAAATATGCAGTTTAATGCGTAAAGTTTTCATTTTTCTTTGTATTCGTTAACCATGTTTTCTGTTCATAAATTTACGATACATTTGCAAGGCCGTGTTAGATTTTTCAGAAGGAGACTAGTAAGAAAAATATAAAATAAACGAAAGTAGCAATATTTAATGTCGAAAACTGATAATTGTCCCCTTTCATAGTAGAAATATTTCCCGGTGGTATCGTGGCATCAACCAAAGCAACTGAAATTCTATCATCTCTCCAGGTCGTAATTGAGCTCAGCAATTTTCTGCTCATATGACAGTTGAAGGAGTAGTTTAAAGTTAATTTTCGCTGTTAACTTTTCTCGTTCAGTAAAACAGAGAAAACTTTGCGGCTAGATTTTTGCTATTTCGCATGAAAATCTGCGAGTACTCAGAGATGGCGCAAGCAGCGAAAGCGTAAAGTTCGCAGTGGCATTTTTGCAATCTCGCTTGAAACTCTGGAAGAGATCAATGGGTATAAAGACGGGTTACCATCATCCGGTCCCAGGCCCTTAGAAGGCCCATCTGTCAACGTAAGGAACCACCCGTGAAGCGAGCCCCGCGACGCGTCCCGAAGGTCGCCGCCAGACAAGCTCCAACAGAGCGTAACCCACGCAAACTCCGGTCAAGCCGACGCACTGCCCAGCGCACGTCACGCCGGCTATTCCCAAGTTGGTGAACAATCGCTACGATAGTCCTCACCACCCAGCTAGAAAAACCAAGTGGTCCCTAAACTTGGTTACTCGAGCCGGTAGACCCCGCAAGCCATCGCAAGAACCAGACGCCTACAGAGACGCTGGGACCACGGACTGAACCGAGGGTTCCCGACCCGAAATTGATTTACGGAAGGCTCCCAAGATCAGATACCATTTTCCGGCAGAGACATTTTTGTGGGCCAGCCGATAGGAAAGTTATTGAAGAGCCCCTAACTTGAAGACCAGGGAGGACGGGGAAAGTCCCTCCGGCCGTAAAACGACCCAGCTCCTGGCTTTTCGCCCAAGCCACCCGGCTCAACCGACGGAACCCTCGTGGATCACGCCGGGAACCAGTTGGCCCAGACTAGGTGCCGTTTGCGACCCCAGGCGGGCACGGAAAGCTCCACCTAGACGGAATAGACTCCGCCTCGCTAGGGGGTCGGACGGAACGGAGTCCCGCCAGCCCCCACCGACTCGAACCCATCCTAAGACAGAGAAGCCAGTGGAGGCCGACAGAAGCCTGCCCGCCACTACCTTACCTCACGGCCGTCGAGGGTACCCAGGCCCGAAGGCCCCTGACCCCGTGCAGTGACCGACCGCTACCTTTGTTAGTGCGTTCGAAAGTTAGGTGGAGACACCTCTAGGTCCTCATCACCAGGCGAGGAAAACTCCGGTACCGCATAGACACGGGAGACCTGGATCGGACCAAGAGTTCACCCGAGGTACGATGAGCCGCCGCGTTACCGGCGAGCCTCCGGCCTGTTTCCCTGCGGGAATAGTGTTCGATGGTGGACCTGCCGGCCGACCCCCTCCCACGGGTCACGGCACGACATGGAGCAACCAGAACCATACTGGCCTCCCCACGCGACCGCTCCTTGGTCAACGGGGGCACCGCCAAACCCTACCACCCTTAGGGTCGGCTCCCAACTGCTCCAGCTGAGTTCCTCGGAGGGATGAACCACCCAAGTTATAAAGTAACCTGGGCGCTGTCCGAAACCCTCGCCCTTCGGTTGCTCCGGGAGCCCCTGCATGGCGTTCCCGCGAGCCCCGTCGTCACTAGCGAGCACCGAGGACTTTCCACTACAAAGCCCTCACTCATACTTCAGGCTCCCTCTTAGTCAATTGGTGGATGGGGTCCTATCGCCTTAGCTAGTCTTTGCCCGGCGACACCGTCCGGGCCTTAGACCGGCACCGGGGTCGACCTATGGAGCGTCGCTACCCGGCTTGCCCAGAGAACCCGGGTGCCGGAGGACCGCCCTCCGGTGCCCGCCGAAGCGGGCGACGGCCCTATGCACAACGTCCGTTAACCGTGGCCACCGTGCTCAACGCCTGTCGGAGATGAGCCTCTCGAGGAGGTGGCGATTCGTCCCCATCCGGCCCCTTCGCATTCGTACACAACGAACTCTGCCGAGCTTCCGGTTGCCTCCCCCACTCAAGGGGTCGGGTCGGAACCACACGGAGGGGCGGCCACGAGATCAATGGGTATTGCATTTGTGAGTGTTCATTGTAAAAAAAATCGCAGATTTTTTTATTATTCGATGATTACAAAGATGTAAAAAACTCATCTGTGGCATTTAAGAGATAGAAGAAATTAGGGATGCACCGAATATTCGGTATCTATTCGGTATTCGGCCATACTACAGAATATTCGGTTAGGCGAAATATCAAACTATTCGGTAGTCTGAATATTCAGTTTGGCCGAATATCAAGCTATTCAGTATGCCGAATATCGAAATATTCAGCCAGACCGAATACTTAAGAAACCTTTTTTTTTAATTTTATCAATTAAAGAAGCTTTAAAACTATTCTTTTCTTAAATAGCAATTTAAAGCATAGATTTTTTTAGTGTAAAATTTACTTTTAAATAGGTATTTTTTATCAATATGGTAGTATGTGGGTTAAACATTATGTAAAATTTAACATTATTTAAAATTTATCTTTTTAGTACTTTCAAACTCTGAAATTTAAACGTATTTGGCAAGCCGAATATTCGGTATTCGGCCAAAATCTCTATTCGGTGCATCCCTAGAAGAAACTCATTTAATTTTAATGAAACTGGTTTCAAATGTCGTTTCAGATTATCAAAAGAGGACACTCGATTGTTATGCGAAGAATTAAAGCCTCTAATGAATGTATACCATACAGGATATTCGGTTGAAATGCAGGTAAAAAATATCTAAATAAAATAGAACAGGTAAGATACGTGTGTTAATAAAGATAGATGTGCTCATGTGTAACATGATTGTAATGGATGAGCATGCGTAGCCAGAAATTTCGGGTGGGGGGCACAAATGCTTATTAAATTCAATGCGTACATATATATTATATATATATATATATATACAGTGTGTCCGAAACGGTCGAATAACTCAAGAATACACGTCGGATTGAAAAACAGAACAATACGTGTTACATATATTTAAAAAAAGCTAATCAGTGATACCAAAGTTGACCCCAACTCCGTTCCTTCAGGGTTTAAAGAAAGTGACCAAGTTTGAAATCTTGAACGAGAACCACCATTTCTTTTTTATAGATTCGGATTCTACGGGAACATCCCGACGGCATTTTCCGACCAGTATGATAATCATTCCCCCGGACTGGCCCGCAGGACCGAAACTGGGGGGGGGGGGGGGCAGAGAGGGTATGTGCCCCGGGCACCAGAATGAAGGGGCACCAAATGAAGATTTCGTTTGTCGATTTTTCTTACATATATGTTTAGCACTGTATTGTTAAAATCAACCTGTCTGAGGTATGCAAAAGCATAGAAGAATCTAAAGATGATATGGCATAAGTATCCTGTGTAAAGCGGAATTTTCTTCGATTCTTTTCTATTCCGTTTTCAAGATTTTTTAAATGAATGAATATTTGACAAAGCTCATTACGTAGTTCAGTGTTACATATTTTTTGATTACATAGTTTAAATTTGGAAATAATTCGGCTATTAGAAAATTAGTAACATTTTCTTTGTAAATATACTTTAGAGAGGAGGAGGAGGGGAGGGCGCCAAAATCCATGCTTGCCCCGGGTGCAAAAAAGATTAGTTTCGGCCCTCGTACAAAAAACAGTATAATGAGGCCCGACACGAGAAAAATTCCGTAAAATGAGGTCCGGCCCAACAACTTTTTTCAAAAAATGAAGATATTTTTAAATCGCAATAAAAATTAAAGCTTATTAAAACCTGTCCCTGATGATATCCTGTCTTAAAAGTTAAAATATGTTCATCCGTGCAGAAGAAATAAAAAATTTGTGCGAAAAGAATATAATACGTACATTTAAAAGATACACTATACCTCTTAAGAAGGGAACCTGTCTATAACGGATTTTTCTTCTTTCCTATGGAATGCCGTCTTAGACAATTTTACTTTATAGCGTTTTTCAGATTTTTACGTTTACAAGCAATACAATATGGATTAACGATAACTTATACATTTACGTATAAATAGGGATTCATTAAAAAAATCAATACAGTTTACACGAGTACAAGAGAGAGAAATGGAGGAGAGAGGTGGAGTATTTGAAACGGATGTATCTGCACGTAGCAACACAGAATGCTTTTTTAACACTTTCCGACATACTTGAAAAGTGTTTATGATTTCGGTTTGTCTGCCCGTGCACTAACTCGCATAAATATACAGTAAACATCCTCTAATCCGGCACGTTCGGGATTTGAAGCATTCCGGATTACAGGATGAATGTCTGGTAAAACATGTAGAAGATAGATATAAACAAAAAAAAAATGACAGTAAAATATGTTTTTTATTCTTTAAACAGCTTGAATAGAATAAAGAATACTCAATAATAAATATCTCGGCGGGATGAACCACCTGACGCAAATAGCACATCAGGCGCTGTCCGAAACCCTCACCCTTCGGTTGCTCCGGAAGACCCTGCATGGCGATCCCGCTAGCACCGTCGTCACTAGTGAGTCACCGAGACCCTGTTCTACAAATCCCGCTCTCTCCTCTCAAGCTCCCTCTTAGTGAATTGGTGGATGGGATCCTACCACATTAGCTATCCTTTACCCAGAGTCACCACCCGGTCTATGACCGGCTCTGGGATAGGACTATGGGTCGTCGCTTTCCGGCTTGCCTCGAAAACCAAGGTTCACAGGGGTATCGTACCGGTAAGGAACACCCACCGAAGTGGGCTACGAAACCCATGCACAATGTCCGTTACCCGTGGCCGCCGGACTCCAGGCCTCTCGACCTTTGAGACACTCTCGGAGGCTGTGGTTCGTGTGCACGGGCAGACAAGCCGAAATCATAAACACTTTTCAAGTATGTCGGAAAGTGTTAAAAAAGCATTCTGTGTTGCTACGTGCAGATACATCCGTTTCAAATACTCCACCTCTCTCCTCCATTTCTCTCTCTTGTACTCGTGTAAACTGTATTGATTATTTTAATGAATCCCTATTTATACGTAAATGTATAAGTTATCGTTAATCCATATTGTATTGCTTGTAAACGTAAAAATCTGAAAAACGCTATAAAGTAAAATTGTCTAAGACGGAATTCCATAGGAAAGAAGAAAAATCCGTTATAGACAGGTTCCCTTCTTAAGAGGTATATTGTATCTTTTAAATGTACGTATTATATTCTTTTCGCACAAATTTTTTATTTCTTCTGCACGGATGAACATATTTTAACTTTTAAGACAGGATATAAGGGACAGGTTTTAATAAGCTTTAATTTTTATTGCGATTTAAAAATATCTTCATTTTTTGAAAAAAGTTGTTGGGCCGGACCTCATTTTACGGAATTTTTCTCGTGGCGGGCCTCATTATACTGTTTTTTGTACGAGGGCCGAAACTAATCTTTTTTGCACCCGGGGCAAGCATGGATTTTGGCGCCCTCCCCTCCTCCTCCTCTCCAAAGTATATTTACAAAGAAAATGTTACTAATTTTCTAATAGCCGAACTATTTCCAAATTTAAACTATGTAATCAAAAAATATGTAACACTGAACTACGTAATGAGCTTTGTCAAATATTCATTCATTTAAAAAATCTTGAAAACGGAATAGAAAAGAATCGAAGAAAATTCCGCTTTACACAGGATCCTTATGCCATATCATCTTTAGATTCTTCTATGCTTTTGCATACCTCAGACAGGTTGATTTTAACAATACAGTGCTAAACATATATGTAAGAAAAATCGACAAACGAAATCTTCATTTGGTGCCCCTTCATTCTAGCGCCCGGGGCACATACCCACTCTGTCCCCCCCCCCCCCCAGTTTCGGTCCTGCGGCCAGGCCGGGGGAGTGATTATCATACTGGTCGGAAAGTGCCGTCGGGATGTTCCCGTAGAATCCGAATCTATAAAAAAGAAATGGTGGTTCTCGTTCAAGATTTCAAAATTGGTCACTTTCTTTAAACCCTGAGGGATCGGAGTTGGGTCAACTTTGGTATCACTGATTAGCTTTTTTTAAATATATGTAACACGTATTGTTCTGTTTTTCAATCCGACGTGTATTCTTGAGTTATTCGACCGTTTCGGACACACTGTATATATATATATATATATATATATATGTACGCATTGAATTTAATAAGCATTTGTGCCCCCCACCCGAAATTTCTGGCTACGCATGCTCATCCATTACAATCATGTTACACATGAGCACATCTATCTTTATTAACACACGTATCTTACCTGTTCTATTTTATTTAGATATTTTTCACCTGCATTTCAACCGAATATCCTGTATGGTATACATTCATTAGAGGCTTTAATTCTTCGCATAACAATCGAGTGTCCCCTTTTGATAATCTGAAACGACATTTGAAACCAGTTTCATTAAAATTAAATGAGTTTCTTCTAGGGATGCACCGAATAGAGATTTTGGCCAAATACCGAATATTCGGCTTGCCAAATACGTTTAAATTTCAGAGTTTGAAAGTACTAAAACGATAAATTTTAAATAATGTTAAATTTTACATAATGTTTAACCCACATACTACCATATTGATAAAAATCCCCTCTTTATAAGTAAATTTTATACCTAAAAAATCTATGCTTTAAATTGCTATTTAAGAAAAGAATAGTTTTAAAGCTTCTTTAATTGATAAGATTAAAAAAAAAGGTTTCTTAAGTATTCGGTCTGGCTGAATATTTCGATATTCGGCATACTGAATAGCTTGATATTCGGCCAAACTGAATATTCAGACTACCGAATAGTTTGATATTTCGCCTAACCGAATATTCTGTAGTATGGCCGAATACCGAATAGATACCGAATATTCGGTGCATCCCTAATTTCTTCTATCTCTTAAATGCCACAGATGAGTTTTTTACATCTTTGTAATCATCGAATAATAAAAAATTCTGCGATTTTTTTTACAATGAACACTCACAAATGCAATACCCATTGATCTCGTGGCCGCCCCTCCGTGTGGTTCCGACCCGACCCCTTGAGTGGGGGAGGCGACCGGAAGCTCGGCAGAGTTCGTTGTGTACGAATGCGAGGGGGCCGGATGGGGACGAATCGCCACCTCCTCGAGAGGCTCATCTCCGACAGGCGTTGAGCACGGTGGCCACGGTTAACGGACGTTGTGCATAGGGCCGTCGCCCGCTTCAGCGGGCACCGGAGGGCGGTCCTCCGGCACCCGGGTTCTCTGGGCAAGCCGGGTAGCGATGCTTCATAGGTCGACCCCGGTGCCGGTCTAAGGGCCGGACGGTGTCGCCGGGCAAAGACTAGCTAAGGCGATAGGACCCCATCCACCAATTGACTAAGAGGGAGCCTGAAGTATGAGTGAGGGCTTTGTAGTGGAAAGTGCTCGGCGCTCGCTAGTGACGACGGGGCTCGCGGGAACGCCATGCAGGGACTCCCGGAGCAACCGAAGGGCGAGGGTTTCGGACAGCGCCCAGGTTACTTTATGACTTGGGTGGTTCATCCCTCCGAGGACCTCAGCTGGAGCAGTTGGGAGCCGACCCTAAGGGTGGTAGGGTTTGGCGGTGCCCCCGTTGACCAAGGAGCGGTCGCGTGGGGAGGACAGTATGGTTCTGGTTGCTCCATGTCGTGCCGTGACCCGTGGGAGGGGGTAGGCCGGCAGGTCCACCATCGAACACTATTCCCGCAGGGAAACGGGCCGGAGGCTCGCCGGTAACGCGGCGGCTCATCGTGCCTCGGGTGAACTCTTGGTCCGATCCAAGTCCTCCGTGTCTATGTGGTACCGGAGTTTTCATCGCCTGGTGATGAGGACCTAGAGGTGTCTCCACCTAACTTTCGAACGCACTAACAAAGGTAGCGGTCGGTCACTGCACGGGGTCAGGGGCCTTCGGGCCTGGGTACCCTCGACGGCCGTGAGGTAAGGCAGTGGCGGGCGGGCTTCTGTCGGCCTCCACTGGCTTCTCTGTCTTAGGATGGGGTCGAGTCGGTGGGGGCTGGCGGGACTCCGTTCCGTCCGACCCTCTAGCGAGGCGGAGTCTATTCCGTCTAGGTGGAGCTTTCCGTGCCCGCCTGGGGTCGCTAACGGCACCTAGTCTGGGCCAACTGGTTCCCGGCGTGATCCACGAGGGGTTCCGTCGGTTGAGCCGGGTGGCTTGGGCGAAAAGCCAGGAGCTGGGTCGCTTTACGGCCGGAGGGACTTTCCCCGTCCTCCCTGGTCTTCAAGTTAGGGGCTCTTCAATAACTTTCCTATCGGCTGGCCCAAAAAACTGTCTCTGCCGGAAAATGGTATCTGATCTTGGGGGCCTTCCGTAAATCAATTTCGGGTCGGGAAGCCTCGGTTCAGTCCGTGGGCCCAGCGTCTCTGTAGGCGTCTGGTTCCTGCGATGGCTTGCGGGGTCTACCGGCTCGAGTAACCAAGTTTAGGGACCACTTGGTTTTTCTAGCTGGGTGGTGAGGACTATCGTAGCGATTGTTCACCAACTTGGGAATAGCCGGCGTGACGTGCGCTGGGCAGTTCGTCGGCTTGACCGGAGTTTGCGTGGGTTACGCTCTGTTGGAGCTTGTCTGGCGGCGACCTTCGGGACGCGTCGCGGGGCTCGCTTCACGGGTGGTTCCTTACGTTGACAGATGGGCCTTCTAAGGGCCTGGGACCGGGGGATGGTAACCCGTCTTTATACACATTGATCTCTTCCAGAGTTTCAAGCGAGATTGCAAAAATGCCACTGCGAACTTTACGCTTTCGCTGCTTGCGCCATCTCTGAGTACTCGCAGATTTTCATGCGAAATAGCAAAAAACTAGCCGCAAAGTTTTCTCTGTTTTACTGATCGAGAAAAGTTAACAGCGAAAATTAACTTTAAACTACTCCTTCAACTGTCATATGAGCAGAAAATTGCTGAGCTCAATTACGACCTGGAGAGATGATAGAATTTCAGTTGCTTTGGTTGATGGCACGATACCGCCGGGAAATATTTCTACTATGAAAAGGGACAATTATCAGTTTTCGACATTAAATATTGCTACTTTCGTTTATTTTATATTTTTCTTACTAGTCTGCTTCTGAAAAATCTAACACGGCCTTGCAAAAATATCGTAAATTTATGAACAGAAAACATGGTTTACGAATACAAAAAAAAAAAAAAAAAAAAAAAAATGAAAACTTTACGCATTAAACTGCATATTTCAATTTTTAATCAAATAATAGAAACTACTTCAATGTGAAAAAGTTGTCAGCGCACTTATCTATCCTTAATAATTCAAATAAATTATTAAAAATCAAATATTATTTGAAAACTGAATCCATAAAACTGAAAACGGCAGTTTGACGCACACTCCAGGTGTATATTTTAGCTAATTGCGAAAGGTGGAGCTTATTTCTGAAACTGGACAGCATTTTTGCGCAATTTTCGCAGTTAGAGAAATAAGTCCCGCCTTGACACCTGTCAAAATTTGTTTACCTGTAGCAGCGAAAAGTTCGCAAAAAGGCTGGCCTCTGATTGGTCAATCTCGTCTCGCTAATAGCGAAAACTCTATATGGATCTCGACCCTTATCAGCACCTCTACAAATTACAAAAGATATCTTTTAAAGAAGCTAGTATAAAGCGTGTTTCCTATTTTACACCCCTTTGTTTTTAGTATACCCGGGTAATCACATGACCTCGCCCATTTATTCTAATAAAATTCATTGCTAAACTAGGGAAGTTCTTTTGAGATTAGACACTCCCTATGTGAAAATGCAATGATTTGTAAATTTATTTACTGCAAATCCATTCTGAAATGCAAAAGATTAAAAAATATTCTCAGAATTATTATAGCGATTATTTAAAATAGTAGAAGTCTCCTCGATTATCTCTTAAATCGCTGTTGATAGAAACATACTTCCAGTGGCGTAGGAACTTTGTACAAACAGGGAGAGCCGAGGTATATAGAAATATAGTGGCCGAGAAAGATAGTGGCGCAGAACATTTCGTTCATTTTGGAGAGTTCCTTCATAGTGTTGCACGTTTCACAAACAGAAGTATAAAATAGAGGAATATCAAAATATCACCAACTCTTTAATCCAGTTGAAATAATTTTTAATAGATATACTTGATACATAGAAACTTAATTTATGTGCGATCCGGAATACAATATTCAAATTTAAGGCTTCTCCCACTTCCATTTACCAAAAATTAAAATGTTTTCTGTTGTTTTACTTACAAATTCTTTACAAATCTCTACCAAATCAATTTTAAAAGCCTCCTCTTTATAAATATGTTATCGGTGCAGGTAGTTTATAGTAGTCCTATATAAGAACCCTTTTTTTTTCTGGAAATCGGAAGGGTGCTGAAAAGCTCGAAAAGCTGAGCCCGTCTGAAATATTCCAGGGGGAGCTACAGCTCCCCGAGCTCCCCTGGTTCCTACGCCCTTGCATACTTCCAATTTTCAAAAGTAACAAATATCAAGCATAGCTTTTATATATGGGTTTGTTTTATAAGAATCTGTATGCGTATGCATATTAAAATAAGAAAAGTTTACTTTTATATTTGTTGCCCGCGCATAATAGGAAAATGTGGTACTTTGTCTATTAATGACATTTGTAAAGTCCCATTCTTTTACGACTAAAACTTACGTAATTACGATACTTTGAATTTTATCAAATTCCAATGTTTAGCTGCACTAAAAGTGCTTATTTCTGTTTTTAGTGCCAGAAAACATTGAAATACATAGCTTTGAACGAGAGGACGAGATCTCTAAAAAAAAGTCTTAGGGGCCGGGTAGTAGTTGATCCGCCTCCGGGACCACCCCTTATTCAATTCTGTTACATTGACCCTGCCCCTTCCTTATGGAGTACTAATTTCTTTTGATTGACTAATTAATTGCGCCACAGCTGAGAGGCGTTAAATTTATGGAGGTTTTAAATCGAAATTATCCCACATATTTTGACGTTAATCAAGAATTATATTGCTGACTTACGCAATAAATTTTTCCGCTCAATGTTGTCGTGTCATCTATTGGCTTATGTGAAACTTATTTAATATGTTTAAAATGTTGTTGTGTAACACTGCTTTAAACAAACATGTACGCACCTCATTTTCTTCATTTTTTTAAACATGAAATATGAAGGATGATTTCAAACACAAAACACTTAAAAATTATCAATCATTAATTAAAAAATTTCACACCACAAAAATTTTAAAATATTATTTTATATATATTATATATGTGTTTTTAAAGCATATTTTAGTTTTTTTAAAAATAGATTATTTCAAATGACAGGGATATCCTTCCATGTCCCTGTGATATTAAGCAAAACACCTGCGGCACTTTCGAAGAGTGGTTCACCATCGCAATGTAAATGCTTAGTCCATTAATACAGTGGGTGCAGAGGAATAGAACAGAGACAGGAGAATTCCTGAAATCCAAGGTGTGGTAAGAATAAAAGAGGAGATGGGGAGTCAAAGGCTGCATACAGACGCGTGTTTTGCCATCCTTCTCCTGTTTTCGTGGGAAATCTTTTATTCTGGACGGTTCTACGGTTTATTCACAAAAGAATGAGGGGAATCAACAATGGGTCAGGAGATAAGGAGCTCGACTCTACTTGAAGGAATGGTTCCTCTTTTGCAGGACATCAGTCCCTTTCCTTTTAAAGTCATTAAAAATAAAAGACACCGCGTGGCCACAACAAACGACGCCAACACTGATAACAGTTAGAAGGATGGTCCGTTCGCAGCTTAAGTCTAGCATAGCTCCTGACCTCGGCTACGATCTGAATTCTATATAGCACAGCTTTCCGCATGTGGTTCTGGTCAAATTTTACATTTGAGGTTATTGAGCGAACATGTGTTGATACAATTTTCTATTTGATTATCTTACATTGGTGCTGTTATGCATCGCTTTTTTAAATTCTTGCACTGATGTAACTTCACGTAAAATTTAAATAATGTAAATGTAATTTGTTTGTAATTATATTCTTTAAACTAATATCTCTCTTCTCTCTATTCTAAAAAAAAGTAACTACCGCTGTCACCGCCGCCGCCGGTTTTGAATTGTTTGTGACCGGAGGTCTTTCTTCGTTAATATTAAGAAAAATAATGCAATTATAATATTAAGAGATTAGATAATATTAGAAATTAGTTAATATTAAGAAATTAATAGTTAGAAATTAATAGTTAGAAATTAGTTAATATTAAGAAAAATAGTGGCTCGGCCCCTACGAGCTACGCTCGCCAACCCCAGTCCAGACACCGCAGACTCTAAATGCACGCTAATTTGATCGGCTTGAAAAAGATTTCGAAAGATCGAATTATAATTTAAAAAACAGTGGCGATCTCCCTATAAACGGATTTCTATTCATTTCTCTTTGATTGGGGAATTTTAACGCCAAATCCTCTGCGGCACTACTTGATTATCCAGTCGACCAATTTCGCCAAATTATACAAATTGACATAATTTTTATTTTAAATAACGAAAGAACAAATAAATTAGTACAACATTAATAAAAATACAAATAAAACGTCGAAATCAAAATAACTTTATGACGTAGACACGTGTAACAACATTTCAAAATAAGCTAATATAAAAGGAATTAAGTAAACAGGGTCTTTGTCTCCTGGTATTTTTTAACAAAGCGAAAAGAAAGTTCTTTTAAATGAGACATTTTAAATTAATCGTTTTTAATCTGACGTAATTTTGACCAAGCTATTCTTTCTCTTTTAAATATTCACGTGAAAATACTTTTGTTAGAAATGAAATATTATTTGCGCTTTCCTAACAAAAATAGTTGAAAAGATCCACTCAAAATATCAAATAAATGTCTAGCACAATTTCTAAATTTCAACTGCTTTGCAATATTATTTTGTGTTCATTTTATGTAATAACTGTAATGTGACGTAAATATGACGTAATTTCTCCTATTTAAGGCTTCTAAAGCATGTTAATGAATTTATTATTTTACAATATCCTTTCTCTTTTAAAATTCTTTCTAATCCTTTCTCTTTTGAAAGTATCTTTTTTATTTATAATAGTCACGTGTAAATAAATTTTTAATTTGAAGCAAACATTATTGTTATCGTTGTTTATACCGTTGGGAACAGGTTAAATTAGTACAATTTTCTAAAATAAGTAAAAAATATTTCTCGAAATGCTGAAAATTTGAATTTAAAATAGAAATAAAACCTCGAAAAATCAGTCAAATTAAAAAAATAAATGAATCCTGCACACCGTGAAATTATAACGTATAAAATGATCTAAAAATTATTAAATTCCGATGTATAGTTTTTGCTCCTATAAAACTTTTTTAGTGGAACGATTTTGTCCAAATTTAGCATTAGATATCTCTTAATATAATTCTTGAATTTGAAAACTGTCTGCATCAGCGTGTTTATCAAACATCTCTCTATAATACTACCGATTTTCATATTTTTGTATGCATTATTTTTCTTAATATTAACGAAGAAAGACCTCCGGTCACAAACAATTCAAAACCGGCGGCGGCGGTGACAGCGGTAGTTACTTTTTTTTCTTTTAGAATAGAGAGATTTTAGGAAATGGTATTAATTTAAACTGTTGCCAACTGTATCAACAGCGCAAATAATAATGTTTGCTTCAAATTAAAAATTTATTTACACGTGACTATTATAAACAGAAAAAAAAAAAACTTTCAAATTGGAATTCAATAATTACGTGTGAAAAGCAGGAACTTATTGAAAATTACTTCATAAAAACTATATTTACACGTGAATTTTATAAGGATATTGTAAAATAATAAATTCATTAACATGCATTAGAAGTCTTAAATAGGAGAAATTACGTCACATTACACTTATTACGTAAAATGAACAAAAAGTAATATTGCAAAACAGTTTAAATTTAAAAATTGCGCGAAACATTAATTTGATATTTTGAGATTATATTAATAAGATTAATATTAATTTTACTGAACACGTTTAGACTCCTTTCGAGCGATTATTTAGTAATGTAATAAAAATAAAAAAGATTACAAGCTGAAAATGAAGTGTCATCAATAAAAAATATGATTTGAAAGAGAAAAATGTGTGAAGCAGAAAATAAAGAAATTGCTTAAATGGTTTATTTAAGATTCGTTAACCTTCTGTGTCGTTTCCGTCAAAAGCAGGCATTGGTATTTGTAAAATATATTTTCATTTTGATGCAGATTTGCTAATTATATAAGCTTATTTTGAAATGTTTAACTGATTTTATTTAATCAAAGACGAAAACAGCCATTGTATCTTTTAACAGCAGCTGATTTTTCCTTAAAATTCTCCAATCGAAGAAAAATGAATAGAAACCCATTTATAGGGAGATCGCCACTGTTTTTTTTAATTATAATTATATCTTTCAAAATCTTTTTAAAGTCAATCAAATTAGCGTGCTTTTAGAGATTGCGGTGTCTGAACGGGGGTTGGCGAGCGTAGCCCGTACGGTGCCGGGCCCCCTAGTAGCAAAAAAAAAAAAAAAAATGTGTAGTTTAATTTAATTTTTTTTTTTTTTTTACAATGCTAATATTTAAAATGAAAAATATCATTATACTTTAATAAAAGTGATAAACAAAACTTACTTACTTACTTACACAATGGTGCTACAATCCATGTAGGATTTTGACCTCCCTCAATATACTTCTCCAGACCTTCCGATCTCTGGCCTTTACTTTATAATTTATAATTTGGTTTTCTGCAAGATCTTTTTCTATCTCTTTTATCCAACTCTTCCTGGGTCTACCAATACTTCTTTTTCCAATTAAATTACCACTATAAATCTTCTTTGTGCTTCGCTCATCCCTCATTCTGATTAGATGGCCTAACCATTGCATTCTTCTTATTTTTATAGTATTTATTATATCTTTTTCATTATATAACTGTTCTAACTCCATATTTGTCCTTATACGCCATGTATTGTCTTCTTTAATAGGTCCAAAAATTTGTCTTAGGATCTTCCTTTCCCAAGTGATAAGTAGCTTTTCATCTTTTTGTGTAGTGGTCCAGGTCTCACTACCATAAATTACTATTGGTTTTATAACAGTTTTATAAATTTTGAGTTTGGATGTACGAGATATTAGAGATGATTTTAGAATGTTTCGAAGAGAAAAATAGCATCTATTTCCTGCTGCAAGTCGGGTTTTAATCTCTGCTTCTACCATATTATCACAGGTGATCGTAGATCCTAAATATTTAAATTCTGTTACTTCATTAAATTGTAATTCATTATTTATTGTTAAAGCTGCTGTTGCCTGTGATTTCATTCGGTCCATTTTCATGTATTTTGTTTTTTCTTTATTAACCACGAGGCCTAGTTTTCTTCCTTCAGTGTCTAATTTATTGTATGTTTCAATCAAGACTTTCTTATTCCTAGCAATTATATCAACATCATCTGCAAATGCAAGGATTTGGAGGGAGCGATTCATAATAGTACCACCTCTGTTGTTGTAAATACTTCTAATTATTTTCTCCAGGCATAAATTAAAAAGAATTGTCGAGAGAACATCACCTTGCTTTAGACCTGAATTCACTGCAAATTCTCTTGAAAGTCTTCCCTGTACCTTAACCTTAACTTTAGCTTTTGTATTTTCCAGTGTTAATTTTATAAGCTTAACTATTTTATCAGGTATTTTAAATTCCTTTAATATTTCAAATAACTTATTTCTGCTTATACTGTCATAGGCCTGTTTAAAATCAACAAACAATTGGTGCAAATTAATATTTTGTTCATAGAATTTTTCAAAGATGTTCCTGATACTAAAGATTTGATCCACTGTTGATCTTCCTTTCCTAAAACCACACTGATAATCACCTATCACCATTTCAGCATACGGTTCTAATCGCTTTGCAATAATCTTTGCCAACACTTTATATGTAACATTTAATAAGGCTATGCCTCCATAATTCTGGCAATTTAAGATATTTCCCTTTTTATGAATTGGGATAATAATAGCACCATTCCATTCATTTGGTATATATTCATTCTGCCAAATCTCTACTATTAGATCATGTAACATTTGTACCAACTTCTCTCCACCATATTTCAAAAGCTCAGCACTTATCAAATCTTCACCAGGTGCTCTTCCATTTCTTAATTTTGCAATAGCATCCCTTACTTCTTCTACAGTTGGTGGTTCACAGTTTTCTTCATTCATGTCATAATCATTATGATTAGATTGTATTTCTCTTTCGTCATTTGACTGCCTGTTTAACAATTCTTCAAAATATTCTGCCCATCTATCTGTCACATTTGCGTGTCCTCCAATAAGTTTATCATTTCTGTCTTTACAAAAAAGGGTGCGTGGTTGATAGCCCTTTTTGATGCCTTTAAGCTTTGAATACATTTGTCTTATATCACCTAATACTGATAGGTCTTCAATTTCTTGAATTTTACTCTGCTCTAAAGCTCGTTTCTTCATACGTAACAACTTTTGAGTATTTCTTCTAATTGTTTTAAAGTGATTTTCACTCTGTCTTGTTCTATGTTTCAGCATTTTTTCTCTTGCTTTATTCTTTTCCTTAATCAGTTGCCAACACTCATCATCAAACCATTCATTAATTTCCCTCCTTTCTTCCTTTCCAACTACTTCCTCAGCAGTTTTTAATATGATATTTTTGCATTTAGCTCATTTACTATTGATTATATCTTCCTCATTAAATTCAACATATTCACTAGCAATTCTTTCTGTTAATTTACTTTGATAAACCTTTCTTCTCTGCATGTTTAGTAAATCTTTTGTTTTAAATTTTACTTGTTTAGTTCCTTTTGCATCTCGAAATCTTGTAACTCTTTGTCTGTATTTCATAATAACAAGGAAATGATCAGTATCTAAATCCGCACCTCTATAACTTCGTACATCCATAACATCACTAGCATGTCTTCTGTCGATCATAATATGGTCAATTTGGTTTTTTGTCTTTCCATCAGGGGAAATCCAAGTTTCTTTATGTATGTTCTTATGCTCAAAACATGTGCTACTTATGATTAAGTTGTTAGAAGCAGCAAAGTCCACAGCTCTTATTCCATTTTCATTACTCACATCATGTAAACTAGATTTTCCAATTGTTGGTACAAAAGTGTATTCTTTTCCAATTTTAGCATTAAAATCACCTATTACCATTTTAACATCATGTCTTGGTATCTTATCAAATTCAATCTGTAGTGTTTCATAAAAAGTATCTTTTTGTTCGTCCTCGGTATCTTCCGTTGGTGCATGGACACATACTATTGAAATGTTAAAAAACTTTGCTCTCAATCTCAAGATACACATTCTTTCATTTACATTGTGAAAATCAATAATATTTTCTCTAAGGCATTTTCTGATCATAAATCCAGTGCCATGCGTGCTTCTTCTTCTGCTTGCACTATTAAAAATTGTAAAGTCACCAATATCTCTTATCCCACTCTCCTTCCATCTTACTTCCTGTATGGCCAATATGTCCAGTCTATAATTATCCATCTGACTCTGTAGTTGCTTCACTGCACCAGCTCTGTATAAACTTAAAACATTCCAAGTTCCAATTCTAAAATTCATAAGCCGTTTTCCAGTTCCAGTCCGTTTTACCATGAGATCAGTCCGTCTAACATCTGTATTTAAGGGCTTCGCAACAAGGTTTTTTTTTTCCAGGGAAAGGTTGTCAGCCTTTCGCCCAACCCCTTTTAGGCGCCTCTTACGACATGCACGGGTTACATTGGGACTATTCTTTAATGCCGGTCACCACACGGCATGATAAACAAAAGGAGAGTGAAAAGTCAAATAAAAAGAAGGCGAAAATGCTTTGCTCTTTCCTTTTCAAACTTTGAAATATCTCTGCTGTGTGAAGAGTTGTGGTGGGGGTAGAGTAGTTGGATGATTATTTATTTTTATTGTAAATTAACAAAAATGGGCAGGGAAATTTTAAAACATAAAGAGTTTTTAAACTTTTGTTCTGTGAGAATGTGGATTTAAGTAGAATATACATATAAACTAGAAAACAGGAATTCTGCTTTTTCAGAATTTAGTGTCGCCTCAGATGAAAAAAAAATATGTATATATAAATAGTACAAAACATATTTCAATTTTAAGACTTAAAGCACACGGTTTTATTTTTATGTAAAATGACGTCATTCGCATCCGCTTAAGAAGTCCACATTTACGATCTACTCTGAAACATCTACAGTAGGTATGCATAGGACGGCACTATCGCGAAATATTACACAAATGCAGCAAAGAGATGCCGTCGTTCAAGAAACTCGACAAAAAACGGCTATATAATGATTCATAGGCATTCACTGGTTTGTAACATTAATATAGCGATTTCAGTCGTGACGTAAATGATGACGTTTTGGTTGGAAGCTGACTCCAAACAAACGGTTGCTATGTTATAATTTCTATTTTGTTTGTGTGTTGCAGCTATATCTTATATCTATATCTCACATCTAAGTGTTTTAATACTTGATATGTACTGGTAACATTTTCCACGATTTATATTTAAAAAGAAATGACGCATAGCAACCGTTTGTTTGGAGTCAGTTTTCAACCAAAACGTCATGACTGACGTCACACTGAAAGCGTCTACAGATACTTAAAATTAAATATAGCGTATAATAGCTCCCCGTTTTAACAGAAATTATTCGTTTATATATTTTTTAAATAGCACGTATTTTAATTACATTTTTTTTTCGGTTGTTATGAGAAAATGGCAACAAAAAGATATAATTGCTATTTTTCAACTATTTTCCCTTTACTTTCTATATAAATGGAATATTTGAGTTGCCAAAATTAAATAAATGGTGCCAAAAACTATAACAAAATTAATATTTCAAAAATAAATGGAGATACAGTTTTCAAACAAATTGCTTTTAAAAGTACTTTTTTTCCAATATGACGGTATAAAAATTGAAAATGTGCGATGTTTAGAAATTAAAAAAATTGCTATAGAGCATTTAATCGTAGAATGAACATCTGCTTTGTTTATTGCTAGCTTCTGTAAGGTAACGTTATTTTTTGGAGACAAAATAAGCTGGGAGAAAGAAATAGCATACCGTACCGGGGGCTAAAAAAGGAGAGAAAAAAAAGGGGGAAACCCTACAAGTTTCCACCTTAGAAATATCTTTTGCTGTGTGAAGAGTTGGGGGTGGAGAGGACTAAGATATCGATTAATGATTATTTATAATAAATTTAAAAAATGAACAGGGAAATTTTTAAACATTTTAAACATGTTTTCAAAAGCGTATCCTGGGAGAGAGGTTGGATTTAAGGTGGAAGGAAAATAAAATAAATAGAAATGCCACAAGTTCTCCCCCCAAAAACATGCAAAATATGCTTAGTGTGGACATTCAAAAGATAAATTAAAATTAATTAAAATAATATTACATAAAATTTAAATGACAAATAACCATTTAATTAAAAAGAAATAAGCCCAGTTTTCAATAAATTTTGCTAACAAAAATTTTCTACTACCAATAAAAATATTCAAAAGGACGGTATACTTAAACAAGTGGGTAAATGTGATCACAGATCGCACAGAGGGTTTCGTTTAAAATTTCTTTCAAAACACTATCCTTTTTCAAAATCTGTCAGCTCCACAATTCGCAACTAGGGGGTGTGCACTCTATTCTAAACAAACATCTATCCGACAAAACTCCGTTTTAGAACCTATTCGCACTTACATTAGTCGAGGGAGTTGGACCCATAAAACCCAAGATAGGAAAGACCTCCTGGCAGTAAAAAGTGGAAATAAAATATGAGAGGCTATGGTGCATAATATGAAAGAGTGGCCGAAGGGTAGTCAAGAGACCGTCCCTCCGGGGGGTCTGAAACCGACCCCTTGAGTGGGGGGGGGGGGGGGAGGAGACTTGGAACCCGGCCGAATTCGTTGTGTACGAATGCGAGGGGGCCCAAATTTCGAACAACAAATTTTCTAACGAGTCCAAATTCAAAATTAAGTTCGTAAAAGAAAATTTTAAAAAGAAAACATTTTCCATGTCTTGCTAATTTTAAAAGAAAAATTTTTAAGAAAGAAAAATAAATTTTACAAAGTTTTTTCTACCACGCGAAAAAAAAAAAAAAATAAATTCGTAAAAATATTTTAAAGAAAAAAATTTTATCACGCGAAAAAAAAAAAAAAAAAAAAAAAAATTCTTAAAAGAAAAATTTTCTATTTCTTGAAAAAAAAATCTTAACAAATTTTTTAACTTTTTAAAAAAAAGAAAGAAAAAAAAATTATTTTCAAAATAAATCTTCGCGCCCTAACTATCAGCGTACTCTAACTCGATCATTCGTAAAAAAACCTTATCCATTCACACATCCGCTAAAATATCACTATCTAACAACACTTCCGGTCTACTTCCGCTCCAAAACGCGCTTATCAACGTCGTACTGTAAGATAAAAAACTCCCGTGTGACCTTCATTTGACCCTGAGAGCGTGCAGGCGTGCAGGTGGCGTGGAACCGGCATAATCACACTACTCATATCCTTTCTGGCCCGCGCAAAACCCAATAAAATGAGGCCCTACCCGAGCAAAAAACAGTACAATGAATACCGACTCAATATTTTATGCAAAAACTGCATATATTATTAAATCGCCATTATGCTACAATTAAAATTCTTTTTAAAGAATAGTATATACATTACAAGGTAAACAACAACAATAATAATTATTATTAATAAAGTACTGTAAAACAAGTGAAAAAGAATCTGTCTAGGACGGAATCTTGTCTTATACGGAAAAATATCTTAAGAGGCTATCTCACTCACTCAAAAACACTCACTCGCTAATGTTAATCGTATGGAAGACATTTTTAAAGATATTTCGATTGTATCTCAATTTTTTAATGATATTTTCTGCGTTGGCTATAGCTGACTTCGATCTTTACAAAGGCCATTTATTTATTTATTTATTTTTATTTACAGGTTTTTTTTTTTTACTAGAGTACTTTCACTTTAGGAACCGGTTTTGAAAGTGAAAGTATTCTCATTAAAAAAAACTTGCAAAGACAATCAAAATCGAAAAAGTAAAAAACGGCCTTTGCAGAGATTAATCTCAGCTATTCAATGAAAAAAAAAAAAACATTTAAAAATATTGAAATGCAAACGAGATATTCTAAAAAAATTCTTCCATGGGATTAACTTTAGCGAGCGGGTGTTTTCGTGTGAGTGAAGTAGCCCTTTAATCCGTGCAAAATGAACATAATAATCTATCAAAAAAGAATATTTTACGACGGACGATCTACCTGCTAAGAAGGGAACTTGTCTGCAACGGATTTTTCTCTCTCCTTTGCATTTCTGTCTTAGATTTTACTGCATAGCATTATTTCAGGTTTTTAAGTTTCCAAGCCACGGAATACAGATTTAATGATATCAATGATAACTAAGACACATAAAATAAACCTTGAAATGAAAAGCAACAAAACGACAAAAAGGAAGTTCTCAAAGCACAAAACAAACTGGAACATCAAGTTACAAAAAATATTCGTAATTCAATTGGAAAGAAAATGATGGAAGGGAAGAACTACAGACATAAGGTAAAGAAAACTTCTGTTGCAAAAAAATGTCTTATTATTTATAATCTAAAAAGAAAATTCAAGACATTGTTGATTTCTTTTGCCTAATTTGAAAGAAAAATAAAATTGCAGAAATGATTCAGTGTTCAGATTGCCAAATATGGTTCCGTGTTGTGTGCGCTGGAATAAAAAAAATTAACAAAAGAATTTCATGTGTAAGACTTGCATCACTTTTTACAGATATTTAAGTAACTAACAATTAGTTCCATAATTTCTATTCTTAATTAGTTATAACTTTAATTTATATTTTGAATACATTTTGATTTAAAACAATTACTTTTACTTTCAGACATTTGATTTCATTATATTTCACTGCCGTTGTTTTGTTTGATTGTTTCATTAGTGGCTAACTTTGGTTTTAATAAAATAGTGATATTACCTGCACATTAAAACAGTCTAATGTTGTTTAGTCCAATTTAGGAGACTAGGAATCCAACTTAGGCGACCAGTCGCTGAATTTGGGCCACTTTTGGCAATTTTTTTAATTAAAATAAAACTTAAGATTTTCAAAAAGAAAATTTTCTAAAGATTTACCTGAGTTAGTAGATTGACCACGTATACTGATATTTTGCAGATATTCCAAAAATGAAGTGAATTACATCTGAAAATAAGTAAAGTGGTCCAAATTCGCCTACTCTCCCCTATATTAGCGATGGTTGCTGGAAGTGCATTTTTAGTTGTGATATGAGTTTTTAACTTTAACTAAAATTTTTCGTATTACGTTGCGGGATGTATAAATGCTGTATATATATTCAAGGCTGCACAAAGAATTCGTAATAGTTACTGAGTATGAAAGAAAATAGCTTAAAAAGGTGTATTTTAAATGAGCTATGCTGAACTACTTTTAGTATACTAAGATACAGTGCCAGGAAAAAAATCTTGACACTTAAACCACAATCTCAGTGTTCAGATGTTTTATTTTACTTTTTCCTGCTTTAAATAGAAGAGATGGGTGAGAGTTTCTACCACCTGTTGATCAAGCGGAGTGGTGGCTCTATCATCTTGAGATGACTCAGCGTTATCCTTTTTTATTCAGTTCTGGTAGTGGTTTAAAAAGAGGGCTTTTTAAAAAATTTTCAATGACTGTCAACACTTTTTTTACTGCCAGTGTATGTTTGTGAAATATAGATAAATGATATGGGGACGCAAAGAATTGGATACATGACTATCATGGATGATAATCTCTGGAAGTGTGGTTTCAGTAGTTTTAAGCACATTTTAGTCTTAATTAAATTTTATCTAAATAGTGGTGTGTATATCAAGATAGTAGGTAAAATGCAGGGCTGTATAAAAGTATTCAAGTATGCTTCCGTCTATTGGTATAAATTGCTGAAAGTGAAATTTCAACCTATTATGCGTTTTCAACATTTGCCAGTAGTTGAAAAGTGTTTATGAATTCAGTTTTTCTGTGCGAACTTGTGTTAATATAGTTGAAATGTTTTGTAATTGATACATGTTATTGAGATTTACTATACCATGTTCGGCATTGGAAATAAAGTATGTAGCGTTCATAGTTTATTTGCAGAGACGCTCAAAAGTATTCCATTACGTTATAGTCTATGGGGAAATGTCGTAATTATATAAATACGTAGCACCTATAGTCGTCGTCTGGTTCGGCTGTCTGTCTGTCCATCTGTCTGCATATAACAGCTCAAAAACTACCCAACCGAATGGTTTGATATTTAATGTATATAATCGTTGTAGAATTTTGTCGAGTTATTTCAAATTTCATGAAAATCGAATCAAACTTAAAAAGATATTAATAAAAGTTTTCTTCCTTCTATTAAATCCTATCCTACGTAATTAATTAATTCATATATATCCCATTGTGAGAACTTCACTTCTCAAGAAAAAATTTCACAGAAAGCCAACAAATATCTCATATACGAATCCCACATGTATTGAAAAATTAACCTCTTTTTATTTCAAAGTACAGAAATAGTTCAGCTTAATTCAAACGAAACGATGTATCAGAATCTATCTTCCGAGTTGAAGTTAAAGTGACAGTCATTTCTAAAGAGCACGGAAAGAAAGATCCTCCCTCGCTAATGGAACCACTTGTGATCGTACCCGATCGACCGCTCAGGTTGGAAACGAAAGTAAAAAAGCAAAAGAGCTCTAAGATGAGTGGGAAAATCACGTAGAGCCTATCCGAACAAAGTTTGTTAATGATGCAATCAGTTCAGGTTCCCTAAATGACCAAAATGATACTTCCTTTGTTCAGGAGGAGGGGAAGAAAGATTTCTGTAAGACGCTGAGAAATCAGCATTGTTTGGGTTTAGATTTCAGTGGGAAAAGTCGGTACAGACTGATTCTCTCGGTGGATAAAAACTCAGTGACTTCTCCCCAAGGAAACAAACTTCGAAACATCAAAGGAAAGCGTTAACGAAGTCAAGCCTAGACTTCGGGTTTGCTCAACGCAGGGAAAAGGAACATTATCTGTAATTCCTACTCTTTACTCTTAGCAGATAACTTACATAACAAGCCGAACTTTGTGATACTTCCAAAATCGAAGTCCTAGACTTTCTGCATCCATAAAGACTTTTCCTTATCAACAGAAACTATTCACCTCTAATTTACGAACTCTTTGAAAGTTGCGACGGACCCACTATTTATAAGTGTTGGATTTATAAGAAGCCTCATTTCCTTTGTTTATTTAACAAACAACTTTCTATATAAATTTTGTGCCTTGATCGTAGATGACATAATTCACACTCCCGTTTCACGCCAATTTCGAGGCATTACAAATTACAACCTGGTGGCAGCTCATGGGATTCTCGCCCCAGAAAGAAAGCGTTTTAGAGGAATTAGTCTGCCATCACAGCGACGGCCCAATGCAAACCCGAAAAGACGACCCAAAGAAAGGAGCATCAGGCTTCATCACAATGTCCTAGAACCAAAGAAAGGAGCATCTGACCTCATCACAATTTCTTAAAACCAAAGAAAGGAGCATCTGACCTCATCACAGTGTCCTAGAACCAACGAAAGCATCAGTCCCCTACAAAGTATCCCAATTCCAAAAGAAGGAGCACTGACCTTCGACGGAGTGTCCCAGACCAAGTGCCGGAGCAGCCAGTTGAGAAAGAGTCCCCGGGCCCAACAACGACAGCCGAATCTTCGAGCACCGCAGACAACCCCTCTGAAAGGATGTGCCGAGCAGGAATAAAAGGTAGACTCATTTTTCTTTGAGTGGCCTTTAATGTAAAATATATTTCATTTTTTATAAAATATTAATAGCCAAAGAACTCGAGACTTAAATTACGAGAAGAAAATTCTGTTTTCTAATTGTTGATCGAAATCGAATTAATTAAAATTAATTACTAAAAATTAAATAATTAATTAATATCCAGGGTGATTTTTTTTAATGTTGTGAAAGTAAAACACTATAATAACAGAACCACTGATACAAATGACCTGAAATTTCACCAGTATGCTCCCTTATCAATGGGAATTTTTTAGCCGTGGTTTAAAAAAAAAACTTAAAATTGCACCGACAGATGTCGCTGTATGTGCAGTAAAGTCAGGAGACGACACATGCACAGGGGCGATAAAAACGTGAAGCTCACACACCTCATGTTTATTATTCTGATCTCAATCCCTGCGATTTCTGGCTCTGGGGTACCTAAAGAATACCGTGTATTGTGGTGGTGTTACGAACTTAGCTGACCTGAAGGCACACATTGTGCACCAGATCCACAGCATCCAACCGGATACTTTTTGCTTTGTTGTGGAACATGCGGTTTCACGTTTTCAACTCGTAGTTGAAAACGGTGGTCAATGCATTGAAAATCTCTTGAGTTAGTTACGCAGTTCCGTACAAATGCTTTGCTCCATATTTTTATTTCGTTCTATTTCTGCGAAGGTGTTCGCAGTGCCTTTTCCCAATTACTGCATTCTGCATGTTTTTGATATGCGTAATTCTTAGTTTTCTTTTTTTTTTTTTTCAAAGTACCGGAAAAATAAAGTACTGGAAAAATAAAAATTGTTGTGACTTGGTGTTGTTTCTGTATAATAAGGATCATTCGAGGCGACAGCCATAGTAGCTATAAGCCCCAAAGCATCCCACTTCGGTGGACTTCAAATGTCAAATGACCGTCCATTGTTTTCCTCCCACTGACGGTATTCTTTGTTTCTGTTCACTTACAGCGCCATCTGTCGGTGCGATTTTAAGTTTTTTTTAAACCGCGCCTAAAAAATTCCCATTGTCTTGGGAACATACTGGTGAAATTTCAGGTCATTTGGATCAGTGGTTCTTTTGTTATAGGATTTTACTTTCACAACTTTAAAAAAAATCACCCTGTATATCTGTTGACACCCTTTGGAGTTGCCAGCGTTGGTAACAAGATAATTTTTTTTTCTATTAGACACACTGTAAGTGTAACCATATCGGGCTAGAAATCGCTCATAGTGTAGGGGCAGTGAAAAAAAAAAGGCTCTTTGGAAAATCTAAAAATCTATTGACTGAAATTAAAATTTTTGTTAAGGGATAGGACAAAAGTATATTTATGTCATTTAGTGTATTTTATGATAGATTTTCAAAAAATATTTTGTTTCTAAATAGTGAAAGCACTTGCGTGAGTGTTCAATGCTGAAAAAAACTGGGATGGTTGTTAACCTGTGACATTTTGGAAATTTATTTATTACTTGTATTTTTGTATGCATAGGGACTATAAAATTGAGAAAATTTATACCTTATGTTAGGATTGGAACTTAGATTACGGAAAATTGAGGAATGCTGCAATATTACAAATATTTTATGTTTATGCAAGTGTATTTTAAAATTTGTTTTTATAGTGTATGCATAGTGTTTAAATATTACCGGCAAAGTGTTTTAATTGCAACTTAGCAAACAAAATTGTTAGGTTCTTGTTACCTGGGTCTAACGTAAAGAAATCACGACAAAAATTACGTCAGTTAAGTACTGCAGGAAAACAGATTTACAGAATTTGGCACAAATTCTGGGGGGGGGGGGGGGTGATTGAGCCTGACGATAAAATGGTGGAGATTATTGGCAAAATAGAGACCGCGAGCAATTATGACGAAACTCTTAGCTTAGACCAAGCTAATTTTGTAGTTAAGGACCACGAATAGAAAGAACAATAGAGAAGGAGGAAAAATAAAGAGAGAGGGACAAAAAACAAAGGGAGAGGGCAGAACAGGAAAACTAAAAGGAGAGGACAGGAAAAACTATGGGAAAGAGAAGACAGAGAGAGAGTGGGGGGCAGTGGCGTAGCTAAGGGGGGGGCGGTCCGCCCCGGGTGTCACCCTCTAAGGGATGACACCCAATCTTTATTTGAAAAAAAATAATTATACATGTATAACGTTATAAGATTTTGGAAAAGAATTCTGAAATGAAATGAAATATCTAGCTCACCAAGTAACAGATTTAATTATCTTTTCTTGGATAATCTGAAATTTTACACAGAATGGGGTGCCTAAATAAGATATACACTAATGAACCCACCTATCTAACAAATGGGTAGCAAAAGCAAACTTTAAGGGGTCAGGTACCTTTGAAGCTGAGAAAATGCATACAAATGAGACACTGATATGGATTGCTATAACTCCACATCTGATTAACTTTTGGATCTGTAATTTTAAACACACATTAAAAGAGTCATAAACTAATAGTTAATGCTCTGAAAAAAAAAAGTCTAGATGCATGTAAAGTTTTTTTAACTACATTTGAAATTTAATGTTTTTTTAAATAAACGAATTCCCCTTATATGTCTTGCGCGCATGATTTCTCATAAATGAACTGTCAGAGTGCGCCCAAAACTTTTTATTAGTAGAGATATAATATGTGTTTAAAATGACCTACACTGAAAAAAATATAATGATTAGTTTTTGAGAAAATAAGCGTAAAATCAAAAATCTTAAAATTTTGAAATTATTTTTGTATAAAAATAGTCATAATTTCTAAATTTGTTACTTGATGAACATAATAGTAGGTCATTTTGTGCATCCATAAGGTTGTTACTTTCATTTAAAATTTCATGAAATTCTATCCAGCCATTTCTTAGAAATCATCTTAGAAATTTGGAAATATTCCGACAGAGGGGGTCGCTGGAATTGCGATTTTTGTGCATTTCCATTATTGTACCATTGAAATATGCATAGAATCGAACCAAATTTTTTGTGTATGTTTTTGGCTATGGCTAGCAGGTACCGCTTAAATTTCGAAATATTCCACCGGAAGGGGGCACTGCCATAGCAATTTGTGTACCATTTTTATTATTATACCACCCGAAAGAGTATGAAGTTATGCAAAGAAATGAACCAAATTTCAGATTTATGTTTTCCGCTATGGCAAGCAGGTGCTCCTTGAATTTCGAAATATTCTGCCAGAGCTGTAATAACCGAAGGGGGCGCTGTAATAGCGATTTTTGCACAATTTTCTCGATTTTTCGAAGTTCTATTATAAATCAGCGGCTCATATGCAGCGACGGGAACTTCGTATCCTGCTATGCCGGCAGCAACAGCTGATGTATAATAAAATAACGAAAAACTATTGATTATAAAAAATTTAATTACGAAGAATCTTTTGGGATTGGCACATCCAATTATTTTCGGAAGAGATTGCACACACAGATATTATAATCTCTACTAGTCTGTGACTGCACCCTTCACTTCCAGGTTCCAGGAAAACATATACTTTAGGATGTAAACTGGTTGACCTCATGCTCAGAATCAGTGTAATATATTCAACCATCAGGAGAAGGAGGCTGTATAAATGAGTCACGAGTGGTCAGAAAAATTTATTTCAGCAATTTAGCGAACAGAGGAATGAGAAGACAAATTTTTGACAAAGCACCTTGATTTTGGATTATCTTATTTGGCTAGTTGTCGCCTTTTGATGTAGAATGAAAATAAAATTGCATTATACTTACAAGATTTCGATTGATGGAAAATATAAATACGTATTTTAAACAATGTTAGCGATAACATTTATCTTAAAAATATTTTTATTTTGTTGGTATTAGAAAAGACATTGCCTTTAGAAAAAAATCTTAGTATAAAAGAATGTGGTCTAAATATTCTCGGAAGCCTATTAGTTTTATAATAAAAACATTTATTAACTAGTTGGATGTGCCAATCCCAAAACTTTCTTCTATCACATGCATGTTAATGCTTTAAAAATCGCTAGCACAGCACCAAAATTAAACGACAATCCATGCGCATTATGAGGATTCTAAAGATATGAAATTTCATGCATTAGTTCTTGAGCTATGACTATCGCTAAAATCACGAAAAATGCAGCACATCAGTGCCACCTGTTGGTGGTTTGCACCAAAACCTAATCAACAACAACTTATGTCAACGTCTAACTGAATCCGAAGTTTGATGAAAATCCGTGCATTAGTTTTTGAGATAGAGCTATTGCAAAAAATTGTGAAAAATCCAGCATAGCAGCGCAACACTTTGAGCGATTGACACGAAAGCCTAATCAGTAACAACTTATGTCAACGACTAATTGAATCTGAAGCTAGATGAAAATTCGTTCATTAGTTCTTGAATAGAGCTATTTCGGAAATCGTGAAAAATGCAGCTTAGCAGCGCCACCGGTTAGAGGATTAACACGAAAACATAATCAGCACCAATTCATATCAAGGACTAACTGAATTTGAAGTTTTATGAAAATACTTGCATTAGTTCTTGAGGTATAGCTGTTGCGGAAATTGCTAAAAATGCTGCATAGCAGCGCTACCTTTTGGGCGGTATATAACAAAAACTAATCAGCACCAGTTTATATGAAGGCCAAACTGAATCTGAAGTTTTCTGAAATTCCGTGCATTACTTCTTGAGATAGAACATCCACAAAATTTTTGTCGCGTACAGACAGATAGACTCACAAACAAACATTTTCTAAAAACCATCAAATCGTGTTCAGAACCTTCTAAAACGTATAAATCCGTCGAAAAATTTTCCCGAATCCAATACCCTCTTCTTGTAAAGGTAGAAGACAGCAAAAATGAAATATAAAGTAAAGAACCTTTCATACATTCAATTTTCATGTGTTCTTACTTTCTTCTATTTTTTTAAGAAGAAAGTATTGGATTCGTGAAAAAAATTGACTTCCGGTTTTCGACGGATTGATACGTTTTAGAAGGTCCTGAACACGATTTGATGGTTTTTAAACAATATCTGTCTGTCTGTATGTGACACAAATTTGGTGGGCGCTCGATCTCAAGAACTAACGCACGAAATTTAATAAAACTTCAAATTAAGTTATACCTTGATATAAATAGGTGCTGATTAGTTTTTAGTGTAAATAGCTCTACAGGTGGCGTTGCTATGCTGCATTTTTCACTATTTCTACAATAGCTCTGCCTTAGGAATTGATGCACGGATTTTCATCGAGCTTCAGATTCAGTTGTACCTTGATACAATTTGGTATTGATTAGTTTTTGCTATAAATCGTACAAAATGTGGCGCTGCTATGCTGCATTTTCACGATTTCCGCGATATCTTTATCTCATTTCCTAATGCACGGAATTTTATCAAACTTCACATTCACTTAGGCTTAGACGTTGACAAACGTTGTTGCTGATTAGGTTTTCATGTAAATCATATAACAGGTGCCGCTGCTAATGCGGCATTTTTTACGATTTTCGCGATAGCTATATCTAAAAAATTAATAAAGTGAATTTAATCAAACTTCATATTCTGCTGTTACACTTTCACATAAATAGTTGGGTGTATACTTCCCAACAGGTGTCGCTTTTATGCTTTCTGGGTTGTGAATTTTGGTCGCAGTCACCTAAGAGGGTGGGTGCCGAAATTCAGTGTCTTGTTTGAAAGATTCGATGCTTATATCTTCTTTTTAAATACACACAATTCAACGAACATATACCTTTATGAATCCTCATTCGAGCCTATATTGTCATTTAATTTTGTCACTGTGATAGCGAATTTTGAAGTATCATCTAAGAGGGTAGGTGCTGATTTGTTTGAAAGATGCGATGCTTGTATCTTCTTTTTAATTGCACACAGTTCAAGGAACCTATAACTTTTAAATCCTCATGATGGGCATAAATTGTCATTTAATTTTGATACTGTGATGGCCAATTTTCAAGTATTAATATGTATGAGATAGAAGAAAGTTTTGGGATTGGCACATCAGACTAGTTTATTTCATTTAAATCGCATTTTATTCCATTACTTTCTAATGCTAAAATATTTGCGTATACGAATAAATTCTTAATTTCATTTATACGCTTTTTCGAAGGCTACTTCCAAATAGATTGACTAAAGTATAGAGCATCAAAAAATAATATAAAATTTTTCTTTACTTACTATAGTAATTTTTTTTTTAATTTTATTACTTTGTTAATGTAAAGTTCATAAAAGTTCTCCAAAAAAAAAAAAGTTAACATTTTATTTATAATAACGTAGAATTATGATTGAAAAAATATGATGGGTGTTCTGTGTGTGTGTGTGTGGGGGGGGTGACACCATTTACATCCGCCCCGGGTGTCACCCATCCTAGCTACGCCACTGGTGGGGGGGGGGCGGACAAGCAGAAAGAACGCGAATTTACCCTAGAACAACTCAAGCTTCTGATAGGCGTACTTCCACTTCGAGTAATAATTCTGAAAGGCCTCCAGGATTGCTCTTAAAACAATAATGCATAGCTTTGATCCTGAGAAATCCGATATAACCCTTTTCTTAAACTTATTCGAGCGACAAGCTAATAGGCTGGAATAGAACCCGAAGTTTTCGTGACCCATTTACTCTCTTTGTTGCCCATAGAAATCGTTGAATTAATTTTGCGCTAACCAGCGAACAAAACTGAAGATTTTCAGCATGTGAAATCATTACTACTGGCTAGGTACAGGCTGAATCCAGAAACCTATCCACGAAATTAAATAGGCATGCTAAGAGTCCCGAAAGCCCGTGGAAAGATTTAATCTTTGAGCATAATAGTTTCCTTGAGGGATGGCTGCACGAAGATTTTTCGGCTCTGAGGAATTTACTGATCACGGATCAAATAAAACATCGCGCCCCAATGGAACTGAAGGAGCACTTCATCGATTCATGGGCAAATTGTACAGATTCTTTGACTCTGGCGATAAAACTAGATGAGTACGAAGCTATTAAAGGGGTATCAAAAAAATCGTGGGGTACGAAAACCTCGGTAGAAAGGAAAACAGAAAAACCAAAATTCGAATAAAATTCGCGGAATGGAAGAATGGAAAAACTGGAAAATGAGGATGAAACGAGAGGTGGGCATTGAGAAAGCAAAACTAACTGGAGAGAGCTAAATATGGACAAGGAAAGGGGGAAATCTTTGAGCGTAAAAGTGTAATTAGATGCTTCATTTGCTCGATTCCAATCCATCTTAAGATAAATTGTCGCGAAAACAAAAGAAACTTAGAACCCACTGCTAGCGTTCATCACATAAGCAGAGGTACAAATTTCGAAGAAAGTATGAAACCTCGTCTAAGTAGAGCGCTAATTAACGGGAGGAAATGAACAACTTTGAGAGACACAGGCAGCTTACATGACGTGATTCCTGGAAATTAATTAACTCCATTCAGTTAGATGGTGGTGCCATTCGAGTTAGGCAGCCGTTGATGAACAATATTCGTCGTTTACCGACCGCCGACGTTGTCTTAGAAATTGAAGGACTGAGGAGCATAAAAACAAAGGCAGTATCGTAACAGATAAAGAAACAGATATGTCCTACTATATTTTAGTAAAAGAAACTCAAAACTTAATTGATGATATTAGCAGGAAAAAAATCCATATCTCAGATGCCGCGGCCACCCATAATAAAACGAAAACGAAACACATAAACGCCAATCCGACTCGGGGGTACGAGAATAAGGTGAGAGATGGCAAGTCAAAATTGACGGGCGCGAACTCGGGGGAAAGAACGAAAGTGGGAGGTGCCCGGTCAAAAGAGAGAAATGAGAATCTGGAGGAAAGAAAAGATTATCCTTTGTTACCCACAGGAGGGGAAGATCAGGTTTTAGGGCCGAAGGGGGAATTAAGGATGTCCAAGAGAAGCATAAGAGGGATTACCCCGTACGAGAAGTCAAACTGCAAATGGTGTTAGAAAAATCGCATTATGAGTGTGAGGATTTAGCGAAGTCAAATAGTGCGTTTCAAAGTATAGATAGGTCGGATGATCTAAACGATACACCGGTCAGAGTAGCGTCAAGCAGGAACAAGAGAGAATTTTGGTGTAGTAATGACGCAACCAAAAGGATCTCATGTCAGAAAATCCAGTGTTGGATTTGGACATAAAGCGCATGAAAGGGATACGAGACGGATTAGTCGGGGGACGTCGACTCTAGAATTTTTACGACTTATTATTTGACGAACGCCGCAGGTAAAGGTACGCGAAAAGTCTCAAAATTATCGTGTAAATAGACCAAAGTCCCATGGACAAAAACGCGGAGAATATTATAAACCCTTTGATCGGCGAAGTTTCACGACCCAGACACTATGCAAAATTTAGAGATAGGTTTTCGTTTGACATGCTTTAGCAGTTTGGGATTTAGTTCAGAATTGAGTGAGTCGAACTCGATTTAACTATGCGTACATATTAAATTTCATCCTATTTTGTGTAAATGTAATCGGGTAAATTGAAACTGTGTATATTATTGAGCAAAAAGGTAAACGTATATCTAGAGGAAATTAGCTCTGTAGGAGGCAGAAAATATTTGGATTAAGAGGTAAATTTTATGAGTAAAATTTCAGCCACTCTAGTTGAATGAGCTAACCTTTCCCTTACAGATATCACGTCTTGCAGCCGTAATATCATTTGGCGAAGGGGTGTTGTGAGAACTTCACTTCTCACGAGAAAATCTCGCAGAAAGTCAAAAAATTTCGCATATAGGAATCCCCATGTATTGGAAACTTAACCTTTTTTTATTTCAAAGTACAGAAATATTTCGGCTGAATTCAAACGAAACGATGTATCAGAATCTATTTTCCGAGTTGAAGTTAAAGTACCAGTCATTTCTAAAGATCGCTGAAAAAAGTTCCTCTCTCGCTAATGGAAGCACTTGTGATCTTTTCCGAATGACCGCCCAGGCTGGAAACGAAAGTAAAAAAGCGAAAGAGCTCTCAGATGCGTGGGGAAATCACGCAGAGCCTATCGAAACAAAGTTTGTTAATGATGCAATCAACTCAGGTTCCCTAAATGGCCAAAAGGGTACTTCCTTTGTTCAGAAGGAGGGGGAGAAAGATATCTGGAAGACGCTGAGAGATCAGCATCAGTTGGGTTTAGATTTCAGAGATAAAAACTCGGTGACTTCTCACCAAGGAAACAGGCTTCGAAACATCGAAGGAAAGCGTTAAAGAAGTCAAGTCTAGACTTCGGATCTGCCCAAGGCAAGGAAAAGGAACATTGTCTGTTATTCCTACTCTTTACTCTTAGTAAAGAACTTACATGACATAATCGGATTTTGTGATGCTTCCAAAATCGAAGTCCTAGACTTTCTGCATCCATAAAGACTTTGCCTTATCAACAGAAATTATTCTCCTCTAATTTACGAACTCTTTAAAAGGTGCATCGGACCCACTATTTATAAGTGTTGGGTTTATAAGAAGCTTCATTTCCTTTGTTTATTTAACAAACAACTTTCTATATAAATTTTGTGCCTTGATCGTAGACGCCACAATTCACGCTACCCACCTCACGTCAATTTCGAGGCATTAAACCATGATAGGTAATGATTCTAAGTTGAAATGGTAATTACGTATCATTTAAGATGGAGTCCCATACCGTATTACTGAATTTAATATGTATAATCATAATGAATTCTGTATTCATGCATTTTTGTTGCATAAGAGTGCAACAGCTATTGTACCGAGATCTCAATATTTATAAAACTAGTTATAGTACGAATGCGCCTCATTTGCCGCATTCGACGTACAATTTTCGACTTGTTTTCTTTTATTCTAAACATTAATTTTAATGAATCCTTATTTGAATGTTGAAAATCCTAAGTAATCATTAATGTTGCTATTGTGCATTTTCTGCCTTGCGAACATATAATAATCTAAAATATGCTGAAAAAATTATCCCATAAATATGATTAAAAGTTGTTATCTAGGCTTTAAAAGCCGATGGTGCATAGAGTGCGTCGCCCGTGTCTTTATGTATGCACAAACCGTCCGTGTCTTTAAGGGTTAATATTTCGGCTAATTACCGACAATTGTTTTCGAAAATCGTTATCAACAATCCTTTTATACTTCTGCGACGATAGGTACCTCCAGCCAGGGCTGTAGCCAGGGCTTGATTAATGCACGGGCCTCCGGGGCCTCTGTCCTGGGCCCACCCATTTCAGGGGACCACAAATTTGTGTGTATTTTCTCACAATTTAAGTTTTTCCACTCTTTGCATTTTATATTTTGGTGCCTGACGTAAAAACAAAGTTTTACTATAATAAAAAACCTCCATATTTAATTTTTCTGTAAAAGTCCTTTTCAATTTGAGAGTACCTATAATTTTCAAAACTTGCCGTATCCAGAAAATAATTTTTATGATTTTGGACAAGGCGAGTTTTGAAAAAGACGTCCTCATGTATTCTGCAACATAAACTGTGGATCATAGATGTTTGTGAATTATACAAATGCTTATCTGAGAAAGTGGATGGTAATTCATTTTCTTGATTATTCTTGTAAGTTAATTTTTTTTTTTGTAAACTTGAAACTTTCACCCAAACAACTTTGTCAACTCATCAAATAAACTTACTTTTTTCTGAAAGTGTCGCCGAGAATGGGGAGGTAGGGGGGGGGGGCAACTTTTTAACAGGCCCTGGGCCCAACTCCAGCTTGATCGGGCTCTGGCTGTAGCTAGAAGTGAATAATAGGGGGGGGGGGCTCAAGAAAATGTAGGGGAGGTTCATAATTTTCCTCTTCGTCTGACACATGCACACGCAAACAAATGTATATACCCGTATATGGTCAAAGTATAATATAGAAAGATGAATTAGTGCATATTCATATTGTAGGCACTATGCTTCTTATTAAACTGTTTATATTAACTTCTTTTTATGCTAAGAAAAGAAAAAGCTGCAGAATGAAAATTTATAATGTATAATTATATTTGTGAAATAATAAGTGATGATGTCAACAAGTAAATAAAAAGCTTACACTTCACATGCTTTAAAGTGTTGCAACCATTAATGTTGTTCTCAAATCCAAAAGAGCAACTTTATGATATATGTTTTAATTAATTTTTGTTCGGAAATGCATGCAGGTGTTGTTGTTCAAAAACTATGTCATTGAACTGTGTTTTCCGTTTTTTTAAAAAACGCAATAGATCTTACAGAAAATCGTGTCAAAGTGGATGTTTTGAACCGAATTTCCGCGCAAAAGAAGAATAACCACTAAAGGAAGGCTGAAAACGTCTTTGTCACGTGATCAAAATCGCTTATAACTCAATCGGTAATTTATTGATCAAAAAATGGAAAACACAGTTCGATTCCAAATCGCTTCCATAGTCAGGCCTTCCAATTTTATATCTTTCCGTTAAAAAATTAATTTGTCAATGTCTCAAAACGTTTTGCGCTTGTTGAGCAATGCAGTTGAGAACAGACTTTAATATTTTCTGAATACTCCCTGCCCTTAAAGATTCTAAAGCTGTGCTTTTATATGATAAAAAGCATCAACAAATTCAAGGATGTATTTTGTATTTTTAAGTTATTATTCTGTCCCTTCAAATGCTAAGAACATTTGCATTTAAATTAGGCATTTTTCATTATAGTATCATTTATAAATCAAGGATCTTAAGAAGGCCGGGAAAGCCCTATCTCTGCCATGTTAAATTCACCAACTTTATGTACCTTTTTCTCACAAATGGTCAAAGATAGAGGTCTAGATTACTTAGAGTAGTTAAAAATGATTTACGTATTTTAACAGACCATTTTCTTTCTAAGTGAAACTGAAACTGAATTATTAATTATTTATTGAAAGTCATTTTTAAATTAGCATTTTTGGTAAGATTTCACTGCCTAAAATAAATAATTCTCAACAAATCATTAAATCCCCGTGTTAAAGTATACAATATAACATAATATAAGTATTAAAAAAAATCTGAGTCCTTAAGTGTAATAGATATTGAAAAAAAGGAACATAAACATGAAAAATCCAAGTTTTGAGAAAAAGTCAATTAATAGTCCAAGCAATAGAGACCGTATAGGGACTCTACCTAGCAAAATTAATGGTAGTACTAGAAATCGGCTTTCTAGATGTTTTTTGGGTCGCTGAATCCGAATTTGTAACTTCCCACCAAAATTTCCCCCGGCAACCCCCCCCCCCCAAATTTTGGTAAAAAGCCCCCCAAAAAAGATTTTTATTAAAAAAATATATTTTTTTATTGTTTTAGAGAAAAAGTATCTAAAAATTCAGAAAGTAGACAAAATTAGCAACAAATTAGATATATGACATTATGACTTAGGATGAAGAGGAAGGGGGGATCTGCCCCGGAACATGCGCCGCAGTGCTGCGTGGACTAAGTTGCGCAATTCTACTTAACCACTCACACGTTTACATTAGTCCTCCCATCTTCCCTCCGAACTTTCTCTATAAGGTTTACTTTAAGTTTTTTGGGTCGCTGAATCCGAATTTTTAACTTACCCCCAAAATCCCCCCCCCGAAACCCCCTCAAATAGTTGTTTTTAAAGAATGGAATAAAGAATGGAATAAAGAATAGTTGTTTTTAGAGAAAAAGCATTACGAAATTCAGAAACTAGACAAAATTTGCAACAAATAGGATATATGACATTATGACGTAGGATAAACGGGGAGAGAGGGGCCTGCCTCGGAACATTCCCCGCGCGCTTTTCTCAAAAACCAATTTTTTTCAAAAAATCAATTTTTTGGGGGGTTGCCGGATGAAATTTTGGTGGGAAGTTACAAATTCGGATTCAACGACCCAAAAAACATCTAGAAAGCCGATTTCCAGTACTACCATTAATTTTGCCAGATAAAATCCCCTATTGCCTGGACTTCATCATTTAGTGCACGTAGCACCGCAGTGCAAGTTCCGAGGCAGCCCTCACCCTCCCCGTTCATCCTAATTCATAATGTCATATATCCTATTTGTTGCAAATTTTGTCTAGTTTCTGAATTTTGTAATGCTTTTCCTCTAAAACAATAAGAAATTTAAGTTAAAAACAACTATTTGGGGGGGGGGGGGTTCGGGGGGGGGAAATTTTGGGGGTAAGTTAAAAATTCGGATTCAGCGACCCAAAAAACTTAAAGTAAACCTTATAGAGAAAGTTCGGAGGGAAGATGGGAGGGTTAATGTAAACGTGTGAGTGGTTAAGTGGAATTGCGTAACTTAGTCCACGCAGCACTGCGGCGCATGTTCCGAGGCAGATCCCCCCTTCCACTTCATCCTAAGTCATAATGTCATATATCTAATTTGTTGCAAATTTTGTCTACTTTCTGAATTTCTCGATACTTTTTCTCTAAAACAATAAAAAAATTGATTTTTTTAATAAAAATCTTTTTTGGGGGGCTTTTTACCAAAATTTGGGGAGGTTGCCGAAGGAAATTTTGGTGGGAAGTTACAAATTTGGATTCAGCTACCCAAAAAACATCTAGAAAGCCGATTTTCAGTACTACCATTGATTTTTCTAGGTAAAATTCCCTATTGCCTGGACTATAAAGATTTAAATGGCTACTAAGCTGGGAAGTACTCTTAGAAAGAATGAATAATTTCAACATTATATATAAACATGTGTGACATATCGTTGGAAAGATAAAAGTTTAAACTATTTAATGATAGAAAAAAGTAAAAATCGATTTTTTGGTTGAATTTTGCTTTTCCGGTCCCCTTAAATACATATTTGTTTTAATTTTAAACTAGGATGACTCAAATGTGAAACAAAATGTTTATCATAAACAACATATTTAATATCAAACTCATTATAATGACTTCGTTTTATGCGACTGATAGAAAACACTGCAGAATGAAAAATTTTAGTACATAATAAGTCATGCTGATAAATGATTTTACTATAATTATTGATAATAGGTACTAGTATTTCATTTGAGCAAAACTGTAAAAGGCCCCCAAAACTAAGTTCGATTTTTGAACAGAGTCTCATTTGGATTTTTGAAACAGTTTCATTTGATGACCTTGGAATTTTTCCTAGAGGGGGCTCAAAAATTTTTAGGGGGGGGGGGGGGCTGAGCCTCTGGCACCCCTCTAGCTACGGCCCTGCCTCCAACGCACCTCAACTCCTTTGCTGAACGCTCATAAATCGAAATTTGTGTGTAACGGAAAAATGCGACTTTCTCAAAGAGTATATGACTCTAGGGCAGGGTTGGCGAACCTTTTTGTTGCCGCGTGCCAAATTTGATCAAAAATTATATTACGTGACCATGACGTGCCAACTAAAAAATAAATTTAGTAGGTGAAAAATAATGGATTAAAATTATTTAAAATTTTCTATTAAGATATTAAAAATATGAGTAACATACATGTAGATATTACACTATATAATAATTATGGAAACAAATATATGTTAGAAATTAATTTAAAGAAAATTAGTGCGCTGTAATTTGATTTCTGTCGTTTCATCTTAATATCAGGTTAATTTAAATGCAAACTGAACTGGATTTGTCTGACAAGTGCTTACAATTTGAGCTTTGATATTACTCATTTGTACAAACAGCGACTCGAAAGCATACATAGGCAGAGAAACATTTAAAACGGCAATCGTCAGTTTCTTTAAAATAGCTCTGAAATAAATTCAAAGTTGCCATAACTTTGCCATCGGAATTTAGTTATGTCTAATAGCCAATTCTTGTCGATAGTTTTCGAATATTGTTTTTGTTTAAAAAACTAGGGGGCTCTGCCCCCTACGAGCTACGCTCGTCAACCCCCGTCCAGACACCGCAGACTCTAACAGCACGCTAATTTGATCGCTTTTAAAAAGATTTCGGAAGATTGAATTATAATTTGAATCTGACAATTATAATCTGACGTAATTTTCACCAAATTTTTCTTTCTCTTTTTAATATTCACATCAAAATACTTTTGTTAGAAATGAAATATTATGATCATCTCAAAATGTCAAGTAAATGTCTCGCGCAATTTTTAAATTAAAACTGTTTTGCAATATTATTTTTTGTTCATTTTACGTAATAAGCGTAATATGACGTAAATTCTCCTATTTAGGACTTCTAACGCATGTTACTGAATTTATTATTTTACAATATTCTTTCTCATTTAAAATTCACGTGTAACTATAGTTTTATTGACGTAATTTTAAATGAGTTCCTGCTTTTTATATTTTTTGTTTATAGTAGTCACGTGTAAAATAAATTTTTAATTTGAAGCAAACATTACTGTTTGCGCGTTTATACAGCTGGCAACAGTTTAAATTAATACAATTTTCTAAAATTTGTAAAAAATATGTCTCGAAATGCTGAAAATTTGAATTTAAAATAGAAATAAAACCTCGAAAAATTATTCAAATTAAAAAACTAACTGCAATCTGCACACCGGGAAATTCTGACGCATAAAATGATCTAAAAATGATTAAATTCCTATGTACAGTTTTTGCTCCTATAAAACTTTTTTAATGGAACGATTTTGTCCAAATTTGGCATTAAATATCTCTTAAAATAATTCTTCGATTTGAAAACTGTCTGCATCAGCGTGTTTATCAAACATTTTTCTATAATACTACCGATTTTCATATTTTTGTATGCAACAGTTTTTTTAATATTAACGAAGAAAGACCTCCGGTCACAAAAAATTCAAAACCGGCGGCGGCGGTGATAGCGGTAGTTACTTTTTTTTAGAATAGAGAGATTTTTGAGACCATAATTAATTTGATTGGAATATAAACTGCCGCAATTAAAAATTTTCAATTTCTATTTTAATCGAATTTAGAATATATCATTCGCGATTTTGTTTAATCTCACTTTATTTTGATTTAGAGCCGCAAGCAAATGTCGTGCCAAAATTATTCTTTCGCGTGCCATCGGTTCGCCATTCCTGACCTAGGGTAATCGCTATAGTTTTCCTGCAAGGTTTAAATAAACTTCTACTATCCCTAATTTTTTCATAATTTATATTTTCGACGATATCTCTGAAAATATAGCAATACCTAAAATTTAAAAAAATATATTTTTGAGTTCAGCGTTACGATAGCTTTCGTATGATATCCCATACGATATATATATAAAAAAAGACTTTTATTTTCAAGTAACTTAATTAACCCTCCTACATCTTTCCTACATCTTTCCTAAATATGTTTGTGAATGGTTAATAATTTATAAATATGTGGGTCAATAACCTTTCTTATTTCTGCCAAATTTGGACTTTCCACATTCCATAGCTTATGAGAAAAAGTACTGTGACAGATGGGCAGACAGACAGACACACGCGAGTGATCTTATAATGGTTCCATTTTTACTTTTTAAGTACGGAACCCTAAAATGGCAACTTTTTTAAGAAAATGAGTATGGCCGGAACGGGCCTGATTTAATTTATTTTTGCACAGTCCGGGCCTGTTTTCACAGATTTTTGTACTGGTTGGGCCCGGGCCGAACTTTTATTTAATTTTTACACCCGGGACAGAAAATTCCAGACAGAATTTTGCAATTCGGGCACAGAACGCCTGCTATACGGCGCCGCAGCGGGAACACGTGTCGGATGTTCATACAAAACATATTGGGCCCTTAATTTATGAGTTATAGTTACCATTGCTTCCAGTCATTTCAGCAATTTTTCTTAAATTCTTATTTGAGCCCCCCCCCCCCCCACCTTCCACACACACACACTCCCTCGACTAATATATCTACGGATAGGTTGAATAATGAAGCATCGTTAGGATAGAGGTTTGTTTAGAAAACAGTGCGCCCCAGGCGGTAGAAATGGGACTAATAGATTTAGCAGGGCATGCGCAGCATGCCTGCTATACGGTGCCACAGGCAGCGGGGTCCCGTGAAGAATATTCGTTTAGAGCATACTGCGACATTAATTAAGTTGTGGTTGTCATTATTTCCGAATAGTAATTTCAACAAATTTCTTATTTGAATGACCCACTCGCTTGAGTAATATATCTGCTGCGGTCAAAGCCCGAAACTTGACCAGTTAATATTCCGCCGGAATAGTTAATATTTCGCCGAAAAGGGGCGCTGTGATAGTGATTTTTGTATAATTTTCTCTCGCAGTTCTGTTGTCCAACTGCGACTCGTACAGCGGCAGGAACTCGCGACCTGCAAAGCCGGCTATTCGCAAACAGCTGATGTATGACAGAATAACGAAAAGCTATTGATTTTAATAAATATCATGATTGAGATTAATTCCTTTTTAATCCGATTAATTGCCTGAAGCAGAAATTTCAGATGAAAATCAAAGTTGGTATAGTATTGAACTAATAATATTGAAGTATTAACAACTGTAACTACTTTCTGAAATATTAAGATGTATGGGATAGAAGAAAGTTTTGGGATTGGCACTTCCTATTAGTTTTACCATCGAATTACCATCCTAGAGTATCAATTTTTGTATTTATCTGGTTCTGTGTTCCTCTGGTTTTGTGTATCTGGGGTTCTATGTTCCTCACGCCAATACATCGTTAATAGGCAAATTGTGTTTACTTTAGTAAATTATGTTAATTACTTTTAAGGCAACTTGATCGTTGCTGATCTAAAACACATTTTTTTTTATGAAAAAAATATTTTTTTGTTGTAGTTAAAAAAAAATCATCAATAAAACATGATCCCCTTTTTTAAATGAAAAATGGAAGTAACCCAATTGGCCGCCATTTTGAAGACTTTTCATTAAATGCATTGAATTTAAAATTTTAAAAAACGAAAAAAAAAATGTCTTGTGCGAGCTCATCTGCAAATAAATAGTAAAAAAAAAAAAAAAAAAAAAAAAAAAAAAAAAAAAAAAAAAAGTTGAGATTAAAAAGAAACTATACAGGCCTTCAAAATCAACTCATGACTTTTAACTTGAGCCACATACCCTAACCATTTCGTAAACTGGCTGTCGGCTTCTAGTCATTTCGCGATCTGGCCGACAGCATCTAAACAGCATAAAAAAAAATTATGGCCATTTTTTTTTTCCCATTCTGACCAGAAAATCAGAGTTCTAACTTTTTACGGCTGCTCTTTCATCTTCACCTAACACTTCATTTATAACGACTGTTTCATAATAATGGAAGCCAACAGTCCATCCGAAGAAAATAACTCGGTGATAGCGGAAACTCGTTTAAGCAGGACTCGGATAATCGGGACTCTTAACTGTATATTTCATTTTAAAAATGATCTTTAGAATATTTTTGTTGGTGTTCAGAGGGGAGTCATGACCCCCGTGACCTCCCTCTTGGATCCGCCATTGTAGATTACGTAGTTCAGTATTACGTATTTTAAGATTACATGTTTTTAATTTTAAAATAATTCGGCTATTAGAAAATTAGTAAAATTCTCTTTGTAAATATACTTTGCGGAGGAGGAGGGGGGGCGCCAAAATCCATGCTTGCCCCGGGTGCGAAAAAGGCTAGTTTCGGCCCTGTGCGATGGTAGCGCCTTTAGTGACAATGGGTAAGAAACTCCCCATCCTTGTAAATTTTTTCTCATGGAGCATCTACCTTTTTGTGATCGTTCTTCTTTTAATGTTTCATGTTTGCGTTTTCAATAAGGAAAGAGCATGTTTACAAACAAACACTCCCATCAACCAATCTACCAACTACATTTTTGTCATAACGATCATTGCAGGAATAGTCTTAGCGATGTAGGCCAATCATATCAGAGACCTGTTACACGTGGACCAATCAAATTTCCCTAGCTCACGTGTGCAGGTAGCAGTCATAATGAATGAACAGGTTTTTCTTGCTGACCAACAGTAATTCAACCAACAGTGATGTCAACTGCCCTTTCCTTATCATGGAAGACGGTAGTATTTCGAGTGACGCAGCCTTAAGCCTAAAATCGTATCGTATCGTATCGTTAAAATCGTATCGTATCGTATCATAGAATTCGTAGATGGCGGAACTCATATATACAGCTAACTCGACATCAAAGAAAACGCGAAAAGCCGCCTTTTAATAACTCAGCAGATATATGTCTTATTGTTCTGAATTTTCTAGAACAGTCTTATATCTGCAGTCTAATCGTATACTGAAATTTTTGCATTTCTACGTGCAGTATATTTTGAGATCTAAATAGCCATTTTTAAAGTGAAAACGTTGGTATAATATCGAGGAAGTTCCTAATTTGAAAATCTCGAAAACGGTTCTAACGATTATTTTTAAATTGATACATAATATAAATGTGATTAAGGCGAGGTGAATAACACTTTTCTTTTTTCTGGGAAAACTCTCGTTCGTTAAATAATTCGATTTTTTTTTCTCTCGAAAACGACACGGGCGATTTTTTAAAAATCAAATAAATATGTTTCAGATGAACCAAATAACAATTTACTTGTTTCCAGCAAGACTCTTGTTCGTTTTATAATGCGCATGAAAAATCGGACTATATTTCTTCGCCATTCTATGGAAATTTCACCGAAAATGCATGACACTGTATTCATACACACGCTTTCTTTTTAACCACTTTTGGGGAGAAAAATTTTGTATTTCCACTGGCTGAGTGGCTAAGGGCCATCGTTTACTGACCTTGAGATAGGCAGTTCGATACTCGCTGGTACGTGTTTTCACATGTGAATGTTGTTTTTTTTTTAAAGTCTGCTAGTTGACCATTATTCTCAGTTCCTTTGTAATTTTTTTAATTGCTATTAAGTTAAATAAAATTACAATTATAATGACGCCAATTTGATGATGATTATTTCTTGGCAATTTTTCAACAATAAAAATATTACCATAAATTTTATAAATATATTTAATTTCAATCACTTTACAAAAAATACACATTAATAATTATTATTTGAATATAAATCACACGATCGGAAACGTAAAAAAATAATTCATTTCAGCTCTTCTTTTTATATCATTTTTTATTATTATGACGGTCAATCAATATATAATCACTGACATCCATAATAATATTATTATTATAATTATTATTTTCCTTGCATAAAAGCTATTGTGATGTAATAATTCTTTTATAATAAATAATTTAGTTGAAATGTTTTATTTATAAATATCAATGAAGTTTGATAACCCCGAGAGAATTCTTTGCAATATTTACAGTTTACATAATAAGCATATCAGAATTCTGGTGTCGCCATCTTTTGACGCAATTGCGTAGTATTATAGAGAAATGTTTGATAAAAATGTTGAAGTAGACAGTTTTTAAATCGAAGAATTATTTAAAGAGATATTTAATGTTAAATCTGGATAAAATTGTCTCATTAAAAAAGTCTCATAGGAAAAAAATATATACATGGGAATTTAATCATTTTCATTCAATTTAATCATTCAATAGAAACTCGAAGTTTGCAGAGTGCATTTATTATTCTTAACTTGCCTAATTTTTTGACGGTTTATTTCAATTTTAAATTAAAATTTTCAGAATTTCCAGAGATATTTTTTACATATTTTAGAAAAGGTTCTTTTAAATTGTTGCCAAATGTTAAAACAGCGCAAAGAATAATATATCCTTTAAATTAAAAATTTATTCACACGTGACTATTATAAACAGAAAAAAATCCTTTTAAATTAGAATTAAATGATAACGTGTTAAAAGCAGGAAAATATTAAACAGTACGTCATAAAAATTGTTTTTAAACATGCTTACTTAAAATGAAAGAAAATTATAAAATAATCAATTATTTTCAAATTAGAATTAAATGATTACGCATTAAAAGAAGGAAAACATTGAAAATTACGTCATAAAAATTATATTTACACGTGAATATTAAAAGAAAAAGAAAATTTTTAAATAATAAATTCATTGATATGTGTTAAAAGTCGTAAATGGAGGAAATTACGTCATATTGGCCAAAGTGGCCAAAACAGTTTACAAAACACATTGCAAAACATATTGCAAAACAGTGTAAATTAAAAAATATATTTATATGAGAGATATATTACAAATTTCGAGATGATATTTTTAACTATAGTTGCTAATTTTAAGGTAGCGCAAATAATAATATTATCTTTCTAATAATAAAAATATTTTCAGTTGAATGTTACAAAGAGAAAGGAAAGTTTGGTGAAAATTATGTCAGATTTAAAACGTTACATTTAAAATCTCTTATTTAAAATCATTTTCTTATAGCGTTGTTAAAAAATACCATAAAGCAAAGACTCTGTTGACTTAGTTCCTTTTATATTTGGTAATTTTCAAATGTTTAACTAATCTTATTTAATCAAGCAGGGAAACAGCAACTAACATCAGCTGATTCGGTTTTGAAATCCCTCAGTAAAAGGGAAACCCGTTTACAGTAAGATCGCCATTGATTTTTTAATTATACAGAGCAGCCTCGATTATCCGAGCTAATTGGGACTGTTAGTAAATCGGAATCGGAAATCTCGGTTAATAGAAACTGTGTGTAAAAACTCGCCGTGCTTGCGAATTTAACATCTCTTTTAAAAAAATATATAGAACGTTTTTTAAATAATAAAAGTAAATATATGTAAAGTTCTGTTTCACAGCTTAACAAATTTAAAAAGAAAATCAACTACCAGTAGTAAATTTTAAAATGCAAATTGAAAAATTTACGAAAGTTCACACAGCCACTGGAAACAAAGCATTGTTCGCTATTGACTTCTCAGGGTCCAATGTTTCTTTGGAGTTGAGGGCTTTTGGGGGCAGAAGGGCCTGTATAGCACGGACAGTGAGCTAAAGAGTGTGGTTATTTTTAAGGCTCATTCAAAAGGGAAAAAAAAATCAGACTTTGTTATCGGCTCGGTTAACAGAAACCTCGATTAATGGAAGCTCGGTTAATCCAGGTTCTACTATAATTCAATCTTCCGTAATCTTTTTAAAGCAGATCAAATTAATGGACTTTAGCACAAAGTCACATAGCTGATAACTGCCATGCTTGTTGGCCACCTTTTTTTCAAAAAGTTTGCTTCACCTTATTCAATCAATGAGATATCTCCGATAAAATAAGTCACATTTTCCCGTTCTAAAATACTGGTATCCAAAAATCGTAGCATGTAACTGACACTACAAGTACTCATGGAACTAGACTATTTTAAGTCTGATTTTTATTATAGACTATATAAAATTATTAAAAATATATATTATGATAGGAACTAGCGGGCTTCGTCCGCTATTTACGTTACGGATATAAAAATCATGTTTTTTTTTAGAGAAAAAGAAATAAAAACCTATTTGACGATAGGTTTATAAAGACACATTTTGTATTTGTTATATTTCCGGGGATGAGGAAAGGGGGGGGGGGTATTTTGATTAAATATCGCAATTAGCCTACATGGCAGATATAATTATGATAGACACTAGCGGGCTTCGCCCCTCTATGGCGCCTTATGGGTCCAGCTTCCATAACTCAGAAACTACCTTTCGGACATCAATGCAACAGATTCCAAACGTTATAATTAACTTAATAATCACCCTATATAGCATTAAAGTAAATTTATGAGTACTGCATACTATTTTTTTATCGTAATTTCTGAAGAGAAAAAAATATTTCGGTTCCATTCTTAGGTACTGGTCTGAAAAATTTTGAAAAAGGGGGGAAGGAGGGGACATGAGACTGCTGTTTGTCAAACAACACAACGGGATCTGGCTTATTCAACTTGGTTTTTGATGACTTCAATTGGAAGGTGGTTTGTTTAAAAGAGTGCGTTCCCTGCCCCATGAAAATTGGAACTATTGGTGCTACATCTATGTAAGGATTTAATAATTATAAATTAACATTTTGGATTTATTAATTTAAGGATAAAGTGTTTTTAAAGGAATATCAAATGAAACCCTCTGTGCGATCTGCGATTATACTTACCCAGTTGTTTTTATATACAAACTGCTATAAGGAAAATTGTAATAAAATAGTAAAAATTAAATCTGCATTAAATTCCATAAGTATCTTTTTTTTAATCATTTTATCACTAACCTCAAAAAAGTAATGATATCAATGCAAAAACCCTTGACGGGTTAAAAGTTTCTGACGCAGCACTTTATCTTATGCTCTAAGAATTTTAAATATGGAACTTAAAAATACTGATATCAAATTTTGAGTGACGTTATGCTATTTCTTAAAAAATATATTTGTATTTATTTCACCATTTTATTTTTGTTTTATTTATAATCGCATGTGCAAAAGTTATGTTCAACATGAAAAGCTGCATAAAATTTTATTCGCTGTTGCTTTATCATTTACATCTCTCATAAATTCAAAATATGTGTTTTAAAAGATATGATATAAAATTTAAGTGACGCCTTGATGTGACTTTAAAAGGTTTGTTTTTTTTAATTCAATTTAAATTATTTTTGACTTGGTTAAAATATTTTTTTTACATCTACACAATACTTTTAATTTTCCAATTCACTGTTAAATATATCACTTTCATTGAATCTATACTATGCATTGAAATGTATTTATTTCAATAAATTGATTTATCTTTTGTGTCACGCTATTCAAAATTGTGAGTAAGATTTATGTAAATGGTTTATTTGCGTCAAACTATCCTTTTTCATACATTTCATGTAGTTTGGACACAATGACGCAAAGAAACCATTTACATAAATCTTACTCACAATTTTGAATAGCGTGACACAAAAGATAAATCAATTTATTGAAATAAATACATTTCAATGCATAGTATAGATTCAATGAAAGTGATATATTTAACAGTGATTTGGAAAATTAAAAGTATTGTGTAGATGTAAAAAAAATATTTTAACCAAGTCAAAAATAATTTAAATTGAATTTTAAAAAACAAACCTTTTAAAGTCACATCAAGGCGTCACTTAAATTTTATATCATATCTTTTAAAACACATATTTTGAATTTATGAGAGATGTAAATGATAAAGCAACAGCGAATAAAATTTTATGCAGCTTTTCATGTTGAACATAACTTTTGCACATGCGATTATAAATAAAACAAAAATAAAATGGTGAAATAAATACAAATATATTTTTTAAGAAATAGCATAACGTCACTCAAAATTTGATATCAGTATTTTTAAGTTCCATATTTAAAATTCTTAGAGCATAAGATAAAGTGCTGCGTCAGAAACTTTTAACCCGTCAAGGGTTTTTGCATTGATAGAATCTTACACCGATACATGAACATAGAATAGATATTCTATCTTATATATCTAATATCTATTCTATGTTCATGCACGGATATATGCTTTTCTTTACATGATGAGTGAACGATATAAGTGCAACGAAAAACGGGTAAAAATTTCGTCTTGAATGCTATATATGAAGTAAATATGATACAATTGGATTTAAAGCTACATAAAATAATGATATAATATAATAATATACGAAGTATTGCACTCTACAAATCCCAGAAAATTTCATAAATATTCCCATTCGGTAGGAGAATTTTTATAGTCGATGTTTTATTAATTGATGAAGTTTAGCGTATTAAACAATCATTACAATAATCTTTTAAAATTTATGCATTTTCACTTTCTTACAGATAAAATAAAAATGTTGTTTTTAATGTAAATAACGTACAATCAATTCAATAATATTTATAATATTAACATATAAGAAATAATAATAAAATTACAGATATGGAAAAATTCATTTCGACAAATTTTTAGAATTATATAAATCTAACAGTTAAAAATAAATACAGGTACTGACATTACACTCATTAAAGTTTTATTCGATATGAATAAATGAACACAATACCTGAATTTGATTTTTTACAATTTAATCTCATAAACTTACATATTTACGTTATTAACAGAATTTTCTAGAAGTTAAAAGTGACCATTACAAGTACAGTAAAAAAAAAAAAAAAAGCAGCTGAATAAATAAAGCAAGCATGAATAGAATATCGTCTGACACCAGCTTCGTTTTAGGAAAGAATAGATATTCGAAGCATAGAGGTTAAACATATTTCTTCAACATAGGTAAATGGAGGATATTCCAAATATGGGTTCGAGGCTGAAAAAAGTCACGTGATACCGGTAATTTACCCAAAGAACTTCTAACTGATAAGAAGGGAAGATACTACTACTTTGCCTCATGAACCGTTTCATTGGCTAGCGGGGATTTACATTACACGTCTACGGAGCCTTCCCTTCTTTATGATAGAAGGTTTTACCTTGACCACGTGATCAAAATGTAGATGGAATATCCTCCATTTCGGAGCAGGCGCGGATCCACGGGGGAGGGCGATCGCCCTCCCCCCCCCCCCCCCCCCAAAAACGTATAAATCCACCGCCTATCGCGAATTCCAAAAAATGGTCGCCGAAATAAAAAATCAATTTCGTCATTCGTTTCCAGAAAAAAGTCACCAAATTCGTCAAAGCATCGCGCAAAAAACGCTAATTTCGTCAAAAAATCGCGAATTTCGTCAAAGAATCGCGAAAAAACGAAAATTTTGTCAAAGAACCGCGAAAAAAACAAAAATGTGTCAAAAGATCGCAGAAAAAAACGCAAATTTCGTCAAAAAATCGCAGAAAAAACGCGAATTTCGCCAAAAAAACGCAGAAAAAACGCAGATTTCGTCAAGAGATCTCGGAAAAAAGGCGAATTTTGTGAAAGGATCGCGAAAAAAGTACGCGATTTTTGCCAAAGAATCGCTGAAAAAAGTGCGAATTTTATCAAAGGGCCGCGAAAAAAATGCATATTTAGCGCCAGGAGGAGATTCCCCGAGGCACGGATCCAGGGGGGCGATCGGGGCGGTTCCTCCCCCCCCCCCCCAAGGTATAAATCTAAAGCTTCAATGGCAGTTTTCCCGGAACAAGCAGACAAGCAAACGAAAACCAAACACTTTTCGGGTGTCAATGGTAAGTCTCACTGACGTTTCGCCAATTAATGAACAAAACCCAGATAGCATGAACAATTGCAGCAAGATTAATTTTTTCTTGATATTTTCTTGTCACGACAAATTTGAAGTAATAATATTGCCGCAAGGACACTATTAGGTAGACGGAACATAATCAATAGCTCCCTTGCAACGCAACTTTGCTCTAAAACTGATACAACACTGTCATAAAATAACGACGTAAGCGAAAAATTCCTTTTGTTGGAAGGAGAACAGATATCAACGCGCATGCGCGAAAATTTGGCAAAGATAAAATTACAACACTTCTTTATTGAATCCCATGAAGCAGCGCCATTGGATTAGCGTTCAAGTAAAGAACCCAGATATAAAGGTATTTATTATTTTAATTATTCAAATGTGATTCGGATATTTTTGTATTTTTTCTGTACAAACTACAACTTATTTTGTATACAAATTCTAATAAATTAAAAAGTTATGTTTATTTACTGGGTAATGCTTACATTGTTAAAATAGTTTGTTTTTGGTCCATTATTGAAAATTTTAATTTTTAAATGAATTTTTCTCAACTTTAAGGGGAATTTCTAAGATATCGTTTTAATTAATATTTGCCTTTTTCTTGCTATTCACGCGGATCGAGCAGTGTTGAATTCAGATATTTTTCTCCGGTAGCAATTTCTGCGGCTCGGGGGGAGGGGAGGGCGACATTTCAGAGATTCGGTGTGGAAATTGCTTATTAAAAAGCATAAAATCTACCTTCCGGAGCGTAATTCAATGTTCCGGGGGGGGGGGGATGCCCTCCTCTTGAATTCAGCAGTGCGTTCGAATGTATTTTTAAATTTAAATTATCTTTTCATGGTCATTAAACCCTTTTTTCTATATAAATATTAAGTATTTTAAACAGTTTCTTAGTGTGCTATTCTCCATGCTTCTTATCATGTACTTCTATTGTATCGCTATTTTCTAATTTTTATTAAAATTATTAACGGTATTTCCTTCCGGCTTCAGTTTTATTTAATTCTTTAAAAATTTCTCTTTTCTTTTGACATAACTGCTTGTTAATCGGATGTGTATAAGTCTTTTTATTTCCAATTTTTCTTAAATTTTAAATACGAATATTTTGAAATTGTTAATTTTTCGCGTCAGAAAACCGGGGCTTGGAATGTGCCAGAGCAAATGGGAACAATATTCCGGTTCGTAAAATTATGCCAAATATTGATCTGGTTTGCAGTGTTGTAATCGTAAAAAAATCAGAAGGTGTACGCTGAAGTCATGAACGTCATGTCTAGAGTATATACGGTATAACTTTATTCGAGAAACCAGCGGTATACGGAATTTTTCTAAAAAAAATCCAGAAGGTATACGGCGTTTACCTCCGTGTACCCTCCAATACACTCCCGCTGGTTTGTGAAATTATGGTAAATATCGTTCCGAATCGTTAAAACATATTAGTATTATAGTTTTATACATATAGCTTTTAACATTCAAGTTAACATTCATCAACAAGTAAAATTTAACATTCAAGCTAATGTTAATTCTATGGACAGTTCTTCACATATTTCGGGCTCACATTTTAATATTTTTTAATATTTTTTTTTTTTTTTGCAAAGGATACATCTGGTTGATACATATAGTTGTGCAATTGTACCTTTTCGAGTTTTTATGCTATTTTTTATATGCAGATACTTTCAATTTTGAAACCTTTTCTGAAAGTGAAACTGTACTCATATAAAAGAAAACTGTAACCAAAATCGAAAAAGTACAAAAGCACAACAATATATATAGTCCTCAGGTATCCTATGCAAATATATATATATTATTTAAGCTGTATAGCATTTTAGCTGTAAAGATTTCTCCCATATACTAACTTTAGCGTTCGAGTTTCTTCGCGTGACTATAGTGTAGGTTATGTATAATTATGTAGTGGGTTAAGTATATGTATATGTAATGTTACGAGACTAATTCAGTTACGCGAAAACACGCCGTTCGCTAATATTAATACAATGGGAGAATTTTTTAAAGCTATTTTCGTTTGCATTTTAATATTTTAATATTTTTATTTTATTATTCTTATTTTTTTTTTTTTTTTTTTTTTGCATTTGAAAGCTGAGGTGGATCTGTACAAAGATCCTTTTGCACTTTTTTTTATTTTGTTTACAAGTATTTTTAATTAGAACACTTTCACTTTCGGAATCGGTTTCGAAAGTGAAAGCATCCTCATAAAAAAAATCCTGCAAACAAAATCGAAAAGTAAAAAACTGTCTCTTTTGAGATCGACCTCAGCTGTCATATGCGAAAAAAACAAGTTGGAAATTGCTTGTCAAACGTGGCAAATGAGGTGCGTTCGTACTATAACTAGCTTTATAAATATTTTTTGCACCACATATTCTACTTAATGTATATTTTAGCGCACTTCATAAGTGCATATCAATTTCATTCTCTTCGAAAGGCTGTAACATCATTAAAATGCACTTGCAATAATTTTTCCCATTAGCCGTAATGTAACGGAAAACTTTTGAATGTCCCTGTAATTAAACTGTACATCCGATTTTCACAAAATTTGAAATAACTCGAATAAATTTTGCAGCAATTATGTATTTAAAATTTCAGACCATTCGGTTGGGTAGTTTTTGCTCTGTTATATGCGGACGGACAGACAGACGGACCGAACGACGGCTATAGGTGCTACGTATTTATATAATTACGAACGCACCAAAAAATCATTTAAAAATAATCAAATGAAAACGAGATATTTTTAAAAATTTCTCCCACATAATTAACATTACCGAACAAGTGTTTTCACGTGACTGAAATAGCCTATTACACTAGTCATGTGGAGAAATTCGAACGCTAATGTTAATCCTATGTGAGGATTGTTTACAGATTTCTCGCTTGCATTTTAATATTTTTAAAATATTTTTTGCATAGGGTACCCGATGTCGATAACTTTTATCGTGCATTTGTACTTTTTCGATTTTGGTTGCAGTTTTTTATATAAGTATAGTTTCATTTTCAGCACCGATTCTAACCGGTTTCAAAAGTCAAACTATCTTGATATGAAAAATAGAGATGTGTCATTTGTTGAGGAACGACTCCAAAGGAACGATTCCGGCAGTGAAACTGAAGGAACGATTCCATTCTGTAAAAAGGAATCGGTCCTTTTCGGATTCGGTCCTTTTTGGAACGACTCCTCGGATTCGGTCCTTTTTGGAACGGTTCCTCGGATTCGGTCCTTTTTGGAACGGTTTCTCGGATTCGGTCCTTTTTGGAACGGTTCCTCGGAATCGGTCCTTTTTGGAACGATTCCGAAAAGGAACGACTCCACGGAATCGGTCCTTTTCGGAACGATTCCTCGGAATCGGTCCAAAATGTACCGACTCCGAAAAGGACCGATTCCTCGGAGTCGTTCCGAAAAGGACCGATTCCTCGGAGTCGGTCCATTTCGGAATCGTTCCAAAAAGGACCGAATCCGAGGAACCGTTCCAAAAAGGACCGAATCCGAGGAACCGTTCCAAAAAGGACCGAATCCGAGGAACCGTTCCGAAAAGGACCGATTCCTCGGGAATCGGTTCTTTTCTTGTAGACTGGCCAGTTTTAATAAATTAAAATACGCTATTTTATTTCAAAATAACAGATTTTGATTCTATTAAAGCTGACTTTATTGCCAAAATATCCTTCTAATGTGTGTGCCACTCCCCCCCCCCACCCCCCTCCTCAAAAAAAAAGAAAGAAAAGTAAAGAAAGAAAGAAAAAAGAAATTGAAGTGCGGGGCGGAGTAGGGCGTTTAATAAACATTACTATTTCATCTTCTTGTGCTAAATTAATCTGAAAGAAATAATTAAAAAAAATATTTTATACGAATTGGATTTTTTACACCTGAGAGAAAAAGTGCCCGAGATGGGATTCGAAACCAGAAACTTTACGTGCTTTACCGATTGAGTACCTGGACCCCGAGGGTAACGAGGGGTGTGTACTTTAACTAATACATTTTCTAATTGGTAAATGTATCATATGAAATGAATTTTTTCTAAATGAATTCTTAAGGCTGTTCTCAAATCCAAAAGGATAAATTTGTGACAAAAGTTTTAATTTATTTTTATTCGGAAATGCATGAAACGAACAGGTGTTGTTGTTCAGAAACTATGTAATCGAGCTGTTTTTTCCGTTTTTTTGCAAACGCAATAGGCCTTTCAGAAAATAGTGTCAAAGTGGGCGTTTTGAACCGAATTTCCGCGCGAAAGAGGCATAATTTCTCAAAAATGGGTGAAAAACTTGTTTGTCACGTGATCAAAATCGATTATAACTCAATAGGTAATTTACTGATCAAAAGGTGGAAAACACAGTTCGATTCCAAATCGCTTCCATGGTCAAACATTCCAATTTTATATCTTTCCGTTAAAAAATGAATTTGTAAATGTGTCAAAACGTTTTACGCTTGTTGAGCAGATCACTTAAGAACAGCCTTAAGAAAAACAAAGAAAATGCTTGTTTAATTACTAGTGAAAAATATTTTTTTAAATCTGACTAGAAACAGTTTTGAATAATGTAAGAAATATATCACTAGGCCATAAAAATTGCATTTTAATAGGATAATAATAACTGATTTTCAATTATTTTAATAATTGTAGAGTTACGCACTTTCATGCATATTTCACTATTTCATGTTTTTTCCTCAAACATAATTTCAATTTGAGAATCCTCTTTGTCAAAATAAATATATGACCAGCTACGAGCGCTCGAGTACCACTTTATTTCCACAGTTTGGCGTCTTGTTTTTCTCTCCTGAAGAAGATGATTAAAAAAATCTCGAAACTCCCTAAGATTGTTGTTTTAATCAACTTACATTGAGGTTTATTACATAGAGTAAAATCTGTTAGAACAAGGAATTTTTGTAAAACGTTTCTTTCTTTCTTAAGATAATGAATATTTCAAAAAGCATAATGTCTAATAATAATAATAAGATAACAGTAACAGTGGTGGGTGGGATTGAAATAATTTAACCGCGGTTCGCTCTCTTAATGGCCGTTTTGAGTATAAAAACGGGAAAGAAAAATCACGTGCTACATATAGATTATCGGACTTTCTCCAACACTGCGACATATATAAAGCTGCATATTTTATGCTTGTTTTGGTTTAATAGATTTATGTTAACCCTCCGCCTACCAGAGGGGTTCAATGGCCCCGACAGGTACATTTATAATGATATTTCTAATTTATTTTAAAAACTGAAATTTCTGTAAATATGTGTTTTTTCTGGGATGTTCTATTCTTTTGAGTAGAACATTCCAGAAAAAGTCACATATTTACAAAATTTTCATTTTTTAAAATGTGAAAAATCAATTTGAATGTATCTATCGGGTCCTGTTGCACCGGTCTGGTATGCGGAAGGTTAATATTGCATTTAAAATTTTTACAATATACGAATTTAATTATTGCTTTCCAAAGAATGCACGTTGTGATTTTGTACAGTTTTTTCAATTGTTATTTTACTTCTATTTCTTGCTAAATAATTAGAATTTAAATAACTGTGACTTTGTTTTAATTCAACGTAAAATAAAAGCAAAAAAAAATCGTTTATCGTAATAATTTCTTATAATAATTCAGATTTCTTGATCGCTATTGATACTCGTAAATCCCGAGTTCAATGCCACGATTAATGCCTGTTACTGTGGTGATGGATAATACATATCTGAGTTTAATTTCGAGCAAATCAAGGCTCCCTTCATGCTAAACTAAATTTAATGTTTCAAGCCTAATACCAAATTTCCGTTTTTATTGAGGTAAAACTTACTGCAAATACGATACTAAATTTTATGTATTTTCCTTTCTTATTGTTATTCTTTTCACTTAGAAGATTTATTTATTTATTTTCTTTTTTTTCTTAAATTACATAAAGTTTTCTGAAAAGTTCGAATTTAACAAAATGTTTTATCTATTTTAAATAGTTTTGACAATAAAAAGTTTAACTCCGAATAAAAAATAGTTAAATTCTCAAAAAATTAAGGTTGGTATTATCTATAATACGTTTACAACAGATATCTTTCATTCAACGGCCGAAACATCGTCAAAAGGATAGTTCTTTATATAGTACTACACTCTGTAATAATAATGGACATACTTTTAATTTGTTTAATTTAATTAAACCAATAAACCGTTTTTCAGTTAAAATGTTAGCAAATTTCAAATTTAAAGAAATAGAACTTTGAAGTTTAATGAATCACTATATCTTTTGGCGGAGATAATATGTACTATATATGAATAAAATCATATATATTACTATATATATATATATATATATTATAATATTAATGCATATAATATTATCTTATAAATATCACTAGCCATAGCCCTGCTAATGAATCTGTTTACAAATCATCTGAAGGAACTTCTACCCTTTCGTGTAACACAAGTGTTCCATGACTTCATGAGTTATGAAGCTCCAAAGATCCCAATCCAAACAAACATATTAGCATTGCAATTCACTCACACCGAACTGAGGTTCTGTATCATATAAGTGAAGAGAGGGTGACGGCGGATGAGGGTGTGAAATTAGAGAAATTCCGGTAGGTTCTCCTGAAATTGGAGATTCAAAAAGAGTTGTAAGTTTATTGAAATTCTACGTAGTTAACAGCAGTTCACAAATAGCGATGTTAGGGTAAAAGACAAGACATACATCAGTCACTCAGGAAAGACAGTGTGCAAAAACGTGCTTTACTTTTTAACTCTTTCCAATAAAGTTAGTGTTTATGAATGCGGTTTGTCTGTCCGTCAGACCGTCTGTTCACGCTCTAAGGCAAGTCACACACTAAGGCGACACATAAGACATGTCGCTTGAATTCGCTAGAAAAACTGGTTTAAAACAAGTTTGCAACTACTTCGTTCTTTGTTTCGACCGGTTTTTGCACTTCATGTTGCGCTTTGTGTCGTTGTGTGGTCTCAGTGTGTAATATACCTAACTCTCGTAAATATACTCGGATTCCCATGCTGTTGATATATGTTAATGATGTTTACCATGGGATGTTTGGTATTCAATATGAAGAGTGTAGCATTAATAGTTTATTTACAGAGGCACTCAAAAGTATTTCGTTACATTATGGTCAACGGGAAAAAATCGTTTGCAGCGCATTTTAATGACATTAAGCTATTTCAAATGCATTAAAATTGATATATATCACTGAATTGCACTACAAGATGATTGCTATAGAATAGGGTGTTTCACTTCTGAACCAGATCCTGAAGGCGGTGATAATAACGTTGATGAATTATGCGAAATATCCCGTGTGCGTAAAGTTAGGAAGAACTGAGGAGAAAGACGATAAAGGGCATAAAGTTATTGAAAGTACGGACACTGGAACAAAAATGTAATCTGCTTTAACTAGTTACATATCCAAACCAGTAGGGCCATCCAAATGAAAAATGGGATTCAGAATGAAAAATGAAATTAAGATTACCTAGAGGTAGATTTTGAAGAGGAATCTATGAGACTAAAAATTCCTAGACCCTGGTGACAAATATCAGAGCAATAATAAAATTTCCTATACAGGATGTCCACTCTCAACGATGTCCAATAGCTAATTCCTAAACCGTTAGTCATAGCCATATAGTTCCAATTACAAAAATGTTTTAAATGGGGGTAAAGAAGTATTTAAAAAGTGATTTGGGTCAATAGAATCATTTCTTGAAAAATTATGAAATTTAATTTTTTATACGGTCCTTCAAGTTATAGTTAGTAAAACTTTCCTATTACACTTACAAGTAAGACAAATAAAAGTCCTATTATTCTACGACTAAAACTGACCGAAGTAATGGCTGTTTCAACTTGGAGCATATTTTTTGCTGCGAAATAGGGGTCATTTACAAATTTACTAGAAATATAAATAATCTTCAGATATATAAAAAATATAGTTGATAGTAAAATTAACATTGCATTATAAATTTGAAATCTATAATCATTCTGAAATATTAATGCAAAATATACAGCTTGTACTAAACATATAACAGGAAAAAAATAATAGAATTTTCGTTAAATAAAATGTTGAAAAGCAACAGCCTCGATTCTTTACACACTGAATCCAAAAATGGCCTTCATTTTTTATCACAAAGTACAGATTTTTTGCAAATCGTAAATTTGAAAGCTAAAAAGTGAAAAATTTTCGGAAATCTGATTCTGATAGTATAAAATAGATGTGATTGTTATTTCTTTAACTTTTGATAATTGATTTTTATGTATTTTTTACTATTGAATCCGAAAATGACCTTCATTAGTTTTTGGTGTAAATCGCCCTGCAGGTGGCGCTGCTATGTAGAATTTTGCAGGATTTCCGCAAAAGCTCTATCTCAAGAACTAATGCACGGATTTTTATAAAACTTCAGATTCCGTTAATCCTTGATATGAATTAGTGCTGGTAAAGTTTTGGTGCAAATCGCCCAACAGATGGCGCTGCTATGCTGCATTTTGCAGCATTTACACGATTTTCGTAATAGCTCAATCTCAAGAAATAATGCACGGATTTTCATCAAACTTCCGATTTAGTTAGTGCTTGACATGAATTGACGTTTTGCCCCTTGTGGCGTAAATCGCTCAACAGGTGGCGCTGCTATGCTGCGTTTTTTGAGATTTCCGCAATAGCTCTATCTGAAGAACTAATGCTTGGGTTTTCAACAAGCTTCAGATTTAGGTATACTGGATATGAATTAGTGCTGTTTATGTTTTTGTGTAAATCGCTCAATAGGTGGCGCTGGTATGCAGCATTTTTCACGATTTCCACAATAGCTCAATTTCCAGAACTAATGCACGGATTTTCTTCAAACTTCAGATTCTGTTAGTCCTTGACATGAATTGATGTTTTGTACCTTTTCGTGTAAATCTCTCAACATGTGGCGCTGCTGTGCTGCATTTTTGTGATTTCCACAATAGCTCTAGCTCCAGAACTAATGCACCGATTTTCATCAAACTTCAGATTCCGGTATACCTTAATATGAATTAGTGCTGTTTGTGTTTTGGTGCAAATCGCTCAACAGGTGGCGCTGCTATGCTGCATTTTTCAGAATTTCCCCTACAGCTCTATCTCAATAAGTAATGCACGAATTTTCATCAAACTTCAAATTCAGGTATACTTTGATACGAATGGGTTCTAAATTGATGTAATTTCTTTTACTATTTAAATGATTTAATTGACGTGATTTATTTAGAAGAAAGTTTTGTGATGGCCACAACATACTAGTTTAACTTTGAAATTTGCCATTTACAAAAAAAGTCTAACATGATGGTTAAATATGAAGGTAATTTTTACATTCAGTGCTAAAAAACACATACAAATCAGTCGTAAAAGTTAAAAAATACAACCATCGACTCTATTTTATAGTATTAGCTATTTTTTCAATTTTGAAATTTACTATTTTGAAATTTACTAGTTGCGAAAAATTCTGACATGATGGTTAAAAATGAAGATAATTTTCGGATTCAGTGCTAAAAAATACATAAAAATCATAATTTTAAAAATACATAATTTTAAAAATAAAAAAACACAACCATCGCAGTCTTGTGTTATCTAATCTAAAACTTTTTAGAAAACTTGTTGGCAGTAATCTATCCGAAATTTTTTGTGTTACCCTGTAAAATAAGTACATAATGGTAAGCACTGAAAATCATAATAATATTACATTGTCATCTGATTTACGTCAATATGTAAAATTTAACCTCGATCGCATATTTTAAAGTGAGTTGAATTTCGAGTACAAATTTTGAACTGGGAAGACATACATACGATCGTTTCAAGTTAACCCGTTACCCGCTGGTGTTGCGTTCACGCAACGGTCAAAATAATTGCTCATGCTTACATTAATTACTTTGTCACCACTATTTTACAATTAAAAAAATTGCCTTATTTATTGGCAGAAATTTTGATATTTTAATAAAGTGGAAATTATCTTTCTGAATTTGTGGTGACAAGCGACTTTCAACAAGAAATTTTAAAATTCATACTTAAAGTTTTGGCGGTTAATAGGTTAAATAAAAGCTTATAAAAATAGCATAGTTTTTGTTAAAAAAATCATGAAAAGAAACAGCTTCAAATCCTTACAAAAATCTGTCGTAATACTATTTCTTTCAAAGCGCAGCTACACATGAAATAAATCCTTCAAATACTTTAAGCACTTTGTTTACGACCCCTAGAAGCATGGCTGAACTCATGTGTATTCGGATGCAGAAAAGTGGCATAAGTCTTGCATTTCAAAGTTTCGTATAACTTCATGAATTTTAGTGTTAGATGAATGGGACTTTTTTTGTCTTTCTTTTAAGAGAACAGGAAATTTTTACTAAATATCTCTTATAGGGCGGAGGACCGTATAAAAAAATTAAATTTCGTAACTTTTTTAGAAATATTTTTATTGATCCAAACGACTTTCAGAATAATTTTTTACCTTATTTAAAACATTTTTGTAATTGGAACTATAGGTCTATGACTAACGGTTTAGGACTTAGCCACTGAACATCGTTGAGAGTAAAGACACACTATATAAAATAATAATATAAATGGACGGTCATTTGACGACATATTTTCAAGAGAAACCAATGATTACACTGAAAATCGAATAGACCTTGCACCGCCCTTAAATTTCCAAGAGGAATTATGCTTTATACCATAAATCATAAAGTTAGAAATAACTGCAAATTAATTGCAGACGCTGATCAATGAAATGAACTCTTAAAAATAAAATCATCTGTCCAAAACATTACAAAATTAAAGCGACTGGATGCCTAAAAAAATGGATGGGTACATAAGAAAATAAATTAGTAAAAAATATTATGGATTGCATGTGGTTCTCTTTATCTCGGAAGTGTTTTTTTCCCCTTGGAATCCTTTATTTTTCAAAATCGTTCTTTTTTTTCTCGGAATCGTTCCTTTTTTCTCGGAATCGTTCCTTTTTTCTCGGAATCGTTCCTTTTTCTCGGATTCGTTCCTTTTTTTCGGAACGATTCCGAAAGGAACGACTCCAATGAATTCGTTCCTTTCGGTGAACGATTCCGGCTGGAACGATTCCTTAAAAGGAACGATGTTGCCCATCTCTAATGAAAAACTGTGACCAAAATCGAAAAAATACAATCGCACGATAAAAGTTATCGAACTCGTTAAAATTTCTTCGCGTTACTAGTTTTAACCCTTTACGCGGAAAAACTCGAACGCTAACTTTAAACCTATCTATCTTGCTCACATTTTAATGTATTTTTAAGTGATTTCTTTCGGATAGGATACCCGAGGTCGAAATATATTGTTGTGCGTTTGTTCTTTTTTGGTTTTGGTAACAGTTTTTCAATATGCGGACACTTTTACTTTCGGAAGAGGTTGAAACCTGGTCTGAAAGTGAAACTATTTTCGTATAAAAAAAACTGTAACCAAAATCGAGAAAGTGCACAAACGCTTACATTATATATCAACCTCAGGTATCCTGGAAAAAAAAATCGTTTAAAAATATTAAAATGCAAGCGAGAAATTTGAAAAGATTTTACCCATAGGTTGAACATTAGTGATCAAATTTCTTCGCGTGACTAGTGTAGACCCTTTACACGGAGAAACTCAAGTTAAATCTATGAAAATTTTTTTTACAGATTTCTCACTCACATTTTAATATTTTTAAATAATTTTCGTTAAACAGGATACCTGAGGTCGATATCTATTGTTGTGAGTTTGCACTTTTCTATTTCGTTTGCATTTGTTTTTTTATATGAGGATAGTTTCACTTTCACAACACGTTCCAACCAGATTCAATAGTGAAAATGCCGCATTAAAAAAAAAAACTGAACAAAATCGAAAAATTGCAAACGCACAACTCTATCGATAAAAGTTATCGAACTCACGTACCCTATGCCAAAAATCTTTTAAAAATATTAAAATGCAAGCGAGAAATCTGAAAAGATTTTTCCCACAGTTTTAACATTAGCGTTAAAATTTAGGATAGGATACATGAATGCATGAATATGCATAGGATACATGAAATATCGACCTCATGTATCCTATGCATATATATCTCTATCATTTAAGCTGTACAGCTTTATCGCGGTGAAAATTTCTCCCACATACTTCACATTAGGGTTTGAGTTTCTTCGCATGACTAATGTAGGTTCTTAAGAAATCTCTTTAGTCACGGGGAAAAAGAACAAGTTGGAAATTGCTCGTCAAACGTGGCAAATGAGGTGCGTTCGTACTATAACTAGTTTTATAATTATGTTTTGCACCCCATATTGTACTGAATATGTATTTCATAATTAATATTCATAATTAATATTAATATTCATAATTAATATTAATCATAATATTTTTTGCAATTCATAAGTGCATAGTCTGTAACATCATTAAAATGCACTTGCAATAATTTTTTCCCATTCCCCTTAATGTAACGGAAAACTTTTGACTGTCCCTGTAATTAAGCTATACATCCGATTTTCATGAAATTTGAAATGGCTCGACAAAATTTTGCAGCAATTATATATTTAAAATTTCAGCCCATTCGGAAAGCTGTAACATCATTAAAATGCACTTGCAATAATTTTTCCCATTGGCTTTAATGTAAAGAAAAACTTTTGACTGTCCCTGTAATTTAACTATACATCCGATTTTCATAAAATTTGAAATGGCTCGACAAAATTTTACAACAATCATATATTTAAAATTTCAGACCATTCGGTTGGGTAGTTTTTGCTCTATTATATGCGGACGGACGGACGGACAGACGGACGGACAGACAGACGGACTGAACGACGACTATAGGTGCTACGTATTTATATAATTACAAACGCACCTAAAAACGCTGATGCTAAGTCTATGGGAGCGTTATTTTCAAATATCTCGCTCAAATTTTAATTTTTTTTAATATTTTTTTTTTTTTTTTTTTTTTTTTTTTTTTTGCATAGGATAGTTGAGGACGATCTACAACCGTGATAGTTTTTACTTTTTCGATTTCGGTTTCAGATTCTTTTTTAAAAAATACTATTACTTTCGGAACCGGTTCCGAAATTAAAACTATCCTATTAAAAAAAAATAATAATAATCAAAATCGAGAAAGTAAAAACTAGTCTGGTTGTAGATGATCCTCAGCTATTCTATGCAAAAACATTCAAAATTATTAAAATTTCAGAAAGAAATTTGAAAAAAAAACGCTCCCATAGACTTACCATTAGCGTTCGACTTTTTCCAAGTGACGGGTATGGGTTCTTAACCCTTTAAGACCGGGAGTTTTTTTGGTAGAAATAGAAAGTTTGGGTGGTTTCCCTTTATCGATAGGATCGTATTTGATTGAAAAAAAAATATAAAAAAATACCCGATGTCAGGTTATGACAAGAGAGGACGCGCACAATTGTGTGGATTCGGCCTTAATGTAGCCGTTTTTGGGCGAAATCTACACAATTGTGTAGTTTGGGATTATGTGTGCAAATATCTGAAAATAAAAGTTTAAGCAAAAAAAGTTGTTTATTGAGATAATTTTCATCAGTCACAATGAAAATATTTGAAACAATTTTTGTTTTTTGACAGACCACTACAAATTCATTTTCTGAGACGTGCTCAATGCTCGCACCCCTCTTAAGAGCCTTTGACAAATGGCATGCCCTTTACTTCGTGTGGATTGCACCTGATCCTTCAAATTTCTTTTTTTTTAGTTTTTCCAGCAGCGGTATTTTGTTGAAATACCGATCGAAGTACATAAAACTAAGTCTGAACCAGAGTAAGGACTACAGCAGGTCCTAAGCCTAGATCCTTGTGGACCAGGTCTGTATTTTCCCACTGGTATAATACAAAAATTAAAACTATCCCAGATGATGCTGTTACAACAGAGTGTGGTTTGTTTTTGAAATACTACTTTACTGAGGCACGTCCTAAAAAAAGGAATAGTCTGCTCATCTATGGAAATTTTCCCCTGATTTCCTGATAAATTCAAGCAGACATTACAGAATCTGTCGAGCATTTGCTGAATTTTCCATAATTTATGATTTATTCCTGGTGGTTTACTTGCTGTGTCGACAAAATGGAATGAATTTATCAAACTTAAAAATCAATCTCGTGGTATGCATATAACTCATATAAAACTTATAAATCATATATGGTATCTATAACTCAGAGCAGAAACATACAGTTCGTTACATGTGCATATTATATATCTAATACTATCCATTTTAAATAGAAATCATGAATAGTACAAACCTATTAATTTAAAATTGGTCCGCTTTAAAAATGTAATTAATAAAAAATAAATTGCTAAAAACATGAGTTTAAAAAAATCACTTAAAAATTAAAATTTTATATATGAGGAATGGTATCTATTTTGGAAATGGTAAATGCCGGACCCGCACAATTGTGTAGGTCATTTGTTTTTCAACTTTTGTGAAGCCTAATTAAATTTATAAAAGACAAAATCAATTAAAATCATGAATAAACTATATGAAAAGAAAAATTAAATCTAAGCAAACACTATAAATCATATTTAAAAGAAATTACGACAGTACATACTTTTTGTCTATTGCTGTCAGATGATATAGTCTTTTTTAAAGCAGAAAATCTAACCCTGTATTGTAGTTGGTACCCCCTAGTTGTGTCTTATCAAAACATCTAAAGCCAATTAACTCATATAAATGTGCAGATTTGGTTTTAAATCGCACGAAAACAGGAAATAGTCATTCTCTTTTACTTTAGTATCGCCCGCACAATTGTGTGTGTCTGGTTGGTTGGTTGATTTTTGACGGCCAATTATCTACACTAGGGATATAGGCCCGAAAGGGGGGGGGGTGCCCTCCGTGGGGGTCTTTCGAAGGGAACCTAACCCGTATTTACGCATGGAAATCCATGGCTCGAAGAAAACCACGAAAACTCTGAACGATTAGGCCGACGGGCGCGATTGGAATCGAACCCAGCACCTCCCGCGTACCAGCTTCGAGAGCAGAACCTCTCAGCCACTTGTGGGGCGTGTGGGTCAGGGCTTAAAGGGTTAAGAGGCTACTTCAGTCAAGCGGAAACACCCATTCGCCAATGTTAATCCAATAAGAGAAATTTTTTAAAGTAACTCGGTTGCATTTCAATATTTTTAAATGATTTTTTTATATACTTTCACTTTTGGAGCCGGTATAAACAGTGAAAAGAGTGAAAGTGTCCACACAAAAAAATAAAAAGAAAGAAAGAAAATAAAATAAAAACTTCAACGAACTTAAAATAAAGTAAAAAACCACAATTGCAGAAATTGACCTCAGCTATCCAATGCAAAAGAAAAAGTATTTTTAAAATATAAAAGTACAAACGAGATATTTTAAAAAATTTATCTCGTTGGATTAACATTAGCGATTCGGTCATTTTGCCTGAAGAGTTATAATTTGTGATCACCTTTAGAACTAACTAACTGTAAGCAGGATTCTTGAAAATAGTAAAAATTTAACTTGTAACTTTTAAAATGCACTCTATTGTTTCTCTCTTTTAGGATGCAAAGACACGGAAATAATATAGAGAAGAATGTTAAATAATTGTATGTTAATTTGGTAAATATTATGTTAATACTTTGTGTTATAAACTATTATTTGTAACTGTGTGAAAATAAACTTTGTAATTTTATAGCTTGTATTGTTTTATTATAACTTTGTTCTTTTTAAATTTTTGAACCTTTTCAAATATTTTGTTGTTGCGAAATTATATTTATTCAGATTTGAGGATATAGGGAAATTCCAATGTTTTTAATGAGTTTTTTTTCTCCTGGAAGTTAATATGTTTTAGTTATATTCCACTCTGGCCAAAAAGAAATGAAAATAAATTATAATTCCTTTAATACAATTGTATATGAAATTAAAATTGTGTGTGTGTGTGGGGGGGGGGGGGGTGTTTATACTCATCTAGGTTTGGTTTGAATTGGTTATGTACATGGACCACTTATTTTTAGATAATGTTTTTAATTACCTTCTAAGAATTAGAAAAGGAATAAGCAAATAATTCAGAATTGGCGAGCCTAATAAAACTTCTAAACAAATTAAGGTATATTATTGGAAGTTATTGGGGCTTACCAGGTAGTTGAATGGTTAGCCCTGTGACCTCCGATTCAACTATGTCGGGTTTGATTCCTGCGGGTGTGGGGTATATTTGCGGTGATTTGGAATCTACTTTAAACTATTAGTCCTTGTTTACTCGGTCTATATAGCATAAAAATGTCAAGCATTTGACAAACCTCCGATAATATGGAATCCTGCACAAAGCTCGCACAACCTTCAAAAGTACGGCTATTAGCGTACAGATAAAAAATATACAATCAAAAATTGAGGAGAAATGCAACAACTGGTGGCCATTCACCAAAGTTTGGGAAGAATTTCATTTTGATATTAAAAATGAATATTCGATGAGTCCTTAAAGAATAAAGTTCTTTTATCATGTTTTGGGAGCATTTTTAACTCGGAGAGCGGGAGGGGCAAGAAATGAGTAGAAATGCAACAACTGGTGGCCATTCACCAAAGTTTGGGAAGAATTTCATTTTGATATTAAAAATGAATATTCGATGAGTCCTTAAAGAATAAAGTTCTTTTATCATGTTTTGGGAGCATTTTTAACTTGAGGAGCGGGAGGGGCAAACTAAAAATTTTAAGTATGTTAAAAGACGGGTATCAATTATTATGTGTTTTTTTTTTTTTTTTTTTTTTTTTTTTTTTTGAATGATTACCATTTGCAAATCGATACGATCATTTGTTACATAGTTACGACAAGTGTTATGAATACGAAGTCGAAAGCTATAATTTGGTGCAGGCAAAGTAGGTTTTACAGCAGCAACTGATAGCCATTCAAGAAACTTTATCTGGTAAGAACTTCGTTTTGGCACTAGAATAGAAGATACGATGAGTCCCCTCAAAATAAAGTTGTTTCATCGTGGGGTTCTTTTTGAGTAGGCGGGGGGGGGGGGGGCTTTAACACGGCATGGACGAACAGAACTTATTTTTTAAATGTCAAATGGGGTATCGTTTGTTATGAACTTTTTTATTCTGAATCAAATGATATCGCACGCAAGCCGATACGATCATTGTTTACAAAGTTAGGCCAGGTTATAAGTAGTGGATTAATGACTTGGAAATAAACTCAAAATTATCCTGATTTTGATTATTGATATTTTGAAGACATTTAATAGTTTTGAGATGACTTAATATGACATAAAAAACTCTTTTTAAACGTAAAATAAATGTGACAAAACTATGCTAAAAAATATATATATAATTTTCCACTTTGCATTGATAAAATCTTTTCTGTAACTTTCTTATAAATATTCGTATCGACTTGCCGATAATGTTATTCAAATACATACGAAACGATATCCCACTTAACCTATTTAAAAAAAGTTGAATTTTGGCCCCTCGAGCTAAAATGCCCCCCCCCGCCCCCCCCCCCCACAAAAAAAAAAAAAATAAATAAAAACAAAAAAACACGGTAAAACAACTTTACATTTTGGAGACTCATCGGATCTTAATTTGTAGTGCCAAAACGAGGTTTGTCTCAAGCTTTCGTGAATAGCAATCACTTGTTACTGTAAAAACCTATCTTACCTGTAAAAGACTTTGTATAAATAAAACCTGCCGTAACTTTGTAAGAAATGATCGCATTGACCTGCTGATGATTTCACCTGATTCGGAATTATAAAAAACGTAATAAACAATATCCCATTACACCTACTTATTTATTTTTAGTTACCCACCCCTCCCTGAGCTAACAATGCCCCCTTTTGCGGACAAAACATGATAAAACAACTTTATTTTTTTAGTACTCATTGGATCTTCATTTTTAGTATCAAAACGAAGTTCTTCCCAAATTTGGGTGAATGGCCATCTGTTGTCTCAAAAAATCCTATTTTACCTGTGTACTACACGCAAAATTCAGAGAATTGACAACATTTCAATGAAATTACTACATATTTGCAGCTATACTTGTCATGACAAGATTCCGAGTTTGCAATTCATTTGTAGATGTTCTGACATGACAATATTGCAAATTTACAATGCGTTTGCAAATAGTCTGACATCGCAAGATTACTAGTTTGCTATGAGTTTGCAGTAAGATTGATGCAACAAGATTGCAACTTGCACGACAAGTTGGCTGCAAGTTCAAAGTATGGTGACTTCGGAGTTTGCATAATCTTGTTGCAGTCTTGTTATGAACTTTCAGACTTGTCATGCTGAGCTTGCTGCAACATTGCAAGCCTGCAAAGTAAGATTGCTGAAAATTTTCTGCAATCTAAAATTGCTATCTGGGAAAAGGATTATGTCCTGTCAAAAGCATATGGCGCCATAATTTTTGACACTATGGGTTGAGGTGGAGGTCGATGCCACTTCGTGTACCTTTTGTTGAATTTCTACAACAGAAAATTGACACCGTTATGCGGATCCCTTTAAAGTGTGGAAACTTTGTCATCTTTTTAAAGAAACTGCACTTCTAATTTCTGTATAATATTTTTGCAGAGAGCTCTTTTGTTTGAGAAAAGAATGGGATTCGTAGTAATTTTCAAAGAAAGAAAGAAACAAGAAAAAGAAAGTACCTGCTAAAACTTTAAGCATCTTAATATTTTCTGAAAAAAGCCACTAATGTTTTAAAAAGAAATACTGCTATTGCCACCCACATTGGTGAATTTTAAGGGGTATTTGATGAATGAACAAAAAAGGATTATTTCTCAGTCAGTTAAAAGCTAAAATGCATATGGTGTGTTAATTTTTTTAAAGCCAACTTGGTAAACCAGTTCTTCCTTTGTGTATTTACTTAATGAAAGGACTTCTAGTTGATTTGAATAGAAAATGCCGCTCTACTGTCATACACCATTCATTGTTTGGTTTACCATTTTTCGCTATCTTTCTACCTCTTGTAGAGAAGCTATGGAAACAGACCTAGGTCTCAGTAACAAATGTTAACCTTGATGGACTAATAATGACCAGATTATGAAGAAGTATACGCACCGCTTAGATGACACATTTTGACTTTTCAAGGATGTTAAGACCTCTTGAGATTTTTATTCAGTCCTTTTTTGAATAAACCGATAAGATAAATAATTACCAGAGTAAAAAGGAAAAGAATAAAAATAAGGCATTTAATAAGTAAATCCTATGGTAACATTTTTAATTTTTCGGCACAATTAGTAACAATAAGTCATATTTTGAGGAGAGGAGGCTTATATAATAGGGAGGGCCGAAAAAAACTTTTTTTCGATTTTCGATGATGGATAGTGCGGAAAAGTTGCCACTGGTGGCACTAAGTTCACCCAAAAAATTTGAGATTTTTCGGACAATTCCTTCATTTGCCGCAAATGGCGTGAAGTTTGGCTCAAATGTTGATTTTTGAACTTTTTTAGCAAAAGTTTCAAAAATATTAAATTTAAGTTTTTTTAGCTGAATTTACTTGAAATATGTTTAGTGTACGAAATGATTAAATAAGCTCTAATTATGTATTATAGTTATGTGCATTTTGAATTAGGTGACTTTTATAGATTTTTCGCGTATAATTGAGCAAAAATTGCAGGAATTGTGACAACAGGGAATAAGGATCTCGTCATCGGTAAAGACTTGGTGAGGAGGCAGAAAAAGAAACTGGGAAAGAAGATACAGGAGGAGGAAGATCTTAGAGGAAGAAAAATTACAAGCATCTTTTTTGATAATAGAAAAAATAAAACGATCTTCATAAAAAAGGGGGACTAGCAGATCGTCGACAGAAAGACGAAACAACTATCACCATGTTATCTGAACGTGGTTTGGAATATTTGGGTCATTTGACACCTCCTTCTGACCAGTGCGGGGAAATAGCAAAATCATTATATAATTTTCTAAGCCAGAATAAAGCCTGCTTTGCAAAAAATCAAGAAGGGAATTGCAACATTTGATATATATTCTTAATACGAACGAGCTCTCACTCTGACAGCGACATCAACTGTCTAAACTAGATGGTAGAACCACTTGCCCTAAGACTTTTACCAACTGAAACGGAGCTAGATTAATAGAGTACTCAAATCTTCAGCCTTTTGAATTTTTGATGTCCATGAAACAGGAATAGGCTGGTAGAAATGGACAAGTACATTTTCGTACGCCATTAGGGATTATGTGCATCGTACTTCTCTCGACGGTGCCGCTTGATCCCTTTTTTTCTATAAAGATCGTGTTATTATTTCTACTATAAAAAAATATGATTGTAATTTTTCATCCTCCAAGATATTCCTCCTCCTGTATCTTCTTTTTTCAAGTTTCATTTTCTGTCTCCTGACCAAGTCTTTATCGATGACGAGATTTTTATTCCTGGTTGTCACAATTCCTGCATCCTGAAGCACAGATAAGGCTCTTAACGCAGTTTACCTATATGTTATACCAGTTCTAAATCTGGTGAACGCTGTGTGAGAAACGGATATGCGCTTGGGAGTGTCTGCTGTTGAAGGCCCTGGTTCAAATTCTGATTCAACTACCTGCTTCATAGTTCCCACTTTTTTAATCTTCTGACAAATAGTTGTATTTTAGGGCAGAAAAATAATTAAAATATATTCCAATATGGGACGATATTCCAAATATGGGTTCGAGGCTGAAAAAAGTCACGTGATACCGGTAATTTACCCAAGGAACTTCTAACTGATAAGAAGGAAAGATGCTACTGCTTTACCTGATGAATTGTTTCATTGGCTCGCGGGGATTTACATTACACGTCTACGGAGCCTTCCCTTCTTTACGCTAGACGTTTTTACCTTGATCACGTGATCAAAACGCAGATGGAATATCCTCCATTCTTTCCCCTTTGTCGTTAGTGACGCTAGTGCTGTTGCCATTACAGATTTTGCCGTAAATGTTCCATCTTGGTCCTTAATCTATGGCACAGACAATCACTTCATCGAGTTCACGGATGAAATTCCAGAATTAGTTATAACTCGATTCACATATTAAAACGCAATCGGTCTGCAAAGTCATATCTTGGTGAAAAACACCTGAAAATCCGATTTTAGCGATTGACTCGTAGATTTTCCACTGTATTTTCCTGCACCCAAAGATATGAAAACATGGAGGACTGCAAGCAAGAAAACACAATGATAAACCTAGGAGTCAACCGCTAAAATCGGATTTTCAGATGTTTTCCATTAAGATATGACTTGGCAAACCGATTGCGTTTCAATATGAGAATCGAATTTTAACTTATTCTGGAATTTCAGCCTTGAACTCGATGAAGGGATTGTCTGTGCTGCCGCTTTCAGACCTATAAGTAGTTTGTGAGTTAGACCGCTTACAAAATTTGTGTCATATACAGACAGACACTTTTTAAAAACAGGCAAATCATTTACAACACCTTCTAAAACATGTAAATCCGTCGAAAATCATAAGTCGAATTTTTTCACGAATCCAATACTTTCCTCTTGTATGTAGAAGAAAGTAAAAATAAACAAAGAATGAATTTGTTTTTGCTTAAATTTTAAAAGGAGAGGGGTGTGATCCAAAAGTTCATTATGTTTTTTCATTATTTTTTCTTTTTTTCAATATGGACTTTACCCATGTGACGTCAGCCGCGGGTAAAAAGAAGGAAAACACCAATGGGCGTGAAGAACATTTTAAAACTGCTCCCCCTTCGTCCAATAAACAGTCTTTTTCGGAGGGTTTCTCCCCGCAGAGGAGTGACTGCTGCCATTCGTGGGTAAAGTCCATTGGATGCGTTATAAAGAACGTAGTTAAATATTCGTTACATATTTCGCATTTTATTAAAACATAACATTCGTAGATAAGAAGCAAGAATTATAGTGCATATTCTGGCATCTAAGTATCCGTTTTGAGTTTAGCGTTATTGACAGAAGAAAAATACACATTTTGTGCTTCATAATACAGATATCCTATGAGAGACATAAGTTCTCCGAGTAGGGTTACTGATCGTTTGCTTTTTGACCGGTTAGTATGGTTCCGTATACCGTATTGACCTGTCCTGGCGCGGTTCCCCATATGCATCGCCGGATACCTAGTTTACCTAGTTATAACACATATTATGGATGAACATATGCTAGAATAATACAAATGTTATACTTATAAATGGTAAATAAATTCCAATATACAATCCAATATTTTATTTACCAATTGAATAATTGTGTTAAAAATTAATCTAATATAATTACGCATGCAGCGTTTATTGTAGTTCCGAAAATAACCTTCGATTTAATCTGTTGAGCTGATTCAGATTTCAGACCAGATGCTGGGATCGTCAAAGATTAGTTGTGTGAATTAGTCCGTCAGATTCGTGCGAGATGGCTAAGTTGGTAGAGCATTGGCGGTTTCAGCCAAGAGATCACTGGTTCGAATCCTTCACGCACTTGGAACGTTTTTCACGCACTTGGAAACTTACAACTGTTATCATTAAGAAATCAATTACACGAAAATACCAGTGTATTTACGCGAGTTAGAGCGTAGACAGACAGACAAACCGAAGTCTATGTTGGAAAGTGTTAAAAAATGGTACTTTGAAAGCATAAGAGGTATTCATTTTATAAGTATAATGATTCTAGTTTTTACTTTTATGAAGACGATTAATTCCTTACGAGTTACTTTCCTTTTATTAAAAATATACAGTGCGTTTAAAGACATAAAAGGCAGTTCAGCACTCCACAGGAAGTTGAAAGAAAACCTTCTGAGAGTGGAGCAGGGGAAGAATGCTATGCCTTATCACACATGTGTCCGAACGAATTCCATGATGCGTTGTATTGTTTCTAGGACGTCATGATCATGACTTTCAGTACTCTGACATTTTCATGAATAAATGTTCTAAATGTATGCAGCAAACAAACCAAATTTCCATGCAATCTTCTTAAATTGACATACTTATATGATAGAATATAATATGTATTTATGGAATGATACACTTTCTGAGCAGGAGAAGTGAAAAGTATGTCACATGAATTATGGCTTTATGAGCCTAGTTCTGTCGTACGAATCCCTCTTTGATGAGAGAGAAGGCGTGATCTTGCACCGCATCCGCCCAGGCGAGCATAACCAAGTTCTGGAATGCGAGTTTGCTATAAACTTTGTTTTGGATATAAACTTCAATCTGATCATGCGCTTTGTGCATATGTCACCACTCTTTTATAGAGGCAACCTAAGTGTAGCAGCTCAAATTTCAGTTTCAAAGCGTAATCCCAAACAAGTACTTTTAAAACAATATTAAGTAAATCTAATAAAGTTTTGGCTGATTTTTCAAGCCTGTTTTTGGATCAAAATATTCTCGACTAATGAATTTTACTTCCCTTTTGTCACTACTCTGACAAAAAGGTTCTCTGTATTTTTAATTTTTTCATAATGATTATTTTTTTAAACAATTTTTGATTTCTTGTGACATTAGTTTCCTGTGATATACGACAGAGTAAAAATTATCAGAATTTGAATATCTAAATCTTTCAAACCCTGACTCTTTACCATTTGTTACAGGGGACAATTTTCCTGTACCGATTGCTGTGAGTAGCGCCCTCTATAAGTCTTTTTAAATCCAAATATATAAGCAAATTGATTTTTTTCATCGAACATTTATCGAACTAATCGAAAAAGGAACGTCATTCAAATCGATTTTAATTCGAATTCTTCTTTAATCAACGTGCTCCTGCGAACTGCGATATAAACATTCCTTTGGCGTGTAATTTTTTTCGTAATTCTTGCGATTTTTATCCAACAAATATTAAATAAAATGTTATAATAACTATGTTTCATCTATTTTTCAAGTAAAAGGTAAAATAATTATTCTAATTGTCTTGTTATTAAGAAAACATTTAAATATTTGTTTTCCTGTATCAATAAATTGCTTTCAGAACTAGTAAAATCGGATGAAGTGTGAAAAAAGTATGCTTTTATATTGGGCTTAACCATATTGCATTAAAAATAAACATTAAGTGCAAAAATTTATATGAAGAGTTTTTTGTAAAACGATCTATAAATATGTTAACCTCAACCTATAACTTATGTTACCGGTCTCTCAGACCGCGACTTTTTTCAATTTTTACAGTTTAACTACAAACACTACCGAAATTTTGTTCCGTTTGGAACTTTAGCACTATCATCAGAGACTTTTGAATAGGTGAATTTTAATTATAACAGTCCTGTACAAAAAGTTTAGTACAAAAGCACCATCCTATGAGTTAATCGCGTCTTTTATTCGTCTTTCGATGGAGCGGTCTCACAGACTACTTCACACTAGTTATGTGACAATTTCTGTGACATCAGTTAAAGGTTAATGTAGATTTTATTACCTGTGCTCGGTTCTGTTTGTTTATATCCTTGGTATTATTTAACTTCGTGTTATTTTATATGAGTAATATCTTTTTAAGTTGTTAAGCATGTATTAATATACATCTTCTTAAGTATCAGTTTTTCAGCACAGTAAAATTATGTATGTAATTCATTATGATGCAGCATATTGCATATGGTTTTACCAGATTTCTTAGACCAGTTCTCTAGTTAAATATGCAAATGAACAAGCATTAATTCATCTTTTTTATTAAAATAAAAGGGACTACTTGCGGATACGCCCGGAAAATTTGGCGATTTTTTACTGGCGATGATTTTCTCCCGTTGGACTTCCGCCGTTTTCAGTTTCTGGCAACCCTAGATTTTCTACGTCACTCCCGCGAACATTCTGGCCGCGCCACTTTGATTTTGGAAGCTGGACAGTGTGGACGTGCGTTTGCTATCTTTTGCTACACGTGGTCAGGTTGTATTTTTCCATTTTGTTTTTTTTGCTTTGATTAATGTTTCTTTTTGATAGAGCGTGTTATGATAAAAAAATCCATGTTTCCAATAAATTTGTGGAAATTATAAGGGAAATAAAGTGGGAGGATTGTAATATAGAAAAAGCGATGATTGTTTTGTGCTCTCGATTGTGTTGTGTAAAGATAAAATTGAGTTTATTTTGTGTATAATCTTTAAATATTGTGTGGTTTATTGTGCTTTTTATTTAATCTAGAAATTTTTAATCTCATTTTTTCGTTTATTTAATCAAGATAAATTTACATTTGCATATCATTTTGTCCCATATTTTTTTAATCAAGAAATTTATAATCTCATTTTTTCATATATTTAATCAAGAATATTTTACATTTGAATATCATTTTGTCCCATGTTTTTTTAATCAAGAAAAAATTATTATTTTGTGTATTATAAATTTTGATTAATCGCCCGGAAATGGTCCCCTATTTTTATTAGAAATAACGAATCAAGTGCTGTTTTCTGTTAAATTTGCATTGTTTTTTATTTAAAATTGAATATTTGGTTTAATCTACTGCTTTAAAAGGGTAATTTATAGCGATTTTAGGCTTGAAAACCTGAAAATTCAGACATTAAACACTTAAAGAAAAGCAAGAGAAAAAAAATTATGAAAATTACTGCTTTCTGTTATAAATTTCTTTCTTTTTTTTTTTTTTGCTTTTCTTTAAGTGTTTAATCTCTGAATTTTTAAAAGTTTTTTAAGCCTAAAGTCGCTATAAATTGCTCTTTGGCGAAAATTGATTGGCACGAAAACGGGTTTTTCACGCCAAAATAAAAACAAGATGGCGGACTCCGGGCGTATTCGCAAGTAGTTCCAAATAAAAAAATAATTATATAAACTATTGGGTACTACTTAATTATCCTGTCGACCCATTTCGCCAAATTATATAAATCGTCAAACCACTTGCCAAATTATGCAAATTGACATAATTTTTATTTTAAATAACGAAAGAACAAATAAAAGTATAACATTAATAAAAATACAAATAAAATGTCGAAATAAAAATCACTTGATGACGTAAACGCATGTAACTTGCTTAAAGTAATGTGACATTTATGATCAACCATTATTGACATTTAATCTTATAGTTTGGCGATAGATTTTTGGTCGACAGGGTAACCAAGTAGTACCAACTATTGTTGGTAACTTGGTACTTTCCCATTAAACCAACACTATTGTCGCCAAGTGCAATAGTTGTTACTAAATGAAACATTTGAAAATAAAAAATGACATTGATCGTGCGAAAGTGATAACTTGAAAGTACAACATTTGAAAATTAAAGGCTTTTACAAACTATTTTTATTAATCTAATACAAATAGTATATACGTAAAGTAAAAGAATAAATAAATAGTATTATACAATTAAATAATAAAATGAAACTCAGTTTGAACTGCAGGCATGAAATTGTAAATGTCTCTTAGCAGCCGGTAATGCTCGTATTTGACCGTTTTAATTTCTATTAGGTCTTTATAAGTACTTACTTTTCACCAATAGTCTTTAACAGTCTATTTTTTCTTAAAAATATAATATAGTTTTCAATTTCAAGTGAACTAATTTCCTATTGATATTTTATCTCATGGAGGTGATAAAACTGCTTATTAGAGTTATTTTTTTCATTAAAGTATTATTTAAAACTAGATGGCGAATTTGACATCTTTTAAAATGTTGGCAGTATCTGTAATTATGATATCTAGGTCATCACATATACAAGTGAAAAATGTAGAAATATAATTAATGCTAAAATATTTTAAGTCCATAAATAAATTATATTCCAGCACTGTAATCACCATTTAAGTTAGGTAAATAATTGTTAAATAAATTTACTTTAATATCCTGAACTACATTTAATGAAGATTTTTATTTAAATTCCAATAGTATAAATTCATTGATATTTTTAAAGTAATGGTTTGACTAATATTGGGTAGAATATTTATATGGAACACTGTATCTGATACTAAAGTTTTGGTTTACAGACCTTTCCAGTTTTTGGCATTAAAAAAGTTTCGTTTTATTCAGAACGCCTCCTGTATTTCAAATATTATCCTTAAGAGGCTACTTCAGTCAGACGAAAGCACCCGTTCACTAATGCTCCAATGGGAGAAAATTTTTAAGAGATCTTGTTTGCATTTGAAGATTTTTAAATGATTTTTTTTTTTTTTTTTTTCATTGCAGAGCTGAGATTGATTGCTACATTGGCTGTTCTTTACTTTTTCGATCTTGTTTTCAGGCATTTTTAATTAGGACGATTTCACTGTCAGAACTGGTTTCGAATGTGAAAGCATCCTCATAAAAAAAATCGGTACTTGTTAGTTATCCCGTTGGACCAAATTACTGTCGCCAAATTGTAAGATTAAATGTCAATAAATGGTTGATCGTAAATGTCACATTCACTTGACTTTAAGCAAGTTACATGTGTTTACATCATCAAGTGATTTTTATTTTGATGTTTTATTTGTATTTTTATTAATGTTATACTAATTTATTTGTTCTTTCGTTATTTAAAATAAAAATTATGTCAATTTGGATAATTTGGCGAAATTGGTTGACGTGATAACTAACAAGTAACCAAAAAATCTGCAAACAAAATCGAAAAAGTAGAAAACGGCCTTTGTACAAATTGACCTCAGCTATCCACTGAAAAAAAAAAAAAAAAAAAAAATCATTTAAAAATATTGAAATGCAAACGAGATATTTTAGAAAATTTCTTCCATAGGATTAGCGAGCGGATCTTTTCGCATGACTGAAGTAGACACTTAAAGTGCATACAAAATTCACTCTTATAAGTAAAGATGGATTCATTTTTCTAATAGTTCTGGTTCTGAATTTATCTTTTCAGGATGAGTAAAAAGATAAAGTGTATGCAAACACCAACAACTGTATGCATATATGGTTTTATTTTTAACTATCACTATTTCTGAATAGTAATCTTCTCCTTATTCAATTCTAAAATTTTTGTGATTAAATAAGGTACGGATTACTATTCAGAAACAGTGATATCCAAAAATAAGGGTTATCGATCTTCTCTGTATGATGTGAAGCATTTGAAATCCTTGGTGGTCTGCTGGTCCAAGACTAGGGATTGACCGAATAGTTTATTCGGTATTCTGTGATTCGGCATGTAAACCGAATATTCGGCTTCGGCCGAATACTTTTAAGTATTCGGCCGAATAATTGCGGGTAAGTATTTTCTTAGAAGTAGAAGAATTCTTTTTTAATTAGAAGTAGAATAGGTTAAACGATGAGTTTCAATATTATGTGCATGAGTTCAGAGTTCAATTGCACTACAAAAAACAAGTCTGTTCGGTGCTAAACTGATTAGAAATCAAATTTAAGGTTTAGTTATTCTGTTTGTTGACAGATGGCAGCACTATGCATTCTGTGCTGTTGTGAAATCTTAATTATGACATCATCAGTGAGTTGATGTTTGGTTTTCCTGAGAGTGTGGCATGGAGAATGTTGCTCCTGCTGCATTATTGTCTTTCTTTATTCTATTTAATTATCTGCACCCAGTTTAGGCAGGGGATATATTTTTATAATGTAATTTAAGGCTTTCATGTGATGAAAGCATACTAATTAGAGTGTTAATTTTAACTAGAGAAACATGATTCTGAAACCAGAACTGTATGTTTCATTGTGTGTTAAGTTTTCGTGAATGTCAAGATTTGTTTTTGTGTTGTGAAATAAAATTAAGAAAATTTCAAGGATTTCTTTCTTCAAATTCTCTACATAAAGAAAATTGGAGGCACTTAGGCGAGATATGTGAGTACTTGCTTTGTTTTGAAATTGTTCTTTGATGCTAAAGCTTAATTTTTCTACTGAAGTTGCATTTAGCAAGATATTATTTTAGAATATGAGAACAATCTGGTATCTTCTTTATTGAATTGATAAAATAAGAAAAAATAGTATTCTACAATATTATGTTTTGATAGTTTTTGAAAAAGAAAATTGTTCTCAAGATTATTATGATTTATTTACTTGTTGTTCTCAAGAACATTATGATTTATTTGCTTGAAATATTTGAATATTTAATTATTATGGTGAATTATTATTTTACATTGAAGAATTTTGAAGATTTTTAATTTTATGCACATTTGAGAACAGAAAGTTCTATTGTTTGTATGAAAGAATAATTATGAACATTTTATAGTAGTTCTGTTTTTGACTTTGATTTTGTTCTGTTTTTGAATTTAATTCAGTTACTTCTGTTTTTGAACTTAATTTGATTAGTTTTGTTTTGAAGCAATTCTGATTACTTTTGATTTTGAAGTAATTTTGATTAGTTTTGTTTTCAAGTTATCTGATTAATTTTATTTTGGAAATTATTCTGCTTATAAGTTATTGTATAAAATGGAGGATTATGAGAAAAAATCTGCTCAAATTAAAATTGAGAGAGGTAGGGTGAAAGGCTCTGTAACTAGATTAGAGAATAGTTTTGATAATGTGAATACTAAGAATGAAATTTTGATTAGATTACAAAGATTAGATGATTTACTTAAAGAGTTCTTAAGATTAGATTCTTGTTTAAATGATGATGATTCTGAATTAGCAGAATTTGAAGACAGGTATTTTCAGTTGAAAACTAAATATCAAAACAAACTAGATTCTTTGAATCCTTCAGAAGTTGTCAATGTTGCAATACACAATTCTGTGCAAGGTTCTTCTGTTACTATTCCTAATCAATGTAATATTAGACTACCAAAATTGAATATTCCAGTTTTTTCTGGAAAATTTTCAGAATGGACAAATTTTAAGGATATGTTTGTTTCCACTGTCCATTCACAAGTAGGTTTAAGTAACATTCAGAAATTCCAGTATCTTAAAGGGTTACTTTCTGAAGAACCAGCTACATTAATTAAGCATATTCCCCTTTCTAATGAATCTTATCAAGAAGCTTGGGAAAAGTTGTTAAATCGATATGATAAAAAGAAACAAATTGTTAATTCTTTGATTAAATTATTTTTAGAACAAAAATCAGTTCTGCATCCTAATAGCATAAATATAAGGAATTTGTTGAATACTAGTGATGAAGTTATTAGGGGTTTGAAAGCTGTTGGTGATGAAGCTACAAATAGAGACCCATGGTTAATATATTTGTTATTTCAAAAACTTGATCCGGAAAGTCGTAGACTTTGGTCCATTGAAAGTACAGAAAATGAATTTCCCACTTTGAAAGAATTTTTTGATTTCTTAAGTGTAAGATGTTCTTCTTTAGAGCTCATCTCTAACAATGAAAGTGATATGAAACATTCCAAAAGTTCAAATTTTGTTGGTTCCAAGTACAGTTCTAATGATAAACAATCAAAGGTGTGCTTAAAGTGTCAAGGAATACATCCGCTCTATAAATGTATTAAATTTAAATCCATGGATGTTGTTTCTCGAAAGAACTTTATTAAGCGTAATAACTGTTGTTTTTTATGTTTAAACTCTCATAAAGTTAAGGAATGTCCAAATTCTCATTTGAAATGCTTTAAATGTGAAAGTAAACATAATACACTCTTACATGAAGAGAATAAAAGTAATAATGCTTGCACTGCTAAGTTTGAAAATAAAGTTTTTCCAAATTCATCTGAGAATAAAAACCACCAGTCAAATAAAGAATTTGTACAGGAGTCAACATCTCACGAATTACAAATTAATTCTAGTGCTTCTTTCAATAATTCAAAATGTGTTTCTTTCCTACCTACTGCTAAAGTTCTCTTATATAATAATGCAAATAAACCTTACTCTTTTAGAGCTCTACTCGATTCTGGTTCGGAATGTTCTTTTGTTAGTGAAAATGTCATAAGAACTTTAGGGTTAAAAAGAAAGAATGACAGAATTCGATTAAATGGAATTGCTGGAGTATTGGCTGGACAAACTCGTGGTTCAGTAACTCTTACAGTAGGTTCAAAGCTTTCTACTGAGTCCTTAAAGGTTCAGGCATACATCCTGCCTAAAGTGACATCTCAATTACCTGCAGAATTACTTGATACGAAAAATATAGAGTATCTTAAAAATATTACGTTAGCAGATGAAGATTTCATGAAGCCACAAGAATGTGATATTATTTTGGGATCTGACTGTTTCTTTACTATTTTAAGATATGGTAGAATTGTTAGTACCGAGAATGAGCCAATTGCCCAAAACACTATGTTTGGTTGGGTGGTAGCCGGAAAATTGGAACCTAAATGTAAATATTCTTCTAGTATTCAATCTCATTTTCTTAGTGTTGAAAACGAATCCAATGTTGATCTATTATTACAAAACTTTTGGCAAGCAGAAGAAATAGATGTTAATAAACCCCATTTGTCTGAGGAAGAAGAATTTTGTGAACAACATTTTTGTTCAACTTACAAGGTAACACCAGAAGGTAGATTTGAAGTTAAATTGCCAGTTTATAAAGATGTGATGTCATTAGGCGATTCTAAATCCATGGCAGTGTCACGTTTGTTTGCTATGGAGAAAAAATTTCAATTTGATAAAAATTTTGAAAATGAGTATAGAAATTTTATGAAGCAATATGAAGACCTTGGTCATATGACACTTATCGACAAAAACTCAAATCCTGCAAGCAACAAAGTATATTATCTTCCGCATCATTCTGTTATAAAAAGCGACTCTATTTCAACAAAGTTACGTGTGGTGTTTGATGGTTCATGCAAACCTCCTAATGCTAATTCGTTAAATTCTGTTTTAGCTGTTGGACAAATTCCACAACCAAATCTTTTTACCATTTTGATAAGATTTAGAGCAAATCCTATTGCTTTTACCGCTGATATTCAGCAGATGTATAGACAAGTTTTGATTGCTCCAGAAGATCAAGATTTACAGCATATTGTTTGACGTGACTCAGCATACTCAGCTATAAAGGAATACAGGCTACGAACTATTACATATGGTACATCATCAGCTCCATTTTTAGCTACTCGTTGTCTATTTCAAATTGGAAAGGATATTGAGAAGGATGATCCTGTAACAGCTTCAATAATTAAAGATAGTTTCTATGTTGATGATTGTATGTCCGGTGCAATCTCAAGCGAAGAAGCTATTAAAATGGTTGAGAAACTTTCACTGGCTTTAGAAAATAGAGGTTTTCATTTACGGAAGTGGAGATCTAATTCTTCTGATGTAGTGAATCATTTATCTTTAAATTCTCTTGAGTCAACAAATTTAGAAATTCATCCTGATGACTGTTCCAAAGCCTTAGGGCTTATTTGGGATTCTTCAAATGATGTTTTTGTCTTTAAAGTTAATTTACAATTTGACGATAACATAACCAAAAGAAAATTTCTTTCACAATCTGCCAAATTATTTGATCCATTAGGATTTTTGACTCCATGTACTGTCTCTATAAAAATGTTTTACCAGCAATTGTGGTTGATGAAGTTAGACTGGGATACTGCTCTTCCTGAAAATTTCCAAGCAAATTGGAAGAAATTCCAAGAGGAATTTGAACAAGTTTGCTCTATTAGAATTCCCCGATGGATCCAAGTTTCCAGTAAAGAGCTCATTTTACATGGATTTAGCGATGCATCAGAATCAGCATATGCCGCCATCATATATGTGGTTCAACCTGGTGAAGTGAAGTCAAAGGTGACCATTTTAGTTGCTAAAAGCAAGGTAGCACCCCTTAAATCAGTTTCCATTCCAAGGCTTGAGCTCAATGGTGCTTTACTACTTTCCAGACTATATTCTGCATTAGTGACTATTTTGAATACCTTCATTATTAAGTTTTATGCTTGGACCGACTCGCAAGTAGTTCTATCATGGCTGTCATCTCATCCTAGGTGTTGGAAACCTTATGTGGCCAATAGAACCTCAGAAATTCTAGACTCTGTTCCATCTGACTGTTGGAGGTATGTTCCAGGCAAGGAAAATCCAGCTGACATTGCTTCTAGAGGTTTATCTCCTAAGGATCTTCCCGATTGTTCCCTTTGGTGGGAGGGCCCAAAGTGGCTTTCTTTAAGTCAAGAACATTGGCCTGAACAACCTCAAATAAAAACTAATTTAGACACTGTAAATAAAGAGAAAAAGAACTCTAAATTTTGTTTTCCAGTAACTGTGAATAATTCTTTGATTGATTTACTTTTTGAAAAATATTCTTCTTTTACTAAAATTGTTGTTATTTTAGCTTTTTGTATTAGGTTTGTGAGAAATTGCAAACAGAAAGTTGGCAAAATGAACACCAGTCCTTTGAGTAAAGGTAAATTTCTTCCTTTATCGACAAACGAAAGAAGACATTCAGGTAATTTGATTATTTCTTATATTCAGCAGCTATATTTCGCAGATGAAATTAGTTGTATTAGATCAAACAGACCAGTTTCTAAAAAAAGTTCTCTTTTTTCACTTTGTCCTTTTATTGATAGTGATGGTTTACTTAGGGTGGGAGGTAGGCTGAGAAATTCACCCCTCCAGTACAATGCAAAACATCCTGTCATTTTGCCAACTCAACATAAATTAAGTGTGTTAATTGTTAAATATTTTCATGTTATGCATTTTCATGCTGCGTTAAATTTGTTAATGGGTATCATTAGACAGAGTTATTGGATTGTATGTGCCAAGAAGATAATTAAAAATTGTATTCATAAATGTGTTACCTGCTGTAGATATAGAGCAGCTTCTTCGAAACAGTTAATGGGAGATCTTCCTCTTAACAGAGTCACTCCTAACAGGCCATTTTCTGCATGTGGAATCGATTATGCAGGGCCTATTAATATTTTGAAATATCGAGGTAGAGGAGCGAAAACTACTAAATGCTGTATTGTTCTATTTGTTTGTTTTGCAACTAAAGCTCTACATTTAGAGTTGGTGAATGATTTAACCTCCGAGGCATTTATTGCTTCATTAAACAGATTTTGCTCTCGAAGAGGAGCTCCTCAACATGTGTATAGTGATAATGCCACAACATTTGTAGGTGCTAAAAGGCAACTCTCAGATTTATATAAATTTATTTGTTCAATTGAAAGAAATGAAAAAATTTGTTATTTTTTGTCTCAAAGAAACATTGAGTGGCATATGATTCCTCCAGTGAGTCCGCATTTTGGTGGACTGTGGGAAGCCGCTGTTCGTTCTGTAAAATTTCATATCAAACGTGTAATTGGAAATACTAATTTAACTTTTGAGGAACTTTATACATTTTTAACTCAAATTGAAGCCATCTTGAATTCTAGACCATTAGTGGCAATTGATAGTGATAACAATTCAGATGGTATAAATATATTGACTCCATCTCATTTTTTAACTGGTGATGTCATAACTTCCCCAGCTGAACCTTTAAATGAGGAAAATTTGTCTTTACGATCTCGTTGGGATATTGTACAAAAATTGAAATTATGTTTTTGGAAAAGGTGGAGTATTGATTATTTGAATACTCTGCAAAATAGAAAAAAATGGAGAGTAAATACTGAAAATTTTAAAGTAAATGATGTAGTAATTTTGAAAGAGGATAATGTTCCTCCTTCTGTTTGGCCATTAGGCAAAATTATTGAAATTCATCCAGGTAAGGATGGTATAGTCCGTGTAGTGACTGTTAAAACCGCTAGGGGTATTTTTAAAAGACCTATTGTAAAACTTTGTTTACTTCCTTTGCATCAAGAATAGCTTCTTGATGGGTGGGAGTATGTTCAGTGCTAAACTGATTAGAAATCAAATTTAAGGTTTAGTTATTCTGTTTGTTGACAGATGGCAGCACTATGCATTCTGTGCTGTTGTGAAATCTTAATTATGACATCATCAGTGAGTTGATGTTTGGTTTTCCTGAGAGTGTGGCATGGAGAATGTTGCTCCTGCTGCATTATTGTCTTTCTTTATTCTATTTAATTATCTGCACCCAGTTTAGGCAGGGGATATATTTTTATAATGTAATTTAAGGCTTTCATGTGATGAAAGCATACTAATTAGAGTGTTAATTTTAACTAGAGAAACATGATTCTGAAACCAGAACTGTATGTTTCATTGTGTGTTAAGTTTTCGTGAATGTCAAGATTTGTTTTTGTGTTGTGAAATAAAATTAAGAAAATTTCAAGGATTTCTTTCTTCAAATTCTCTACAAAGTCAAAGGACATTTTTAATATAAAAAAAAACCTTTTTCTTTCCTAAAACAGCCTACATAGGGATGAAATCAAAACAACTATCTACGGTGAAAAAAAAAAAAGTAAGGAAGGTGGGCATCTTTCTCTTATAATTTAATTTTAATTATTTCTACTTTAGTTTTCTTAATTTAAATTTATTTAATGTGTATTTTCTTTAACATACACCTCAAATAAGTACGTTAGATTTCATCTCTGCATATCTAAGGTGTATATTAAAGAAAACGCATCAAATAAGTATACCCCTATGCCTATCCTATAGCTTTTATAACCATTAAAATTGCTCAAATTTGTTATAATAAGTATACCCCTATGCCTATTCTATAGCTTTTATAACCATTAAAATTGCTCAAATTTGTTATCTTCATCACCACAATGTTAAATTATTAATCAAAATATAAATATGTATCAATAATTTGACAGATAATAGTTAAATGTATAAATTGATATACCTTTTGTATTTGGGAACATTCCATATTCAATACGTTTATAATTAGACAATCAGTAAATCAGCTTAATGACAACATTGTTTCTTTTTATTTGAATGAACTTTAGTTTTTCTAACAATTCTTACCCTTAATAATAGCCTGTATAGTTTAATACTTTCATAGGTTATTTTGGGTATTGACTAGTGATAAAATAATAAAAAATAAGTGATGGGTTAATGAAATTGTGAGTGGAAAGTAGTCATTAAATTTTTTTGGTGTAATTAGATTTAAGAATAAAAATGTAACTGAATTAAATTACTAAGAATTTAATTTTAATTAAAGTTTATTAAAAAAGCTAATATATGAAAAAATGCATATTAACAAATTTTAAGTATTTGGTTGCCGAATACCAAATATTCGGTGTACACTTTGACCGAAGCTTCGGTATTCGGCAAAATTGCTGCTTCGGTCAATCCCTATCCAAGACCACCAAAAATTAAATCGGACCCCTAATTTGAAACCACAATCAAACACAAATACACAATAATAAATAAAAATTGCATTAAACCTTAGTCAGTTGAAATAAATAGTCAGAAATAAAGTATCTAATTAATAATTTTATGGTTTTTCTTTATGTAGTGTTTATTTAATTTTTAGTAATTTATAATTTTGCATTTTATTATGCTGAAAATTTTGGTTTATATTCTAGGAGGTGAGGGGGGTGGGTGTCACTCGGAGGGTTAAAGGAACTTAATAGAATTTTATGTAGCGGACCAGTGATGATGACTGCAGACTAGTAAATTCTCATGCTTACTGGTTCTTCGGACCAGTGACTTTTTATTTATCAATTCTACTGGTGATGTGTATATACTATGTGATGTTCATCTCAAAGTGGTTAACGAAAGCTTGTTAGTCACTGACATTAATTTGTTTTTGGTTTAGTGATTTTAGAAGACTTTAATTACTAGAAAAAACTTTCTTCTGCTATTCTTTTGTTAATTTAATGTAGAATATTTTGATATATATATTTTTTGCACTTTGTGATTAAATCAGCTTCACAAATTTTAGGTAATCAAGGATCCAAAGCTTCACCATGGAGGATCAGTCATTTAATTCTTTGAAGGACAAAGTATCTGAGCAGACCTTAAAAGGGATTGCTGACATGGGATTTGAAAACATGACTGAAATCCAAGCGAAAACCATTACACGTCTCTTGGATGGAAGGTAAGTTTCCTTGAAATCTTAAATTTATCAGATTGTAAAATATTATGTCAGTTGTTCTTCTAATACAGTAATCCCTTAACATTTGCGAGTTTTGATTAATCGCAAATACTCAACGTGGTTATTCGCAAATAGTGTTTTATAAAGAATATTTTTTATAAAGTAAACTCATTTTGTTTTACCAATTCCATAAACTATTTGACTGTACAGTGTTGATTTCAGGGGATGGCCTGGGGAGGGGGACATTCCCCCCGGAGCAATGAGATGTCTCCCACCCTGGAAGTTTGAGATTTTGTATTTTCAATGGTCAAAAATTGCAATTCCCCCCCCCCTCCCCCCTCCCAGAACTCTATAATGTCCCCTCCCTTTGGAGCTACAGAAATTCCTCCCGGAGAAAAATGTCTGAATTCAACACTGTGACACTAGTACTGAATAATCTAAGTTCCAAGAACTTCAACTCTCTGAGAAACCCGAAGCTTAAAAAAAAAAAAATTCCCAAATTTTCTAAAATTCAAAATTATATTTTAAATGGAAATTTTTCTGCAAAAATTGTATGGGAAATTTTAAAACTTCAACAACAACTTGTTGAGAAAGCAATAATATGCGATCCTTAACTGGTGAGGAGTCTTACATTTAAGCAAGAAATTGGGACCACATCTTTTCTTTATATGGAAATTTGTGGCGACGTAGATGGCAGTACCAGTCACGGACTAAAGCGCCACCTCTCATGAACTGATGCCGGTCACGACTCACGAGAGGGGAGACATTCCGGGAGTCAGGCTCGAAAACGGACGATGTTCAGTTGCTGTGCAGCAATACGCTGCTTCTGTATTATTATGCTATGTTTTTAAGCCACAAAGAGTTAACCTAATTCTGATTTATATCTTTAATAAAATTTGCTATGTTTAAGTAATTAAGGACATTCGTGCATATTCTTCAAATTCATAACAAAAGATCTGTCCTTCCAAACAATCGTATATCAATAAATATTTCAGCCATCAACTAGCAACTAAACTTTCTACAATTTGTTTATAATTATTCAAATTTATTTACAGCATGTACTTTTTAATGTTTATTGAGATATTTTTATATTTCAACTGCTTTTTTCCATTAAAACAAAATCTGAAAACCTAACCTCCTTTTATGCATGGGAAGATAGTCTCAACATTCACGGTGGTTTCTGCGAACCTAACCAGGGAGTTTGCCTAACCAGTTAACCCATTCAAGGGCGGTGGCTAGAGGGTCTAGCAACAGAATTTTAATTTCAAAACTGACAAATGGCACCAAGAATGTTTTAATAAATTTTTTCTTTTGCAATGAAAGTGTAAAATAGCAAGTTTTTATTTTCTAAGAAATTTGTTTGAATATTCTGGTGACAGTCAATTATTTCTTCGTTTTACGAATATAATTCTTCTGCCCCTAAAAGGGTTAAGGGATTACTGTATTTTATAGTACTAAAAGCCTAATTTACAATATCTCATATTACAGCTCATATTTACATATTATTACAACCAGTGACATTTAAGGTATAAATAGTATTTTCTGTCAATGTTTAATCATTTTTACTGAATTTAATTCAGAATTATAATATATTTGTACAATAATTGATTACTTGCATTAAAAAGTTATAAAAAACGTTTAAATTATGCAGTAAAGATATAGATCTTTGGTTTATTATGAGGTAAGTAATGAGCAGATCCAGGCTTTAATTAATCTGTAATAATTTAATTTTTAACTTGATTATATATGCTGGTAGGCCCCAGTGTTGTAGCCGTAAAAAATGCAGAGAGTATACACTATAGGCAGAGGCTATACATTAGTCATGAGCGTTAAGGCTAGGGTATGCGCAATAGCTTTATTTGAAAAACAGATGGTATATAGAGCATCTTAAACTTCTGAGTGGTTTGCTCATGTTTTTCTGTTTCCCCAAAATAATTAAAAGAATTGTATTTCAAGATGTACATCAAATAAAGGGGCATGAAGTGTATTTTAGAAACAAACACGGAAGGACAATTTTAATTAAGATTATTTTTACACACATGTTTTATGAAAATGCAGGAAAACCTTCAAGACATTCAGAGGGTTAAACAAAATCCAGAGAAGGCATACCTCTGTATACCCTCCATTACATCCCATCCCTGGCAGGCACAGATTTGTAAAATTGCAATGTGTAATTTTTCTGTATGATTTACTTTTTCCTTAAATTTTTGAAAATTAACTTTCTTTTTACGTCCATTGTGAATGAATTAAAAAGAATTATATCAAATGTTTTAACAATTTAGTTATATTAAATTTTCATAATGCCATATTCTCCAGTAGCAGAAATCGTGTAAGATCGCTAAAGAAATACCAATTTTGTAAAAATCGCGCGTTAAGAAATGCGAATTTCGCCAAAGGATCGCACTAAAAAGCACGAATTTTGTGAAAGGTTAGTGGTGAAAAGTGCGGATTTCGACAAAACATCGCGTAGAAAGACGTGAATTTCATCAAACGATTTTGGGAAAAAATTGTAAATATCATGAAATGATCGCAGAATAAAATAGTGAATTTTGTCAAAATTTACTGCACTGAGCTAAAAGATTGAAACCGGGTTCCTTTTCCTACTTTCAAAAGAACGCCGTGAAACGAGAAGAAACTCTAAAAATCGTATAAAAATTTTCAGAGGAAAAAATTACTGTATTGACTTGAAAGACTGCAACCATATTCCTTTTACGAAACTTTATGTGAAAAAATGGCCGCGAAACACGAAATTCAACCAACCAACCAACCTCCAGATTAATTTGAATTTTCTAATTAATTTGAACTTTTATTTTTCATTTTCAAAGTAGGCAGGTCCTGCGTACCCCACCTTTGTAATATAGAAATGTTAAAGTTGAAAGAAAAAAAAATCTTTAATAGAAAGGCATTTATTTTCTTATTCCACCCTACTTTTTGCTGAAAAGTAAAGTAAAACAAATAGATGCTTTGTTCATATTATCTGTGGGTCCTGATTTTGTAGTTTGTAAACAGTGTGAAAATCTTATGATTTAAATGATGAATCCTTCTTAAGGCTGCTCTTAACTGCTCTGGTCAACAAACTCAAAATGTTTTGACATATTTACAAATTCATTTTTTAATGGAAAGATATAAAATTGGAAAGCCTGGCCATGGAAGTGATTTATTATTGAACTGTTTTTTCCATTTTTTGATCCATAAATTACCTATTGAGTTATAAGTGTTTTTGATCACATGACAAAAATGTTTTTTGCCCGCTCTTGAGTGCTTATTCTCCGTTCGTGCGGAAACTCGGTTCAAAACACCCACTTTGACACTGTTTTCTGAAAGATCTATTGTGTTTGCAAAAAACCAGGAGAAACAGCTGGATGACATAGTTTCTGAATAACAACACCAGCTAGTTTCATGCATTTTCGAACAAAAATAAATTAAAACTTATGTCATAAAGTTGCCCTTTTGGATTTGAGAACATCCTTAATGCAAAACTTGCTCATATTAGGAGAATTTGACTGTGCTTTGCGGGACATTGGTTCTGGCTTTAAAGTGGTGATATATTTCAAGAATATTAATCAGTAATTTCACTCTTTGACATTTTGAAAATAATTTTAAACAGGTAAAATAATCGTCTATGGGAGTAATAGTGAGCACTACTGATGATTCTGCTGCATATCAATAAACTTTTAGGATTTATTGTATTTACAGCAGAATTTAATATTAATTAAAGTTTCCCCTAGACAGTTTCAGGGGGGTGCTGCACACCTCCTGCCCTTTGATTTACAAAATAGCACCCTCTCTTGTCCCTCATCCAAAAAATTAGCACCCTTCTTGCCCCTAATCTAGAAAATTAGCCCTTACTACTATGTTTTGTTTTAAAATATTTGTTTGCATAGTAAAAACTTCCTCATCGTTGTCTTGAAAAGAGTCCCTTGAATTTTAAATGTTAAAAGTGGTTAAAAAAAATAGTCTTTCCCCCCCCCCCCCCCCCAAAAAAAAAAGTATGCATTACAATCTAAGTGCCATTAACTCCTTGACTGGCAGCAGGTAAAGGGAAACAGTGTTTTTACCTCCAACTTATTTCGTGTCAAATGTTGAAGTGGTTAGAAAAGTGAAAGTGCCCTTTTTTCCCCACCAGTAGCACCCTGCCCCTTTTTAAACCTGAAAGAAACATCCAATAATTATATTTAAAATATGCATAGAACAGACTTCTGTTTTAAGTACACATAACAATATCTTTCCAAGCAGGAATACTTCTAGAAACATCAACAAGTAAATATAGATTCATATGTGAGGGATCTCTTTAGATAGCCTTATTTTTGCAGGGGTTTTATTCGGTATGAAGAAAATGTTAAATTTGTTTTATAATTTTCAACAGCTTTTATATTAAAAAAATATTTATTCACTTATTAATTTTAGAGTTTAAAAAATTTTGCATTTTTTGAATGAAAAATATAATAGTTTTTTATTTTAAAATTAAAAATTACAAATAGTTTTAAAAGTTTCAAAAACTACTGTTTTATTATTTAACCACTTCAACGTTTGCCCTGAGATAAGTCGTGGGTAAAAAGCCCTGTTCCCCTATACCAGCTGCCGCTGAAGTGGTTTACCATTTCTCAAATCCAAACTCCCTACTTTCGGATAATTTTATGAAATAAAAAAGAAAAGTGCCCAGTTAAACTGATGGCATTGAGCTCACAGTCTATTGACACTAAGACCAATGTCAGATGGCCATCTTTGTTGCTGCTTTTTTGCTTAAGTATTATCCATTCACAATTGGAATAGCATTGTGAATGGATAATACTTAAGCAAAAAAGCAGCAACAAAGACGCCCGTCTGACATTGGTCTAATTGTATATTATACTCTTACTTCAAAGTATAATGTCTTTAGAAAAATAAATGGGGGGATTGTCTCGCCCCCCCTGTTTCACATCTTTATACTTAACCAATGAGCCTCCAAATCTCACCAGGGAAGTGCGCCTTATCAGAATAAACCAGTATACCAAAATTGAAGCAAATCGGATAGAAAAACCCGTTTATCTAAATTAAGGAAGGTATTAGCCCCACGTGCCCCTTTAATACTTAATCAATGAACCTCCAAATCTAATCATGGAAGCGCCTTATCATAATAAACCAGTATACCAAATTTGAAGCAAATCAGATAAGAAAACCCATTTATCTAAATTTAAGGGAATATCCCCTTTATACTTAAACCATGAACCTTCAAATCTAATCAGGGAAGTGCCTTATCAGAATTAACTGGTATACCAAAATTGAAGCAAATCTGATAATTCTGCATGAAAAACCCATTTATCTAAGTTAAGGGGGGGGGGAGATTACCCCCCCCCCAGTACCACTCTTTATACTTAACCAATGAACCCCCAAAACTAATCTGGAAAGCACGTTATTGGAATGAGCCTAAAAAATTTTTTTGAAGCAAATCGGATATTTCTGTCAAGAGTTATCGTGTTACGTACGTACGTACATACATACATGCATACATACAGAACCTGCAGGCACATTAGCTCTCAGGTTGACAGCCTGTGAGCTAATAAAAACCACAACATGAGGAGCGTATTGAAAGCGCAATATATGAGGCAACTGCTTGTGCGGGAAGGATTGGGGGAAAAAAAAAGAGGGATGGTTGGAGTTCCATAGTTTTTATACATGAAAGTGAAAATCTGTCCATGGTCGAATAAAAGACTTAAGTACGTAAGAAATCTAGGTGATTTCTTGTATTTATATTTACAAATGTGCAAATTGTGTACTATATTAGTAATGTTATAGAATCACCATGATTTATATTTGATTGTGTGAGTAATAAATGATGTATATAATTGAAAAGCTGATAGGTGAATTAATTTTTAGCTATAAGCCAAGTGAAAAGTTAAGCAGGTAAAGTAATAAAGCCTACATATATATATACATTTTTAAACCAAAACTTAAAAACAAATTTTTGCATTTTTAGTAATGTTTCTACTACAGAATAAGAATTTTATAGAAGCTCTGGTAAAACATTGAACATTTTTTATTAAAAAAGAAAAGTTTTGTAAATAATGTAAAGGTAAGTTTTCAATAAAAGTCCTTTTTTTATGCTTTTCAATAAAATAGCTCAAAAGTGAAATTAGTTAAAGATGTCATATTTAAATACGATAATTAAAAACAGAATTTTATGTTTTTCTGCAGCGTCATTTTTAATTGTGAATTTGGCTTTCTAATTACATAAAATTGATGTTATTAAAAGCAAACATTAAAGCAAAAATTGTTCTTTATCAAGAAATTTGATAATTTGTTAATATATTTTATCAAATATTTTTTCCTTTATCAATATTCATTGCTTCATTTATGCTTTTAAAGGTTCTTATACCCTATTTCATTTTTGTTTTCAGTGATGCTGTTTGTGCAGCTAAGACTGGAAGTGGTAAAACTCTCGCCTTTCTTGTACCAGCTGTAGAACTTATGTATAAACTCAAGTTTTCTCCTAGAAATGGAACCGGTGTTATTGTGATATCACCTACACGTGAACTGTCTATGCAAACCTACAATGTTGTGAAGGACCTCTTAAAATATCATTCTCACACTCATGGATTAGTAATGGGTGGTATGAACAGAAAAGAAGAAGCCCAGAAGCTTTCAACTGGCATAAATATACTTATAGCAACTCCAGGAAGACTTCTGGATCATTTGCAGGTAGCCTTTAAATGAGATTAATCTTCTGCATTCTAATACTATATTCTCTTTTCGTAATTTGCTAGTTATTGTATTCCATATTTGCAATTTATAAAAAATTAATTTCAGTTGTAATTTTCAAGCTGAGTGAAAAAGTGTCCAAGCCAGGATTTTAACCAATAATCTTTGGCTTAAGCTGCAATGCTCTTCTGTGTGTAGTAAATTTTAGTAGTTTAGTAAAATTAGTAGATTTATAATAAATATTTCTTTTTGTTATTAATATTGTTCACTCTAGAAAGAAAAAGGGCAGTGTGTTATTCACTAAAAAGGGCACTACTGCAGTAGAAAAGGGCACTATTGAAAGAGAAAATTTATTATTGCTGTTAGTTAAGAAAAAAAAAAAAGGTGGGAAAATATGCAATTTTTATGTATATGATAAATAAAGTAACATTAATTTTGAATGATTTTATGATATAAAAATAAAAAATACAATTGAATTACAATATGATTGAATAATTTCCTCTTTTTTCCCTAAAGAAATGAGAAAATTGTATCATTTTTGCAGACTCTTGGACACACATATTTATAAATACTATGGGATGGAGAATTTTTTTTTTTAGAAATATCTGGGTGCAAGTAGTGGTGCATTTTGTAAATTTGAAAAAACACAGTGTGCTGTGCCCTTCAAAAATGGCCTTGAATGAACACTAGTTATTAAATCTATTGTTTTTATAAGGCATCATTTATTTCAAAATGGGATTTATATATAAATACTAAAAAAATAAAATATCTAATTCTCATTAAACAAAATTATTTTTGAAACTTAGTTTCCAATTTAAAATTATGTAGTTGTTTTATAAATATTATGCAGTTATAATCAGGTACAGACAAAAGTTGAAAATTCTTAGGTGCCAGTAAAAATTCTTGGGAGCCCAGCTTGAAGAATCATTTCTCTGACATTAACGCATTCACTGCAAAATGGAACACTGGCTACTCATAATCATATTCGGCTATTTTCGAGTGATCTGTGTGTCATTTTGCAGTGAACAAGTTAACTATTCAATAAAAAAATTAAACTGAACAAAATTTTTAGATAATACCACCAGGGTTGTTACGTTTAAAACATTTTGTTTAAAACAGTTGTTTAAAACATTACATTTAAAACAGTGTTTAAAACATGTTTATTAAAGAATCGTTTGATATTCAAGTTGTACGCTTTATTTACGCAACAAATACATCATTTTCATGTGTGGATCATTCAGAATTTAAAAAGATGGTGTCGAGTACAAAACCTGGCTACAAACCACCAAATCATCATGTAATAGGAGGCATATTACTTGACAAAGTGTATGAATCCCTGTGCTGGAAACTTATAAAAATAATTTAAGAGAACAGATTGTTTGTGCTGCTCTTGACAGATGGAGTAACATTCTCAATGAGCCAGTTGTAGGAATTACAGTATCTTGTAAAGGCCAAATTTACTTACTAGATTCAATTAATACATCTGGCCATCCTCATGAATTTAATTATCTTTGTGAGCTTGCAAGTATTGCCATAAATAAAGTAGAGGAACGCTATGGTTGTTTTATTGGCAGCTTTGTAACAGACAGTGCTGCCATGAAGATGAGAAATGAACTTAAAAAGATTGAGAGACATAATATGAATATTTTAACTTAAGGATGATCAGCTCATGTCTTAAATCTTTTAGCAAAAGACAATAAAATCTCTAATATAAAAGCTCAAGTTTTGATATTATTAAATATTTTCGAAATGATCATTTTACTTCAGCAAATCTTCGGGAAACAGTTGCTAAAAAGCTTGAGTTACCATCAGGTGTCAGGTGGAATTCCATGTTGGACACAATGGAGTCTTACATAAGCAATTGGTCACAAATTTTCAAAATTTGTGAAGATAATCGAGAGAAAATCAATTCTGATATTTCTAAGAAAGTCCATAGACTTGCAGTTAAAAAGAAATGTTGAAGATTATATCCAAAGGCTCAAACATATTGCAATTTCATGTGGCAAAGCTCAGAGTAATAATTGTATTATTAGTGATGTAGTTGAAGTTTGGAAAGATTTTAAAAAAGAAATGTCAGAAATATGTGCTGCTAGTAATCTTACCATGATTACGAAAAAACATTGAAAAAGCCATAGAAGACAGATATGAAATGGCCATGACATCTGTACATTTCTTGGCAGACATTACTGATCCACGCTTTAAAGGAGAATCACTTACAATTGATGAGACAGAAAAAGGCATGAACCTTGCAGCCGAATTATGTCCTGAACTAATTCCTATAATTATAAACTATAAAGCTAAGTCAGCTCCATTCTCCAGTTATATGTTTGACGCTATTAATAATAATGCAAAAAAAAAAAAAAAAAAAAAAAATGATATGCTGTTAGTTACCAATCATAAATTCGCTGTTCAAGAATCAAATAAAGTGCACAGTTTTGTAGAAATAACACCTTTATCTTGGTGGATAAGCTTTGAAAAACACGTCGATAAAAATGTCATGCTGATCACAAAACAATTACATACAGCTGTGTGGATGGTTTAGAAAGAGTTTTCGACTTTTGGCTCTGTGCCGAGCAAAACTAGAAACCAGTCAGGTGTTGATAAGGTTGCCAAGCTTGTTACAATTTTTAAGAACTTAATAATTAGATGTTTTAGTTTAGAATAAAAAATTAATTTTTAATTAATGTTTGGTATTTATTAAATAATTTTTTTCTTATTTGCTGTTTTTGAAAATATTTTCATCCTTTATATTTAATTTAATAATTTTTGCTCGCTTTAATCAAAATTGTGCTGTTGAATCAGAAAAAAAAAAAATGTTTTAAACGTTTAAAACATGTTTTAAACAAAAAAAAACACGTTTTTTGTTTTTTTCCAACCCTGAATACCACTTTTACATTGTAAAAATTAAATAGAAACCAACTATGACATTCAAACAGTAGACAAATTAATATCCTTATCTTTAATTCCCAACAAGAAATTATATACATAAATTAACAATGCCTTCAAGATTTTGATTTGAAATACCATTTGTCATTTTTATGAGATATAACTGACAACTGCACATTTTCGTACATTCCACTTAATGAAACATCATTTGAATTTTTTTTTAATTTTCTGCTGGAGTATTTTTAAGGCTTTCTAATCTAAGCAGTGCTCTTTCAACATGCACTTTAGTTCGGCTTAGCAAAAACTCTGATTTCTGGAAAATTAGGGAGAGTTGTTCCGCTGGTATGGTGTATTTTCTTCCACTGCAAATAATCGTGCTATTAAAAATAAATATTTTTACACATGGAATTTTTTTGGTTAAAGAAAAAAATTTAAATTAATAAGTAGGTAAAAATCTTTTAGAGGAATCTTTTAGTCGCCTGGGGTTTGTCGAAGCCTGAATATAATGAATAATTATTCTGGAACAAATACATATAGTTATTTAAAGAAGAAATAAATCTACTTTTCTTTTTGCATTTTATGTACTTTTTATTAATAAATATGTAATTTTTTTTATCAATAAAAAATTAGCTGTATGTAATTTTATGTTCGTCCTCTATTTTTAATTGTAACTGAATTGGATATTCATTCTGTTGTATTGGATCATTATATTGGTCAGTAACAAGTTATATTTCGCTTATTTAGTTGCCTATTATATGAAATAATGCATTTTCAGCAATACATGGTATTCTTGCCAACTGATGATTAAATACCACATATTGCTACATTTGTCATCTTTATTTCCCTTCATTATAATTTTCTACTGCATTTGTTCCATGTGTGATTATTTCCTTTTTATGTCAATTTTATTTGGTATCATTCATATATTAAAATGTTGTCAATTAAAGATGAAAATAAAGAATTTTGCTTAGTAGCCACTGGCCGGTAGATTGATTTTTTTTTTAGTAACCACTTTCTGGCTAGTAAGAATAATTTCTTTAGTAGCCAGTAAGTACATTTATGCCACTGAATATTTAATTTAAAAAATATATAATGAGTTTATGGTAAACAAGTAATTTATGTACTAAATAAAATATTTTTATCAATACTGTTTGAATAAAATTGAGATACTACTTTCCAATCTATTTTAAAATAAGTTAACAGCAAAGTTATACGCAATATGTTTATGTAGCTAACTACATAAGTATACCTTTCTTTTTCTGTATTTGTCTATAATTAAGATCTGACAATAATAAAATAGGTATGTTTCTTTCATTCTAACCGATGACCAGGCCTCTACCTGCCAGGTATATAGTCTCATTTGAATAGGTTCAATACCTGGTATCAGGGCGGATGACCATGTAGCGGCAATAAAGCTGATGAGCACCTAGATCGTCATCCTATCAGCAGTGCCTACTGCTTAGATGGGAATTTTGTTATGCCGGTTACTTAACATTTTGATCTGGTTGTTTGGCATCTGTTCATTGCTTCTCAAGTTGATCTCGTAATTTAGAACCTTGGTCAGGTGACGACACCTTCACCTTTCAAGGCACCTCCAGAGGTATAATTCACAGGTAAATTGGAAGACTTTGCAACCATAATGGATTTTATGTGCACAGGCACCATTAGTGTACATGGGAAATAGGTATGTTTATCCACTGACTAGCAGGTGTGAGAATGAAAAGATTGTCGAATTGTTGGTGCAATGTGAAATCAGACCGAGAGGTAGAAAAAAAAAAGAATGGGGAAATATCAAATTGGAATATCCCGCATTTGATCAGTTCTTTCCATATTCTTAATCACCAGGTTTTCAAGTTTAATCGTTGATAGGCAAGTGCTTATTTTCATCTTTATTGTTGATATTTTGAGATTTCCTAGTGTGTTCTTTATGCCAATTAGCTTTACTTTAATATGTAATTTAGTATAACGATTAATGTATGATATGAGGCATGTTTTTTAAGTAAGTACCGTTTTGGAATTAAAAAAAGACGTGCAAAGAAATCGCAATAATTTTATTTTTACATGAAAGCCTGTACCTTCATCTACTTTTCTACATAATTTCCGTGATTATTGAGGCACTTGTCATAACGTGGCACCAGTTTTTGAATACCCTCCTCATAAAATTCTGCCGCCTGACTTTTTAACCACTGTATCACAAATGTTTTGACTTCGTTATCGTCTTGAAGATGCTGACCACCCAGGTGTTTCTTCAAGTGCAGGAACAAATGGTAGTCGCTGGGCGCCAGATCAGGGCTGTATGGAGGATGATCTAGAGTTTCCCATTTAAAAGATTTGATGAGATCTTTGGTCCGTTTAGCCACATGTGGACTAACATTGTCATGCAGCAAAACGATACCCTTACTCAACTTGCCACGTCTTTTGTTCTGGATTGCACGACGCAGATTGTTCAATGTCTCACAATAAGACGCTGCATTGATTGTCTCATTACGAGGCAGAAACTCCACTAGCAATACTCCTTTTGTGTCCCAAAAAACTGTGCACATGATTTTCTGGGCAGAAATTGTTTGCTTAAACTTCACTTTTTTGGGTGATGATGAATGTCGCCATTCCATGGATTGTTGTTTCGATTCTGGTGTTATGTAGGCCACCCATGTTTCGTCACCAGTAACAATTTGGTCTAAAAAATCTTCACCTTCATTGTGGTACCGCTCAAGGAAAGTCAATGCACTGCCTAAACGTTGGGTTTTGTGCAAATCCGTCAACATTTTTGGAACTCAACGTGAACACAATTTCCGGTAATTCAAGTTCTCGGTCACAATGCGATACAAAACACTACGAGAATTTTGAGGAAAGCAGTCGCACAATGATGAAATTGTAAAGCGTCTGTTTTCTCTCACCTTTTCGTCCATTTTCTGCACCAAATCTTCATTAACGACCGAAGGACGCCCACTCTGTTCTTCATCATGCACATTTGTGCGGCCATCTTTAAATGCTTTCACCCATTTCCTTACCATTCCATCACTCATAGTGTTTTGTCCGTAAACTTCACAGATCTCACAATGAATATCGATCGGTTTTACGCCTTTAGCACTAAGAAATCGTATAACAGCCCGTACTTCATAATCAGCGGGACTCACGATTGTCAGAGGCATCTTAATCACTCAGTAAACAACGTATACAATGAAGAATCAGACTGTAATGGCGTCAGTGCTTAGATAAGAGATGTAGGTAACCTGTGCGGAATGCCGACCATAGTGCTGCGGCGGCAGAATCGCAAAACGGTACTTACTTAAAAAACATGCCTCGTATTATACTACATTCCCTCTTCATTTAGAATTTTGGTTAATATTGTTACATGAACTTGTAAGATAAATTTTGATTCAAAGGTATTTTATGTATATATACCATATATTTCTATGTATAAGCCGAGTATATGACTTTTCAGTGAAAAATCGTCCAAAATCAAAAACCCGTATATAAGCCGATGTGAAACAAATGGGATGAAATATACAGCGAACCAAGACTTAGCACTTATTTTTTGCATAGATATCAGAAAGAATGTGCTCTACAAAATTATTGATATCTCCTAGAGTTCTTTGATAAATCCCAGGTGGCCTTACTTCTGTTTTTCAACACTTGGATGTATTTCTAAATGAGTTATTTAAAGGTAGGTTCCATTCAAAATGGACTGAATGGATGTCATCTAGGGATGCAGCTGTAACAAATGGTGGTAGTTTAAAAAAAAGTTGACGTCGTTGGTATTTCTTGAATGGGTGAAGGAAGCTTAACTTAATTACCAGAAGAAAGGATCGTACGATCTTTCAAAAAATGTTGCATCAGTAATGCAATGGATTGAACTGAGGATGATGTCATTTTTTAAGGCGATGGTGATAAACCAGATACTGACGATATTCATCCTGATGTACCAATGGGATAAAGCAATTTTAAGGAGTTGCTTGAAAATTCTGATAATATCTTGGATAGTAAATGGTGACTGGTGACATTATAAAAGAATGGAGTTTTAAAGTAATTTTAGAAATTTGTAGGTATTTTTATGTTTTTTTTTATATTTACCATAAATTTTATATAATACTAGCAGGCTATGCCCGCTACGCTGGTCTGTTTAATTTATCCAAACGAACCTTGAATCAAACAAAATGTATCAGTGAATTTGACATTGTGATTTAAAGCAATATGGAACCTTACCTCGAATGTCCTTTCACACTGCTGAAAGCGATATGAACGCCATTGTGCTATTATATTTTCTAATGTGCAGACAAATTTTCAGCTATTAAGATCTTAACCCTTTTAGTTGATCAATCACAGTAGGATTTGGTAAAGAATGATAGTACAATATGCAATATAATAAAACAAACTCTGACAAATTATTTAACTAATAATGCAAACAATCAAACTGACAAAATCCATCCAGTAAAACTTTTTTTAAAGGCCAATCTTTTCATATTGGGGTCCATCTAATTATAGAACTTTCCCCCATAATTCTATAACTAAGCAACGTAGAATGATACACAATAAACTAAAACCTCCCCAAACATTGTCTAATCAACAAAGCAAGTATTATCAATATTCGCCATCTAGAACTTTTTGTAAAGTATAATCTTTCATAATCGGTTTCACATGATTATGGAAGTTTCCGTCATTACTTTATGACTTAGCAACGTAGAACAATATGCAAAATACTAAAACCATATCTGAATAGGTATGTAACTAACAATGGAATTCCTATCAAAATCCTCTCTGTAGAAGTTTTTAAAAATGCTAAACTTTCATAATTGGGTTCAACTGATTATAGAACTTTCCAGCACATCTCTAATATTAAGCAATGCAGAAGGGTATAGTATATACTAAAACCCTGTCTGAAAGATTATCCAACTAACTGTGCAAATTCAATAGAAATCCATTTGGCCGAATCTTTTAAAAAGGTTAATCTTTCATAATCGGGTTCGTCTGATTATGTAACTTTAAAACATAATTCTATGTATAAGCAACGTAGAACGATATATGCTGAAATCTTCCCTGAAAAATTATCTATAATTTCGATTCTCATCAAAATCCATTCAGGTGAGCTCAAGTTATATGCAGCCGGGACGAATTTCCCATGTGCATTTTACTCTCGTATACATAGTAAAAGCAGAAGTAGATAGATATATATAAGAATGTTGATTTTTAAAATGTATGAAACTGCAAGTTATTTCTCGTTGTATCTGCAGAATAATTTTAAACACTTTTCAATCGGCGAGTATTGAGATTTACGATCATGTCTACAACAAATGTATTTCATTTTGTACCAAAACATTCTTGGTAAAATGAGCCAATTTCATGTGGGTTCCGACATTATAAAATAAAATATTTTAAAAAAAAATCGCCTTTTAAACTACCCACATGACATTCTAAGTGTCTCTTAGCACTGCAGTAAACATTTCCATTTTTTAATCAGCGAAAAATGAAGTTATAACTTAATTTTACTTAATAATAAAAAATACTTTCAATTTCAAAAAATAGTAAATTAAAATATTTTGCATGGTTACGAATAAATAATAATTAAAGACAAAAGAAATTCGTTTTCAATAAATAGCAAGCCACAATGTTTTGCACGGTTTGCAATAAAAATTTGGTAATTTTACATTGGCGAAATCGGGCATCAGAAAGTGAGATTTGTTGCCAATTGATATAAACAGTTAAGAAAACAAACTTGATGAAATTTTTTGTTTGTTTATATATGTATATTATTAATGTTTTTTATGTACAAATTACTCCTGTTTCTATATAAAAATAGATAAATAGCATCTTTATGGTAAATAAATTGTATAAACATTGAAAAAATATGCTTGTATATATGAAATTAAACAGTGAATAGGTTGTCAGAAAATATGTTGCCAAATTTCCTTCTCCGCCAAGGCTATTTTCACTATTTTGCCAAGATCTCTGTACTGGAAAAATACCAAAAAAATCTTTGCGTGTTTAAGTTTGAAATAAATGGCGCAATAGCATACATTTTGGTATGGTGTTGGTATAACAAAAGTAGCAAAAGGTCTCCAAAAAACTTTCTCCCAAATTCCGGCAATTCTGTGTAAATTCCGTTATATGTCCGTTTTAAAAACACAGAATCAATTTAAACTTTTCCCTAAGTTAATTATGCGCCAAACCACTCCCAGTAACATACACCAGTTGTTTGTAAACTCAATTATGTAACTTATCGGTACCAAATATGCCAGTTGTCTGTGGACTCGATTACGTAATTTATCTCCGTAATTAATGCTTATTTTACAAACTACATCTACTTTCAAATTTTTATGATTTTAAGACCAATGGGTACTGTTAAATGTTAAAAAGCTTGGCGCAATTGGAGCTTCAGAAAGTGAGATTTGTGGCCAAATGATATGAACAGCTATGAAAACAAATAAAATGAGCTTTTATGCTTTTTAAAATATGTATTCCTATATATAAACTTTTTATTTATGAATATTAATATTTTTGTTATTTATATACAATTTACTTCTGTTTTTATATAAAAAGAGATAAATGTCTAGTTTATAGTAAGCAAATTGTATAATTATTGAACAGAAAATATGCATGAAAACTTTCTTTCTCTTGCCAAACCGATTTCTTCCACCTTGCAAAGGACCCTATATTGGAAAATTACAGAATTTACCCTATTGCTCTATGACTAAACAGTGTCGAACAATATATTGTATATACTAAAACTATCTCTGAAATATTGCCAAACTAACAATGCAAATTCTATCAAAAACCGTTTATTATAACTTTTTAAAAAAGGGCTAAATTGTGATAAATGGGTTCACCAGATTACAAAATTTTCCCCAAAACTGTTATGGCTGAGCAACGTAGAAGGATATGTTGTTATACTGAAAACTTCCCTGGAAAATTATCTTATTAACAGTCCAAGTTCCATGGAAATACAGTCGGCAGAATCTTTTAAAAAGGCTATTTTTTCATTTCGAATTAGATTTTTCCAAAAATGCAGTCATATACTTGAAAAATAAACAATATTGTGAACGCCGCTCCAATCGATGCCACGCTTATGCATTTTTGGCTTAAAATTAAACTCTTTGGCGATAAAATGAAATCGTAAACAATATGTAACTCACAAGTATCGTCATTTTTATAATTATGTCTGCTAGTTTCTTCTGCAAGTCATATGATGGATGAGTTAAATAAATATAAAAGGTAAATAAAAAAAAAATTGTCACTCACATATTATCTTATCGAATTTTCTGATGCATTTTTCTTAACCTGACGCAAGAGATAAATTGCCAAATATAGTTTAAAACTGCAATCTTTCATATTGAATAAATTTTTAAGCATTACGAACATTCCCTTTCATGATTAAATTCGATATTTTCGTTTTATACTATTACCACTCGTCAAAACTGTTTTTCATTTACTCTTTTTTTTTTTCTTTTTTTTCTTTTAAATAAAATTAGTAGCAACTCTTTTCCGAGATATACAGCCATTTCAATTCATTTATCAACGAAATTAATCGCCAATTAAATAATGGTAACCCTGTCGCTCAAAATAACAGAACTTTCCATCATAATTCTTTAACTAATCTACGCAGAACTATGTGTTATAGCTTAAAGCCTTCCCTGAAACAATATCTATCTAACAGTATAAGTTCCGTAAAAATCCATGCTGTAGAACTCGAAATATAGATGTTCGGAACGAAATTTCCGTTTGGATTTTATATATATAATAGATTCTTAGAACGGCAGGCATAACTAACATAAAGGCCAGATTGTTTGTATGTCTGGTCCAAAATTTGGCAGTTACTGCCATATTTGATTTTATTCAGCAAATGGTGGAAGATAGGAGAGAGGAAGAGGAAATAGATAATAGAATCATCCAAAATTTCCAATATTAACACATATACCGAAGATTTGATGAACCTTCGTGAAATCAAAAATTTCTCAATCATGATGATGATGCAAATCAAGTCATATATTTTTTTTTCTTTGGAGAAAGACATTTGCAGCAAAAAACAAGGCAACTGCAAACCACTGATTTTCTTATATTGAAACAGAGGATTAATTAAAATGACTGTGTGTACTTCTATTTAAATTTATGCAATTTTGATTTTTTTTAAAGTGAAACCTCTGAATAACACCCACCTCTGAAGAGCGGTCACTTTTCACCGGTCCCACGGCTAATCGTTATTCAGAGGTTACACTGTATATACATATACACATTCAAATAGATATGCATGGATTTTTTTTTAATATAAACAATGTTTTTCATATAAATCAATCAAATCTCCTTTTATCTGGTTACTGTTGATCTCTTTACTAGCTTTTGATCTGTGATAAATATAATTTTTTTTTAATATACTATTTTCTTTTTTCTTTTCTACAATACATCTTTGTGGGTTCATCCTTTTCATACTGCTTAAATTTTTAACAATTTTCTCATTTAATTTTTTCAGATTTTTAAATAGCTTTTATTTTTTTAGCAAAATGAATTTGGTGTGTTTTGCAGCTAAAGCATCTTTCCTGTCTAATTTATTTATATTTTAGTTTATATAAATCTTATAACATTTAATATTATAAATCTTATATGCATTTGCTTTATTATTATCTTTAAAAACCTTTGAAATATCTTTTCTTTATTTTTTATAGAATACAAATATGTTTTTGTATAAGAATCTCCAGTGTTTAATAATTGATGAAGCTGATAGACTTCTTGATATAGGTTTTGAAGAAGAAATGAAGAATATTGTTCGTATATTGCCAAGTAAGTTTCAATTTTCCATTGTTTATGCTTATAATAAAGATATTTTTATATTTTATACATATCTGTGAAGGGTTACCTTTTTGTGTTTCAATAGTTGAATTTCTGTGTGTTTTACTATGATAAATTGTAAAAGTTTTCATTAGTGTGATGGGGTATTCTTAAAATTCTCCTGTGTTACGGCTTGTCTTGACACTGTTTCGAGCATCTCTTTCCCTTTTTTATTGTGCATACACATTGAATTTTTTTTTATGGAATATACTGCATTTTAGTGAGCTATTTCATTAACTAAAATGACCATAGGGTTATTATTGAATAATGTCTATTTTTATTGATGTAAAGAATTATATAGATTATGTCTTTAATTCAAGTCGTATTGTCCACAAATCAATGTTGCAATGTATTTCGTCACTGATTATGGTGTCAGTTTTGATTTCAAGTTGATGAATATATGTATATAAACAATTTCTTTAGTTATTAGAGATTTTTTTAATCATTTGACTCTTATCGCATTATATATTTGAACATGTTACAGTCCATTACTGCAATTTAGTACATATGCACACAATCTGATGATAATATTTTAATGAATATAGTAACTGGAAATGATAATTAGATAGACATAGATCTTTTTTCCTGATGGGGATTAATGACATATGATTATAGTTTTTAGAGCAACTAATTATGAGCTCTCATCATCAATTGACCAATATCAGAGAGTTGTTAACCCAACAAGGGTTAAATACCTTTTGTAAGGAGATTTTAATCAATAATTGTTCAAGCATATTAATTAAAATATTTGATCAATCAATAAATAATTCAGGTTATTTATCAGCTCAATTCCATGTAACTGAGATACTTTATACTGTGCACATCTTTATTATAAAATTTTCATATTTTTATTATGTAGGTGTATGGTTCCCAACCTTTCTTTTTTCCCATATCTATTGCTGAACTTTCCATATATTTCAATATCCCCTCCTCAGATAAAGCTTTCCACACACAATATATCTATATATATATTGTTAGCTAAGTTAAAGAATTAATATAATTTCAGGATTTTTATAGACTTTTATTTTTATTCTTGCAATAACATTAAAATACTTTTTTGCATACATTAACTTATGAGAAAAATTCATAATTTTTCATCTTGGTACTTGAGTGTTCAGACATGAACACTTACTAGGTTTAATTATTTTACTTCATTTTGTAAGTAGCCTGTCTTGTCTTGTAAAAAAATCTCTCCTTGTGAAACAAAATTCTCAAAACTTGTTTTTGTGTTTTTATTTTAACTTTTGTGTGTGCGTGTGTGTGTTTTCTGCTGTTGCCAATATTATTTTGGTATATCTCTTAATGGATCCACCATGTACCCTCAGGGCTGAGAACCACTCAAATTAATACATTTCAATGATTTTTTTTTTCTTTTACCTTCATGCATCATGATTTTAAATATATGTATATATTTTCGTAAGTAACACATTATTTAATTTTTCTCAGAAACAAGGCAAACTCTTCTATTCAGTGCAACTTTGTCTGAGAAAACAGAAAATTTGGTTCGTGTTGCTTTAAGAAAGGAGCCACTGTATATAGGTGTTCATGAAAAGCATGATAAAGCCACTGTTGATGGTTTGAAACAGGTATGTCGAAAGTTTGTTGCAATTTTTAAATGATTTGTCATTGTATTTTATGATAGAGCTTTCATCATATTATCTATTACACCATCAAATTATTTAACTTTATATAATTTTTTATTTTCACATCTAGATTTGATATAATGGTGTTTGACTATAATAATAATTATCTATATTACTAAAAAGTGTGTGTGTTATGAATGGGCAATGGTTAGGAAAATCTTTCCTACCTAGAGGTCTGCCTATTGCACCTAGAGGTCTGCCAATTTGGATAAAAATTAATTCCAATGCACCCGAGACTCAGATTTTTCATTTTTTAATCATTTACCCATGATATTAAATAAAAATCTTCATCGAATGCAAATGAACAAGCTCCAATTTTCCTCAGTTTGTTGACGTTATGATAACTTTCATGTATGTTTATTGAAAATATGATTTTTCAAGCACATAGTTCACAGATGAGAGAAAAATATTCTGTTTTTCCTAAAGTTTAAAATTACTATTTCTCTACATTTAGATTGTTGTTTCGTAGTACTGAGGGTGTCTCTCATTGAAAAAATATGAATATTTATTATTTAAAAAATATATATATTCTAGAGGTCATTTTTATATTTCAAATTTTTCATACATTTTAAAATCTTAATCATCAGGGCTCTGCTGGAGTTATACAAAAACAAAAAATAACTAGGTATTGTTTCTACTTTTGTGGTACTGATGGTCTTTTCTTAATATATAACAATAAAGCACTGTTTATATATTTCTCATTTATACGTTGTTTCACTGCAGTCCTGATTCATGACTATGCATTTTAATGTTGTAATGTATTGTTTATAGGACACAACTTCGGATATGTGTCATTTCTTTATGCACTAACTGATTTTCTCAGATTTTTTTTTTTTTTTTTTTTTTGTAATGCAATGCTGATGTAATGACATCAAAATTATGCATAATTGGTGAACTGATATATCAGTTCACCAATCAGTTACAAAAATTTTAACTTCAAAGAACAAAATCGGAAAAAAATTCTTATAAAACTAAGGATTTGAAATTGTAGTGGCAGGAAAATCAAATTTTGCTCCCTATAAACACTGTAAAGAATATTTCAACCTGTTGTGCAAATAATTTTGGCTACTCCTTTTCCACCCTTCCTTATAATTCAGAGATTCTTAACTCCAGCTTCACTAAAACTTTGTACTGAATGCTGTAGGATTGATTAGATATTTCAGTCTGTTTACTTATCTTTGTTTTTGAACTGAATGTTTGTTAGCTTAATTTATTGAATATTATATGTATTAAAATATGTCGAAGCAATCTGTATTTAACTGTGACTGATGTGATAAAGAGTTCAATCTTGATTGGACAAAATGTTTAGCATGTAAAATGTTCAACAATTTATACATTTTGCAAGAATTTGATTAATTAAATCACCTAAAAACATTGAAACACACAATAAAATACATAAGGTAATTTGAACAGACGCATATGTTTTGTGAGTTCCAGGACTCACATCATCAGTGTATAAAATCTATAAAAACAATATCCACCCAGAAAGTTGAGATGTAAGGTACACTAGACCTTACATCTCAACTTTCTGGGTGGATTTGTTGTGTCACAGCACTTCACTTCCACTTTAATTTCATTGGCTGTTGCAACTTGATAGTCTTTTGGTATCGTGTTTGGACATTTGGGTTTTTGCCGTAGGTATAGTTGGGGTATATTGTTTTTATAGTTTTATACACTGATGATGTGAGTCCTGGAACTCACGAAATGTATACGTCTGTTCAAATTACCTTATGTATTTTATTGTGTGTTTAAACGTTGTTTTTATGTGATTTATATTTCCACACAAGTTTTGTATTTACTAATTTGATTAACTATTCAGTTGTTGTTATTTCAGAGTCAGTTGTGAAAGTTCCACTCTCAATTTCATAACTTTTAAGAATTTTTGTGAGTAATATCACAAAATCTTGTTACCTGGAAATATTTTTTCTAGAACCTGGAAAAGTCAGGGAAATTTGTTGCTGATTTGGAATAGACACCCTGTCATTAACCTCCCATATGCTGAATGAAATACAGCTATAGCCTATTAAATTTACCTTCAAATATCTCTAAGCATTTTATAGACTTAATTCACTTAAATTCCCCAATTATTAAAGTATTTCAATTAAGTGTCCACTGAATGTTCTCAGTTATCAATAAATATCTAAATTATCATGTTACATTATTGTGTTCCTTTTTAAATTTTTTATGGCGTGACATTTTATGCTATTTTTAATTATTATAATGAGTTATCGAGTTATGTAAACAGAAGTTTAGAAAATATTTCATGGTAAAATATACTTTGTGTTTAATTATTTCTATGTTTGGAAACTATTGTATATTTTAAACGAAGGTTACGTTTGCAGGGATATGTTGTCTGTCCTTCTGAGAAAAGATTGCTACTGTTATACACATTTTTGAAGAAAAATAGGAAGAAAAAAGTGATGGTATTCTTCAGCTCCTGTATGTCTACTAAATTTCACCATGAATTATTTAATTATATTGAACTTGAAGTATTATGTATTCATGTAAGTATAGTTCTTTCATATTTCTTTATTGTGATTGTGAATATCCCAGATTGAATATATGTAGACAATTTACTAGAATAAAAAAGTTTCATTGGACCTCATTTTATCTCGTCATAAAAATCGGACTCAGGCTCTGATAAATTATCATCATCACTTTTGTAATTAAATTCGTCCTCTGTGCCATTTATTGCATTCCTAATACAGCACTTTTTAAATGATATCGCAATCATCCCACTTGGAATTGACATCCATGCCTCTTTAACCCGAGAGGCGATTACATCGATTCCTGCTTTTTTCAAATCGCCAACCTTTGCTTTCTGCATATCTAGCAAACACATCCACTCAATCCAAATTTTTCACAATCTATTTTTAAGTGGTTTGTTGTTGCAAACATCAATTCGCCTAAACCAGTCAGACAGTTCTGTGGCTTAGAACTTTTCTTCCAAAGTCTGACCCGTATATAAGCCGATTCCCCATTTTTAAAAAACAATTTTAGGGCAAAATTTTACAGCTTATATGGCGGGATATATATATATGTGTGTGTGTGTGTGTGTGTGCATGTGTATGTACATGTATGTATGTATGTTACAATTACGTCTTGAAGTCATAGTTGGTGTAACTATTACTTAAAATTAAAAAACATACAATTCGTGTATATGATACTTTATTGGGCTGATAGGAATATCTTAGAGCGGAGACTGCAGCAATCCAGTTCGGTACTCCGGGTTCATGGGCAGCTAGTAAAAGATTGACTGTAAGTCGTAGAGTTTTTTAGGAACTAGCACATTTGAAGAGGGTGTTTTATTGCGTTTTATATCCTTATAAGATTTTCTGTTAGACAGATGCTCGAGAATGTATCTTGGATAACTGAATTCAGAGCACCTTATCAATTTTATAACATATTGAATTGGTTTATAATGGATTTATATGTACATATACATATTTGTTATTTGAAAAAGTTTGTTTATAAGTTGTGGAATGTAAAATTTTTTCAGGAGCAAAAAATCACATATGTCTGTTTTACTATGTTCCAACTTTTGTTTGAATCATTTGATTGCCACAGCAATTAAATATGATTCTATCCTTATGATAATATCCTTTTGAAAATAGTCATTCTGTTGTTATGATTCTTTCCTCCACAGGGATACATAAAAAAAAGTACCCCTCCCCAAAGAAAAGAATATGTTGTTTAGGTTAAATATGATAGTTTATATCTTAAAAATGGTCACCTACCGTACAATATGTTTTTTTTTTTTTTTTTTACTAGGGCAGATCAAAATTCAAATACAGTCAAACTTTGTAATATGAGAAGCAAGGGAGTTGTAAAAGTTCTTGTATTAACTGTTACTTGTAACGACTGTGGAAATAATAAAAATCTTAATAATTAAGTTAATTATTATTATTAATTGCTCTAATTATCTCAATGCTAAAGTTTATTTACTATCATAAAGTTAACAATATATTTAGCCTGATTTTTGTGAGTGTCATTTACTTTAGATGGTGGTTTGGCATAATGCCATTGAAGATGTAATTAATTTTATTGTTTATAATTTACTGTGTATAAACCGAGAATTTTTTTGGCTCCAAATTGTGGGGTCGGCTTATACACAAGTGTCAGTAAATTTCCAAAATTGATATTCTGAAATAAAAAAGACAGTAAATATAAAAAGCATACAAAATAGTTCCAAATTTCTAAAAATATTTTAATACCCCATTCTTTTACAATAGACAAGCCACCAATTACCATTCACTATAACTAAGTCATCTTAAGTAACTCCTTAAAATCACTTTCTTTCATTGGTGCATGAGGATGAATATCATCATCAGTGTCTAAGTCATCATCATCGCCATCCAAAAGTGGCATCATCTTCAGTTCCATCCATTCATTACTGGTGGCAACATTTTTTGAAAGATTGGACGATCATTCCTTATGGCATTTCAAGCCAATATTCTTTCACCCATTCAGAGATAGTGACTATGTCAACTTTTTTAAAAAATTATCTCAATTTGTCAGAGCTGTACCCACAGATGACATACATTCAGCCAATTTCGAACGTAGTTTGACTTTAAATGCCTTATTTATACAAACTTCTAGCAGAACCCAATTAAACAGATTTGGCAGCGCGGTAAAACAGAAAAGGAGAGATAAATAATTTAGGCGAGCACATTTTTTTCTATTTAGCGTTTCTATTAGTTTTTGGTCACTGAATTTTTTTTATCATTTTTTAAACATCGGCTTATATACGGGTTTTTTATTTTGGACGATTTTTCACTCAAAAGTCATATACTCGGCTTATACACAGAAATATACAGTAATTCTATAAGGATAATTTATTGCATTGAAAACAAAGTCTGGTTATATTATGAAACCTGCATGATAAAATTGATTAATTAATCATGATAGAAAATCTAATTTATTTACATTGATAGTTCTTAATGAATATTTATTAGTATAATGATTTGAAAGTAATTTGATTTATTAGCTTTTAATTATGATTTTGGAATCTTGATGAAGATTTATTAGTAATTTAATGACTTTGGGATTTCTTGATGAATATTTATGAGTTTTATAATGATTTTGGGATCATTAAAATAGATTTATTGGTTTTATAATTATTTTGATCGCATTAAATGAAGATTTATAGATATTTATAATTATTTAGAGCTAATGTAATATGTTTTATGATATTGGAATTAGAGTAATTGCAATTGATTTTGTAACCAGCATATTGTAATTAGGGATGGGATGAATATTCGACCCATTTTGCTGAATATTCGGTTGGCTGAATATTGAAGGCTTACTGACCGAATGCTTCGGCTGAATATTTAGAGATATCTCACTGAATATTGCTAAAATCTCGTCAAATAGTGAAAAATATCTTGCCAAATTAATTCAGAATTTTTTTTTTTCGTTTCTTACATATTTTTTTTTTCTCTAATGCAAATTGTCTGCTTTCTGGCACATTCATGAAGTCATTCTCATTCTTACTTGCACAAAATGTACAGTTATTCAGATACTAAAAAAAATGTACAGCCTTTCTGTATTTCAAAGTTGAGGATCTTTTAGAAAATGCTGCCCAAATTGGAGATTCAATTGTCCGGGAATTGTCTTCAATCAGAGAGTGATGGATTACAACTCAAGATGTAAAAATTCTTATAGAAAAAAAGAAAATCGTTGCCTTATTCTAAAACACTTGAATATTCATTAATGTCTGCAAATTCCATGCACAAATAAAAAGGCTCTTATGAAATTCATGATAACTTACTTTTTATTTTCTATAAAGTAAGAAATGTAAACATTCATTCACTAAGTGTATTAGCTGAGATTAATTTTCAAGATGGAATATTAAATATCACTATTCCAAGTACAACAGTACATCTGAAAACAGAACTGGTGTCAAACTAGATACTCACTAGATAGCGCAACTTGCTTTATGAAGATGATTTTATAAATATTTAAATACAGTCGGACCTCTATTTAACGAACCTCTATTTTGCAAACTTTTCCTTGGAAACAAGAACATTTTGCGAATTTCTTCGTAAAATAACCTCCAAATAGCGAACTTCTTTCTCTATTTAACGAACTTTTTTTTTGTGATCAATTTTTTTTTTTTTTCTCCCCAATTCGCAAAATATTTCTGGACATTTCAAACTTATTCTTTCTTTAAACACATTTTATGATGTTCAATGGTCTTGAACAGGTTTTACCAGGCGCCTTCTTTGTCAGCAGTGAGAATTTGGTAAGTACAGAGGACGGAGATGATAATCCCTTAGAGCAACTTAAAAAAGTGTGGATACAGTGAGAAAAAAAGAAGAAATTAACCATGATGTGCTAAGTGATGATTGTATTTGACTTAATTCTGAAATTGAGACCTCAGAAACACAATCCGAATTGGATATTTTCTACAGTGTGAAAAATAAAAACAATACAGCAATGAATTGCGATGAAGACGAATATGATGATGATGGAAATGATCATGATGCAGGAATTAACAAAACTTCGTATGATGAAATGCTAAAATCATTTGAAACAACTGACGCGAATTATAGTTAGAAGAAAATATGCATGAAGGGGTTTTTGGTGTATTGCAAAGATGCAAGACATATTATGAGAGATAGCACTTTTTAAAATAAAGAACTCAGGCAAAATTAACAGAGTTTTTCAGAAATTAAATTTAAGGACGCATATGTTAATGTATGGTTAAAATTATTTGTTATAATAATAATAAATGCGATAATGTCATTAAAATTCGTTAATTTTAATCTAAAACTATTTACTTTAATCAGGAAATACAGTCTTTCCAGGACAATGTTTTGTTTTCCTTGCCGATTTCAAAGATTTAAACACATAGAAAAAATGAATTGAGGATGGATATTGGTGTGTAAAATAAATAAAACAAATCGATATAATTAATTTAAAAAAATGTGATTAATTACTTTCAGTAAAAATATTTAGTGTTTATGAATTTAAAATCTGTTTTATGTAGTTTAAAGTATTTTAAAAGGTGAATCTCTATTTAACGAATTTTCCATATAACGAACTTTTTTCCGGGATTTAGCGACTTCGTTAAATAGAGGTTCGACTGTATAAATTCTAAATATTGATTAAAGTATTTTTTTAATTCTATAGTTTGTACTTTTAAGTAATTATTTATTTGAATGCTGGCTTTAATATGTAACATTATTATGTATATATTTTTTTAATTTACATCTTCCTTCATTCATTGTTGTTATCAGTTTCTGTTTATGCTTTTAGTGCTTGTTGAATAAGTGGAATATTGTTGAATATTGTATGTGCTGATTCAAAGCTCAAATGTTAAAGATATTGTTAATAATATGTATTCTACTTTAACCATACCTTTTGCTTTAATGTAACTTGTAATAGGCTTGAAAACTGATTTCAGAACAGACTCATTCTTACAGATTTTTTTTTTATCATTAAGGACACAAATTCTCAATGATAAAATTTACTAGATTAATATGAAACTCATGAGGAGATATTTCAGAAAATATCTCCTCATGAGTTATGGGAGAGTGTAAGTGTATTTATTGATTTTGAATGCAAGAAAGGATAAAAGTATCATTTGATAATAAAAGTTAAGTAAATTCTTTTTATTTTAATGGAAATAACTTACCATCCTTACATACTGAAAATCAATTTGATATACCTTAGAATAAAAGGATATAATGCAATTTCGTAATTTTTTTATACTAAAATAAGTTTATAAAATTAAAAAATGAATTTAAAAATACATTTAAGAGTAGAAATGATTAATGAATTCCTATTTTTTAAATTATATGTAATCAAAAGTTATTTTCTATATTGGAAAAAAAAAAAGTTTGTATTCGGCCAAATCACTATTTGTCCTGTCTCTAATTGTAATTTTATTTTGATGTTTTTTATAATTTGTATGCGAAAATTAGTCCTGGCTTTATATTCAGACAGAGAAGTCATATTATCATAGAACCATCTAATAAGTTTAATTATTAACCTTTCATGATGGCATGAATTATTAATTACTTTATTTTATCCAATAAACTATTTAATCACTAATGGCTTTCCCAATCTCCTGACTTTGGACTTTGTGTTTTGAAATAATTTTGGACAATCAGACATTTTCAGGGTCCTTTTCTTTAGACAAAATCACAGTACTGTAGTCAAAGCCTCTAAAAAAACCAGTAATTCCAATGGACATCAGTAGCATAAAGTAATCCTGCAAAAACTTATGAAAAATGTCTGTTAAATGTCACATTTAATGTAAATCCTTAATTATAAATCAATGCACAAAATCAGAACATATATTTGCACTTATTTTTTATTTTATCACCTTTTAAATAAATAAATATGTTAATTTTTTTTTAATAAAATAAATGTTCTTTTCAATATGCATCTAGACTGCATGTCATAAAAGCAAGCAACTTACATATTTATTTAACCTTGACACAATTTTACAATAGAAAAAAGAAAAAGGAATCTTTGTAGATTATTAACTTATTTAAAACCATCAAATTTCTTATTGGGTGAATATACATTATTGCATAGCTGCCAACTTGTACGGTTTGGCCGTACAATTTACGGATTTTGTACTAAGTGTGCGGCTGTGCAGATGAGCAGTACGATTGTACAGTTTTGCGCATGGAAAAAACTCCGATTTCGTCAAAGGATCCCCGGGAAAAACGCCAATTTCATCAAAGGATTGCAGGGAAAACGTCAATTTCGTGAAAATATCATGGAAAAAACACTGATTTCGTGAAAGGATCATGGAAAAAACACTGATTTCGTCAAGGGTAGGGGTGATTCTGATCCGAATTTTCCGAAAATTTAAGGCATTCATTTCTGAAAATTTAAAATTCGGTCACCAATCCGAAAATTCGAACATAAAAAATCGCGAATTTCGACAAACGGTTGCCGGAAAAAAAAATTTTGCCAATCCTTTTCAGGAAAAACGCAAATTTCACCAAAGGATCGCAAAAAAACCACAAATTGCTTTAAGAGATCGCAAAAAAAAAAAAAAAAAAAAAAAAAAACGAAAATTTCATCACAAGATCGTGAGAAAACTGCAGATTTTGTCGTAGCAAGATCGCGAAAAAACTGCAAATTTCGTCTCAAGATCGCAAAAGAACGGCGAATTTCGTCGCAAATTCGTGAAAGAACAGCAAATTTTGTCAAAGGGCCGTGGAAAAAACGCAAGGGGATATAGTTTAGAAAATATTATTATGAAATGATATTCCTTTTTTCAATGCATATGCATTTGTTATGTACTTTTTTAAGTACGGAAGAATACATCGTAAAAAGTGTAAGGTTTTCAAAAATGACATGTTGGCACGTATGTTATTGATAATTAAATTGATATTTGAGGGAATTGGTAATTTAAGTATGCATATGTGTTTCTAAAATTGCTAGCCAACCCCAGAAAATCCTTTTCAGAAATATGTTCTCTTTTGTTATCATATGTGTGTAAAAACACTGAGTGCAAAATCAAATGTCTTATACATATAAGCAATGATTTTTGTATTAAATTAAAATAATAAAAGAAGCTGGAATCAGTTTCAGATTTTATATTGTACAGTTGTTTATTTATGCAACTGCCGTGTCAACATGTATGAATAAGGTACACATAAAAAGAAAATTGTATGTGTAACAAACAAAGTGTAAAAACAATGATTATTATTATAACTTCAGGTGTGAATACATTATCATATAGGAAAGTAGGGAGAAAGGAAAGATCATGTTCATACAAATAGAATATTCACATGCAGATTTGTTTTAAAACTAACTGCATGTCAAACGGGAGTGAAAAGAATTTTTTTTAAATTTATACCTCATTCATACATGTTGACACAGCTGTTGCATAGATAAACAACTGTATAATACAAAACCTAAAATTGATTCCAGCTTCTTGTATTATTTTAACGTGGTACAAAATGTAATATGTATCAGATATTTGTTAGACTGCAATGCTCAATAACTGACAAGCTAATTTTGTTTATTTTAAGTAAGATAATGCTTATTAAAGTGTAACTGTATCCAAATTCATTGAACCAGAATGAAAAAAAAAGTCATTTAATATACATCCCATTCATACTTTACTAAGACATGGTTCCTACATGACTGGAAAACAGGGAATTGTCAGGGAAAATGGCAAGTGCTCAAAAAGTCAGGGATTTTTTTATAAATGCTCTATCATGTGTCAACATTCTCCCAAGTTCACAGTGCGCCTGCAAAAAAGTTCTAATTTTTCCCTTAAAAGGAGAAATTTTGCTATGTTTACATTTTTAACATAAAGATGTTTTAGCTATACAAATTTGTCGCCAAATAGTCGGTACTTAAGCGAAAGAAATGTTGAGACATGTTAAGGTGGCTAGGATGAGATATCATGAATAATTATATAAGGAAAAGAATGAAAATTGTGAAGCAAGACAAAAAAAAAAAGACAAACGAAAGCTGTAGCTGAAGTTAAAATGTTAAAAGACAAAAAATTGAAACTTTTGCACAACAAACTGCTTCTGAAACAACACAAATAAATGACATGATAGTAGAAGTCTAAAAAAAGTTAAATGTTTAATATGTGTAAATTCAGTTATGTATATAAAAAGTTACTTTGAATCCATCTGAGCTGTATTTTAGTTTTGCTGGGTTTTTTTAGACTACAATATATATATATATATATATATATATATGTTACGGCCAATACCCGAAATTGGCCAAAACTCGAACTGGCCGGCCAATTCGCGAACTGGCTAACAACGCTTTAAACTGACTGGCCAATTCGGGAATTGGCCGGCCAATCCCCGAACTGGCCAGATGCAATCGGCCAGTTCGTGAAGTGGCCATACGCGATCGGCCAGTTCGCGAAATGTGTATATAGAAACCAATTGTTACTTTTTATAGTCTAACATAGTTGAAAGGGTTTATGAATTCAATTTGTCTGGCCGTCTGCCTGTTAGTGCTCTAACTCGAGTAAAGACTCAGATTGACTTGTAATTGTTATATTATTTAGGTTTATAAATTAATTTCGGTTTTGAAAGTGAAGTGTGGACTATTTTTGGTTAATTTACAGCGACACACAAAAGTATTTCATTACAATATCATGAGTGAGATAAGTTTTTCCGGTGTATTTTAATGTCGTTACATTATCTCAATTATAATAAAATTAATAGCATCATTAAGATGGACAACAAACTGTTATCTAAAGTATATGAAATAAGTAGCAATTATAGTTTCTTTACAGAGATACTCAAAAGTATTTCGTTACATTCCAGTGAATTGTGAAAGAACATTTTTAGTGCACTTAAATGATGTCACTCTATTTCAAACATAATAAAATCCACATACTTTACACATGTGGGGAGCAATATGCTTTTTTTGTTGAGTATTGATTAAGTAGCCATTATAGTTCGTTTATAGGGACGCCCAAAAATATTCCGATAAAGAATTATGATATATGTGAAAAAATCGTTTATAGGGTATTTTAATGACGTTACACTACTTCAAACATAATGAAACTGTTATACATTACTCATATGCTCTACAACATGTTTTCTATAGATTATTGACTAGGTAGAATTTGTCGTTTATTTGGAGAGTTATTCAAATAATTTGGTTATTGGATTGGCTATGACCCATTATTGCTTGATGTGCGTTTTCAGCTGTGATAGGCTTTTAAAATTTAATTTATTTGTTGTGTATTACCTGGTTTGTAGATCATATGCATGGCTGCATGAAAGCTAAAAGAAACCCATTACCGGCTGTGGATACCCATTGCTGAACACTTCGTATACTGGCCAAAGCTTCCCGGCCAGTTCGCGAATTGGCCGGCCAAAACCCGAAATACGCTGTTCATTTCAGGTATTTCGGGTTTTGGCCAAGAATCTCGGCCAGTTCCCGAATTGGCCGGCCAATTCGCGTATTGGCCAAGCTCCGGGTTTTGGCCGTAACATATATAACCATTAATTAAACATTACCGACCATCATCAAAAACTGTAATATTGTGAATGATTGACTACACGCCATAAACCAACAATATAGAACTGTATGTGTAAAATAAAGTACCGTATACCTAATTACAAGAATTAACATGGAAAAAAAAAATAAGAATATGGATTCCGAAAAAATTGAAAAACTTATATATTGAATTACGTTTTCAAGAGTACAGAATTCAATGATATAAGCAAATCGGTTGTTTTCTGTGGGAAAAAAGCTATAAGCTGAAAAAAATTTTTTCCCTGTACTCAAACAACCAATATAATCAAAATAATAGTTTCAAGATGAATACAGAACATTATCAAATGGCATGAAATGGAAAAAAACTACAACCCATTAAATATTTAATTTATACCAATAGAAATGTTACAAAAACATACCGTATTAATTCCCAGTAGATTTTCAAAATATATTCCCGCACATGGAATCCAAAAAGCATATGATTAAGGTGAATAAAACAGTTAAGTTAACACAGAAATTAACCCGGGAGAACTCGCTGCATGAGATTTTCTCTCACAGTCATACTTTTTTAGACACTTATTTAAATCATTTTTTATTTTAATTAAAATTTCAAAATGTTTTACAATTATTTTACCTCTGTTGTGAATAAAAGTACTAAGCCAACCAAAAAAAGTTGATATTATATTAATGTAAAGTAAAAGAAAAGCAATTGGGCATTTTCACTAGCGAGTTATCCCGGGTTAAAAGCTATGGAGTCAGTTAATTCATGTTGAAATATTGTGATAAATATAATTAATGTAATATAAATAAAAAATAATTGCATTATTTATAATACCTAAAAACAATTTTAAATTGTATAATAACAATTTTACAACATTGCCAATATTCAGTGTTAATTACCACCTAGTGTAAAAAATTAAAATTATGACTTTAATAGAGGCTATTTAAAAATACAAAATTTATGGTGCTGCCATCTATTATTTTATTTTAAAAACTATTATGATTATACAAATGTCACAGTAAGTAGAACCTAATACATGCTAATGAATTAAAATGTATCAACTGCATTCCTACACACATCCTAATATAAACAATACCATACTGTATTTCCTTATTCAGAAAATTTTTTAAATAAATTAAATGTTAATACAATATATTCTATTACCATACCATTAAATCTACACTGAGAAATTAAAAAACTTTTTTAACTTGATAATATATAGAATATAGGCTATATGCTATAAAATAAAATAAATTATATATTATAAAAATATAATAGTCTTAATATTTAGCTTTACATATAAAAAATGAACAGGAAAGAAAATAAATAAATAAATTATAAAATAAATCAATAAAAATAGATGTTTATATAAGATTGTCAGATACTAAAATTCCAAATAGCCTAAAGATCACATATATAGTGTGTGAATTATCCTTATATTAGTCATAAAAAAGCTAAAAAAAAATATGATTTTGCCAATCAAACATATAAACCGATAATTAATCATGGAATACAATGTTGAAAATAAAGCAATATTAAATAATATAGAGGAAGAATAATAATAAAAACTATTTACCCAATTGTAATACATACAGTATAACATTAGTTAATCAAATAAACCAATATGCATAATAATCACTAAAAAGTTGGTATACTATTATTAATTAATATGACATTGTCCTGAATAGACTAAATTAAAAATAAGTTAATATTGAATTTGATTAAATAAGTTAAATTTAATATGAAATTTAAAAAAAAAAAAAAAAGAGGAAAAGTCACCAATTACATATAAAACATCAAATCAACATCCATATAAAATACGTATTAGAAATGTAGTTATAATACAAAATCCCCATTTTTTTTTTTTTTTTAAATAAATTAACCATTGTGTATTATCCAGACAACACCTCCATACTCTAAATCTACCCACCCAACCATCCTATAGTAATTGTTTATTTTTGTTTTACAATTTTTAATTTTTTATAAATATTTTTTATTTTATATATATATATATTTTTTTTATATAGATCATGTAAGTACTAATTGTATATTAATGAATATATAAATTTTTTTGGAAAACCATGATTTAATGCATCATAAATTAGTTTTTTAATATTATTGTTAATTAGATGAGAAGAACATAAACATTTTATTCTATATAAATGATTAAGTAGTATATTTCGATATACAGAATGATGAAGACAAGATTTAAAATTTGTAAATGTATTAACTTTGAATTTAAATTCTTTACGTTTATCATATAAATCATTTATTGTTTTGTTGGCTTTTATTGTAATTTTAAGATCTATATATATATATATATTGTAAATGTCAAATGATATAGATTTTTAGTTTAGTTTCAATTTTATACCTTATTTTAATTTTCAGATGTAAGTTTAATCATTAAGATCTTGAATTGTAATTCATATTTCTAAAAATGTCATGAATTTTGGTCAGGGAATTGTGGGAAATATAGCCTGGAAAACCTAGAAAAGTCAGGGAATTTTGTTATTCAAATAGAGTATGAACCCTGTAAGACTTATTTATTATATACACAGGCGAAAGCACCTTTGCAAACAGAATAACATATGATTAGCCTTTTTAGAGTTTTAATAATATTAAATAATTATTGGGGGTTTTCCTTTAAAAAAAGAATTCAATTATTAATTGTATTAATTTGTTGTAACACAATTTGCTATGAACTAGAATTTGTTGAAATTATCAAAAATTTTAATGATTTTTTTACAGGGAAATAATGTTGTGACTAATGTAAATATGTTTGTTTCATATTCTTATGTGATTGTGTAATTGTGATTTCTTTTAAGAACATTAAAAAAATAAATGCTTTCAATTTCAGGGTAAACAAAAACAAAACAAGAGAACTGTGAGTTTTAATGCTTTTTGCCGAGCAAAGGCAGGTATCTTATTGTGCACTGATGTCGCTGCAAGAGGTTTGGACATACCTCAAGTAGATTGGATTGTCCAGTATGATCCACCTGATGATCCTAAGGTAATGTAATCTTTACTGATTGTTTTGTTTTGAATTTTTTTTTAGTGTTTTCTCAGTTCTTCTTCAATTTTATATATTTCTGCTGCCAACATCCCTTTTTCTACGAATTTACAAAATGCAAGACAATGAATGGATGTATCATTCAAAAGTTTTTTAAACTGGCTTCCGATATAGTACACTCACATTTTGTTAAAACATGTTTTTTGATTAAAAATTTCAGTTAATTAAATATTAAACCAGCATTTTTTTTATAAATGAAATGGAAGGTTTCTCTGAAATAAATGTTGCCACAAAAAAAAAAAGGTAAAGATGTCTCTGTGTGCATTTATTTTATATTTATGAAGTGAATTGAAGTGAAAGTGAAATTGAAATGTTTAGAAGAAAAACACCATTGATCAATCGAAGCAGTGGTATTTCACTTGTAGGGGGCTGTACATATATATATAATATTATCAACTTTTTGGCAATTTTGGACCCCTGCCCCTTTACATTATCATTCGTTGACCCCAACCCCCCTCCACACACCCCTCCCCCTCCTCCTAATGATATCATTATCAGTGTCTAATTTTTTTTTCCTATCATTTTCTTCTTTCTTTTTCTTTTTATATGTTTGCAATGATATACAGATATGGTTATACATTTATTATTCTCACACTTTACTGATTTAAATGAAAAGAAGTTAATAAAATATTACTATTATACATAAAATAACTTTAGATCAAATAAAAATTTAAAGAAATACTTACTATTTAAAAGTGTTTAATAATAGCTTTTCGTTAAATAATGCATTCAACAGTAATTTTGCCCACTTGCACTTGCTTTCTGTACGGTGGTATGCAGAACTTCTTATAAACAAAACAGGCGAACAACATTAGTTCCCCATTTTTTACTGCTAAACATAACAAGCAAATCTTGAAATGGAAAAATCCAAGAACCGGAACGATATTTCAAAATTATTGTTGACTAATTTTTTTTTTTTTTTTTTTTTATTACAGTAAAGTCCAAATTATCCGAGTCCTGCTTAATCGAGTTTCCGCTTTAACTGAGTTATTTTCTTCTGTTGGACTGATGGCTTCCATTATGATGAAAAAAAAAATGGGCATAATTTTTTTTTTTTTTTCAAAAAAAATTATGGCCATTTTTTTTTTTCCCCCATTCTGACCAGAAAATCAGAGTTCTAACTTTTTACGACTGCTCTTTCATCTTCACCTAACACTTCATTTATAATGGCTGTTTCATCATAATGGAAGCCATCAGTCCATCAGAAGAAAATGATCCATTCCAAAGGTATAAGTTCGATTGAAAAAAACAATTTCATTCCCGGTATTTCTTAAAAGTAACGGAAATGTACATCAAAGAAATGTTACTAGTACCATAAAAAGGATTGAATTAAGTGAAAATTTATATTTCATCTCCGTAGTTGGTGACGATTTGTGTAAATTCATTTTTTACGATTTTTTCCTTATCCGAGGTGAACTTGGTCCCTATTAACTCGGATAATCCAGACTTTACTGTATAGGAAATTTATATTTAACCGTAGAAAAACCAATTTAAAAAAATGCATTCAAGATTTTAAATAATTAGAAAAAAACGTTACAGACAGCATAGAAGCTATATTTTTTAATAATTCCACGAACTGGAAGAATATTTTCCATACTTTCACAAACTGGAACAATATTTGTCACAATTTCACGAACCGGAACATCGTTACAGTTTGCTCCGGTACATTTCGAGCCCTGATAACAAGTATCATTCATTTCAAACCTGGTTTCTCTCACAACAAATTATATGTGCATATGGCAGAAGAATAGGCATGGTGAATATTGGGATATTCCATATTTTTGGAATTAAATGATTTTATAGCCATTTAATGCTTATAATAATAGCTTTGTATTTTCATAAAAAAGAAGATAACAGGCTATATTTATGTAAAGAAAAAGTTGCCAAAAAAAGAATTTTGGTTGTATCAAAATTGATAACGGTATCAAAAGACAAGTCCAGGATCATACACCTGCTTCAATTGCACCAAACTGCTCCAAACGAAACTATCTGCTACAATCTGCTACAAATGGGTTATTTTGACTGTGTCTGCTCCGAAACAGCCATTTTGTTTCTCCTTTCTGCTCCCAAATTTGATTTCTTTGTGCCATTATCACGAAAAAACATCGTGAATTTATCAAATTGTCGGCGAAAAAGATTTCGTTAAAGGATCGCGAAAAAAAAACACAAATTTCATCAAAGGATGGCGAAAAAAAATGCAGCGGTCTCTTGCTATGAATTTCAGAATTTTCTTTTAAAACTCCAAATCACCTCTGGGTTCACTCACATTTTCATTCTCTATGTGTTTCGTATGAAATGGTCAAACATTGTTCTGTTGCAGAAAGTTAAGCAAAACTGGTGTGAGTCAATGTGAATACAGATTTTTGAGTGTTAAGTTCTCCGAAAACAACTGATAGAATGCGTCAAATTCATATAAAATAGCATTGAATAAAATGGCGATTGTGATTTTTAGGGTTTCGTTCATCTGACGAAACTCTATTCGTCTCGCTCCTCTGTCTGTCCATCTGTCCGTCTGTCTGTCTGCCTGTCACAGAGCCCGTTCTCAGAAACTATACATGTTGGAAGCTTGAAATTTTGCATACTTATAGCTGAACACCACACATCATACGACAAATCATAAAATTTTGAAAAAGTCGTACATTTAACCCTTTGGGCTCCCCCATGTGTATTTTAAACAATTCTTTCAAAGTGAGCCCCTAATTAAGTTGGAGGCGTGAAATTTTGCATACTTATAACTGAACACCTCACATCAAACGACAAATCATAAAATTTTCAAAAAGTCGCACATTTAACCCTTTGGTTTCCCACATGTGTATTTTAAACAATTCTTTCTAAGTGAGCCCCTATTTAAGTTGGAGGTGTGAAATTTTGCATACTTATAGCTGAACACCTCACATCAAATGACAAACCATAAAATTATGAAAAAGTCGTACATTTAACCCTTTGGGCTCCCACATGTGTATTTTAAACAATTCTTTCTCAGTGAGCCCCTAATTAGGTTGAAGACGTGAAATTTTGCATATTTATAGCTGGACACATCAGATCAAACGACAAATCATAAAATTTTGAAAAAGATGTACATTTAACCCTTTGGGTTCCCACATGTATATTTTAAACAATTCTTTCTACGTGAGCCCCTAATTAGGTTGGAGGCGTGAAATTTTGCATACTTATGCTGAACGCCTCACATCAAATGACAAACCATAAAATTTTGAAAAAGTCATACATTTAACCCTTTGGGCTCCCACATGTGTATTTTAAACAATTCTTTCTAAGTAAACACCTAATTAGGTTGGAGGCGTGAAATTTTGCATTCTTATATCTGAACACCATTATGTGACAAATCACAAAATTTTGAAAAAGTCGTACATTTAACCCTTTGGGCTCCCACATGCGTATTTTAAGCAATTCTTTCTAACTGAGCCCCTTATTAAATGGGAGATTTGAAATTTTGCATACTTACAGCAGAACACCTGAGGCCGGGGGACAAATCATAAAATCTTGAAACAGTCTTATGTTTAACCCTTTGAGCTACCACATATGTATTTTAAGCAGTTCTTTCTAAGAGAGCCCCTAATTAAGTTGGAGACATGAATTTTTCCATACATATAGCTGAATACCTCAGATCACAAGACAAATCATAAAAATTTCAAAAAGTCTTATATTATTTACTCCTCCAGGCTCTAACCTGTGTATTTTAAGCCATTTTTCTAACCTCCGCACTTTTCTAACTTTTGCGACACCCCTTTGACAATTCTTTCATATTATGCACCATAGCCTTACATATTTTAGTTCCACTTTTTACCGCCAGGGGCGCCTACTTATCTCGGGTGCTATGGGCCCAATCCCCTCGACTAATATATTTACGGATAGTATGTAAAACAGAATTTCGTTCGGATAGAGGTTTGTTTAGAATAGAGTGCGCCCCTGGTTGCGAAATGTGAAACTAACAGATTTTTCAAAAGGATAAAGGTTTTGAAAGGAATATTAAACGAAACCCTCTGTGCGATCTGTGATCACACTTACCCATTTGTTTTTTGTTTTTTTCCTTTAATCTGATTTTATGTTTTACCCCTTTACATTTTTTCTACAGTTTTTTTTTATCTTAGGGCAAATTTGTTTTCTGCTATAAAAGTAAATGTTTTCCTTGTGTTGCTTATTTTAGCTTGCTATTAGTGTTTTTCTTATTGCAAAAACATTTTTTTGTCCGAGTGAGTGCAGATACAAAAACTTTTTTTACCTGCTCCAAAATTTGTGTTTTGCTGCTACAAAATTCGTTTTTTGCTGCTCCAAAAACTGCTACAAATTATCTTGAGTGAGTGTGACCCCTGCAACTCCCATCTCCCTAAGCTATCTTATGATATCATGTGCCAGACCCCTACTCCTAAAATGATAACATTTTAAATGCACAGACCCTAGACTAAAATGTATGCTTTGCTGTAATAGATAAAATTTTATTTTATTTGTATTCCCTTTTCCCACCATGTGTTTCCTCATGCTAATGCAGTTAAAATATGATTATTTTTTTCTTGTGCATACCTTTTGCTATCTTCAATCATTTTTTAATGTAACATTCATGGAATAAATGAGATGATATTCTGGCTTGACTAATGAATGTTGTTTGCAGATATTTTTATCCTTAATTTTTCTTTAGAAGTTATACCTGCATCTAAAAAATGTTAGATATTTCTGAAAATATTAGATTGCAGTGTGAAATCATCACAGGTCTACTGGTTATAGTTTTATTATTAAAAATAAAAGTACAGTAAAACCTCCCTAAAGCGACCACGTTCCGTTCCAATAAAAATTGGTCACTCAGAGAGGTGGTCTCTTAATGGAGGTCATGTTTAAATCTAGATTTTAATTGTTGAAAAAAGGTAACAATTAATGTTACTAAAATTTATTTTTCACATTACGAAAAAATATGAAAATTTAAGTATCAAAACAAAAGTTAATTACATAAGTTAATTACTGCAGAGTTTAAAAAATGAATACATTGAAGTGTGCTTTGTTTTTACGGTTTTATCTTCTATAACTTTTATTTCGAAGTCCTTTCGAAGTTCAGTAAATAAATGCAATTTTTTCTTGGACGGTAACACATTATGACAATTTCATTAATTTATCTATTTCTTTGAGAGTTTCCTGACATTATTGGTCAGGGGAGTTTATTTACCGTCATCCTTAATTTGTCATCAGAATTAAATTCATTGTCTAAAAAGGCACAAAGGACATAAACACTTAAAAGTTGCTGAAATAAATAAAAATTCTAAACTTAGTTTAGAAGTTTGTTGAATAATGCGCTCTCCAGAATTATTATTCTAACAAAATCTTATTCAAGCGACCAGGAAAAAACGGAATTTTTTCATTTTCTTCAAAGAAATGGGTCGCTCATGGAGGGAGTTCAACTGGGATGGTCTCTGAATGGAGGTAAAATTAGTATTGAGCCTATGGGAATAAATTTCGTTCCATGAAAAAATGGTCGTTCAGGGAGGTGGTTGCACAGGGAGGTTTCACTGTATTACAAAAATTCTGTATATTATTGATAGAAAGTTTAAACTTTTATTCATTTCTCTCTCTAACTTTGTAGTAGAATCCCAAATTCAAAATTTTAATAGTTTTTTAGGAGCTTTAATAAATTTATATTAATCTGTTTCATAAATGCACTGATATTGTACTTGTTTGCTGTTGTCAGTGGGTCTTGCTAAATTTATTGGAAAGTTTTTCGATTTCAAAATATTGAATTTAGTTTCATTTTCAAACTTTTTTAAACTTTTAAATTGTTTGAAGATTTTTGTGTGTTATAAAGTAGTAATGAAAGGTTCACACAGGCTGAAATATCCAGGCCTGGGTCATACAGAATTATTTATTGGTCCAGTCCAGTATGAACAAAGGGCAATTTCATTGTAGCGTAAGACTAACACAGGGTTCATACTCATCAGGGGATTATGGGAATCAGGGGAAAATCAAGGGATAAATTTCGGGTTGTAAAAATCAGGGGAATCTCAGGGGATAATTAAAAAATATTTCCAAACCTGGGAAAACATGGCAAAATGAGTGGCTAGTACTCTCTGAAATTGAGGGCAATTGCTGCTGTTGCTGTGCTTTATGATATCACATCTGTCAACATCCATTCTTTCACTAAGCACACCTAACATTGTGGGGTTTGACAACAGTTCAAGAGGAACATAAGAAAACTAAAAGACATATTTAAATTGATATAGGCATTGATATATGCTTTTCAAAGAGGTAATAAAATCATAAAGTGGAAATTAAATTAAATTCTTGCAGCTAGCTACCAAGTTTTTAAGGACAGCCCCACAAGGCATACAGACTTTATCTCTGTTTTACGCGAATTAATGTTTTTCCTTTAAAGTTCTGTTCATGTTGTTTGTATACGTGATGTATAAACTTTATTTTTGAGATTAACTTGTTTTGATTTTATTTTGAGGAGCTGGGAGTGTCATGATACTATTTTTACAAAAGTTAATAATTGTTGGCATGGAAAAATTTTACATACCAGAAAGATACATCGGGGGATTCTCAGGGGATTTTTTCTTGGAAAATGAGTATGAATCCTGTAAACAGTCATAGAGGAAAAAATAGCCTTACCTTATTTTAAAAATAATTATGTAAGTCAAAGATGGCTACAATTAGCATATGGTATCAGTAGATAAATTAATATATTTTGGGAACACATTATTTAATGTAAATAATTATGCTAAAAAATGGTATTGTAGCAGACAAACAGGAATCCATGCTTTTTCATTCAGAAGCATACGTCTTTCACAAAATTTGACTGTTGCCACAATATAGTTATGGAAAATATGTAAGATTACCTGTAACAGACCAACATGAAATATGTAACAGATAAACACATAGAACCTCACAAAGAGGTTCCTTTTGTACTTTTATAATAATGTATTTTTATAATAAAGTAAGATTTTAAAAAAATCAACATTATTTACTCTTAATAATATATTCTAAAGCTATTTAAGGTACAAAATCTATTTTTAATATATTTAAAAATAATTCATGTATGAGAAGTTAAGTCATTTTTTTATTTGAACTGTTGAATAAAAATTTCATTGCTGAAGATGGAAATGTTTTTTTTGTTTTTTTTTTTTTTTTTTTACAGTGTTTCTGCTGGTGTCAAGTGACACACTGTTTTAGAATTTGATAATTTGATTTATAGTTATTTGATACATAATTTTGTAATTGAAATAATCACAAGCCTGTTTTGATACACTGATCGTCTGACTTATAATTATCTTAGTTTCAAAATGATAAATAAAATAATCACAGATTAAATCTTAAAAAGCTTTCATTTGACATCTTCGGTAGAAATAGTGTTTAAAAAAAAATGTTTTTTTACTTATTCATAAATACTTGTGAGAAGTTGTAACATTACCAATAATTTAAAAACATAATTTTTTTTTAGTAACTAGCATTATCCCATGCTGCTGCTAATGTGTGAAAGAAGTCATTTTACATAATATTTATTTGTTTAAATTATTTATTTTGTCATCTTATTATTTTTAAAGGAATACATTCATAGAGTTGGACGTACAGCTCGTGGTGAAAATCAGAATGGGCATGCTCTTCTAATTCTTCGGCCTGAGGAATTGGGTTTTTTGAAATATCTGAAACATGCAAGAGTACCTCTGCAGGAATATGACTTTTCATGGAACAAAGTTGGAGATATTCAACACAGTGTAAGCTTTCATCGTATTTAAATCTTGTTTATATATATTTATTTTTATTTAAAAAAAAAAGGATGATGAATTGTAATACAGTCAAACCTCGTTATCCCGACACTCTAATGACCAGAAAAAAGTGTTGTCATAAGCGGAGTGTTGCGGTAACCAGAGTTGGAGAAAGATATGTTTATAAAAAGATGTGATTTTAATTCATTTAAGACATTTTAAAATTCATAACTGTTCTTGCAGTTTTAGGCAATAAAACATTATTATTAAACAAAATAAACGCAAAAACAAAATTGAAATCAATAAAAATCAGATTTATGAAGACTTTTTTATTGTTACATGAAATATTGATGAATTAAGGTTTGCTTATCCCTAGATATGCTTCTTACAATTCTTTTTTCAATATTATACAATGAATTGTAATCAATATTCGTTGTTTCAGAAATGGATGTTAAATAATTTCTGATTGTTTCAATGAAAGCGCCGCCTGACCAGAACAAAAAAACCTTGAGTAGACTGATACGTCTATCTGTAATTTAAGTAGGTCATTCATAGTGTGTGGTTTTATTTATTCAGATAAAGGATTGAAGTAAATTTTCTCATTTATCTCAATGGGTATTTTAGACACTTTTGTGAAAAGTTTGGCTAAGACATTTCTTATCGCTTAATTTCCGTGCTTATAAGATGGATTATGAAAAATGGACAATTTTCCTAAATCGTCTTAATATCCGAAGTTGAAAATTATACAACAATGTAAAATGCAGAGTTTATTTACATTAAAATCATATACAGAAAATCAGGATTTTGAAAAACTGACGTGATAAGCGGAGTGACGTGAAAACCGGGTGTCAGGATAACGAGGTCCGACTGTATTATATAATGGTTATATATATATGTAGTAAAACCTGCATTACACACTCCCAAATAGCAGACACCTCTGTTTAGCAGACAATTTTTTGATTGCCAACACTTATATATCTGTACGTTTTTACCTCTAATTAGTGGAACCTTTGAGTAGCAGACAAATTTCATGCTCTCGAGGTGTCCGCTATTCAGAGGTTTTACTATATTATTATTATTATTTCCAAACTTAATTTTTATTTTTTACAATCGAAACAACAGACCAAATGTCTTTTGGTCTTTTCAACATTTTCCAACTTACTTAAAGAGTGTTTATGAATTGGGTTTGTCTGTCTGTCTGTTCTCCAACTTGCGTAAAATATAATTGGACTGCCATGTAATTGATAAAATGGTAAGGGATAAATTGATAAGGTTTACATAGTTGGGTATCTTATATCAGTCATCAGTCTCTTGCCTGACTTGAATTAACAAAATATTGAATTGCTTGTGGACTTGAACCTGATGGAAGTAGCTATTATGAGTGCTAATCTATATAATAATAATAGCCTAAGTCATGTGACTGTCATCAACAGTTCCGGGCTGACTGCTTCACTTTTTATATGCCATTTTGTTACTTTTATGTTAGCTGGGAGCAGGTGATTCAATCGCCAAATAGGATTCTATCGCCATCATTTTGTTTAAAATATAAAGCTATCACTGACTTAATTTAAAATATATGACTTTTAATTAAAGCAAATAAATTTAAAATACATACATCAGATACATTTAAATACACATCTTTCTCCATTTCATTTAAAACCCCCTTAAGTAAATAAATATAGGTACTTTTTCAGTATAGGTATTTGACGAAATGTGCTTGGCGGGAAAAGAAATTTGGCAATGTATTTTCTGGCAACCTATTTACAGTTTCATATACACAAGCATTTTTTTGACACAGATGTCATATATGCACGTTGGCGCGATTTTTTTCTGATGCCAGTTTGGCGAAAGCATCAACAGGATAAACAACAATAGCCGGGTTACCACATCAAGCAAAGTATCAATACTTTTGCACCAGTTAAGTACCTGTTTCGTATATGACATTGGCGGCAGAAAAAAATCGCACTGTGCCTTTTGGCAACATATCTTCCTTTTTGAAGAAAGAATTGCCCCAAGCTTTTTTTAAAATGCCAATATGCCTATAGTGGAAAAATATCTAAATAAATAATAGTAATAAAAATAATGTGTACGAAAATATTTTATTTCAACATCAAAGCACTGTTTCTAATTTACACACCCGAAAAATAAAAGCTAGCGACTGGAAAAATGCTGTTGGCAAGATTTGCGTCTGCCCAACATAAAAGTTGAGCCATTTTTACTCAAAATTTTTTTTAAATAAAACTGCTTAAAATTTGATTTTTTAGAAAAATATTTAAAACAATTAATGTTTGAGAAATGAGTTATATTCAAAAATATGTATATGTTTTGAGATAACTTCAGTTAAAATTAGATTGACAGTCTATATCTCTTTCCACCGAAGTAAACATAAAATATTCGTTCTCCAGTGAATGAAAAAAATATTAATTTATGGAGGTAATCATTCACACAGCAGAATAAATGATCTTGATGTCACATTCGTTACACCTGTTTGTTACTTTATGAAGGGATTTTTAATTCAACGTTTATCTGCATTCATAATGACAAATATATATATAATATATAAACGAAATGTTGCCCTGATCGCATAGATTTGTTGATTTCTCTATCAGAATCTTTACATTTACGTTAGTGAAGGCACGTGACTTAAATAACATTATGAATAAAAGTAACATTTTGCAAGCTTAGATATACAGTAAACTCTGTCTAAGGCAGAATTGGTTGGGAACGAGAAACATTTCTGTAGTAGATGATATTCCGCCTTAGATAAATTTTACTCTATGTCTTTGGATTCGCAGGGACTTTAAAATCTTTCCAAGTTAGACAGATTTCCATCTTACACAGAGTCCGCCTTACAAAGAGTTTACTGTATTTAAGGGAGACCAAACTGGTCGCCAGAGGCGGCTAGTTTCCATTAGATATACTTCGACATTCACATGTTACCTCCAAAGTATTTGAAAATGTTTTTTTTTTTTACCCAATATGTATGTACAAAAATGAAAGTAAATATCTCCAGATAGTCTATAAATTATGAAGAATATATTTATAGCCTCATTGTCCCAAATCAATCGGAAGTGAAGTCAGCAGTATTACACCAGTACAATAAGGGAGAACCCCAATTACAAAAGGTTAACAATCAAATTTTAAAAGAAATGCATTAAAATGGGGTTATTTCATACGTAATAGCAATGTCAAATTTAAATTTTCTATCCCTAACAATTCTATAGGAATCATAGTTTAGAACAGGGGTTCTCAAAATATGATACACATACCAGTACTAGCACATGAAGTTCTGATACTGGTATGTGAAATAAAATAAAAATTACAGCTTGTAAAATCAAAAAGCAGTTCAATCCCACCGCCCTCTCTCTGCTTTCTTGATGTGCCAGTTCAGTTCACCAGCTCTGGTGTTTGCTTTCTTGATGTGCCAGTTCAGTTCACCAGCTTTGGTGTTTGCTTTCTGTTACTGCTTTGACAACGTTTTGCATGCAATTTCGTTTAGAATTTTTAGATAAATAGATAATTCGATAGATGTTGAGTTCACCTTTCATACACCCCGAAAAAATGTTTTCTTCTATTACTATATTTTATGTGTGTATATTACTTATTTCAATGAACATCGATCTCGCATTAATAAGCAGTTTACTTTCAAAAGGTATGCAAATTTCTTATGTAGGTTATTCACTTATTAAATTTTCTTCTGTGTATTTTACTACTGATATAAACATAATATTCATATAACAAAAAATTGGCGATCAAAGCAACTTTAAATGTGTATTTTTCCCCATGTTTAACAAAGCTATATAGTAGATTTATATTTAAATACACCTTTATTTGTCACCCAAAAATTATACACTTTATATACCCTAAAAAATGTTAAAGTCAATATAAGCACCAATTTAATAATGTAATCATGTAAATCAGTAGAATCTCCTCAGACGGAAGCACAAAAGACTGAAAAAATATTTCATTTTAGACATATTCCATTTATACAGTTTCTCTGTATTAGCTTTGAGTTTGTTACCTGGTGGTATGCATAAGTATGAACTTCTATTTAGTCATACTTCAGTCTAAAAGTTTGGCAACCTCTGGTTTAGAACATTTTCCAATCATTTCCCCCTTTTAAATTTCAAACTTTTTTGGAGTGATATTGGTTTTTAAAATGTCATTGTTAATATGCTAAAGTTGTTGATCCTGTAAAATAACTCGGGGAAAATTTAGATTAGTATTTTTTTTTTTTAATGAGTATGAACGCTGATCATAAGCTTTCATTTGTTGTAGTTTAAACACAAATTTAATAACTTTTACAGGGCCGAAACTAGCCTTTTTTGCACCCGGGGCAAACATGGATTTCCACCCCCCCCCCCCCCCCCCCTCTTCCACAAAGTATATTTACAAAGAGAATTTTACTAATTTTATAATAGACGACTTATTTTAAAATTTAAAATATATCATAAAATATGTAATACTGAACTACGTAATCTTACAGTGGCGGATCCAAGGGGGAGGTCAATCTGAACATCAACAAAAATATTCTAAAGGTCATTTTTCAAATGACATATTCAGTAGAGTCCCGATTATCCGAGTCCTGCCTAACCGAGTTTCCGCTTTCACCGAGTTATTTTCTTTTGATGGACTGATGGCTTCCATTATTATGAAACAGTCATTATAAATGAAGTGTTAGGTGAAGATGAAAGAGCAGTCGTAAAAAGTTAGAACTCTGATTTTCTGGTCCAAATGGGAAAAAAAAATGGCCATAATTTTTTTTGCAAAAAAATTATGGCTATTTTTTTTTTCCCATTCGGACCAGAAAATCAGAGTTCTAACTTTTTACGACTGCTCTTTCATCTTCACCTAACACTTCATTTATAATGACTGTTTCATAATAATGGAAGCCATCAGACCATCAGAAGAAAATGATCCTTTCCAAAGGTATAATCTTCATTTGGCACCCCTTTGTTCTGGCGCCCGGGGCACATGCCCCCTCTGCCCCCCCCCCCCCCCCCCTTAGTTTCGGCCCTGAACTTTTATGTCAGTTGTACTGATTGATAACACAATCAGACGAGTACAAATTTTTCAACTGAGTAGAAAAGCGTTCAGGCCAGAAGTCAAACCCAGAACTTCTGGTTTAACATGGCAATGCTCTATTAATCGAGGTATCTCGGACTACTCTGACCGAAACTATTCATTCAGAACGCGTCCAGTTTGCAATTTTACGTGGTGTAACAATGTAAAATCTCAGACTTGCCTTGGATGCTTTTTAACCCTTAAATGCCTGATTTTTCAAAAATCATTATAATAATGTTTTTCAGCTTTCATTTTTTAAATAAATCATGGGAAAAATACTTAAAAAAATCATATTTTGTTTTAAATATGGTTTACGGCTAAAAAACAGTTTGTTACTAATCAGCAATATTGGTCTTAAATTGAAAAAATAATTTTCCTTGATAAAATTCTATAATATTAAACACACAAGAATTTTAGGGACTATAATAAGAAATAAATTTTACTTGCTCACTGCAGAACAAAGTAGGGTATTTCGCAAGCTTCCAAACAAAACAAAAATAACAAATAGCAACAATTGAAAAAATAAATCTATCTTTATTCTTAAACAGCACAAGTGTTGCCATCTACATGTTGAAAATCGATTTAATAATATTGTCAGAATGTATTTTGTTTGGCAACATTAGGCATTATAGCTTCAATATTATTATAATAGTATTTTAGAGCCTAAATTGGGTATATTGCCGAAAAGCAACACCCGACATTTAAGGGTTAAGTTAGTTGGAAATTTTCTACTTGTATGACAAATTTTGTATCTGTTTGGCATGATGTCTGCATTAGCTATTCATCCTATATTAGTACTTAATTTTTGTTTTCTGTTTCTTTTAGCTTGAAAAACTGGTCACTAAAAACTATTTTCTTCAAGTTTCTGCAAGAGAAGCTTTTAAAGCTTATATTCGAGCCTATAAATCTCATCACATGAAGAAAGTTTTTGATGTAAATACACTTGACTTGGGTGCTGTTGCAAAGTCATTTGGTTTCCCTGTTCCACCATCTGTTAATATTTAAAATAAATATTATTTATTTTTTTACATTGCTGTTTAGAGTGTTTCTTTTAATAAGTGCACTAAAATTATCAAAATATAATGGTAGTTTAGTATGGATTTGGTTAGATTTTCGAAAAAATAGACATGATGTAAATTAGGTTAATTTTACGCTGTATTCAATTTTTGTAAACACTTTTATCAGAGTTGGCACGGTTTTAATCACGGTTTAAACCACAGTTTAAACAAACTGGTTTTTTTCTCAAAAAAACCAATTTGTTTTTTTAGAAGAAATCTCTCTTTTTTTCTTTCTAATTTAAGTGTTTCAAATTATTGGGTATAAATAGTTTCTACTTTAACACTTTATTTTAGCAATAAGCTTTAGATATAGTGGGTCTAGATCATGTTTATATGTATAGGATGAAAATTAGTATGTGTTGATGAACATATCTATCGCTCTAAGGAGAAATCTTAAAACATGTGAATTTATCAAAGGTAAAATGGATTAAAAATATTAAATATTTAGTATAAAATATTTTCATTTTAAAAAATTATGGATTATTTAAAGCAAGTAATAATATAACATTAAGATTTTGGGCAAGCTGTAAAAGAAAATTTTCTTGATTGGGGAGATTATCTTTAAGAATTAAAATCAAAATATGAAGTCGAATAAGAGAGTGTTCAAAAATTGGATGCTACAGGGTGGCTACTAAATACTGTAACACTCCAAACAATATGAATTAATTTTAACCGTTTGGTAAAACAATTTATTTCTCTATTTTAGCGTTTGGCAGTCTTCTATTAGTGCAGGCGAATTTTGTTATAAAGCAAATATTTAAAATTATTTTAAAGAGGGAAGCCAAAAGAATGATGATTAAACAGCTCTATTATCGCAGATTTTCCGCAGATAAAATATTTAAGCAATTAAAATGCCTTGGTTTTAATGGAACATTTATATATAGAACTATAAATCGATTATTGGATACTGATAGCTATGTAAAGATCGATCGAGGTCTGGCCGTCCACGCTCAGTTCACACAATAGAGCCCATCAAAAGAATTCGTGAAAAGGTGTGAAGAAATCCACAACGTTCTGCAAATAAAATAGCTGCAGAAGAGAACATGCGTCGCAAAACTATGCAAGTTATTATAAATGAAGATCTGTGTTATTGCCCTTATCGCAAAAGAAAAATTAATGGTTTGACTGCTGCACAAAGAATAAAAAGATTACAAAGAAGGAAAAAATTGATGAAGCGGCATAGTAGGAAAAGGGTTGACAGAATAATATTTTCTGATGGGAAGCTATTTTGCACTGGGCAGTGTTATAATGCTAAAAATGATGTCATATATTCAGCAACTCTCAAGGCTATACCTGAAACCTTTTGAACTGTTAAATGCTTTCAGAACAAGAATTCTGTTATGGTTTGGGTTGCGGTGTCAAACAATGGAAAATTGTCTTTGAAGTTTATCGATAAAAGGGATAAAAATCAAAGCGAATATTACAAACAGGACATATTGGCTACACGTTTATTGCCACAAACTGACAGTTTGTATCCCAAAAGACAATTGGACATTTCAGCAAGATTTTGCACCTTCGCATCTAGTTAAATCAATACAGGCATGGCTCCCTGTCAATTATCCGAACTTTATCATGCAAGAATATTGGCCACCTTCTTCGCCGGATCTAAATCCTTTAGATTATTGCGTCTGGGGGATTTTAGAGGCTAAAGTAAATAGCAACAAACACAGAAGTTTGGATTCTCTCAAAGCTTCCATATTGCGTGAATGGTACCGATTACCTCTTAAAATGATTCGTGCTGCAGTCAGACAATGGCATAAGAGATTATCTTTGGTAATCGATAAAGATGGCGCTCAATTCGAGTAAAATTATTTCCCGGTAAACTTTCATTTTGGATGTTCATCCTATTAGTGTAGTTATCATTTTCTATTTTATATTTCTAAAACAAAATAACTGAATATTTGTAACAGTATTTAGTAGCCACCCTGAAGTTATAGCATTGTAATAATACCAATCTATTTTTTTGTTTGTTTGTTTTCTGTCATCTGCTGAATCTAATGACCAAAAATGTTGACTTTCAATTGTCTCTCAAAAAGTACCCCAAGAAGTATTTGCAATTTATTTTTTGAATAACTGTGGAAAAGACTATTATATTCATTAAACTACATCAAATGTTTATTATTAGTAATCAAAGATTGTTTATAAATATTTTCATGGTATCAATGTTTCCCTGTGTAGAGCAATTTATTCTTTAGACTGTTGCTAATACAATTTAAATTTAAATATGAATTTTTTCAATATTCAACATAAATTGACTGTAATTATTTAAATTATTTTCAAATGTAGTTATACTACTACTTATATATCCAACAATGTCTATTTTTTATAAATAAATGTGCATGTATATGTAATAAGAAAGGATGTTTAAAAAAAAAAGGGGGGATTAAACCAAATAAACCAGTTTTTGGGGGGGGTTTCAAAAAAACCTGTTTTTTTGCCAACCCTGACTTTTATGTAATTTATCTGCTTTTATTTCTATATATTTTAAAATTAGATTTAAACAATAAATGGTATACTATTTCTGCAAGTAACTAAAACAGAGTGTCTACAAATTCTGGAAATTAGGGAGGTTTACCAGTCTGTAAAAATTAGGGAAAAGTCAGGAAATGTCGTAAAAATACTCTAAAATCAGGGAAATTTGCATTTACGCCTTGTCAATGACACATAATTCATAGGTAAACAGGCGATATGTAAGCCAATAATAAACGGCTGTGCAATTTTGTGTTTTATCTAGTTTTTTCTCCCAAATAAGATATTAGCAAGCTGGAAAAATGTATTATACAAGGAAGGAGTATGCATTAAAAATATCGTATGGTGTTGTTAATAAAGGAAATCAGGAAGAAACCAGGAAACTTTTTTTCACAATTTCTGTAGTCACCCTATATAAAAAGCAATATTACCCATTCATTTGCAATACCAGCCATGCATAGCAAAGGTGGAAGCGTTTACATTAAGTTCTAGTGTTGACATTAATGTTTAATGCATTTTCATTCACATAGATTTGCAGATATGTTATTTAGTAACATTTTATAAAATGAAGAAGAAATAAAAAGACAGCATAAATGCTTTATTTAAAAAAAGAAAAGAAAACATTAGTTGTGACATAGAAAATAAGCAAAAAAGACAGAACATGGAAATTTCTGTTCAGTATGGGAAAACAGTTAACCTTATTTAAAGCCAATAATTATAAAACAATAAACAAAGTTCTGAAAACACATTTTGCCTGTGTAATGATCACAAATTGATAATCAATAAATTATTAATGAAACAGGGTTCGCACAAACTCCTTAGACTCCTTGGAAACTCCTTAGAAATGAAAACATTCCCAAGTAGTACTTAGAACTACTTAGATAAGCAAACCACTCCTTAGAAACTCCTTAAGTTGTATTGCGCCTTCGGACGCAAGCGATATTGCTGCCGAGGAAATAAGAAAATCGTGATTGTAAAACGCACGGTAAATCCTTTATGCGCGTCATTTATCTGAAGCACAGTATTGATTGGTTAAGATAATCTTATAGCACGGCTCCCATAGGTCCATTTTTCAATTATTAGGTCCGTAAAGTCCGTTTTTCAACACTTAACCGATCTTTATTTAAAATTTTATCGATGTTTGGCATTTAGCCAAGAATCTCGGAAAAATCGCGTTTTTTCGCAAATATGTCCCAAAAAATACCGTCAAATTTCGTCAATCGATCGTGGAAAAAAATTCGTAAATTTTGTCAAAGGATCGTGAAAAAACGCGAATTTCTCCAACAGATCATGGAAAAATTCGAATTTCTTCAGAAGTTCCCGATTTCTTAATAGACAGCGAAAAAACGCTAATTTACTCTAAGGATCACGAAAAAACGAGAATTTCGTTAAAAGATCGCGAAAAAAAGCAGATTTCCTCAAAAGATCGCAAAAAACGTGAATTTCTTTAAAAGATCGCAAAAACTACGCGAATTTCCTCAAAAGATCGCAAAAAACACGCGAATTTCCTCAAAAAATCGCGAAAAACACACGAATTTCCTCAAAAATACGCGAATTTCCTCAAAAGATCGCGAAAAACACGCGCATTTCGTCAAATGATCGCGAAAAACACGCGAATTTCGTCAAAAGATTGCGAAAAAAACGTCAATTTCGTCAAACGATAGAAATAAAACGTGAATTTTATTAAAAGATCGCAATAAAAACGCGAATTTCCCCCAGAAGATCGCGAAAAAAAAGCGAATTTCCTCAAAGGATCGCGAAAAAAACGTCAGTTTCGTCAAACGATCGAAATAAAAAGCGTATTCCATTAAAAGATTGCGAAAAAACGCAAATTTCCCCCAGAAGATAGCGAAAAAAACCCGAATTTCCTCAAAAGATCTCGAAAAACGTGAATTTTCTCAAAAGATCGCGAAAAACACGCTAATTTCATCAAAGAATCACGAAAAACACGCGGTTTCCATCAAAAGATCGCGAAAAAACGTCAGATTCGTCAAACGATCGAAATAAAACTCTAATTCCATTAAAAGATCACAAAAAAACTTTTCCCCCAGAAGGTCGCGGAAAAAAACTCGAATTTCTCCCCAGAAGATCGCGAAACACAGGTGAATTTTCTCAAAAGATCGCAAAAAAAATGGGAATTTCGTCAAAGTTTCACCTTCAAAGAAATCGATTACTGCGGCTCTAAAAGAATAAATTCAAAACTTGTTATATTTTTTCTTGTGTGTTGCGTTTAGCATTTTTTTTTTTTTTTTTTACCTTTTTAAAATTTTTTTAAATATGTATCATGTATGTGATACACATAATAAGTGTTTGTTGTTTGACTAATCTCTGTTTATATGACCATTGTTCGCTGCATAAAAAAGTTGATTGTCTGTTTTGTATTTAAACTTACGAAATCGGTAATTGTGAATACTGTGCAATTTCAGCACTAACAATTAGATTCTAATAGAATAAAATTTGTTTTTGTCTCCAAATTGGGCATTAAAAATTGGAGTGTGCATACCACATAACGATGCAGCACATAAAAGCAACAACAACAAAAAATGGCAAATCCTTAAAATTTTTTGGACTCCTTGGATTTTTTCTGTACCCCTTGGATTTTTTCTTCCCAACTCTGTATGAACCCTGTGAAAGTACAGAATTTCTATTTAATATGGGAAAATTACACTTGTAGACTAGAATGTTTGTCACAATATTTTATACAGTTCACATTTTTCACTGAAAGTTTGGTAAAAATTCATATATAACCAACAACTTTATTGTGGAAAGAAGCAATTTTTCATGCTTGATAATTCTATATTAATATGCTATACTAATAGTGATGACTATAATAATAGTACTTTATATTTTGTATATATTCAAGTTCACTATATTATACTAGGGGAATGACTTGATAGTAAAACATGATTGAAGCAGCACCGAAAAACTGGTGATAAATCACTATTAAAGTAATAAAACTTTGTATTAATCACCATAAAACCAAAACAATACACAGAACGCTTTTCGAACTGGAAAATTAACAGCCCACGATCACCTACTGTAAACACATGCCCGTAAGGGAACAAGATCACAATTGAACCGAAAGGGAAAAGAGTAGAGATTGCAAAGAGTGCAATAGGTGGCACTAGCTGTAAGGCTTTGCATGTGCTTCTCTGTGATTGGTGTTTACCTTACAGCTAGGACTCTATCTGACTTTTCAATTCTACTATACTGCTTAACACTTTCTATAATTGAGTTCTAAAATTTATCTTCAACAAACTGAGTAGACAAATACAGGGCTATTACAAATGCTGGACCCAGTTTTAAAAAATCATATTTTCGAAACTACTGCACATTTTACAATAAGTGATACATGAATTTAAAGAGAAATGTACCAAGCTTTTTTCTATTACAAATGTTTGAGGTGTGACCGTCTTGTTATATGGCATACGTCTAATCTGAAATCCAGTTCGTCCCTAACATTTTGTAGCATCACTCTGTCAATGTTTCTGAATTCTGCACAAATGCATGCTTTAAGTTCTGACAGTGTCAGAGACATTGTTTATGTACCACCAGTGCCAAAAACAAAGTGTTCAGAACTTAAAGAATGCATTTATGAATCTTTCAGAACTATTGACCGAGTGATGCTACAAAATGTTTGGAACAAACTCAATTACAGATTGGATGTATGCCATGTGACAAAAGGGTCACACATCGAACATTTGTAACTGAAAAAAACTTGGTACATTTCTCTTTAAATTCCTGTATCACTTATTGTAATATGTGCAGTAGATTCGAAAATATGATTTTTTTTTAATCAGGTCCATCATTTGTAATAGCCCTGTAACATAAAATCTGTTTATTCAAATGTTTACATGTTTGGACTCTACCCAAGTCATTTTCAAAACAAATAAATAAAAAAAATGCAATTTAACAAATTACGACGACCATTTGGAAAATGATTTTTTCAAAGACTAAAATTTAAGACATGAAAAATAGCACAGAGTTGATCATACATTACGTACGCCATGAATTAAACATTAATAGTGTTATTACACGTAAAAATTGCAAGTGACAGAAATCGCCTGTGACTCGTACGTATTATCCACCTGAAACTTACGTATTATCCAAGCATTTCATTGGCTGTTCCGGAAAAGGCTTTTCCATCGTCAGATTTCCAAGAAATCTGACGGCCAATTTTAAATGAAATTTATTTCTTAAACTTCTAAACATCCCACAATATTACTTTTTATATCGTCGTATAGAGAAAAAAATGTACTTTTAAATGCAATTTGTTTGAAAGCTATATCTCAATTTGTTTCTGAGTTAATTTTTTTTGTAGTTTTTATTACTTTTTTGTCATAGTGGCAACACTCTGTTGTCCATATCTGTTGAAAGTAAAGGGAAATACAGATAACTGTATAGACCAATCAGAAAACGAATAAAATGATGATTAAACTAATAAAAACCTTCAGATATGCTTTTGATTTCCTACCCTGGCGAGGACAATAACCATTTTTCCAAATGGTTAAAAAATATTCTAAAAACGTGGAAATTTGAATGATGGTGTTCATAGACCGTGCAATTTTAGAATATCTTTATTTATTTGTTTTGAAAATAACTCTGGTAGAGTCAAAACATGTAAACAGTTGAATAAACCTATTTTTACTGTTTTTAATTTACACTTTTTAGAAATTAAAATTTGTATATAATTGTGTTCTAAAATTTGTCTTCAACAAACCCTGGGTGTTCACAAACTTGGGAAATATCAGAAAATTGTGTAGAGATATGGAAATATCTGGTAAATTCTGGAAAACTAATGGATTAAAAAGAAAAAAAAAAAACATGTTTAATCTGAAAAGAAAAAATTACAAAATCGTACAAAAATATGACATCCAGAAGTCATTTGATCTTTTTCAGTGAATCGTTGAATTCTCATAATTTTTTTCATCATTAAAAGGTTGTCAATGCATGCAAAATTACTTTCTATCTTGAATATTAGCATCATGCTCTTTTTAGTGTTGAATTAGCAAAGTTGATTGGTAGAAACAAATTGTTCCCCTCCCTGGTCTCAGATAATTAAAAAAATTTCAAAGTCAAAGCCAGAGGATAGGGTTTATAAGGTTTACCTCAATCAAATATATATATAGTGATACCTCGATTTTCGTCGATAATCCGTTCGAGAACAATCTGCGAAATCTGAAACTGAGGTAATTATTTCCATATGAATCCAATTAATTCGTTCTAAACACTCCAAAATACATACCAAAAACACATTTTATAGCAAAAAATATTGTATTTAATACTAAAAACAGTAAGAAATTAACATCAAGAAATTAAAAAAATTAATTAAGGTACTATACCTGCTGTCACTTCCCTTTTTGGTTTTTTGATAGTAGGACAAGCTTCAAAGTCAAAGGACCTATGTCATTCAAAAAAAGTAATCTGTTTCTGCCGCCTCTTTAAGATTTGCCTAGACAAGAGATGTCTTGCCTGGGCAAGACATTATTACAAAACAAGTTGCAGACACGCCTTGCAACAGCTTTGTCTGGATGATTTTTCCCCCACCTGTGGCCGAGAGGTTCTGCTCTCTCGGCCGTTGGTAGACGATAGGTGCTGGGTTCGAACTGGGTGTCGGTCTAATCGTTCGGAGTTTTCCATGGCTTTCTTCTAACCTTGGATTTCCTTGCGTAAATATGGGTTAGGTTTCCTTAGAAAGACCTCCACAGAGGGCACCTACCCGCCGGGCCCATATCCCTCGTGTAGATAATTGGCCCACATAAACAGAACTGGGTGATTTTTTTGATAAAATTTTTCCTTGTCCTTCGCCAGGAAACTCTTGAAATGGCGCCCCTGTAGTAAAACCTGAAAAAAAAAGAAGTCGAAAGGAACTAGAAAAAAAGTTCCACTTCAGACAGGTCTCTGTCTTAGCAAGTATAATTGTATGATGTTTTTTCAACGAAATTAGATTTTTTTCCCATTTGAGAAAGAATTCTGTTATAGACAGGCTTCGTTTTCACAAGTTTTACTATAATACATTACATCGCTTTTCAGAGCTATACAATAGAGTGGATTAGAGATGTGTCATTTGTTGAGGAACGACTCCAAAGGAACGATTCCGGCAGTGAAACTGAAGGAACGATTCCATTCTGTAAAAAGGAATCGGTCCTTTTCGGAACGATTCCGAAAAGGAACGACTCCTCGGAATCGGTCCTTTTCAGAACGGTTCCTCGGATTCGGTTCTTTTTGGAACGGTTCCTCGGAATCTGTCCTTTTCGGAACGGTTCCTCGGATTCGTTTCTTTTTGGAACGGTTCCTCGGATTCGGTCCTTTTTGGAACGGTTTCTCGGAATCGGTCCTTTTTGGAACGGTTCCTCGGATTCGGTCCTTTTCGGAACGATTCCTCGGAATCGGTCCAAAATGTACCGACTCCGAAAAGGACCGATTCCTGGAGTCGTTCCGAAAAGGACCGATTCCTCGGAGTCGGTCCATTTCGGAATCGTTCCAAAAAGGACCGATTCCGAGGAACCGTTCCAAAAAGGACCGAATCCGAGGAACCGTTCCGAAAAGGACCGATTCCTTGGGAATTGGTTCTTTTCTTGTAGACTGGCCAGTTTTAATAAATTAAAATACGCTATTTTATTTCAAAATAACAGATTTTGATTCTATTAAAGCTGACTTTATTGCCAAAATATGTGTGCCCCTCCCACCCCCCTCCTCAAAAAAAAAAAAAAAAAAAAAAAAGAAAAGTAAAGAAAGAAAGAAAAAAGAAATTGAAATGCGGGACGGAGTAGGGCGTTTAATAAACATTACTATTTCATCTTCTTGCTCTAAATTAATCTGAAAGAAATAAAAAAAATATTTTATACGAATTGGATTTTTTACACCTGAGTGAAAAAGTGCCCGAGATGGGATTCGAACCCAGAAACTTTACGTGCTTTACCGATTGAGTACCTGGACCCCGAGGGTAATGGAACACCATGTGTACTTTAATACGCTAATACATTTTCTAATTGGTAAATGTATCATACGAAATGAATTTTTTCTAAATGAATTCTTAAGGCTGTTCTCAAATCCAAAAGGTTAAATTTGTGACAAAAAATTTAATTTATTTTTATCCGGAAATGCATGAAACGAGCAGGTGTTGTTGTTCAGAAACTATGTAATTGAGCTGTTTTTTCCGTTTTTTTTGCAAACGCAATAGGCGTTTCAGAAAATTGTGTCAAAGTGGGCGTTTTGAACCGAATTTCCGCGTGAAAGAGGCATCATTTCTGTAAAATTAGTGAAAAGCATGTTTGTCACGTGATCAAAATCGATTATAACTCAATAGGTAATTTACTGATCAAAAGATGGAAAACACAGTTCGATTCCAAATCGCTTCCATGGTCAAACATTCCAATTTTATATCTTTCCGTTAAAAAATGAATTTGTAAATGTGTCAAAACGTTTTACGCTTGTTGAGCAGATCCCTTAAGAACAGCCTTAAGAAAAACAAAGAAAATGCTTGTTTAATTACTAGTGAAAAATATTTTTTTAAATCTGACTAGAAACAGTTTTGAATAATGTAAGAAATATATCACTAGGCCATAAAAATTGCATTTTAATAGGATAATAATAATTGATTTTCAATTATTTTAATAATTGTAGAGTTACGCACTTTCATGCATATTTCACTATTTCATGTTTTTTCTTCAAACATAATTTCAATTTGAGAATCCTCTTTGTCAAAATAAATATATGACCAGCTACGAGCGCTCGAGTACCACTTTATTTCCACAGTTTGGCGTCTTGTTTTTCTCTCCTGAAGAAGATGATTAAAAAAATCTCGAAACTCCCTAAGATTGTTGTTTTAATCAACTTACATTGAGGTTTATTACATAGAGTAAAATCTGTTAGAACAAGGAATTTTTGTAAAACGTTTCTTTCTTTCTTAAGATAATGAATATTTCAAAAAGCATAATGTCTATAATAATAATAAGATAACAGTAACAGTGGTGGGTGGGATTGAAATAATTTAACCGCGGTTCGCTCTCTTAATGGCCGTTTTGAGTATAAAAACGGGAAAGAAAAATCACGTGCTACATATAGATTATTGGACTTTCTCCAACACTGCGACATATATATATATATATATCTTATACTATAATGCGAGCAAAAATTGTGTGTGTATGTATGTGTGTGTGTGTGTGTATGTAAATTTTATCTTAAAAACGGCTCTAACGATTTTGACGAAATTTTGTATTTTACCATTTTCGGACACGAAAAGACTATTGGTCACATGTTCGAGAAAATTCGATTAGTGGGTCATTATGGGTCAGGGTCAAGCTAATTATATCTAAAAAACGGCTCAATGGATTTTGAGTAAATTTTGTATCCAACCGTTTTCGGGAATGAGAAGAATATTGGGCTAGGTCACATGTTCGAGAAATTTCGATTAGTGGGTCATTTTTGGGTCACTGCGGGTCAAGCTATTTTTATGTAAAAAACGGCTCTAACGATTTTCACGAAACTCTATATTCTACAGTTTTGGATTATGAGAAGACCGTTGGGCTAAGCCACATGTTCGCGAAAATTCGATTAGTGGGTCATTTTTGGGTCACCGTGGGTCAAGCTTAGCTTATCTAGAAAACGGCTTTAACGATTTTGACGAAATTTTGTAATCTGCCATTTTCGGGCGCGATAATACCATTGGGCTAGGTTGCATGTTCAAGAAAATTCGATCAGTGGGTCATTTTGGGTCACAATGGGTCAGGCTCAAGCTAATTGAATCTTAAAAAAAGGCTCTAAACTTTTTCACAAAATTTTGTAATATACCGTTTCTGGGCACGAATAGATCATTGGGCTAGGTCACATGTTCGAGAAAATTCGATTAGTGGGTCAATTTGGATCATTATGGGTCAGGGTAAAGCTAATTATATCTAAAAAACGGCTCAATCGATTTTGACTAAATTTTGTATCCAACCGTTTTCGAGTACGAGAAGACTATTGGTCTAGGTTACATGTTTGAGAAATTTCGATTAGTGTGTCATTTTTTGGGTCACTGCGGGCCAAGCTATTTTTATCTAAAAAACGGCTCTAACGATTTTCACGAAACTCTATATTCTACAGTTTTGGATTACGAGAAGACTATTGTGCTAAGTCACATTTCGAGAAAATTCGATTAGTGGGTCATTTTTGGATCCCTGTGCGTCAAGCTTAGTATATCTAGAAAACGGCTTTAACGATTTTGACGAAATTTTGTAATCTGTCGTTTTCGGGCGCGAGAATAATATTGGGCTAAGTCGCATGTTCAAGAATTCGATTAATGGGTCATTTTGGGTCACAATGGGTCAGGCTCAAGCTAATTGAATCTAAAAAAGGCTCAAAACGTTTTCACAAAATTTTGTAATGTACCGTTTCTGGGCATGAGATGACCATTGGGCTAAGTCCCATGTTCGAGAAAATTCAATTATTGGGTCATTTTTGGGTCACTGTGGGTCAAGCTAATTGTATCTAAAAACGACTCAAACGATGTTGACAAAATTTTGTATTATACCGTTTCTGGGCATGAGCAGACCATTGGGCTAAGTCACATGTTCGAGAAATTTCGATAGGTTATTTTTGGTTCCCTGTGGGTCAAGCTAAATTTATCTAGAATAAAGTTGCAACGATTGTGACTCAATTTTGTATTCCATTGTTTTCGGGCTCGAGAAGTCCATTGGACTAGGTCACATGTTCAAGAAAATTCGAATAGTGGATCAATTTAGGTCACAATGGGTCAGGGTCAAGCTAATTGTATCTAAAACATAGTTCAAACCATTTTGACAAAACTTTGTATTATACTGTTTTCGGACATAAGACCATGGGGCTAGGTCGCATGCTCAAGAAAATTCAATCAGTTGGTCATTTTGGGTCCTAATGGATCAGAATCAAAGCTGTATCTAAACAACAGCTCAAACGATTTTGACAAAACTTTGTATTATATCGTTTTGGGGCACGAGAAAACCATTGGGCTAGGTCACATGCTCAAGAAAATTCTATTAATGGATCATTTTGGGCCATAATGGGTCAGGGTCAAGCTAACTGTATCTCAAAAACGTTCAAACGATTTTGACAATTTTTTTACTATACCGTTTCCCGGTACGTGAAGACCATTGGAGTATGTCACATGTTCGATAAATTTCGATTAGTGGGTCATTTTTGGATGAACGCGGGTCAAGCTAATTTTATCTAGAAAATGACTAACGATTTTCACTAAATTTTGTATTCCATCGTATTCCGGCTGGAGAAGAGCACTGGGTTAGGTCGCATGTTCGAAAAAATTCGATTGGTGGGTCATTTTGGCTGTAATTGGCTCAGGGTTAAGCTAAGTGTAACTAAAACAGCAAGAATGATTCAGTGGGAATAATACACCGAGAGAAACACAAAGCTGAATTTGACCGAGCTTAGCTCGGTCATTCCTGCTAGTATATATAAAGCTGCATATTTTATGCTTGTTTCGGTTTAATAGATTTATGTTAACCCTCCGCCTACTGCTGAGCCAAGCATTAAAGACCGGTCACGTGAGTAACAGGTCTAAGACGGACTAGTCTATTCTTCAAAATAGGGCTGAGAGCAATGAAAAGGGAGGTTCCCCTAGTATTGCTTTTGTGGGGAATGGGGAGGAGAATAAATACTACTGGACTAGTTTTGTATTCACTTGTCTTCAAGATTATAGAAAGGATTCTTCTTCTTATCTAATAATAATGCGTTATTTTCTTTTCGATGAAGACGATATCTTCAATCAAAAGAAACATGTTAGGATAATTTAGATATATAAACTTTATTATTTTTATTTATAAAATATGAAACATTTTTAAATGGTATAAACACCGCCATGAAAGGTTTTAATTATTCTTTAAGGTGCATTAAAAAAAATAAAAATAAGGATGGAATTTTCAGTTATATAAATAATTTATTTAACAAAAATAATGTTAAGTAAAAAAACTGTCATATTTACTGTCGGCCCTGCTTATTTAGATATCCCGAAATCGAACAGCGTTTTCTACTTTACCATAAAAGTAATTAATCTTTATATAAATGTAGTCAATGTTCGCGTTTTGAATCTATTTTTCGGATAAATTCATGTGGAAATTCTTTTAACTAAAAAAAAAAAAAAAAAAAAAAAAAAAAATATATATATATATATATATACATATATATATATATATATATATATGCAGAAGCTGACCCCCAAAGAAAAAAAAAAGAAGAGAGGGTCTCAGAAAAAAATAAAGCCATAAAAATGCTTGTATTTTATAATATCATCACGGACCTCTCCTCAAAAAAAAGGGGGGGGGGGGCTTTATTCACTATCACTTTCAACGTCATCAGAATCATCATCATCATCGTCGTCGAACGAAATAATTAGTGGATCACACATATCTTCTATTATGCCGTCTTTTTTCCAATATTCATTTTCTAATTCTTCTATGTGCAAGCAGTAGTTTTTCCATTTATCAGCATCAACATTTTCTAGGGAAAGTTTCGTCAGTTTAAATAGTTGATCCATATTTAAATCTGCTGTGATATTTCGTTCGCGAATGTAATTCTTCATATCCGCCCATACATATTCTATCGCATTTATGTCACAATGATATGGAGGCAATCTTAACGCACAATGCCCATGCTCGGCTAACATATTGTCAAATTTATATGTTTTCGTAGCAGGGGAATTCAACTTCACTAAATCCATTAATTCAACTTTTCGCATGTTTGAAGAATATGAGACTTTATTAAGTTCCAACCAATCCATAATTTCTCTTTTGTTCTGGGAAGAATTCGGAGGCTTATTTAATTGAATTGAATGATAGGGCGCATTGTCTATCACAACAACAGAATTTTTTGGCAAGTTTGGGATGAGTTTTTCCCTTGCCCATTTTTCAAAAATGTTTGAATTCATCTGCCCGTGATAGTCCCCTGTGGTCGTGTTGACTTTATACGTTAGGGATGAATTTGGAATAAATCCCATTTCTCCTCCCGCACATAAAGCAATAATGCGTCTCGATGCCGCCCCTGTTTTCACAGCACCGAACACTTCTTCTGATTGCCAGCATTTCCCAACAGTCAAGTTACTGTCAATCCACGTTTCATCAACAAAAATTAGAGGTCGTTTCTCTTTTCGAAATTGGTGGATACTTCGTGCGAGATAAAACAATATCACTTCGTTCCAAGAGCAGTTTCCTCTTATTTTCACACTTTCCCCAGCGGAATCCCATTTCATGGAGAACTTTCCGTAATGTCTCTTTACCTTTTGAAAATCCGATATTCTCTTTCAACTTGGTTAATAATTTCGGAATAGTAGGCACTAAATTATCTTTCGTGTAGAAATCCTGGATAGTTCTTCGAATTACATCCAAATTAAAATCATCCAAGTTGACATTTTCTATGGTTGTCTTCGCTTTTTTCTTTTTAGGAGAAGCGAAATTACTAGCATTATTATCGCCTTCTTTGCGAATTCTTTTTATGGTGCTCTCCGAAACACCGGCAATTACGCTAGCTCTTTTAGTTGAATGTGATAACGGAATAGTTAAGCAGCCTTTGTCAGCTTCGTTATCACAATATTTTACAATATTATGTAAAATATTTTTGGTTGCACTATGAAAGTGTTTGCCTTTAGAGCTTTTAGATTCTTTTACATTCATTTTATAGAAGTAAAAGCAAATACAAAATCAAAAGGAAAAAGCTTCTTTTCTGAAAATAGAAAACAGAATAAGGCGAATAAGAAATAACGTTAATAGTACAACAGCCAGTGTGGAAATGACATGTGGTCAGCGGTCCGGTCAGACGGGTTAAGAGAAACCTGAATTTCGTCTCCTCCTAATGCTTCCATACCTTCGGAAAGGTCCATTATTTTGGCAGTATGCCAAGGTCGGTCTTTAAAAACTGGTCAAGCAGTACCAGAGGGGTTCAATGGCCCCGACAGGTACATTTATAATGATATTTCTAATTTATTTTAAAAACTGAAATTTCTGTAAATATGGGTTTTTTCTGGGATGTTCTATTCTTTTGAGTAGAACATTTCAGAAAAAGTCACATATTTACAAAATTTTCATTTTTTAAAATGTGAAAAATCAATTTCAATGTATCTATCGGGTCTGTTGCACCGGTCTGGTATGCGGAAGGTTAATATTGCATTTAAAAAGTTTTACAATATACGAATTTAATTATTGGTTTCCAAAGAATGCCACGTTGTGATTTTGTACAGTTTTTTCATTTGTTATTTTATTTCTATTTCTTGCTAAATAATTAGAATTTAAATAACTGTGACTTTGTTTTAATTCACCGTAAAATAAAAGCAAAAAAAAAAAAAAAATCGTTTATCGTAATAATTTCTTATAATAATTCAGATTTCTTGATCGTTATTGATACTCGTAAATCCCGAAATCAATGCCACGATTAATGCCTGTTACTGTGGTGATGGATAATACATATCTGAGTTTAGTTTCGATCAAATCAAGGCTCCCTTCATGCTAAACTAAGTTTAATGTTTCAAGCCTAATACCAAACTTCCGTTTTTATTGAGGTAAAACTTACTGAAAATACGACACTAAATTTTATGTATTTTCCTTTCTTATTGTTATTCTTTTCACTTAGAAGATTTATTTATTTATTTTCTTAAATTACATAAAGTTTTCTGAAAAGTTCGAATTTAACCCTTTCACCGTTTGAAACTTTCCCACTATTCTCCACGAAAAACATTCTTGTAAATAATAGCTATCTCTTTCAACGAGACCTGTTCAAAGGTGACCAGATGTCTCCCAAATTTTCAGAACAATTTTTCCTTCCCCCAATTCTTCTCTGTGCGTAGTTTACATGCTTTGTTTGGAGGGCGGGTACAAGTACAATGGCTATCTGCAAGAGGGAGGATTCACTGAGTGTGTCAAAAGTATCTTTTCATACACTTCGGACCAAAATCCAGGAATAATATTTTCTACTGAAGCTGTGTTTGTGTACTGGTTTAGACTTACAGATTCAAAGGATTATTTTGAATTATATATATAAATGGTTTTTACATTCACAAAATTTATCATGCAATTTTATTTGTGTATTAGAAATATAGCGAATGTTTTATCTTAAGTTTTCACAAATTTTATTTGAAGAAATGAAATTGCATATTACATAGCGAAAAATAGCATTTTTGCTCATGATTAAATCTTTTATTAATTGCATAAAAAATTCTTTATTAAAATTCATTGAAATAAATTATATGGTATTTGGAATAGATAGAAGTAAGCAAGAATGCATCATTTTAAGATGATTCTTTCATTAAAATTTATACATCTTTTCGCGAGAAGTTAAAAATTTCAATATTTGTTCATTTGCAAAAACTCATTTATTTTTTATTTGAAGATATACATTTTGTAATAGAATTATTGCATATTTACATTTTTATAAATCGCAGAAATTATGAAATTTATTTAAATTTTAGAATTTTTTCATGGCTATGGGTGAAATAAATAAATGTAAAAAATATAGATTTGTGTATTTATATTTTTCTTCGTTACCGATTTTTTTAAATTTAATAATTATAAATAATAAATATTAATTTAGACTGATAACAAGATTCCTAAATGAATCCAAGAATTGCTGATTTTATGGATTTTTTAAAAAGTCTAATATGTATATAATGCACATAAATGTTATATATATACAAAAGCAATTCTTACAAAAGCTGTTGCAAATCCAATCTCTATTTTTGTTTGAAATTAATATCTTTATCGAATCCTTTCCCAATGAAATGTTATTAAGAAGAATCTATTAATGCATTTATTAATACAGTAAAACTCGCCCCTCGATCTATGAATATAAGAAATATAATATTGCCTCAAGTCCTTCGCAATCTAGTCAAATTAGAAAAACACTATTTTGAACACTAATTTTTACCTTATCTACAGTCTACAGTCATAACTTCTGTGATTAAATGAAGCAAAAATTGTTATTCAGAAAAAGTAGTACCAACAAATCAAAGAAGTATATAGAATTCGCCACGAAGAAGTTAAATAGAAAAATAAGATAGTTTACCCCCTCCCCTCCTCACACACACACAGAGAGAGATAATAATAATATTTTTTTTTTTTATTATTATTATAAACCGGTGCACTGTTAGGTAAACTTTAAAAAAGGCAGCATTAAAAATAATAATTATTATTATTATAAATATGTGAAAGTAAAACTCTTTGCATAAATATTTCACTGAACAAAAAATTGAGATATAGTAGTTATTGAAGTACATATTACATTGTATTATAGAAAACCTATTCTATGTTTCAAGTAAACATTTATACCGATTCCTTTAACTAGTTATATGGATAACTTATGTATAAGGGCAGTGACTTTTACGTATTTATGGGAACATTGACCAAAGCAAATTTTTGGGAGGGTGGGAGCGGGAGAAGACACGAAATTAAAATAAACAAAATTTTTTAACAGAGATTTTAAAGAGTTGATAGAATGACAGACAAATGAAAATTTTTGAAAGTTGAAACTTTTCATTATCTTTATTTTTACTACATAGGAAAGAGCAAAGTTAAAAAGGGGGGGGGGGAGGGGGGAGTCAAAATTTTGAGATCTGCCCAAGAAAACACAAATTTGGCAACATGCAGCATAAATAAAAATGTTTCTTCATAGATATTTTAAACTAAATTTGTGATATAAAGTTATTCGTTATAGTATTTCTAAATAAAAAAATAAAATAAGATTGCCCATTCAACAACTAGAAACGTTATAAACATAAAAACATGACAACTCCAGGCATGACTGTAAATATTTTGGGATTGATTTTTTTTTCCTCATTTTCCGACAAATAATTACATTTTGAGTTATATGCAAAATATTAACTTATCAAGCTGTTCCGTGCATAAACTCTATTTAAAATGCAACTTTGACACCATCTTCTAAAAAGCTTGTTGCTTTTATTAAAAAATGAAACACGTTGTTATACTTTATACTTTCTGAATAAGAGCACCGGCCAATTCCACGTGTTTATGAATAAAACTGAATTCAGGAATGTGTCCAAAAAAAAAGTCTATTTGGATTCCAATTTATTTTAAAAGATTATGCTACTTCTATATTGGCAAGTGGGACATTTGTCCAGAACCCCCAAAACTAGTATCCCAATTTTAGAAGTAATTGAGATTTTAATTCTGTACCGTATATTCATTTTTTATGCCTCACCCGTCGTAAACGCCGCACTCCTCAAATTGGCCTGAATAAGCTTAAAAATATCGTAATCGCCGCACCCGTTGTAAACGCCGCATCCGTCGGAACGCTACTTTTGTCGACAGCGTCACATCGACCTAACTTTAATCAAAGTTTTCTGAGCAGTGTAGGTAAGATGTCTGAAGTTTTACTTAAAATATTTAAATCCGATTTTGAATATTTTTATGAATCTTTAAATTAAGGAAACTTAGTTGGTATATTAAAAAAAATCGTAAACGCCGCACATGGCGTAAACTTGGAAAAAAATTAACTTTTAAACTCGTAAACGCCGCGGCGTTTCTTCTATAAAATACGGTACTTTTTTCTTCCGAACTTTATTCGAGAAACATCTTCATTTTAAAATATTTCATATCTCTATTGTTAAATTTGTTTGAATGATAATGAAATAAATGAATTGATGATGTAATTATTATTTTCGCCAGCAAGCGAATAGAAGAAAGAATATTTTTTTTTTAAATTTTTTTAAAACCTATAAATAGTCTCTAATTAAAAATAAATTTTAAAATGTATCTATCTATATTATAAAGGACAAACGTCTCCGTGCGTAACGCTGACGTCATTTTGCGAATGGTAACAGTAGACCATTAAATTTCTTTTTTACAAAAATAATTAAACTTTTAAAAATCCCACATTTCTAATTTTTACACTGGTTAAAAAAGAAAAAAAAAGATACCTTGAATTTGTTTCAAAAATGTATTTCAATTTGTTTGAAAAATGTATCGAAATTTACCCATTTTTTATGATTTTTAAAATAATTTCCAAGCATGTTTTTTTTTAATTATTATTATTAAACATTTGGAAAAAGGGTTATTGTCCTCGTCAGGGTAGGAAATCAAAAGTATATCTGAAGCTTTTGATTGGTTTAATCTGTATTTTATTCATTTTCTGATTGGTTTATACAGTAATCTGTATTTCCCTTTAATTTCAACAGAGATGGATACCTTCTGTTGCCACTATGACAAAAAAAGTAATAAAAACTACAAAACAAAAAAAAATTAATAACTCAGAATCAAATTGAGATACAGCTTTCAAACAAATTGCATTTAAAAATACATATTTTTCTCTATACGACGGTGTAAAAAGTAATAGTGGGGGATGTTTAGAAGTTTAAGAATGAAATTTCATTTAAAATGTGTCGTCAGATTTCTTGGAGATCTGACGATGGAAAAGCCTTTTCCCGAACAGCCAATGAAATGCTTAGATAATACGTAAGTTTCAGGTGGATAATACGTATGAGTCGCATGCGACTTTTGTTGCTTGCAATGTTTACGTGTAATAACATTATTAATGTTTAATTCATGGCGTACGAAATGTAGATCAACTCCGTGCGATTTTTTGTCTTAAATTTTAGTCTTTGAGAAAATCATTTTTCAAAAGGTCGTTCTAATTTGTTAAATTGCATTTTCTTTTTATTTATTTATTTATTTAGCCTTATCGCGTCCAGACGATTAGGAGAGATAAACCTGTTTGTATTTAAGCTAAAGTAAATAAATCAGCTTTGTTTGCGGGTGATATTCTATAACGAAGTTATATCTTCAATAAAATAAAATAATATAAATTAAAACAGAAATATAACAAGCATGTAATCGGACCTCGTGCTTAGATAATTGAAATTATCAGAATTTAAAAGGACTGTTGTAGCTAATAAGGTCTTAGGGCATTTTTTTGGGGGGGGGGGGGGGCAAATATAAAAGTATTGAGTACTTTTAAGAAATTTCAAAACTTTATTTGAATGCATACTTTTCAAATACAAATGTTTTTTTTTTTTTTTTTTTTGGCGCTGTTAGTGGGCATCTAGTACAGGTTTGATTCCCTAGTTAAAATAAATGCGCATTGTGCAGTATCATTGTAGTTTAATGCAGTAACATAAAGTTTTTTTTTTCTTTCTCATGATTAAGAGAAGTTGAATAACAAATGTCTGAGTAATTGATAAAATAAATGTTTCTCGAATGAAGCATGTAAGAAAAAAATATAGAACTAAAATTGCAATTACTTCTAAGTTTGGAACACGAAATTTGAGCGCTGGACAAATGATCGTCTTTTCCATACAGAAATAGCATATTCTTTTCAGCGCATTTTTTCTTCTTTAGCGTATTCATTATTCAAATTGACTTTTTTTTCACGCGTTCTTGATTTCAGTTTTGTTCGTAAAATATAAAAGTAGAATTGGCAAGTGTTCTTATTCAGGTACTATAAAGTCGAGCACTTTTTAATATTTTCCAATAAAATTTGGATTTTTTTTTTGTTGTTGTTAGAAAATGCTATCAAAATAGTAAGCGTTTTGAATGGAATTTCTGCACGTGATAGCTGATAAAGTTCATCATGGGGGAAAAATCGCTTATAACTCAAGCTGTATTTGGCAAAAAATGAAAAAAAAAACTTTTCGCTCTAAAATCATTTAAAATGTCATGCCTGCAAGTATGATGCTTCTAGGATTACAAATTAGTCTATGAATGTGTCGGAAAGTTTTTCGCTACTAAATATGGAAAAATATCTTTTTATTTCCGAAATGCCATAATAAAGTCTTGCTCCGGTACAAACCGAGCTGAACATGAAAATTCAATTACAATTCAATTCAACCCGACCCGAATCCGATAAAATTTCTTCCATCCGAAATCGAGAAGGTAATTTTCGTCGATTGGTGTTCGAGCCCCCGAATTTGACATATTTTAATCCAAAACCGAAGTATTTTAACCCGCAATCCAAAAGGAAAGGAATTTACTTCATATCTTAATGCAGCATTCAAAGTAATCTACAATTATATCTCGAATGCAAATTTTATCTTTAATGTACAAAAATACATTCCTTTACTTTCGTTAACATGCAAATATAGTAAAACATTTAAAGAATGGACATCTCGAAATTCAGTATAGCATTCCCGGTAAAAACACCATCGGTAAAAATCGCTTCGGTAAAAATCATCACGGAAAATATCCCCCCCCCCCCCCAGAAAAAAGTATCATCAGCATAAAGCTCCCGAAAAAAGTAAAGGGCTCACTTTGCTCACTAAATATACATAATTATCTTAATAATAATTATATATAATTAAGGTGGAAAAAGTCCACACATTTATTAATAACACAATTTTGATATCTTTGATTTAGCCGATTATAATTTTAAGTAAAGCAGGTGCTAATCACGTGTATTTGTACTAGAAACAACGAGAGCATTATATGCATACCGTTTAACACAGTAAAACATCCATATCGAACAGGGACTCATTATCGCAAGGGCAAACAGGGAAGTTGTCCCGGGTCCCCATAGTCAAATATTGGGTATTTTTTCTTTAAATTACTACAATTTGTAGCTACAAAGACGTCTTAGGTGCCCTCACCTGAGTCTTTGCCTCAAAGCGCTGCATATGGTTATGCAGATTTTTATTTGTGCAATAAAAACGAACAAAGAAATTTTTTAAACAGTTAAGATTTTGAACTCGCAGGCTATCAAAGCCTGAGAGCTGATGTGCCTGCAGGTTCTGTATCTATGTATGTACGTAACGCGATAAACTCTTGATAGAAACATCCGATTTGCTTCAAATTTTGTATGCTGGTCTATCCCTGTTTGATCAATCACCCCTTAATTTAGATAAATGGGTTTCTCATGCAGAATTATCTGATTTGCTTCAAATTTGGTACACCGGTTTCTTCTAATAAGGTGCTTCCCTGCTTAAAGTTGGAGGCTCATTGGTTAAGTATAAAGGAGATAACGGGGCCAACCCCTTCCCCTTAATTTAGATAAATGAATTTTTCATGCAGAATGATACGATTTGCTGCAAATTTGGCATACAGGTTTATTCTAAGACACTTTCCTGATTACATTTCAAGGTTCATTCGTTAAGTATAAAGGGGTAAACGAGGTGCTAAATCCCCTTTATTTATTTTTCAAAGAGCGTTATTCTTACAAATAAGAGCATAAGTAGACGGGGGTCTAATCTCCCCCTTTGTTTAGATAAATGGGTTTTTCATGCAGAATTATCCGATTTGTTTCACATTTGGTATACCGGTTTATTCTGATAAGGCGCTTCCTTGATTAGAGTTGAAGGGATCATTTGTTAAGTATAAAGGGGGGGGTAACGGGGACAAACTCCTTCTCCTTAATTTAGATAAATGGATTTTTCATGCAGAATGATACGATTTGCTGCAAATTTGGTATACAGGTTTATTCTAAGACATTTCTCTGATTACATTTCAAGGTTCATTCGTTAAGTATAAAGGGGTAAACGAGGTTCTGATCCCCCTCATTTATTTTTTCAAAGGGTGTTATTCTTACAAATAAGAGCATAAGTAGACGGGGGTTTTAATCTCTCCTTTTATTTAGATAAATGGGTTTTTCATGCAGTATTATCCGATTTGTTTCAAATTTGATATACCGGTTTATTCTGATAAGACACTCCCCTGATTCCTGATTATTTACCGTTTAGCTTAAAAAGAGAGTTCTATTTTACGAATTCTAGACATAAATTAGACTATAATATACAATTAGTGTGAATAGCCCGTGAGATCAATATCATCAGTTTAACTGGGTTCTTTTCTTTTTTAGCTTATTATTTGGTTTTTATAGTGTAAGAGGATAGAGGGGTAACAGAATTATGAGTGTTACAGAAAAAACATATTTTCAAATTGTCAGATTTGCTCAAAAAAAAAAAAAAAAAAAAAAAAAAAAAAAAGAATATGGTCATTTTTATTTCGGGAATTTCTTCTGCTTTATTTTTCCAAGTACGAAGGGGCTGCTTTCTGCGTGTGGGGAAACGGATGGCGGGTTAAATAAAACTTCAGATTCTTGCAAATCGTTATAGTGATAGATTATGTATTATATATTGATGCTTACATATATATTTCTTTTAACTTTCAACAATGATCATTGGTGAGATAGGAGGAGACAATAAAATAAGAATGAATCAAACATTGTTTATTGAGTCTATAAACTCACTACATCAGTAGCTTATATTGTAACATTCAAAATATATGTATGAGCAACTTATTTTTTTATATAAGTATGCTATAGATGTAGAGAGGTGAAAGAATCTATAAACTGCATTTTCTTTTAAATTAGCCCTTGTCCCTTCCCCCCCCCCCGGAGAAAATCCCACCACCCTGACCAAATCTCCAGATTTCATGTCATATTTTTCTCTTACGTTCCCCTAAATCTACCCCTCCCTCGCCTCAAAAAATAGGTAATGAAAAATCGTCCCTTTTATTTATCTATATTTCATTCCCTTAAACATTTTTGTATGTAAAGTTTATTCGTGCGCAAATGTCTAACCTATTAACCCCCCCCCCCCTCCCCTTCGTCCCCTACGCTGTAAAAAACGAATACTGGGCCTTTTCTACCTTAGTGAATGTCAGCCCATTTTTTATTTCATGGTGAATTTACGAGGTGATTTTTTCCGGTGGAGTTTTTTACCGTGGTGATTTTTACCGTGGTAATTTTTCCGCCTACCTAAAATCAGTTGTTATAAAATAGCTAAGAAAATAATCTCGCTGGCTCCCGGAATTTTATAACATCACTATAGAAAAATTGTGCCAAATAAGACATCTCCAATCTAACCTAATTTACACCAAAATTTTATTTCTCTTTTAATAATCATGTGAAAATACATTTTTAATGGAAAGAAAATAATGTTATTTGTGTCTTTTTAAAATTGGCAACAAAAGATAGAGATTTTTGAAATAATACTGTTTGGCAATATTATTATTTGTAAATTTTAAATGTGACAATTTTTCTTCATTTACTGTTTTTAACGCGTAATAAATGCATAAATATTCATATTTAATTTTCTTTCTCTTTTGGTTATCCACGTTATATCTTTATCATATAATTTTTCTCATTTTGTGCTTTGAACGCGTGAACACTTAATTTTTATTTAAAGATTTTACTCTGCTTTTAATAGTCAAGTGTAAAAACATTTTTTAATTGAAAGGACATATTTTTATTTGCTATCTATGTTTTACAATTTTGTAACAATATAGAAAATTGACCTTTAATGAATCTGAACGATATCTGTATCGAAATGATGCGAGTATTACTCGCGCTCAGAGGGTTCCGTACAATAAATATATGAATTATTAACTGTATTATTAAAAAAATCGCTTCTGAAAGAATAATAAGATTTCGTAAAAAACAATACAATGTAGGATTGAGTATAGACTATAGCTGCATATACTAGAAAAGGGGCTGTGCATATATAACGCTATAACTCTAGGGGGGAGGGGAGTCTGGCACTTCTTAAATAAGATATCTCTGGGGAGAGGGGGCGTTTCTTTTTGATATCGTTATCATTTCTGATCCAACCAAACTTTTATTTTTTCAAAAACTTTTTCTTTACATCCAAATAGTCTGTTACCTTTATTATTTTTTTTATATGTTTTTATGAAAATAAAGATATTATTAAAGCCATTAAATGTTTATAGAATCATTTAATTCCAAAATTTGGAATACGCCAACGTTTGGCATTCCTGTTCTTCTGCCATATGGGCATATAATTCGTTGTCAGAGAAATCAGGAACATAATAAGTAGGATATAATACTTACATTTACCAGTAAAGAAAGACAAAGAATGCTAGCCACTGTTTTATTGACAAGGCTGCCACTGCCAACTATTTTTCTATTCCGTTTGCACTTCTGTTAAAAAAAAAAAAAAAAAAAAAAAAAAAAAAAACAGATTTTGTATAGTACATTTTTCTTGCAAATGTTCTCGAACAGTATGTCAATAATTTTTGTTTTGTGAAAGTGGTAAGGGGTAGAATTAAAGAATTAGTCGCCTGTGGCAGCCTTCTATTGATAAGTTCTGCATTTAACCTTCCCGGGTAGGGGGCTAGTGCAAGAATACAATATTATTTTTGGATACATTATGTAACAATATGCTATTATTAAATACTTTTAAATAGTAAATAACTCTTTTAGATGTTATTTGATATAAATTTATTTCATTTATTGATAGTTTATTGGCCCTTGAATCCGTAAAGTATGCAACTAATAAATGTATAACCCTATTTGTATATCACTATAAGTGTATAAAAAGAAAGAAAAATAATATAATTTTTTGACATTGATAACGATATCAGCAACTAATAAATGTACACTGTTAAAAATACAGGTTCAGTTCTTCACCAATATTGCGGTTAATCAATGGACCTTCAAGAGAAATAACCACTAACTTGGATTTCTTTAAATGACTGTGATCTGCTGATTTCTGATTTCACGTACTTTCTGGTTCAATCTTTGTTATCGTCGTGTGGCAACGGCGAAAGACGGCTACCTAAAGTTTTAATGGCGGCGTCCATGCTTCCTTCTGGCTTCCTTCTGATTTCGTGGAATTACGTCGCAAGAACCAATTTCTCTCAATATTCAAGGTAAGTTCATAATGATTATTGTTTATTTTACTTTTATACATATTTTAATGATATAATGTTTCTTTCGTACACGAAATTTACCTAGAAATATTTATCTATATTTTCTCTAAGCCTAGACTTTTTAGTACCGATTCAGAAATTATTATGCATTGTGTCAGAAATATGCAACTATTATAAAGTTATTAATGTCAGTAATATATTTAATAACTTAAGTATAGCTAGTTAATTCGTTTATAGCATTTATGCAAACGAAATTAGTTTCCAATTTTAATTTTTTCGCTTTGCTTGTGTTTACTTAATAATATGCAGTTAGCATAAGTTTTATACGTAAAAAAGTCCTTTTACTACGACGAAATCATGATATATTACTGCATAACTATATCTTTTACATTACATATAAGGATGTTTCAGGCATTTTATATAGCTAAATTAAATTTAAAAGGTTTAAATGATTTTTAAACCGATCAGTTAAAAAAAATAATAAATGATGTTGATAAAAAGAGGTTGACATTTTCCTTTTTTTGTGGGATATTTAAATTTACATTCATGAATACTTTTATTTTGTAAGTAATGCATATATGCAACAATAATTCATTTACAAAGAACATTTTAACGTTTTTAAAACTGTATCTAATAATGGAACGGTAATCTTTGTTTTTCTAAAAATATTTTTTATTATAAACTCTTGATATATGTTTGTATGACTCTCTTTTAAAAAATATTTAAGCATGTTTATGGCATTTTATTTTATATAACCAGGGCTAAAACTAGCCCTTTTTTGCACCAGGGACAAACATAGATTTTGCCCTCCCTCAGCAAAATAAATTTACAAAAAGAATTTTACCAAGTTTCTAATAGCCGACTGTTTTTAAAATAAGTAATACTGAATTGCGTAATCAGCTTTGTCAAATATTGATTTCATTAAAACATTGAAAACGGAATCGAAAGGAACTGAAAAAAAAATCTGTTTTATACAAGATCCTTATCCCATATCATCCTTAGATCATTCTATGTCTTGACATGCCCCAGAAAGTACTGTTTTAATAACACAGTGCTGAACATAGAGGTGAGAAAAAACAACAAACAAAATCTTCATTTGGTGTCATCTTCGTCTTCCATGCTGGGGTCCGGGACACTTGCCCCTCCCCCCCTTTAGTTTCAGCCCTGTATATGACTAGACTAAATTAAATTTTTAAAAGATTTGATTTTTAAACCTCTCATTTTAAAAAAAAAAGTAAAAAATGAAGTAAACAAAACTGCTTATAGCTTTTTTTTTTTTATATATAACATTTTATTCATGAAAAGTTTTATTTTATAAATAATGTAATGGATACATGAAGCAACCTTGGTTGGGAATCGCCAACTGTATTGAAAGTAAGGTTCATTGATATAGTCAAACATCATTGGATATACAGTAAACGCTGTCTAAAGCGGAATCGATCGGGACCAGAAAAATTTTCCGCAGTAGACAATATTCCACCTTAGACAAATTTTACTCTATGTCTATGGATTCGCAGGGACTTCAAAACCTTTCCGAGTTGGACAGATTTCCGTCTTACACAGAGTCTGCCTTATAGAGAGTTTACTGTATACCTGATGTTTATTTTAAAAATATCAAGATGTTTGATATTTTCATGTACAGTAAAAATCTTTATAACGCATTAAAACCTAATGCAACCTAAAAATGTGAGGTTTTGCGTTGTATAGAACACCTTTCACTGTACACAAATACATAATAACATAACATTTTAAAACGATGTGTAGTAGTAATAATCATGGAACGATAATCTTGTTTTTTAAATGCTACTATTTATCACAAACTCTTGATGTATGTTTGTATGATTGTCTTTTTCAAATTATTTGAGCTTGTTTATAGCATCTTATGTAACCAGGGGTCGATGCAGGTTTTTATTCTTGGGGCCCATTTCCTGAAAAGCAAAAGTTATTTTTGTGAATTTTGTTATATTTTTGTGAAAAATAACATTTTGTAACGAAAGTTGAAATCCAGTTACTCAAATTCGAACCAAGAATTTTTTAACGAAAACTTCTTTAAATTCCCTTGCTAAAGTTTTTGTTTTTCATGACCTGGTGTTATTTACAAATTACACATTTTAACACAGTTTAATGTAATTAAGGGGCCTATTTTATTAAAAGGAATTTTGTGAAGGGGCCTGTTTATGAAGTTCATTTTTGTGAAGAGGCCCATTTTATTAAATTAATTTTTGTGAAGGGGCCCATTTTATTAAATTAATTTTTGTGAAGGGGCCTATTTTATTAAATAGATTTTTGTGAAAGGGCCCTAATTTGGCTCTAAATTTTGCCTGGTAACTAAATTTAAAAAAAATTGATTTTTAAACCAAATTTTTTTTTTTTTTTTTTTTTTTTTTTTTTTTTAAATGAAGTTTGAAAAAATTGTTTGTATACTTTTAAAAATTGTCTTTTAACATTTTATTCATGAATAGCTTTATTTTGTAAGTAAAGTATTGGATACATGAAGCAATGGGATTAGAAATTAGCAGTTGTTAGTCGTCAAATGCAACTAAATTATTGCATTTCAATACCACAAAATTATGCCTAGACGTCAAATTTGACGCCTAGCTTTCTTTCACTTTATTTTCTGTAAAACGAACACTCTCATTTGTACTTTAACCTAAGTTCCCACCCCCCTCTCCCGTATAATTCAAGTTGAGTTAGGAGATCCGTTTTTAAAAACTAAATATCTTGACTTCAATTTTTCAAAGTGATTTTCTAAGATTACCTAAAATAAATATTGGATGACAACATTCTATTTTATGTGTTTTTAATATGTAAGATTTTTCCTTTCTTGTATGTTCCTAAAACAAGACACTGTGTTGAGAATCTTAAATTTTAGTTGACCCTTTTTCCAAAGAAAGTATAATGCCACACCATATCCAAAGGTTCATTTATTTGCTATTTTTTTTTAATTTTCTGATGCATTTTCAGTCACAAGATATTTTCTAATCTAGGATTATCTCTGATTGCATGTAAAAGTTAAGATTTTCTTTCTATGGACATAATTGTTTGACAATCTGTTTGTTTTGTATGTATATTAGCTTTATATATATATATAAAGTTAAACCTTTTTGTAGAACCCAAATGTTGTTCAATCATGTTTTGCACTTTCATAGAAAAGTTTTCTCACCCTTAACATATAAAAATTGAAAGGATATATTGTTAACATGGTTGCAAAAAGAAATGGGAAAATATAATGTAACATAAAATTGTAACCTTGAAATGCAGTTTGGCCCCTTAAAAAAAAAAAAAAAAATGCAGGTGACATTTTACGTCCTTACACCTTATCAAGTATATGAAAATATCAAGATGTTTGGTATTTTCATATATTTGATATTTATTTTTAAGTTATCACTATGCAAGATATTTTTGATATTTTCAATGCAAAACAAATACAAATGAAATTTTCAACTGTTGTTGACTGTGTCATTCTGTAGATGAACTTCTGTGTCTCTGGAGTGACTTTTTTGCCAAAGAAAAAATTAGTATCTTTTTCAAGCTTTAAATTTGAAGTTTTATTTTTAAACTAGCTGACCCGCCCAGCGTATCAAAATCGATAGCAATTGCAAAACAAAACCCCCTTTCTCCTAAGCTGATAATATACGTAAAAATAATACATATTTATATAAACATATTTATTGTTTTGACATGTATAATGTTTATTAAATAGGTATATATGTTTATAAATATTTAAAACAGGGTTGCTGGCTTTTAGCCAAGCCAAAAAAAACCGGACGGCTTTTTTTGGTTTTAACCACTTGAAAAAAGCCGGTTTTTATTTTTAAAAGTTGTTCCCCCTACAGTTAATTCGCTTTAAATTTGGATCAATTAATTTTTAATATACTTATAACTATTTTCTACTAAAAAAATTATAAATTTCTATTAAATTTTGTAAAAGTCTTTATAACTGCTAGAAGGCAACTGTGAAGGCATTGTATGAGAAAAAAAAATTATAAATATTGAAAACAAAAAGAATATTATAAGTTAGACTCCAAACTGGTGTTTTGAAATTCTATATTACATAGCTCCACAAATATTACACATTTTAAAGATTATATTTAATTAAATAATGACAAAATGTAGCACATCAAAATGGAAACATTCTTCTGTGTCCATATGGAGAGATTAAGCCAGTGGTTCCCAACCTTTTATTGGCCACGCCCCACCAAAATCGTCTATAAAGTCAGTATGCCCCCCCCCCCCCCTCACTTTGCAAATTATGTCTCTTTTTATTTAAAAAGTGAACTCTATTCACACGGTGAAAGCGTAATACAGTCTTAACAATAACTATACATTTCACATTTTTTAACTTATCAAAGACGCGTTTGATATAATTCTATAAATACTATTGAGGCACATCTTCGCCTTTGTGCCATAAAGTGTTTTGTATTACTTTTCCAACTTACCCCAGAGTTAAAGAAGTTTTATATCGTCTGTATTTTTATCTTTACAAAAAATTTTGAAGAGAGACTTACATTTAGCGTTAAAATTGATAACATTCACACATTGTATAATTTATTTTTGTAATTTATGGAGAATTAATAGAAAAGCTTTGGATACTAAATTTTCTTTCTATGTATAACACAATATACAAAAAGCATTTCAAGATTCTCATCTTTATCAATTTTCAGCAACTATTACTCCCCCATCACAACACATTTTCTCTTTTTCCCTTTCCCAATATTATCACTTGCCTTCCACGTATTATCTGATTTTGAAATTTAAAATGTATATGTCATCGTGTAAATTTATTTACTATGTAAGATGCCTGCACTAGAACCATAGATATTTACTATCTACCCATTTCTTTTTCTAATGCTATTTAAGATTTATAAATTTTGTATAGTTGGTAGCACCATGTTCAGATATTTCACATATTTTTAGGTTAGATATTTTTAAGAAAGCCAGCTTTATTTTAAGTAGTTTCTCGTAAAGAGATTCTACGTGTGGCATATAGCAGAGCGTTAGAAAGCTCACTCAATAAATAATCGTAAACGCTATGAAAAATTATAAAATACAATAATAACCAGAAAAATTATAGAAATCTTTTAATACCATAAAAATATAATTAAAATAATTTTAAAAATTATTTGTATAATTATTCTGGTTTTAACTCTATTTTAATTTTTCGACTGAAAACATTTTAAAATTTAATAAAAAAAAAAGTTATTTTTTAAATTTACTTGTATTTCATTTATTTTTAGTCTGCAACATTACTTAAAAGGAAAAAAAAAACTTAACGAATAGGTGAGTAACAAATTTGGAATTGCCCCCAGTGGGCCGTACGCCCCACGTTGGGAACCACTGGATTAAGCTATGTTAAAGAGGAATTAGAAAGAATATAAAATTTGAGGAGAGTTTGGTACATTAGTGTATAAAAAATAGATCATTTAAGCAAGAACAAAAAATAAATAAATAAATAAAAATTCTCTAAATGAAATTTTGAAAATCTTGTTGCTAAGCATATTCATAATGTTTTTAATAGTGAGAAATGGTTTTTTTTATATATGACTATGTATAATTTTAAATGTTAGAAATAAGACTTGTATATCAATAACTCTTAAAATTAATTAAGTAATAAAACATGTAACAATTGTCCTCTTTAATTTTATAAAGCAGTAAAAATGAAAAATTTGGTGTGGGGGGGAGGGGGGGGTTAAAGGTCAGTGTAAACCAGATAAAGCAGTTGGCATTGCCCTTTTAAAATTTAGCTGATATATTTGCAATTCAGACTACAAATCACTAGCAAGACCATCTAAGTTTTATACCAGTATTATTGTCCTCATTATTGAAATTGGGTTACTTATTAAACTCTAAATCAATTAAATTTTATTAAAACAAATTAAAAACACTTTAAAATGTGTAGTTTATAATTACAATGCTTCATTGTATAAAAGCCAATTATGGCCAATTTTGGCCAAAAAAAGCCGGTTAAAACCATTAAAAGCCACTGGCCTGGCTTTTTTACCACCCTGATTTAAAAAAAACAATGTGTTTTGCCACCTTGAAAAATTTGGTAAGATGCTAAAACTATCTTTTGCACCATTTTTGTATTCCTTCGCCAATTTTCTGTGCACGTGTGTGTCTATATTATAGAACTCTGATGTGAAGTAATAAGAAACTTCAACTGAATTGCAAAGAATATTTTAATGTTTTTGAAACAGGAAATATGATAAAAATTGGAAATTGTGAAAACACAAATCTAGGCACTTGTAAAAATTGTGCTCATTAATTCAAATTCCTGCAATTTGTCTGTAAAATTGTATTTTATAAATAGTAGTTTAAGAAAACATAGATATTTTGTTGCATTAAATTTTTGAAAATTTTATTTTACGAATGGAAGTTTAAAACCGTTTTGAAATTATATATTTAAATATAAATTTAACAGAATTTATAATTTCTTCTTTTAAATTTCCATAGGATTTACCCAACTGTGGGACACCAGCTACCTTATTTACGAAGCTGCAGGTTTATCAGGACAGTCAGATTCCTGGATTGTGTAATTAATGTAAGTACATTTCATTATTTTTTAATTAGCAATAGGGTCAGGTGGGGTAAAATAGTTATAAAAACAGCACTTTTTACATTTGTAAGGGCTCTTTTTAGATTTGTAAGAATGTATTTTACTTTCATAAGACTTTTTTATATTTGGCACTTTTCAGTCGTGTGTGAACCTTTTTGATTTTTAAGGGTAATTCTTTTGATGTTTAAAGGCAATTTTAATATTTAAAAGTCAGTGCATTCTTTTAGAGGAAAGAATGAGCAACTTTTTAAATACAAAGGGCAGTAAGTTTTAAATATAAAAGCAGAGTTCATTCTAGGTGCTTTTCGCGGGGCGTGCCACCCTGCCTGCCCTTCTTTACAAAATTTGGCGCCCTGATGCCCCCAATGTCCGAAATCCCCGCCCCGCGAGCCCTATCACTCGGAAAATCGACCGAGGGAAAAATAGCGCCCTTTAAGTTAATTTCATCGCTTATTTCAAGCAAACTCTAAACTATTTGTAAACATTATATAATGTCCTAGCACCATTTTGCTCCTAATCTGTTCCTTTTCACTCCCCCCCCCCCCCCTCCTAAAAATGCCCTCTTCCCGCAACAGCAAATTTTCGAATTTATGACCGATTTTTTTTCTAATTTTCGGAAAAGAATCAACCCCTGCACTGCAAAGTGTCATGAATGTGGTAAAGGGGTAGTAGCAAAGTCTTTTTAGGGGGGTTGGGTCAGGGGGGGAAGAGTTATTAGTTGATTATTTATCATTGCATTAATGTGCCCTTTTTTTTTCTCTAAAGTGCCCTTTTATTGCAAAGTGCACCCTGCCTGCCCTTGATCCTAGAATGAACTCTGATAAAAGCAGTAAGGGCACATTTTTTTTTACGAAAGGCAGAGAGGCAAGAAGAGTTCTACTATTTCTGGTCATTGCTTTGTTTACATTTTTAAAACAGTAATTTGAATGTAATAATGCAATAAAAATTATAATGAGTGCTTGCAATATAGTTAAATATAATAATTAAGTAAAGCAGTAAACTAAAATAATAATAAATAAGATAATTTAAAAAATGATTAAATTATTAAAAGAGGACAAGTAAATAATTAATAATGTATAATTAAATAAAATATGCATAATAAAGATAAGATACATCTTTTGTGAATTATTCAATGAAATTTTCCTCTTAAATGTAAAGTAAGGAAGTTTTATTTCAGGTTTAGCCAGTCTTAATAACCAAAAAAGCTTGATTAATACATAAATAAATTTGGTATAAAGATTGTGATTACCGGTGATAGCAGCAATATCTTGATTTTTTTCAGAAATAAATTTATACTTCCTTCATGGAAAAGCACGAGTTCAGTCATATTATCAAGAATTACATATTAAAATACATACAAAATGATATAAAACTAAAAAATTCTGTAATTTTGTCCTTACATCTGACCTGAAAGTTGCATTGTTTACATCTGTGATGTGTGGATTTTAGGTGTTTGCGGATTTGAGGGAGTCTACTGTATTAATTTGATTAATTAAAATAATTTTCATTGATAATAGCAAATGAAAAACAAGTACAAAAATAATAAATTCTTTGTGATGCCTTTACAGTTAAAAATGTCTAAGTTTCGTATTGTTTAGCAGTGAATTTGAGACCTACCTTAATGTATATTTCCAAATATAGGTTATATATATTTCCAAATATTCTGTTAACAGAAGCTCATTATTGCTATTAATTTTTTTACAAAACATATTGCCCGCCCTACGCATCCCGAGAATGATAAGTCCAGTTCCAGATTATGTAGGGCAGGGTCGGCGAACCTTTTTGTTGCTGCATGCCAAATTCGATCAAAAAATATTTTATGTGACCATGACGTGCCAACTAAAAAACAAATTTAGTAGTTGGAAAAATAATGGATTAAAATTGCTTAAGATTTTCTATTAAGATTTAAAAAATATGAGGAACATAGGGGAAGACGGGGTACAATGAAACAAAATTTACTAATTTTTTTTTCCTATCCCCAATTTTGCATGCACAAAAATATAATTAATGCATATTTTTAATCTTGTATTTTCCCCATCTAAATAAATTTTTATTAGGTTCTAAACAATATCTTTATGCTTGAAAAATAACAAAAAATAAATGTCTTACAGTGTTTCATTGTACCCTGTATGCCGGGGTACAATGAAACACTCCAAATGATAGAAGCAATTTTCACCCAGTATAGTTTATTTTATGAAAAATGAGATAAATACAAAAACAAAACTTGATTAATAAGGAACTTGATAAAAATATTATAGTCTAAGATGAAAAATAAGAAAATTCTATTAGTTTAAGAAATACCTTTCATTTTACATTAAATTGGCGCAAGTCAGTTTCAAAAATTAGCATTTCTGTTTATATTTCAGTTGATCCTGAAGGAATATGGGGTGGTAGTTTCAACAGAATGAGTTTTTTTTTAAATGTAAGTTTCTAAAAAAAAAAAAAAAAAAAAAAAACTACGTTGGAGTCTTTATATAAAGTATTTCACATTTGACTTCATTTAAATGTATGATTTCCCCAACAGTATATATTTCCTTATGTTTTCATTTATGCGGATACTGCTTGTGCCATACATGTTGTGTGTGAATATCTCATTCTTAGTACCTCGATGACCAGCTGGGCCTGGAAAAAAATCTGGATCATCATCAGAGTCTGTAGCAGGCAGAGTTTGTTTACAAAACAATCCCTTCTCAGCTTTTTTTCTTTTTCTATTTTTTAATTGCTTAACAAGAGCATTTTTTACTGACCTGGTTAGAATAAAACTTTTTTTTTTCTGTTTTCCTACTCTTACTTCTAATATATTCTATTTACTACTTTTATTACTATAATAAAACATGTTTCATTGTACCCCGTCTGCAAGTGTTTCATTGTACCCCGCACTGAGGTTACTAAATAAAAATTTATTTTCAAACTTCTAATATTTATTTATTTTTAGTTTGGTTTTGGAAGTATGAAGACAACAACCCAAAGATAACAATGTATAGAAAAAATAATTATTACATATAACAACAAGGAAAAAGAAACTAAATTACTTTTAGTAAAGAAAGTTACTTTCAATGGCGCAAAAGCAATAATCTTCTATTGCTACTGTTGTAGAAGTGTGAATGTATCCAAATCACATCAGTAATTGGAACATATAGTTGTATAACATATATATAAACTGCAACTCTCTATGACAAATTTGACTGATTTTACAAGTAATGTTTCATTGTACCCCGTGTTTCATTGTACCCCGTCTTCCCCAACATGTAGGTTACACTATGATAATTATGGCAACAAATATGTTTTAGAAAGTAATAAAAAAAAATAATACTATGTAATTTGATTTCTGTTGCTGCATCTTAATATCTGGTTAATTTTAATGCAAACTAAATGGCGGATTTATCACTAGTGCTTTCAGTATGAGTTTTGATAGTACTCATTTGTGAGAACAGTGGCTTGAAAGCATAGATAGACAGAAAAACTGTTAAAATGGCAAACACCAGTTTCTTTGAATAGCTTTGAAAAAAATTCAAAGTTTACATAAATTTATCATTAGAATTTAGTAATGTCTAACAATGATAGTTTTCAGTTATCGTCTTTGTTTGAAAATTTTTTGAGATCAGATTGGAATATAATATGCCACAATTAATTTTTTTCAATTTCCATTTAATCGAATTTAGAAAAGATCAGTCGCAATTTTATGTAATCTCATTTTATTTTGATTTAGAGCCACAAGCAATGTCGTGCCAAATTTATTCTTTCGCGTGCCATACGTTTGCTGTCAGTGATGTAGGGGGAAAATGCAAGCCTGATCTCGGCCCGGTACGAGTCTACTAAGAAAATTAAGCCCGGGATCAGATACCATGTCCAATGCTGATCTCTACGCTGGACATGTTACATTTCTGTATTGATGTTGTCAAACTCTCATCGGCTCATAACGCTCATTTATACTTATTCTCTCAAAAGTCATATTAATTGAAAATGGCCCATATTTTATCGTCTTTGTCGATTTTTTTTATATCTGACTGGTACTCACAGCCCAGTAGCCACGGTCAGCACGCTGCAGGCCGCGAGTTCTGCTCCCGGCTGGGAAAGGTTCACTCAACCTTTCATCCCTTCGGGGTTGATAAAATGAGTACCTTGCTTGGGAACTAAACACCGAGGGTCTCTTGTTGGGTTGACCACCTGGCTGGGGCACATGCTGCATATCACCTCAGGGCTCAGGGTCAAGTAAACAGAGTTGGGCACTGTAGGCCCTGATCGTTCATGGATCGTACAGCCACAGGTTTAATGTTTTTTTTTTTTAGTTTAGTAGGCCCACTTAATTTTTGTATCGACCTGGCCCGTTTGAGAGTTTGCCATCATTTTGCCTGCATGCGGCTCAGGCCGTGCAGACCTTTAATGTTGACAGAGAGTATTTTGTCCGGTTTGGTTCAGATTGGTAGTGTTGCTTCTAGAAAACAGGATGTATTCTCAAAAAGAGCAATTTTGTGCCATATTTAAAAAAAATTCGAATTATCAGTAGAATTTTGTAAAATTTTTGCGAGCAATTGACTTTTTTGACCCCCCCCCCCACACACACACACACGATTTACTGATGAATTTCGTGATTATCTTCAGTGACCTATTAATGAAATTTGCAATAGTTTTCTTTTGACGTTTGGCGAATTTTGCAGACTTTTCTTGTGGCCAAATGGCGAAAATCAGTTTTTAATCACGATCGATTGTAAAATTTTACCCCTCAACCAACTTATGCTTTTCGCAATATTTTTCCACATATTTCGATTAAGAATTTTATACTATTTTCCGTCTACCTAATAGTTGAAGAATTTTACAGCTTTTTCTTAACGCTGATTGGCAAAAATTGTGTGTATGGGAAAGGGGTGTCTACAAGCAATCGACAAATTTTGCTTTTTTTTTTTTTTTTTTTCCCCACCAGATTGACTAAAGAATTTTCAGATTGTTTTTTTCTCACTTTTGCCGTTTCTCTGTCGATCGATACACGATCGTTTGCTGCTGAACTGGGTATTGAGCATGAAATAGTGTGGAAGGTTTTGCGTGCAGAAAACATGCCTTCCTTCCATGTGCAGAATATCAAACTCCTCCTACTCAAAGCTGATTACCCACTTCGGGTGAGTTCATATTTAGATGCTTGATGTCATACAGAATGATTCACTGTTTCCCACCCTTGTTTTACGAGCGATGTCATGGTCAGTACACATACAGGGTGACACATAAATACTGTGACGTGATGAAAATGACAATTAATTTATTTTAATGTTATTACCCATTTTTGCGATATACTATTGTTTTATTCGTGATCCTCCTGCTTTTTTGTTGTGTAATTGCTATTTCAGCTGATATTATTTCACTGTTTAAAAGGAAAGTTTATAGTGCAAAGACGACCAGCCAGCCATCGTCCCTCACCACAAGAGGGGAATGCCATTTCCTACGATTGCCAAATTGCACCGGAAACAAGTGTATCGCGCTGTCAAACGTTTTAAAGAGACCTGATTGATAAAAGGCCATCAACGAAGGGGAAGACCGCGAAAAACAAGGACCTCAGTACCCTTAATATGGCCGCAAAGAAGATCCAGCGAAATCCAGATAGAAACATCCAAAATCTGGCCAAAGAGCACAACGTTGACCGCAAATTCATGCGAAGACATGTCAAAGAAGATCTGTAACTCATCTCGTACAAACTGGCGGAAGGACGCCATCTCATCAACCAAATTAAGGCGACAAGGCTCGAAAAGGGCAAGAAGAAGTCCCTGTGCCGCAGCGATGTTGAATCGGAATTTCTTCACCGATGACAAGAGTTTTATGGTCCATCCTGTCCAAAACTCGCAGATGCAACGCGAGTTGCTACTCAAAGGGGCCCCGCGCATCGTGAAGGTGGGAGAGGTTCTTTTCCCGAAGTCTGTGATGATGTGGGTGGTGATTTCCGGATTGAAAAAGACAAAACTTGTCTTCATCCCTAAAGGCGTCAAGATCAGTGCAGTGACGAAGCTAACTTCGGAAGGTGCCGTGATCTCCTGCGCCTAAAAGCAAGTGAAGAACGTCGACTGGGGGTTTCAGGAGAACTGGCTGGCTACCCACGGAGCGAAGAAGACGCTGATGGGGTGCGAGGCCAATCTCTCGTGATTTTGAACGCCTCAAACTCCCCTGATTTGAACATTATGGACATCGCTGTTTGAGGCATCATGGAGCAAAAAGCCTACGCAATCAAGTAAAAGCCTCTGGATTCTTTGAAAAGCGCTCTGGAAAAAGCCTAGGCTAAAATCACGCTGGAACTAGTCTCGGCCATCTTGAAGAATTTACAGAAGCATGTAGACGCCTGTATCACCGCTGGAGGAAACCATTTCAAATTACCTTGATTGTTTCTGGTACAGAATTTTCTCTTCTTTTGAATGGTGAAGAAAACTAGTTGTTTTGTTCGTTCAGTGAAAAGTTATGGTCCTTTATCTGCGTCACAGTATTTATGTGTCACCCTGTATGTAGTGGCCCAGAAATCCCCACTGCACTGTCTTGTCGAAAGTGCACCGCAAGTTCGGTAACGCCTGAGGAGGGATTCTTGGAGATCATCTGTTGGGACGGTACCTTCTGCCCGAACGCCTCAGTAGTTCAAATTACTTTGTTTTCTTACAGCATATACTCCCAAATTTTATTTTGAACCAAAAATCTGTACCCAGTGAATTTAATCATTTTGCAATACATTGATTCAGTGGTAGAATTGATTATTTAAGCATGACAATTTAATGGTCTGCATTCATCATCACTGGCCTGTTACATAAAATTCTATTAAGTCCCTTTAACCATTTGAGTGACCCCTCTCTCCTAGAATAAACCAAACTTCCTTTGCAGTTATCAGAAATTTTCAGCATAATAAAATGTAAAATTATAATTTACTAAAAATTAAATAAACAGTACATAAAAAAACAATAAAATTATCAATTAGATATTTTATTTCTGATTATTTCAATTTACTAAGGTTCAATGCAATTGTGTGATTTGTGTTTGGTTGCAGTTTTCTCAGGGATGGGAAAATTTAAGTTTACCTGTGACCCTCTGAGAGAGGGGGGGGGGGGGGGGTAAGTTACTGGTCCAATTGAATTTTTGGTGGTTTCAGACCAGCAGACCACAAAGGATTTCGAAAGCAGATTGATTTTTCAAATGCTGAAACTTTTCCTTGTAAAAGACAATTTGATTGATATGCTGTTTTTGGATTATTTTCCCTGAGTGAAATTTTTTTATTATTATTATTATGTCTGCACAAAAAACAATTTTATGTCTTAAAATATTTACCCTTTCATTTAAAACAGGTGGAGAAATTAACCAGATGCTTGGAGCTGCTAATACTTGGATACTAAGCTTCAAGAATTCTTTATATTTGATGACCTCGTATTTATGATCCTCATTTGTGGAAGAAAGAGGCTATTTTTTAAATGAATGGTCAGACAGTACTGCACCCTCCTAAAACTGTCGGAGAGAAACTCTGTATGTAAAATGGCATTATATTTACAGTAAATATTAGTCTGACATACTATATATATGTATATACATATAATTTAATGATTATATAATTTGTATTTTCAATAAATGGAGCGGCATACCGCAAACCAACTTAATTGTGTTATTTTATTGTCTGTGACCATTTCTTTTTTCAGCTATTGCAAGGCTGCTGTTGGTGAATATTTTCCTTTTCTACTACTATTATTTAAAAAAATAATAAAAAATCTCCATCATAGATTATCGTTTAGGAATACTGAAAAAATACATATATAAGCAATAATAATTAATCACTTTTGGCACAATGCTGTTATTAAATTAACTCTGTAAATCAAGTATTTAATATACTATGAAAACACATTGTGTATTTAAAAAAAAGCTTTAAAATTAATTTAAAGTAATACTTTTGTGTTAGCTGATATTAGAAGTTAAATGAAGGATTCTGCTACTTATATCTGCGTTTTTTTATGCTGATTAATTCAGTGTTTACGCATATACAGTAAACTCTGTGTAAGACTGAAATCTGTCTAACTCTGAAAGATTTTCAAGTCCCTGCGAATACATAGATATAAAATAAAATTTGTCTAAGGCGGAATATTGTCGACTGCGGAAAATTACCTCGATTCCACTTTAGGCAGACTGTATTTTGATTATGTATCCGTTATGTTTGTGTTTTATTTATTTATTGAATAATGTTATATTCATTATTGAGTGTTAAACAGAAACGAATGCTGAACTTTTTGTTGTTGTTTCATATTTAAATGAGTTAATTTTGCATAATCGAGCTGTGTGCAATATAAATTTTTAAAAGAACCGTGCTTGAAAATTAATTTAAAAAACATGAAAAATCAGTAAATTGAAATGCAGATTTAATTTAATTGCACTTGAAATTACAATTTTTCCCCTTTTAACGACATAAAAAAAGTGTGACGATAATTCAATTTGAGGAAAAGGGAAAATGGATTGCTTAGATTATTGTAACTGTCTATATGTGTCAGCAATAGTAGAAAAATCAAATTTTTATTTAATACTAATTTAAAAATAAATGCATTAGTAATAATTTTTCATAATTGGGGTTTTGGACAGAACATGTCAGTTTTATTGTCCAAAAGTTCAAAAATAGTACTATCAAAATGTATATAACTTAAAATAGTGATTGGTGAAATTTTCATATGTGTAACAATTGTACCTTTATATTAACGATATGAGGAAATGTCTAAAAATATTTTTTTGCTAATTGAAATATTTTATTTTTTGTTTTGTGAAAAAAAGGTAAAAATTTGAAAACACTATAATATCAAAATTTCAGCATCTTTAGATTCACAACAATATAAAAACAAAAAAAATCTACAGATCATAAAAGTAGCAGCTAAGTGCATTATGAAAACAAACTTTTTTCAAACCTGTGCAAAAATTAATATTGTTTAAAGAAATCCATTTAGCATTGTTTAAAGTAATGTTTATTAAAAATATTTTTTTATTTCCTGGATTTTAAATTAAAAATATAATAAAAACAGAATATGTATTTAAATCTAAGAAAATTATTTTAAAAAAATCTTCATTATGAATGGTTTGTGAATAAGCAAACAACACTAAATGGATTATAAGTGTAACTGAGTGCGGAGAAATGTTCCAAGATGTATACAAGGACAGAATGGTAATATTCGTGGAAGAGAAAGAAAAAAAAAGCGATTATTTTGTGAAATTAGATCAAACTGGTTTACATTTGTTTTTAAAATCTATTTCAAAGACAATAGAATCAATGATTAAAACTTTAATTTTCAGTTTAATGAAAACAAAAAAATTATGCTTTCGTACTGCTTAGATAATCTGAGATTTTGTTCATTATTACACCATAAAATGATAAATTGAAAACCAAAGTCCTGGTTAATCATTTCACTCCAAAGCGAGGGGGAAAAAAAGAAAACTACAATCCGGTGTAACCTTTTCCCATAAAGTTGAGAGAAAACCCTGAATCGTGGTTCAACCTTTTACCAAAAAATTGGAATAGAAAAAACCTTGAATCATGGTTAAACCTTTCACCAGAAAATTTGATTAAAAAAACCCTGATTCATGGTTCAACGTTTCATCAGAAAATTGGATTTAAAAAAAAAACGATTCATGGTTCAACCTTTCACCAGAAAATCGGATTTAAAAAACCCCTTGATTCATGGTTCAACCTTTCACCAGAAAATCGGATTTAAAAAACCCCTTGATTCATGGTTCAACCTTTCACCAGAAAATTGGATTTAAAAAAATCCTGAATTATGGTTCAACCTTTCACCAGAAAATTGGATTTATAAAAAACCTGAATCATGGTTCAACATTTCACCAATATAATGGTATTTGTGAAAGCGCCAATAAACTGGTGAAACATATCACCAATATCTCGGTTGCAGCTAAATTTCAGCTACTTTTCACCATTTTCTTGGTGAAACTAACTTCATTTTTAATAGTGTATAATCATATGTGTATATCACTGTAGGCGTATAAAAAGAAAGAAAAAGAATCTAAAAACAAAATAATTTTTAGACATTGATAACAGCATCATCGGATGGAGGGGGGGGGGGGGGGATTGACAAATGATAACATATGATATCATAAGTGGGGGTGGGCAGTGGTCCAAAATTAGCAAAATGTTCATAACGTTACATATGTAATAGCCCCAATGTATGAATGGGTATACCACAAAAATTAAAAGAGGTATGAAGCCTACATAATATCAAATATTGCTATTCTCTATAACTCTTTTTTTTTTATTATCCTAATCTGTTTTTGTTTTTTTTTTGACAAAGAATAGTTATTTGGCTATACATTGGCTACATGAGTTTGCAATTATTTCCCTTTTGACCAGAAATAGCATAAAATATCATTCTAGGTGATAAATTGTGTTTCCCTGGAATTCCCCCCCCCCCCCCTTCTTCTCATTTTTATGTGGATAAGAAAAGATAGGCAAAGGGAATAACATACAAGGAATTAGTGTATTGCTCCTTTTACATTATAATTGAGGCAATACCCTATCCCCATTTCTTTTTTCCACAGTAAACTTAACTTATAAGATTTTCTTGAAAACTATTATAAATACGGATTAGATCTTCTTAAAATATTGTGTATATAGGGCATTCTTCTTCTGCAAAGCTGACATTGAACAGTTTTAAGCCTGTTAAGTGTCATCAACTGTCAAACTCTACAAATAAATAAATAAATATTGTTTCATATATTCATTTTTTAACTTCCCGGATTCTTTTCTTTTTGTCATACTTCATTTTATATCTTTGGCTGTTTTGAAATTCTGCAACTTTTTTCTGGAACTGTTGCAACCTGAGATGTTTTAAAAATTGCAATTTCATAGGAAAGAGAAGGCGGGGAACACAGACTTCTAATATAAGTAGACTCCCAATCGGCAACCTTTTCTTGTCTCCTACATCTCTGCCCTCCATCACGTGATGGAAGGCAGATTTAGCGCGCCAAACCGGTTTTTCTTCTCGGAATCTCTCTCCAGATTCCCGCCGAAACATCGTCTGTCATGAGTTGACCGCACTTTTGCTTTGCCAATAAAGGGTTTACCGCCAAAATACGGCACCCTTTTGGCGATGAAAGCAAAACATGTTGGAGACAAAATCTTCCCAAGAGAACAATGGGATTGGGAGTCTACTTATATTAGAAGTCTGTGGCGGGGAATTGAATGTCAGATTAGAATGTAGTGATTGCATTGCCACAGGGCCGATTCAAAAAGGAGTGGAGTGGATGGAAGAAAATTGACTTAAAATTTACTAACGAATGGATAACTGAAAATAATTCAAATTAAAGTATTAATAGAATTTTGACAAAAGGAACAAAAAGCAAAAACAAGAAAGGATGCAAAAGGAAAATAGAAGCTTTAGATGGTGCATTGTATTTATACAAGATTTTTTTTCTTTTTCATTTCTCTTTTTTTTTTTAGGATACAGTTTTTAAAATTAGCTTGCACATGTTATAAGACGAAAGACTAATTTTAAATATTCACATTGAGATAAAGTACAATTTTATAGCAATGTATTATAAACGATCAATGTGCGATCGTTTCATCGCACAATCGGCGACATTTTCAAAATCCATAGGATTTTGAAAATGTCGCCGATTGTGCGATGAAACGATCGTAAGTCTTAATAAAGATATTCTATCACTTTTTATAGCATTATTTAACTTAATTTAATTTACTTATTACTTTTAACTTTTTTGCTATTATTATACTAACTTTCAAATGGAATAATACCACGATTTCTCATTTAATTTTCTCCTTTTATAACTTATTCAGCTTATTTTTCTTCAAATACAACTTAACTTAAACGAAACATAAAAAAATTACAAATTGCATAATTATTTTATTTTTCGAAATTTTCTTTGTACGTAATGTTTCAAACTGCAACAAGTCAAATAGTAGAATATACGTGGAATGGAACTAAAAGCCACCGCTCTTTCTTTCTTTCTTTCTTTTTTTTTTTTTTTTTTTTTTTTTTTTGAGTTCCAGAGTATAAAAAATAAAATTTATAAAGTTTTATTATATTGCCCTTATTTTATTGAAAGGGAAATGATAAACCTATGCTTTAAATCTCCGGGTTTTTGCTTCGGACGATGCTATACTTAAAAGTAAGAGAATATTGCAAGTTAAATTACAAATTTAAACTATTTTAAGTATTCAAAAAATCTCAGCAACAGCTCATGAAAATGAATATTAAGACGAACTATAATAAAAAATAATTACATGCTTAGAAAATTTTATTCTTTCGATGTGCACGCATTAGTATTATATATTTTTTAAAATATGCTTTATATAATATAAAAATTATAAGTCATTTTAAAATAGAAACATCTTAATCATTACATAGCTAAAGATTAATTGTAATAAAAAATTCTATTATTAATTTTATTATTATAGCAGGACGTAACTGAAATTTAATATGCAAAACTAATTTCGCATTCTAGATCGTATTTTTGTCATAATTATAAGATAATTTCTTGCTTATAATTTTCACTAGTCTTCCTGTCATATGAAAAAAAAAGTTACATTTACTATCCCAATACTTTAGGATTATATCAAACAGGATCATTCCCAGTAAGGTGAAAAAAATCACTGATAATAGGCGGTATTTTAGTGAAGATTAATAGAATCTTTACTGTGAAAGAACCTCTTTAAGGTGAGCACAAAGGATTATAACCAGAGCCATTCATGCTCGACCAAACCCACACGTCAATCAACTAGCTTACTTGAGCCGAGTAAATCCGTGCCTAACGTTTCACGAACAAAAACCGGTGTATAGAAATATCCGTTTTGAACAGTTCGCTGACAGAAAATCCCCTGGGACAAAACCCGTTTCAAACGTTTCAAGGTAAGAAAGTGGAATACGGGAAAATCTGGGCCAAACGGCTAAAGGGTTAACAAAATGTTTTATCTATTTTAAATAGTTTTGGCAATAAAAAGTTTAACTCCGAATAAAAAATAGCATAATTTTTTTTTCCAAGGAAGTTCGTCGATCGGAACTGTAGCTCGTAACTTCATTGGTTCTTGCCTTTGGCAGTGTCATAGTCTATATTGGCGAAAATAACATTTGGCGAAGAGTACTTCTGGGGGTTTTGTATGAATTCTATTTTAAGATGAATCGGTTTGAATGCATACTAGCGTTGAGGTATGACGTTTCTCTGTAAATCTGAGTACTTGAGTTCGAATCCAAGCATGCGGGAAGTTGTTTAAATTTTTCAATGATTAATTAAGTTATAAAAAATATTTTTTAATATTTAATTGTTAACATAATATTATTAATTAATCCATTATTATATAATATAATCATGTGATAATAATATAATAATATTATTTATATTTAAAAAAATATCATTTGTGATTAAAACTATATGCATTTTGTTTTTAAAGCTGCAGTTAGAGGAGAATATTAATATTTATATTTTAAAATTATAATGATTTTTTTAATATAATTAATAATATTAAAATTATTAATCTTATTAATTAATTATTATATAATATAATTATGTAATAATATTAATATAACTATTATTATTAATTATTATATAACATAATTATATAATATTAATATTATTGTATTACTTATATTCTTTAAAAATTGTCGTTTGTGATTAAAACTATATGCATTTTGTTTTTCAAGCTGCAGTCCTAGGGAGAATATTACTATTTATATTAAAAATATTGTAATAATTTTTTAAATATAAATAACAATGCTATATTATTATATAATTATTCATATAGTATATTATAATATAGTATTAATTAATATTATTATTAATTAATTAGTTAATTATTATATAATATAATTATACAATAACATTAATATAATAGCCTTCTTGGGACTGCAGCTTGAAAAACAAAATGCATATAGTTTTTTTTAATCACAAATAGCATTTTAAAAATATATAAATAATATAATTATATTAATATTATTAATTAATTATTATATAATATAATTATGCAATAATATTAATATAACTATTATTAGTATTAATTATTATATAATATAATATAATTATATAATAATATTAATACAATTGTACTATTTATATTCTTTAAAAATTGTCATTTGTGATTAACACTATATATACATTTGGTTTTTCAAGCTGCAGTTCCAGGGAGAATATTACTATTTATATCAAAAATATTGTAATAATTTTTTTAATATAAATAATATAATATTGTTATATAATTATTAATATGATATATTATAATATAAAATTAATTATTATTATTATTAATAATTATATTATATAATTATACAATAACATTAATATAATTATATTATATTATTTATATTAAAATATAGATATAATTTTGTAAAATGTAAATAACATTTTTATATTATTATATAATTTATTAATTATTATATAATAATATTAATATAAGTATATTATTTATATATTTTTTAAAATGCTATTTGTGATAAATAAAAAAGAAACTATATATATTTTATTTTTCAAGCTGCAGTTCCAGGAAGAATTTGCAGTTTTAATCCATAAAAAACCTTAAAATCCAAAATCCGGGAGGGGGAGGGAGGTGAAGAAGAGGTTGGATTCCCTAACAATCCCATGAATTTGTAACTGTATGCTCTTATACCTTTATGGAATATAGTTCAAAATTATACATTATATGGAACCAAAAAAGGAAAAAAATTACTTGTCTTTATTTTTTATTTATTTTTGTCTTTGCTACTTAAATGTCATTTTAGTTGAAATTTTATACTTTAGTGTGTAATGTTAGTTTCTGGTGCAAATAAATTACAGTTTCGCAGTGGCATTAATTTGGTATGTATGTGTGTATGAATGTGTGTGCGGGGGGGGGGGTGAGTTCTGTCTTTCATTTGACAAACAATCATAATAAAATATAGCGGCACAGTTAATATATATATATATATATATATATATATATATTTTTTTTTTTTTTTTTTCTGGAAGAAGTTATATACTTTGTAGAAATACAAAGGTGAAAAATGAAAAAAAAAAAAAAAGTAGTTGATTATGTGTAAAAATATTTTGTAATGAATACGTCAAATTTAAAAACCAACGTAAAGAAAAACCCAAATATTTAGGATTAACAGCATTCAGTCTAAAGATTTATTATTTATTTAAAATAAGCTAACTGTATAATGTAAATTTAGTTATAATTAGCATATAGTCTAAATATGTATTATTATTTATTTAAAATAGTCTAATCTAATTGTATAATGTAAATGAAAAAAAAATGCATGAACATTTTATAATTATTAATATTTAATAATAATATTTATTAAATCAATATAATAAATACATAGTAATAATTTTTATTAATAAATTAATATTGATTAAGATATATTAAATAATATAATAATAATAATATAAAAGCAGAAACAAATATTCTGTGCAATTAGTTATAAATAATCTGCATTGACAAATATAATATCAAATTCGTATAATATACATTTGTATTAGAAGAAAATATTTAATAAATAATAACAAAATTTAAGTATACTTAGTTACAAAATATATAACGTTTAAGAAAATTAATAATAATAATAATAAACTGAAGGCAAATATTACTAAATTTGTATTTATAAATATACAAAATACATTAAATAGCATCCTTCTAAAACCAAATTAACCCAATATTGCCTAAGTAAGTACATTCATTAAAAAGAAATTAAATAAATAATTTTATTACAAAAGCGAATTTTCTTTTTTTTTTAAGAAAAAGAAAAGAAATCTTTCGTTCGTCTTTATTTAATTAACAAAAATTAATATTAAGTATATACTTGGATATAAAAATATAGCGTTCAAAAAATTAATTAAAAATGTATTGAAGAGACATATTTCTAAATCATTATTTATAATTATACAAAATGCATTGAATAACATTCAACAGATTACCATTATGTTATAAAAAACGCATTTTTGCTTTATTTTGTTTGTAATGTAGTTTCTCAAAACAAGTGCAAAGTCGCCAAAACTGGTTGAACAACATGCTGGACACTGGGCAACCAACAACCAATAAGACTGCAAGCTGCGGCTCGGAACGACGAACTCCCTTGGAAAAAAAAATTATGCTAAAAAATAGTCAAATTCTCAAAAAATTAAGGTTGGTATTATCTATAACACGTTTACAACAGATATCTTTCATTCAACGGCCGAAACATCGTCAAAAGGATAGTTCTTTATATAGTACTACACTCTGTAATAATAATGGACATACTTTTAATTTGTTTAATTTAATTAAACCAATAAACCGTTTTTCAGATAAAATGTTAGCAAATTTCAAATTTAAAGAAATAGAACTTTAAAGTTTAGTGAATCACTATATCTTTTGGCGGAGATAATATGTACTATCTACTTATTATAAAAGCTGAGTGCACGTGACCGACGGAACGATGCCGGTGCGAACCACTCTGGTCTGCGAAACGACCGTAGCTAAACGCCATGTTAGGCTTAATGAAAAACATATCTTAACATATGACAGCTAAATGATAATTTTTTCTACTTAAAATCATGTCTGTTCAGCCTATTTTCATATAAAACATGTGTATCATATCCATTTATAATGTATTAAGTTCTAAATTAAAATTAAGCTATTAGAAGTCAAATCTAAACAAACGATACTGTTGCCATTCAGATTCAAATTCCAGCAAATTAAGAAACAAATGAATGACTCTTTGACGATTCATCAAAAAAAAAAATACGGCTGACATCTGATTCTGCTTTAAATATATTTTTTAAAGCATATTAAAGCCTTTAAGTTTTTTGAAATGCGTTTTTCATTTTTTGAAATGCGTTTTTCATTTTTTGAAATGCGTTTTTCAATGCGTTTACATTTATAAGCAGCAATTTTATTTACGACTGTTTACATTTACAAGCAGTCAGTTTACGACATACATATGAAATATTACGTAATTTATTGAATAAATTTTTTAAAAAACATTATTTAATGATTATTCATCATTATTCATATGAATCATTCCTATGAATATTGATTCATATCAATGATTCATATATTTCACTCTTCTGTAGTGGCAACAGTGAAACGCTGTTTCTTTAGGAAAAACAACAGAGGGATAAACGTGCTTATTTTTCGCCACTACTCGCTTTCATCTGTCAATAGTTATTTTTGAATGTTTTAAAAGTTTTTTTAATTTTTATTATGGACTTTCGGAAAGAAGGCGCCAATTGACCAGGAAAAGAATTGCGCGATCGCGGCAATCAACGGATTTCTCAGTTTGCCTGATAAACTCAGCTGAGTTTACACCGAACAGAATTAAACACCCATATGCACAATTTTTTGTTTATTTTTTATCTAAACTATGCATATTTTAAGTTCATGTTCAAAAGTTCATGTTCATCATTTTACTAAATTTTTGTACCGTTAAAAAACATAGCTTTTTGTATGTGTATTACTTTCAATGATGCACATAATGGTGTTTTAGTTTTGGCCAAATATATGAATCGAATTTTAAAGTTTCATCTAAAATTAAAAAATAAACATCTGATTTTTTAAAGAAATGCCATATGTTTTTTGTTTTATTTTTAAGTTTCTTATTTCACCTATGCTGCATTTTTTAAGCTGAATTTAATATATTTCTGTGAATTATTTTTTGCTGTTTGAAAAATGCAACAGCTTTTTTTTTTTTTTCAACTATGCATATATTTTTAAAAGCATTTACAGACATGCCACTTTCCAGCGAAAACAGGGAATTCCATTTTTTCGGCACAATTTATCATCCCTGGGATTGATGCAAATCAGTATTAAAATTTGTTGACATTTTTAGGACGAGAAGGGGGGGGGTGTGGTAGCAGAATTTGACAAAATAAAAATGCAAGTACAAGCAACTGCAATTTGAGTTTATTTCTAATCCTTTCCCATGACCTGTGCATTTAGTCCATGTATAGAAACAAACAGGATGAAAAAAACATATAGCCAGGAGCTTGCAACTATCATCTGTCTACTTTCCCCGAAGGATTGCAAAAATCATCAAAATATCGTAGAAAAAGGGTGGTGTCATCAAACGAATATGAATTCCATCAAAGGATCGCAGAAAAAAGCACAATTTTTCCCAAAGGGTCCTTTAGTATGCATGTTTCGTCTAAGGATCATAGAATATGTGAATGTCGCCAAATAATCGTGGAAAAAACATGAATTTCATCAGATGACTGCAGAAAAAATGCATTATTTGATCAAAGTGTAAGTTTCAACATAAGAACCTAAAACAAAATGTAAATTTTGAAATCGGGGGATCTTGAAGCTTATTGGTTCATCAGTATCAGGTGAACCGTTAGTCACATAAATTTTCTGTTACGTAACTAATTTGCTGCATACATTCGGATGCACCTGTGCTTCTGTCAATGTATTTTGATTGTAAGGTAAGTCTCGCTTGCTCTGCTGTTTATTTCTTTTTTTTTTATTATTAGGATTTTTGCATTAGCTGTTTAAAATGCACCCTTTATTGGTGAATATATCGATTTTTACATTGTTTACCGTTTTAGAGACAGACGATTCAGCCAACGGCTGCCGAAAAAATTCAGAGTCTGAAAACATCGAGGGTGTATTACCAAACATCCATCAAAATTTAAATTTAATTCAGTTAGAAGAGAAGTACCATACCTTGACGATGTTTCAGACCCTGACTAGGATCCCTTTTTCTAAACATTAAATTATTGATTTTTTTTAAAATTTTAACTGATTGTTTGTTTTTTATGTAAATATTTGAAATTTTTTTTGTATGAAACTCCCCCTTTTTTTTATGAATCACCGTCTCATTTATTGGTATTTCTTTATATTTATCCTTTTACTTTTATTTTATGTTTCATAATTTTTTTGGCAGTTGTGAGCGAGATTTTACCTGCATTCGTAACAAATTTTTCAAGATGGCAGTAAAACTTCGTTTTTAAATCTTTATGTTACTTATAAATCCATGTTTTTACATCATTTTCTATTTTTTTGTGCAAATCATTGATTTATAAATAACATTAAAGATTTAAAAATTGAGTTTTTCCGTCACCTTGAAAAGATTTTTGGCACAATTTTTTTCGTCAAGCGGCACAGGATGCGAAACTCTTCCCTGAATTTTGTCAAAGAAACGTTAGAGGTGTAATTCATCAAAAAGGCGCAGGAAAAACGTGAATTTTGCAACAAATCCCGATAAAAACACTCATTTCGTGAAAGGATTGTGGTAAAAACAGTCATTTTTTTAAAAGGCTGCGAAAAAAACATGAATTTCATCAGAGATGTGCAGAAAAAACGAGAATTTCACCATAAACATTAAATTATTGATTTTTTTTTGTTTGTAAATTTTAACTGATTGTTTGTTTTTTGTGTAAGTATTTTTAGTTTTTTTTATATATTTTTTTCTGTATGAAACTCCCCTTTTTCTTGAATCGCCGTCTCATTTATTGGTATTTATTTATATTTATCTTTTTATTTTATATTAGTAAGTTTTTTGGTAGTTGTGAGCAAGATTTTACCGGCATTCGTAACAAATTTTTCAAGATGGCGGAAAAACTTCGGTTTTAAATCTTTGTTATTTATAAATCCATGTTTTTACATCATTTTCTATTTTTTGGGCAAAATCATTGATTTATAAATAACAAAGATTTAAAAATGATGTTTTTCTGCCATCTTGAAAAGATTTTTGGCAAGATTTTGAACAATTTTTTTTTTGCCAAGTGGCACTCTTCCCTGAATTTTGTCAAAGAAACGCGAGAGGTGTAATTCGTCAAAAGGGCGCAGAAAAAAAAGCAAATTTTTCAACAAATCCTGATAAAAACACCATTTCGTCAAAAGGCTGCGAAAAAAACACGAATTTCATCAAAGATGTGCAGAAAAAATGAGAATTTTGCCATAGGGTTGTTGGAAAAAGCTCTTTTTTCCCCCCCGCATGAGGTGGTTCATATTTTCTTCATTTGAAGGTTGACTTTTACAAACACTATTTTTTTAAATGCTTTTGAGGACTTGCCACTATCTGAATAATCATGCATATCAATCACCTGTTTAATTGAGTCTGACTTAATGTTGTAAACTTACAATAACACTTTCCCGTCATTTTTGACGGGGCCATATGCTAGTATATGAATAAAATCATATATATTACTATATATATATATATATTATAATATTAATATATATAATATTATCTTATAAATATCACTAGCCATAGCCATGCTGCTAATGAATCTGTTTACAAATCATCTGAAGGAACTTCTACCCTTTCGGGTAACACAAGTGTTCAATGACTTCATGAGTTATGAAGCTCCAAAGATCCCAATCCAAACAAACATATTAGCACCGCAATTCACTCACACCGAACTGAGGTTCTGTATGGTATAAGTGAAGAGAGGGTGACGGCGGATGAGGGTGTGAAATTAGAGAAATTCCTGTAGGTTCTCGTGAAATTGGAGATTCAAAAAAAGTTGTAAGTTTATTGAAATTCTACGTAGTTAACAGCAGTTCACAAATAGCGATGTTAGGGTAAAAGACAAGACATACATCAGTCACTCAAGAAAGACAGTGTGCAAAAACGTGCTTTACTTTTTAACTCTTTCCAATAAAGTTAGTGTTTATGAATGCGGTTTGTCTGTCCGTCAGACCGTCTGTTCACGCTCTAAGGCAAGTCACACACTAAGGCGACACATAAGACATGTCGCTTGAATTCGCTAGAAAAACTGGTTTAAAACAAGTTTGCAACAACTTTGTTCTTTGTTTCGACCGGTTTTTGCACTTCATGTTGCGCTTTGTCTCGTTCTGTGGTCTCAGTGTGTGATATACCTAACTCCCGTAAATATACTCGGATTCCCATGCAATTGATATATGTTAATGATGTTTACCATGGGATGTTTGGCATTCAATATGAAGAGTGTAGCATTAATAGTTTATTTACAGGGGCACTCAAAAGTATTTCGTTACATTATGGCCAACGGGAAAAAATCGTTTGCAGCGCATTTTAATGACATTAAGCTATTTCATATGCATTAAAATTGATATATATCACTGAATTGCACTACAAGATGATTGCTATAGAATAGGGTGTTTCACTTCTGAACCAGATCCTGAAGGCGGTGATAATAATGTTGATGACTTATGCGAAATATCCTGTGTGTGTAAAGTTAGGGAGCTGAGGAGAAAGACGATAAAGGGGCATTGAAAGTACGGACACTGGAACAAAAATGTAATCTACTTTTACTAGTTACATATCCAAACCAGTAGGGCCATCCAAATGAAAAATGAAATTAAGATTACCTAGAGGTAGATTTTGAAGAGGAATCTATGAGACTAAAAATTCCTAGGCCCTGGTAACAAATATCAGAGCAATAATAAAATTTCCTATACAGGATGTCCACCCTCAACGAAGTCCAATAGCTAATTCCTAAACCGTTAGTCATAGCCATATAGTTCCAATTACAAAAATGTTTTAAATGGGGGTAAAGAAGTATTTAAAAAGTGATTTGGGTCAATAGAATCCTTTCTTGAAAAGTTATGAAATTTAATTTTTTACACGATCCCCCGGTCCTTCAAGTTATAGTTAGTAAAACTTTCCTATTATACTTATAAGTAAGACAAATAAAAGTCCTATTATTGTACGACTAAAACTGACCGAAGTAATGGCTGTTTAAACTTGGAGCATATTTTTTGCTGCGAAATAGGGGTCATTTACAAATTTACTAGAAATATAAATAATCTTCAGATGTATAAAAAAAATATTTGATAGTAAAATTAACATTGCATTATAAATTTGAAATCTATAATCATTCTGAAATATTAATGCAAAACATACAGCTTGTACTAAACATATAACGGGAAAAAAATAATAGAATTTTCGTTAAATAAAATGTCGAAAAGCAACAGCCTCGATTCTTTACACACTGAATCCAAAAATGGCCTTCATTTTTTATCACAAAGTACAGATTTTTTGTAAATCGTAAATTTGAAAGCTAAAAAGTGAAAAAATTTCGGAAATCTGATTCTGATAGTATAAAATAGACGTGATTGTTATTTCTTTAACTTTTGATAATTGATTTTTATGTATTTTTTACTATTGAATCCGAAAATGACCTTCATTTTTAGCCATCACGTCAGGATTTTCCGCAAATTGTAAATTTCAAAGTTTAAAAGTTCAACGTTTTAATTGAACCTCTTCCCTTCCCACATCATCGGATCCCCGAGCTGTTTAGCTGTAAGAATCCCAGTATAAGCCAAAAATTGAATAAATTCTTGAATTAAATAAAATTAAATTGAATAAAAGAAGTTTTACATCCATTTTATAGTATCAGAATTTCGCTATTTTTATAACTTTGAAATTTACCATTTACAAAAAAGTCTAACATGATGGTTAAATATGAAGGTAATTTTTACATTCAGTGATAAAAAGCACATACAAATCAATCGTAAAAGTTAAAAAATACAACCATCGACTCTATTTTATAGTATTAGCTATTTTTTCAATTTTGAAATTTACTATTTGCGAAAAATTCTGACATGATGGCTAAAAATGAAGATAATTTTCGGATTCAGCGATAAAAAATACATAAAAATCATAATTTTAAAAATACATAATTTTAAAAATAAAAAAACACAACTATCGCAGTCTTGTGTTATCTAATCTAAAACTTTTTAGTAAACTTGTTGGCAGTAATCTATCCGAAATTTTTTGTGTTACCCTGTAAAATAAGTACATAATGGTAAGCACTGAAAACCATAATAATATTACATTGTCATCTGATTTACGTCAATATGTAAAATTTAACCTCGATCGCATATTTTAAAGTGAGTTGAATTTCGAGTACAAATTTTGAACTGGAAAGACATACATACGATCGTTTCAAGTTAACCCGTTACCGGCTGGTGTTGCGTTAACGCAACGGTCAAAATAATTGCTCATGCTTACATTAATTACTTTGTCACCACTATTTTACAATTAAAAAAATTGCCTTATTTATTGGCAAAAATTTCGATATTTTAATAAAGCGGAAATTACCTTTCTGAATTTGTGGTGACAAGCGACTTTCAACAAGAAATTTGAAAATTCCTACTTATAGTTTTGGCGGTTAATAGGTTAAATAAAAGCTTATAAAAATAGCATAATTTTTGTTAAAAGAATTATGAAAAGAAACAGCTTCAAATCCTTACAAAAATCTGTCGTAATACGATTTCTTTCAAAGCGCAGCTACACATGAAATAAATCCTTCAAATACTTTAAGCACTTTGTTTACCACCCCTAGAAGCATGGCTAAACTCATGTGTATTCGGATGCAGAAAAGTGGCATAAGTCTTGCATTTCAAAGTTTCGTATAACTTCATGAATTTTAGTGTTAGATGAATGGGACTTTTTTTGTCTTTCTTTTAAGAGAACAGGAAATTTTTACTAAATATCTCTTATAGGGCGGGGGACCGTATAAAAAATTAAATTTCGTAACTTTTTTAGAAATATTTTTATTCCAATTCCAAAAAAGAAATATTCCAAACGACTTTCAGAATAATTTTTTACCTTATTTAAAACATTTTTGTTTTAAAACAGAACAACACACAATTGGAACTATAGGTCTATGACTAACGGTTTAGGACTTAGCCACTGAACATCTTTGAGAGAAAAGACACACTGTATAAAATAATAATATAAATGGACGGTCATTTGACGACATATTTTCAAGAGAAACCAATGATTACACTGAAAATCGAATAGACCTTGCACCGCCCTTAAATTTCCAAGAGGAATTATGCTTTATACCATAAATCATAAAGTTAGAAATAACTGCAAATTAATTGCACACACTGATCAATGAAATGAATTCTTAAAAACAAAATCATCTGTCCAAAACATTACAAAATTAAGGCGACTGGATGCGTAAGAAAATGGATGGGTACATAAGAAAATAAATTAGTAAAAAATATAATGGATTGCATGTGGTTCTCTTTATCTCGGAAGTGTTTTTTCGCCGTTGGAATCCTTTATTTTTCAAAATCCTTCTTTTTTTTCTCGGAATCGTTCTTTTTTTCTCGGAATCGTTCATTTTTTCTCGGAATCGTTCCTTTTCCTCGGATTCGTTCCTTTTTTTCGGAACGATTCCGAAAGGAACGACTCCAATGAACTCGTTCCTTTCGGTGAACGATTCCTTAAAAGGAACGATGTTGCCCATCTCTAGAGTGGATGGTTTAACAGTCTTTGAGGATACCTGTAAAAATGGAACCTATAATAGAATCCTGTTTAAAAAGAAAATTTTTCATATTCAATATATTGAAATTTTACCTGCTAAGACGGAAACCTGTTTAAACCAAATATTTCATTGGTTCTTGAGTTTCCGTATTCAAAGTTTTTACTGTTTTTGTAAACATAATTCAGTTTACGTTTCTCGTTCGGGGGGGGTGACGCCCAGATCTTACCCTTAGCTATATAACTTCCCTCAAAATAATCTTTGCCCCCCCCCCCCTCCCCAAGAAATTTCTGAAATGGCGCCCCTGCTTTCGTCCTGAAAGCGCCGCGAACTTACAAGACAGCCTCCCAGAGCTTTAATAAATACATACACATACGTTATGCAAACGCATCACACGCCTATAGACTTAACTTTTGCGTGGGGAGGGGAATTCTGAAGTTGAGTGACAATGGCTTTGAGCGAATGTGACTAAATTATAGTTCAGCATTGGTCGTTAAAGACCAACGCACTTGACATTTGACCATATTACAAATAAGGAATATGCATAAAACCATGACTTAAAATATATTAATTTTAATCTTTTAATATTAGTGGTGTGAAAGTTACTTTTAAAATGTATCATATTTTATGGGGAAGGTTTCATTACATTACTGTGTTTTTTTATAAAAGCTTTAATCACATAACTGTTGTGCTTTTCATAACATCCGTTTTTATGTGTCACGATTTGTATCCCATAACGAAATTGTTCATTTTATGAGAATCAGTAATTAAAAAGAACTCCCAGATGAGGGACCTGACTGCGCCGCTGATATATTACATTTATGATAAAAATTTTAAAAAGTCTTCTTTTCTCTGCTTCTGCTACTCTAAGATGATTTCTTAAATATTTTCTTTCAGAACTAGATAATATTCATTAATTTTTAATACACTAGTTAACAAAGATCATTTATAATTCATTATGATTGTCCTGAAAAAAGAATTACCTCGCTTTTATTAATAAAATGCTCGAAAAATAATATTTTTCCTTATTTTAAATTAAATTGACGTTTTAAATAAGTGCAATCGGGCTTATATAAATACAGTCGGACCTCTATTTAACGAACCTCTATTTTGCGAACTTTTCCGTGGAACCAAGAACATTTTGCGAATTTCTTCGTAAAATAACCTCCAAATAGCGAAGTGCATTCTCTATTTAACGAACTTTTTCTTGTGATCAAAATTTTTTTTTCTTTCCATTTCTCAAAATATTTCTGGACATTTCAAACTTATTCTTTCTTTAAGCACATTTTATGATGATCAATGGTCTTGAACTGGTTTTACCAGGCGTCTTCTTTGTCAGCAGTGAGAATTTGGTAAGTACGGAGGACGAAGACGATAATCCCTTAGAGTAACTTTAAAAAATGTGGATACAGTGAGGGAAAAAGAAGAAATTAACCATGATGTGCTGATTGACGATTGTATTTCCCTTACTTCTGAAATTGAGACCTCGGAAACACTATCCGAATTGGATATTTTCCACAGTGTGAAAAATAAAACAATACAGCAATGAATTGCGACGAAGACGAATATGATGATGATGGAAATGATCATGATGCAGGAATAAACAAACTTCGTATGATGAAAATGCTAAAATCATTTGAAACAACCGACGTGGATTATACTTAGAAGAAAATACGCATGAAGGGGGTTTTGGTGCATTGCACAGATGCGAGACGTATTATGAGAGAAAACAATTTTTTAAATAAAAAACTCAGGCAAAATTAACAGAGTTTTTCAGAAATTAAATTTAAGGACGCATATGTTAATGTATGGTTAAAATTATTTGTTATAATAATAATAAATGCTATAATGTCGTTAAAATTCGTTAATTTTAATGTAAAATATTTACTTTAAAGAAAAAATACAGTGTATTCCTGGACAATGTTTTGTTTTCCTTGCCGATGTCAAAGATTTAAACACATAGAAAAAATGAATTGATGATGGCTATTGGTGGGTAAAATAAATAAAACAAATTGATATAATGTATTTAAAAAAATGTGATTAATTATTTTTAGTAAAAATTATTTAGTGCTTATGAATTTAAAATCTGTTTTATGTAGTTTAAAGAATTTTAAAGGTGAGTCTCTATTTAACGAATTTTCCATATAACGAACTTTTTCCGGGATTTAACGACTTCGTTAAATAGAGGTTCGACTGTATTAGATGAAAAATCTATAATTAATTATTTCCTAAATTAAAAATAAATGCAATTTTTTATAATAAGTTCAATTTTTATGGTCGCTGTCATATTAAAACTTTCAGTTCAGGATTTCGAAAAAATACATATGCATTTTTTTCTTTTTATCTGATTGTGTTTCCAGAATAATTTTTGGACATGAACTTGAATATTTGTACAATATTTGAAAATTCTCATTTTTAGAATTTTAGATTTCTGCTATTTTACGAAGTGAAAACTGTCAATTTTATTCCACTTTATTGTAAAAAGGAGGTTTGAAAAAGCATTTGTGTCCAGGTCCTCAAAGTAGCTTAATCAGGGCCTGATTAATGCACGGGTCTCCGTGGCCTCGGCCCTGGGCCCACCAATTTCAGGGGCCCACAAATTTGTGTGTATTTTCTCACAATTTAAGTTTTTCCACTGTTTGCATTTTATATTTCGGTCCCTGACGTAAAAACAAAGTTTAACTGTAATAAAAAACCTCCATATTTAATTTTTCTGTAAAAGTCCTTTTCAATTTGAGAGTACCTATAATTTTCAAAACTTGCCGTATCCGGAAAATCAAATTTGGGGAAAATGCCAAAAACCGCATACCTGTGCCTATTGGTTACAATATAAACGAGGACTTTACAATGTCAGAATTATAGTTTAAAATCATTACTAGACTGTTAGGGAAAACACAATTTTTATGATTTTGGATAAGGCGAGTTTTGAAAAAGACGTCCTCATTTATTCTGCAACATAAACTGTGGATCATAGATGTTTGTGAATTATATAACTGCTTATTTGAGAAAGTGGGAGGTAATTCATTTTCTTGATTATTCTTGTAAGTTATTTTTTTTTTTTTTTTTTTTTTTTTTTTGTAAACTTGAAACTTTCACCCAAACAACTTTGTCAACTCATCAAATAAACCTATTTTTTTTTCTGAAAGTGTCGCCGGGAATGGGGGGCCCAACTTTTTAATAGCCCCTGGGCCCAACTTCAGCTTGATCGGGCTCTGAGCTTAATTGGTTTCTAACTGAATTGACTGAAGCTATAAAGGTCATTATAAGGTTTATAACTGCTCTTATAAGGTTATTTTAATTGTTATTTATATTCTTGTTATAACTATTAATATAATCGCTTCTTGTATTATATTTTCTAAGCTTTAATTTAGACATTTCCAAATCATCCAATCCTACTATCATTTCGCAGAAAAACCCAAAGAAAAATCTCCAAATGTTAACATGTTAGGTTGTCGTGTGGTAATATGATGACGCTCTATCTATAGTAACGGTTTGGGTGTGTCTGACTTATTTGAATATATAAATTATATTATGACTCAACTATAAACTTATTATGAACAGAACGATATTAATTATGACTTATATAGTATAGTTCTGTACATAAATTGTTTAAAATCCAAGCTTTTAAATTAAGTATTATCTTATTTAATCTCTTTTTATCCATCCCAATAAGACAGCGTTTTATTAAATATTTTGATATAAAGAAAATAGTTTTATGTGTTTTGGATGTGCATTCATTCACCATCAAGCAGTGTTGCCAAATTAACGCGTGTCTCTTATTCAAACTATCGATCTGAATTTTGGAATGGTCGTCCAATATTTTTCTATGATGAAATGTCTTTTTTGAACTTAAACAAAGATTACTATTTGAAAATCCCAGTAGATATGCTGAATACAGAACATGCTGGAAAGTATCCCTCTACAGATCGTCTCCCATTTGAAAGTAATCAATTTATTTATGGTAGTAAGTATTATTACACAAAATAATAACTAGAAACGAAATTCTGTTCATTGATGTAGAACTGGAGAATAGAGGATTAGCCACTTGATTTAAAAGGCTCAGGGAAAATATTCTCTCCCACATACTTTCATTTTCGAAAAATCGCAAATCAACTTTAACGGCTCTATGATCCTTAATCTATCGAAAATTTAACAAGGTATAACTTATATATATATATATATATATAACTGTCATGGAAGCTTTAACATTTATAAAGTGCAATACTGGGAAGATAACCTTGCACTTAAATGTTTTCCTTGATAATAATAAAAACAAAAACATTATATATTTTTAATTTAACAAAGGCCGTCTTTGGATTTGAACTTATTTGGCCTCTCATGCTTGAGAGGGTTATGCATGAGACCCTCTCTTGCATAAATTATTTTTCATTATTCACAAAAAGTTTTTTTTTGTGTGTGATAAATCTGGACCCATTTTAAAATAATTTTATTATTGCGCTGTATGCTAGCTATTATCTGTCCACAGATCAGATCTCCATAAATGAATGCTGAAATGTTTTTTGCTTTATAGGACAATACTTATCTGACCTCATATGAGGCCTGTATGAATGAGAGGGTAAAGGCTGTTCTCAACTGCTCTGCTCAACAAGCACAAATTATTTTGACAAATTTACAAATCTATTTCCTAACAGAAAGACATCAGATTGAAAGGTTTCACTGCGGAAGCGATCTGGAATCGAACTGTGTTTCCATTTTTTGATAAATAAATAACCTATTGAGTTATAAGCGATTTTGATAACGTGAAAAGCTTTTCACCCTTCCTTGAGTGGTTATTCTTCTTTCTCGCGGAAATCCGGTTCAAAACGTCCACTATGACAATATTTTCTGAAAGATCTATTCCAGAAAACGGAAAACACAGTTCGATTGCATAGTTTCAGAACGACTACACCTTCTAATTTTACGCTTTTCCGAAGAAAAATTAAAACGTATGCCCTTAAAGTTGCTCTTTTGGATAGAGAAAAGCATTAACTTAATTTGTAAATAACATACATTGGCCAGACTGTTTAAAGTCCAATACCAATGTACATGACCATATAAATGCCATAAGATTAACAAAAGGTACTGAACAGGTAATCAGCATTAAGGGGTTTCCTAGCTGTTATCAGCTTAACACCCAGACTTGGAAATTAGAATGTCTTATGTTTTAATGAGCCATTGGGATAAAGTTAAACTGTAGCAATGCTACTATAAGAGAAAAAGAAGTTAACAAGAGAAAAATAAGAAATTTAAGAAAAATAGGAATAAAATTAAATTTAAGTAAAATCTTAAGAAGAAAGAAAGTTAACAATAAATCTTAAAAAATACATGAATCTTAAAATAAGTAAAGTCAAACTGTAGTTGTAAAACTACTATAAGGAATTTAGAAAGTTAAAGTTAGCACTGTTCAGAGAAACACTCACCAAGCAAGGGCAAGAAAAGCTAGGGTGGCAAGACCACAACATCCAACCAAAAAAGGGACAATTCAGGGCCATACATTTTATTTTTTAAGTTTTTCAATTTTTATGGTCTCTAGGTATATAGAGAGTTTTTTAAGAAAAGTATATAAAAAGAAAAGAAAAATAAGAGAAGGCAAAATATAGCGTGGAGAACTCGGATGTTACTGAGTGTCCATAATTATGGAAAACCTGGGCCGTTTCCGATGGTGGGGTTCAAAAGCGTCATAATCCGGTAGCTCCGCTACGATTTCATTAGGGAGGTCAAAAATTTTTTCATAAAATTTTTTGACTAAGTCGTTTATGCGCTTACGTAAGGTAGTAGTTTTTAGGTCTCTTCGGACCGTGGAGTTGCGAAGATAACGAGATGCGTTACGGACAGTACGCAGGTTGGAATTGTGCAAGCGACTAAGGTTGTCCATAGTGGTCTTACAAGTGAAGCCCCAGACCGGACTGGCATAGGTTATGATGGGAAGGATGCATGAGTTATAGAGAATTAATTTATTGTGAACAGACAAGGTTTTACTGTTAAGGAGAGGTTTTATAGAGTTAAAGGCTCCAGCGACTTTACCTCTGATGGAGAAAGTGTGCTTTTTCCAGGTTAAGCGGCGATCCAGAATGACCCCAAGATACTTAGCTTGGTCTGACCAAGGGATAACAGTGTTGTTAATAATGATTCTGTTAGGGAAAATTATTTTGCGAGAGAAATATACTGCAGTAGTTTTAGTTTCATTTATGACTTTACAAAAGGAAGCCATTACTTCAAACATATAAAATAGAATATTTTCATATTAGTGGTGTGAGAGTTATTTTAAAAACGTAACATATTTTGTAAAATTGGACTTTATTACATAACTGTGATCAACTCCACTTTAGGAGCACCGGTCCATTGATTGAAAAACTAAAATAGATCGGAAGAAAACCGTAGAAAATTTTAAACAATATAAAAGCAAAAGATGTTAAATTATACTTTTATTTTTATACTGTATTTGAAAGATTTTTATTTTTCTGATCTTCTAGGAAATAAAATGTCGCAATTTTTTTAAAAAATCTTATTACGCGCATAAGACTGAAATAGTGTTTGCGAAGATTGTTTGTGAGTGTAAATACTCTCAGCAGCTTAATTGGCATCTCCATCTGACTGTATTCTCCTCAGAATAACCTCATATGACAGAAAAAAAATTCTCTTTTTTATCTAGCAACAATTTAATAATACACTTTTTAATTTACTTATTTATTAACTAAGTCTTTACTTTTTCATGTTTCTAGATCAGCGGTTCGTAACCTATGGGTCGCAACACACTGGTGGGGCGCGGAATAATCGAAGTTTACTACAAAAGTATGACTTTTAGTGCATCCGTTTAAAATTATAACAAATACAATATTTTACAACTGCAACAATTATAAAAGCTGTTAGCTTAAATTGAAACTTCGTGAGAAAGCGGTGTTTTCTTAAAAAGTTAGTCCGTATTATATTATGACCTCATTGTGAGATATGGCAACAGTCGAGCAGTCGTTATGCCAAATCTTAATTTGCGCCGGAGCCTATAGCTCCGGTACTTCTCTGTTTTTAGTAAATTTTAAAATATTGGTCGGAATTCACCGGAGCTCATAAGTACAGGGCTCCGGAGCCCAGTACAATAGCGCTTCCGAATAACCGAAGCCTGAATTACCCTTTCCTTTCCTTCTCATCTCCAAGCTTTTGCATTTTTTTAAAAATCAAAACACTTATATGTGACGTAATGTTCCGCACACGTAGTAGATGGAGATAAAACGGACTCAATTTTTACATGTTTTTGGGCTTGGGCTGACTCGAGCTCAATCTATTTTATATTCAAAATTTTATTTATTCATGTTTAGAAAAATAAACCTTTTTCCTTCTTCAAAATTAAGTATTATATTCTATTTCAAATCATTTTAATGCTATTTTGATCAGAATGAAGGGAAAACAGAAAGCATGTTTTTCTATTCTATGGATATTTGCCAATTTTTGTCGGCAATGTGTTGATACGGCGCCACTCAAGAGACTGAACAATAAATTTACTTTCAGTTCGATTTTCATTTGTGAGTGTAGGATAATATTTAATTGGCTGTTTTTTTTTATTGTTTTTTGTTTTATTTAGATATCTAGCTTGAAAAGAATATTTTCTGTCTTTAGCCAACGAGCATCAGCTTGAGGTTTTTTGTCTTCTATTTCTTACGACTATAAAAATCCTAAAATCACGTTAGTGATTTTTCTATCTATTTTGTATCATGAACGTTGCCCATGCTAAGGCTCTGCTCTGCACATTTACGAAGTCACTTTCATTTGCAAGTAGATATAATTGCCATGTATTGTTATTCTGATAGAAAACAATCGAGCAGTGTTTCCCCTTTTTCTATAAAAGCATCGAATCTTTCCCCTAACAGTGTCAAATTTTAATTTAATCTGATTTTCAGGGACTTACCACAACAGATTTTTCTACTGGGGGAATCGATTATAGTTTAAGATATGGACCTTTTATAGGAAATTAGGAAATTGAAAAACATCGTTCTATTCTTCAGCATATGAAAATTAATTTCGGTAAATTTCATTCATTAAAAAAAAAAAAAAAAAAAAAAAAAAAATGCGTAGCTGCGAACTATTTTTTTTTTTACTATTTCTTAATCATAATCCTTACTATATTTAATCGCAGAATTAAAAAGGAATCACAATTAATTAGCATTAAAACTAGGCAAAGATTACTATTCGGAAGGATTGATAACTAAAAAGTGGAATCGTTGACAGTTAAGTGTATGCTGATAGATATAATATTTAAAATGTTTTTCTAAAGAAAAAAAAAAGGCTTTAAATTTTGCAAATAATGTACGAAATATAAATATTCAGATTGGAGTGACGGGGGGGGGGGGGGGGTACATTCGTTAGTACCGGTACAACAGAATATTAGGGCTCCGGTACTTTTTTTGTTAGAAATTAAGCCCTGGTTATGGCAACCCTGGACCTCGCTCTGGAACTTGTGGATTCGAAATCCTTTTGACGAAGAACATTTGAAAAGCCCAAAAACTCTCAAAACCTGACGAAGACTCCTTAATTGAGCTATCTTGCGATTACTTTTTGAAGGCAGTTTTCAAGGAAAAATCCTTAATTTGCTCCTAGGTGAATATATGAGCACAATAACCAGAAATATCTAAATCAGCTTTGAAGTCCTTGACGTTGTTCAACACTACATACTCGTGTGAACGTGTTTTTTTTTTTACTTTTCTGTTTGTGAAAAACTAGTAGAGAAACAAACTGCGTCTAGAAAGTGAATTTACCAGTTTTAACTCTAATGTAGATGCCCTCATAGGTAAACACCAGTGCCAGAAATCTCACTGATTGTGAAGTTGTGTTGTGATAATAAACGTTTTTTTCATTATCTTTGTAATATGCAGGGGCGTCGCGATGGGGGGGTTATGGGGGGGAGCCCCCCCCCCCCCAATATATATAAACTTGGGAAATTTTAGCTTAGAGTTGGGAAATTATAGATTTTTAAAACACCTTTTTCTTTTTTTTTAATAAAAAGTAATATATATATATATATATATTGTTTTGCTGACTACCTTTCTGAGATCTGTAATAGTAAAATAGTGAAACTTTTAAAAGAAATACAAAAAGCAGCCAGACTCAATTTTTCATTATGTTTCTCTGTGCTACGAAAATATCGCGAAAATATCACATCCACCAGACCTGAATTTCTCTACTGTTGTCCACCAACAGTGTCTCTAATACATTTCCTTCAAAACTTTGTTCCTTTCTCAAAAATCTAAAAATATGAGGCTATTTTCATGTGAAGTACGATTATGACTCGTACACAATTGAAGACAAAAACTTTCATTAAATGAACCAATAATTACAATTTTTATGTTTTGAGTTTCAGCATTTTTCTTACAAAAGATTTTTTTTTTTTTTTTTTTTGCGTATAAGTATCATTCTTATTAAACACACATTGAACATACCATTTTAGCAGGAAAATAGAGCAATTTGTTTCACGTTGGGAATTTTTTTAATTATAAGTTGGGAAATTTTCGAATTCTCCCTCCCCCCCCCCCGAATTTTTTTTTTAACTACGCCCCTGGTAATATGTGTGTTGTTTTGTTTTAATTGTTATTCCACTCAGGTCCTGTTTACGGAATAGGCCCGTGAAGCCCGTGCTTACCCACTGAAATACAAAAGGGCCCCCAATTTTACTTTTAAAAACTAAGTTTTAGAAAAAAGAAACTCAATCACTGTAAAAAATACATTTTTTTTCTTATGAAACTTTTTTTTTCTTACTATATGGCAATTTGTAAATCACAAAAAATATTTTGAAGTTCACATATTCTCAACTATAGTTCCATATTTGTCATTTACAAAATAAATTAGTTATTTACAATTAAACATATAATAAAATACTTTTATATAGGTAGTTTTAGTTTAATTAAAAATGTTATTTACTCTAAACTTTGATGGTAAAATTTCAAATTATTCAAGCATACGAAAATGAGATTTAGTAAATAAAAAAGCAATTTGTAGAGTAATAGAGGGCCCCCTGTGTGACTTCGGGCTTCCCCTATTCCTAAGTGTTAAGCGGGCCCTGATTCCACTTACACACATCGGGATTACCGATTCTTGATTTTGTTGTTAGTGCATCCTTCGTACGAAAATTTGCCTTTTTCGTAGGAGACGATAGCCGATAGCTTATAAATAAAGGTCATCATACAATAATTTTCATACTGATATTGGATACATTCTTACATTAGATGGGTCACAAAAATTTTTTTACTTAAAGGTGGGTCACGTACCAATAAAGGTTGGAAACTGTTGTTCTAGATTAATACATTTTATTTGATAACTGTGAACATTGTTATTATTTTTTAATACGCTCATAAAATAACATTTATGCTTTTCGAATATCATACATAAAAAAAAAGGCAAATTAATTGAAAAGTGTGTGGGCGAGTGTAAATATTTTTATAGTGGACTAAAAAAAATGCCTTGCCACAAAAAAAAAGAATAAATAAATTTTTTGATACGCACCTGATTACAACTGTATACGTGTTACAGCAACAACTGAGTTAATTATGCAACAGCCCATGCTTGTTAAAATGGATGCAAATAAGTTAAGGCTGTTCGTCACTCAGTTTCCGAATTCCCCTCCGTAATGTTAAGTCTATGGGCGTTGTATACATTTTTTATATTTAAAATATCTCCTCAGGATATTAATATTTTTAACTTCTATTTTCTGTGTGCTCTTCTTAAAGGATGTCTCTTTTTTTCTTACAAGGAAGGTCTCCATACGGGCATATTCAGAAAAATCTGAAAAAAATTACAGAGTGTTCTTACCATGTGGATATATATGTTTGTAAAAATTTTTTTGGCGAACCCCGATAGAACGCTCGTAAAAAAATAATGAAAATTTCGTTTATTTGGCGATTTATCATCGGTTGGCGATGAAATGAAATTTCAAAAAATAACTTTTTTATGTCGAATACTCTTTAAGATAAAAATGTTTCATATTGAACTTTTTTAAATAAATTTAATGTAAATAATTTTAGTTTTGTCTGTTTTAATTTGATTTAACTATAGTTTTGTCATATGTACATATATCATACATATATATATATATATTTATGATGAAAGTTAAATATCAAATTTTATGAATTAAAACAAAATTAAAATAAATTAAAATTGTTTCAATATCTCAAAATTAAGTCCAATTGAGCACTGTTGATTCAATTTTGTTGCTATGGAAACGACGAATTCTTTGATATTGAAATGAATAACTAGTAAATGAATCTTGTCTTTATTTTGGAATACGTTTAAATATATGAAAGTATTATTTTATATATGAAATTGTTTTTAAAGTAATAAAATTAAATAACAAGCAACATAAATATGTAATACGAAAAAATGTATTTACTAAACTTGCTCATTGTTTATGTTTAAATTTATTAAATACTTTTTACACGCATTCTAAAAACCAATTAACAAACAATTTTCAGGTGCATTAAAATCGTTTGCTTTTGGCGAGGAAAAGTACTGCTCGCCCAATCGCGTGACGCTTTCGTCTTTTCACGCCAAATATTCGAAAGTATTTTATTTTTTTTACAGACATTCTACTGTAATTCCGCCGCTAAATTTGACTGATCCTTTATTACATACATAAGTAGTTTAATTCGTATTTTTTTCAAAATATTCTGAGTATGCCCAGTAAGGAGACCTTCCTTGTTAGTTGTCAAAATATTTCTAAAATGTATGCTCAATTTAATATTTTTTGTGTTAAAAACGGACGAACTGCGGGAGTAAAATTTTAACACTTCATATAAAATTAAGTGTAGATTTCAGCAATATTTTGAAAACTAAGAGAAAAAGAAATACATCCTTTAAAAAAAGTACACAGAAAAAAGAAGTTAAAATTATTAATTTCCCAAGGAGATATTTTAAATATAAGAATGCTTCAAATGCCCACAGACTTTACATTACCGGGGGGGAAATCGGAAACTAAGTGACGAGCAGCCTTAAGCCACGAAAAACGGAAAACTAACGAGTAAAACGCACTAAACATCTAGAGTTCGGTCCCGCAATAAATTTTAAGCTCCGCCTAAATAGTAAGAGAAAGGTTTTTGGTGGGTGGTCTAAATAAGTAAGTGAAATAAATGCTCTACACAATATATTTAGTTAAACTTCTGAAAAAAGCATAATTGGCTATAAATAAAAAAACTTATCATTCTTTCACTTCATTGAATAGGTTAGGCGCATCCATACTCAATCTGCTGCCCGCGTGCCGCTTGTGGCCCGGCGACCTTTTATGTGCGGTCCGCGGCACATAAATTAACCCATATTCATACAAATAGCGCGTATAAAAAAGTAATTAAGATCTTCAGTGTTGTTTTATATATTTACATGGGAAGATAAAATCCTCACTGTTATTTATAATTAACTTAAAATTATGTTAACAGCCATGTCTTTAATTGTGCGAAAGATTGATTTATTAGAGAAAATCTACTTTTTCTTTCTTTAGAACTGGGAAATTCTGCATTGTTATATTATTACGTTTTATACTTAATGTATAGTTACTTCCTTTTTAGGGTTGAATTTTATCTCGGAAAAAATAGCACCGAAAACATGTTACAGCACCTTTCCTAACCAGGAAACTTCGTGGGATATTTCTACAGCATTTGCATTAGAAATATACTATGAAGTTTATTATTTGGAAAATGTGATGTTAAATTTTTTGGTAATATTTCTTCCGCTACAAACGTTCAACCCTACTGATAATATTAACTTTGTTTTTACTTTCTTCTATCTTTACAAGAAGAAAGTGATGGATTCGTGAAAATTTTCTACTCCCGGTTTTCGACGGATTTACATATTTTAGATGTCAGAGATCCCGAAAAACATGTTTTTACTAAATGTCGGTTTGTGAGTCTGTGACTCTGTCTGTTTGTCTATTTATATGTGACACAAATTTTGTGGAATCTTTTTCTATTTCAAGAACTAATGCACGGAATTTAATAACAATTTATATTCAGGTAGTCCCTAATATAACTCGGTGCTGATTAGTTTTTGGTGTAAATCGCCCAACAGGTGGAACTGCTATGCTGCCTTTTTCGCTATTTCTGCAATAGTCCTATCTCAAGACCTAATGCACGGATTTTTATAAAAATTCAAATTCAATTAGTCCTTGATATGAATTGGTGCTGATTGCGTTTTGGTGTAAATCGCCCAAAAGGTGGCGCTGCTATGCTACATTTTGAAGGATTTACACAATCACCGCAATAGCCCTATCTCAAGACCTAATTCACGGATTTTCCTCAAACTTCAGATTCCGCTAGTCCTTAATATGAATAGGTGCTGATTATGCGTTGGTGTAAATCGCTCAACAAGTGGCGCTGCTGTGGTGCATTTTTCACGATTCCCGCAATAGCTCTATCACAAGAACTAATGCCCGAATTTTCATCAACTTCAGATTTAGTTAGACTTTGACACAAGTTGTTGCTGATTAGGTTTTGGTGTTAATCGCCCAAGTGGCGCTGCTATGCTGGAATTTTCACGATTTTCGCAATAGCTCTATCTCAAAAACTAATCTACGGATTTTCTCCAAACTTCAGACTCAGTTAGACGTTGACATAAGTTGTTGCTGATTAGGTTTTGGTGTAAATCACCCAATAGGTGGCGCTGCTAAGCTGCATTTTGCTGGATTTACACGATTTCAACGATAGTCATATCTCAAGAACCTAATGCACAGAATTTCATATCTTTAGAATCCTCATGTGCAGGCCCGTGGCCAGGATTTCCCTTCGGAGGGGGCATAATCTTGGATTTTTTTCTGATCTAACATCAGTAATTTGCATAATTGAAGGCGTAAATAAAAAATAAGCAAGGCTTAACCTAAAGTATATTTCTGCACAGAATACTTGATGTCCATGTCAAAAATTGTTTTTCGTATTTTTTGGAGTTTTGTTACAATTTATTGTTTTCAAGAACACTTCCAAACCGGGTCGGAAACTTGAAGAGTTTTTTAAGGAAAAAATGCAATGAAAACAAAAAAGCACAAACTTGCAATGTTTGAGATGAGTCAGAAAAATGTTAAAAAATATTTAAATGCAAACCAGTAATTTGAATAGATTTAAAGTACAGGATTAATATTAGCATGTTAGTGTCTCGCATTACGAGTTCAGGGTCTTAAAATGCTAAACCCATAGATGAAATTAATTACACATAATAATTTTTTCAAAGAAAAAATTAACTGTTACAGATATATGTATTCATAAAAATTATATTTATATTTCACATTGTCTGATTAGAATTAGAATAATTTTAAATGCAGTACTATTGGTACAATAAGTTTACTAGTGCTACAGAAACAATCTTTGTGACTTCTTCTCAGCCATGAGGCTGATTACCTTATTAGGACCTAACTGCAATATCCCAATGAATGGAAGTCATTGCAAGGCTACTCAGTATATCATCGGCCATAACGCTTCAAGGCAAAGATTTCATTCTTTTCATTGTCGAAAAAGACTTTTCAGAACTGGCTGTTGTTTCCGGGATTGTAGCCAAGACTGTCAGCAAGTGTTTGATTGTATTCTAATGCGTTGCATTACAGTATTTTAAAAATTTTGAACTTCTGTGTTTACGTCAATATTATCAATTCTTCTGCATCATTCTCTAATATGCTTGCTTTATCCGGAGAAGAAAATCCTGGAGGAAGTATTTCGAAATCTGTTAGAATGTCTTCATTCGAAATGAATCCGTCATTCAAACTTTGAATAAGACATTCTACACAAATAATAAAGACTGTGACCCTGTAATATTCTTCAGCTGATGTAATTTGATGGTTTGCACGTGCGGTCTGCCTAAATATTAGTCTTGGGATCTTTATTTCAGTTTGGAAGATGTCAGCAACAGTTCCCAGACAGTTTAGGACGGCAGGAATCAGCATGTTGTTGGACAATGCAACTTTTAACTGGTGGCTTGCACAATGGACGTATTTAATTTTTGGACACTTCTGAAGAATTCTAGACTGGACACCACTAACATAACCAGCCATGTTGGCCACTCCGTCATATGCCTGTGCGACTCATTTAGACATGCCAAACCGTAGTTCATCACAACGTTGTAATATTACTTCTGTTAAATTTTCGGCAGATAAGTCATTTACTAGGATGAAACCTAAAAAATTTTCCCGAAATATGGTTTTGTAAATTTTATAAATAGTCCACATATTTAACACAAAGGGCAAGAGTGTCCATAGTTACATCAGCAATCAAGGTAAAACAGATCGCCTTATTTATTTTCGTAATTAATTCTTCGTTAACTATATCCGAACATATCTGAATGATTTCATTCTGAATGTCTGGGCTGAAATAAGTAGCATTTCTATGACTGTTTAAAACATGTTGTTCAATTCATCATCTCCAGGCTTTGCTCTAAATCTTAAGAGCGCTCTTGGCTCGCAATCTTTTTTTATCCGTCTAGAGGACCGCTATCATGATCACCTATAAGTGGCATATCTTGTCCTGTACAAAATAAGATTCCTAGAATGTTAGATGTTGCCCCTAGGGAACTCTGTAGCGGGCGCTCTGAAAGACTGCCAAAAAATCCCTATATAGGAGTATCCATCCCTAATGTTGACAATTCTTCGAAAGACAAACAACCAGACTACTCTGTGCACATTTTCTTTCCATTAAAGATTCATATGCAAATAACTTAAAACAAAGTTGTTCAGTGAAGAGCCTGGGGGACGCCGGCACTTTTGAAGGTTTCTCGATACCATATCGTTTTTCTTCAAACTATTTCTTTCAAAATTTCCTGCTACAAGTATTTTTAATAAATAAAAAGCCTTTTATATTTATAATAACATTTTCAAAGATACTTTCTTTGAAATCATTAATTTTCACATGATTTTACATTATAGTTGGCTATTAAAGTTTTGGCTCCTTTCTCTACAAAACATTTTAACACTGACCACTCTAAGTTTTCATTATATGCGTGATATAATGAGGATAGAGAAAATTAAGGAAGATCACAACATGCACTCCTAAAGTTAACGTAAACGCCATACATGTAATTACACTTACTTTTTCTTAGTCAAATTAAAGATATGGAATTACCCTTATCGAATTTTATTGTGCATAAAGACAGTTAAAATTGCATTTTAAGAGGAATTGATGTTTTTAGTGGTAGATATGAGTAAAGAAATTGCATTTTAAGAACTGATATTTTTAGTGGTAGATATGAATAAAGAACACTATGTCCGAATAAGCGATATAACAAGAGATTGCTATAACTGTAATTGAATAAATTTATATTTTTACAACTAAAAATGTACGTAGTTTTGATGTAATGGACGATAAAAACAAGAAAATATTGTCAGTTTTTGTTATCATTTAGAGGTAATTTTGCAAAGTATTTTAAAATTTTCGGGAGGGGCTTCAGCCCCCTTAGCCCCCTCCCTGGCTACGTGCCTGCTCATGTGGGCCATTTATTGTCATTTAACTTTGACAGTGTGATAGCGAATTTTGATGTATTAACTTGTATGTGATAGAAGAAAGTTTTGGGATTGGTACCCCTTTCTTTTTACCCTTTTATATGTCTATTGCAGCCGGGCTAAAGTCAGAAAATAAAAAAGTTGAGTATGGCTGTGTCAGGATTCAGCCCCTTCTATCGCCAACACTTTTGCGGACGGTGGTAACAAAAATGACCGCCTAATTTTCCGTTTATTGTCACCCAGCAAACTTAATTAAAATTTTCCTTTTACAAAGTACGTTAAAAAAGCAAATATTTAATTACTAATAAATTTGCTTGTAAAATCTTGTGTCCATTTCTCATTTTACAAACAGAATCACTCCGCGATGGAAAAGGTTAAACCTATAGGAGTCACTTATACAATATAGCAATTCATCAAGATTTCAATAATTAGCTAATTTAAAAGCAATTAGTTAAAAAATCAAGAATTTTTTTACTGAAACATTAAAATTGTTTTTCGTCATATTTTAATGGGTGCTATCGAGTATTCTATAAACCCACTTCGATTGCATGTAAAAATAAGGAGAAATCTTATGCACAATTAGCAGGCTTTCAATATTTATAGATAATTCGCATTTTAAACCATAACTAAGGATCAACTGAAACGGGTTTTTAAGACCGAAGCCGAATTTCTGTAATCTTCATATTTTCGGCCGAAATCGAAAACGAAAATCATCACATTTTTGAAAAATAATTAAAACATACATAAATGTACATAATTATTAATTAATTATACATGTGGTCCAAGCTGGCTCTCTGTGCCTCTGACCAAAACTTTTATTTTCATATTTAATGAAATGCAATTAATTCATCAACGACACAAAATGATTTTCTAATTATACGAATTTCATCTACACTGGTGAAAACAATTAAAGGGACAAATGTTTTTTTTTTTGCAATTAAAAAAGAACTAACAAAGCAAATAAAATCAAACTTGGCCAAAATATTATTCGATATAAGACCAATGTGTGGAAAAACAAAAATGGGCACAACCTGCAACCTAAATATGGTAACTGGTCACGTGTCCAGTGCTGCAGCTAGACGACACCCTGTCAGTCAGAGAAAAATATGTCTAATGGAGTGTATAATCGTCTGTAACAATAACAACTACACAACTCTCGCATCGGCGTTTCATACTGCTTACCAGGGTCCTTATCAATCTCTGTGGCAACTGCACCCACTCTTGTACTAACGCACCCTTGAGCTTATCTATGGTCGTTGGAGCTGGTCTTCGAGCTGCAATTGAACGTCCAAGGGCTTCCCATATGTGTTCGATGTGATTAAGGTCAGGGAACATCGCAGGTCACTCCATTCGTTGAACATCCTACAATTCGAGGTATTCGTCCGCCAATTGATCCCTATGTGGACGGGCGTTATCGTCCATAAAGACGAAATTTGGTCCATATGCTCCGCAGAAAAGTCTCAAAGAGGGTGCAAGGATCTCCTCCTTGTACCGTTGACCTGTCAGAGTACCTCTATCAAACACATTATGGTCGGTACGACCGTCTGCCTTGATGCCTGCCACACCATCACACCACCTCCAGCATAGTGGTCATTTTCGACAATGTTAGAGGGTCGATATCGACTCTCGGGTTCTCTCCATATGAGAACACGTCTCGAGTCCCTGCCCAGACTGAATCGCAATTGATCACTGTACAGAACCCGTCCCAAACTATCCTCTGTCCAAGAGAGGTGTTCTCGGCACCATGCTAGACGGAACTTTTTGTGGTTCACAGTCAAAGGGATGCAGACTACAGGGCACCTCGCATACAGACCACCTGAATTAAGTCTCTGAGTGACTGTTTTCCGTGAAATGGATGTTCCTGTAGCATTATACAGGTGACGAGACAGTTGTGTCGCTGTCGTGGACCTATCCCTTTTGGTTAAAAGTCTCAAATAATGGTCTTCAGCAGGCGTTGTTGCCTTTTTTAGGTCTTGACCAGGTAGGGGAATCACTGTTTAGGTCTCTGTGAACTGTTTCCACAGATTAGACACCACACTTCAAGGAACACCGAGGTCCTTACAACAGGTAGCCTGTGATTGGCCGGCATCGTGTCTTCCAACAATCCGCCATCTTGTGGCATCATCTAGATGATGTCGTCTAGCCATACAAACGATGGGTAAACAAAGAAATTGAAAAAACAAGGATTGGGTTATGCTACGATGCTTCAAAATGTCCTTCCGCTACAAGCTTCGGCGGTCAAATGAGGCATTTCTGCACAAACGCGATCACAGCGCCACTGCCTTATGATCACACATACCACTGCGTGGAAGGGGTGTCCGCGACGAGCTTAACTATCATCTGATACCTTATTTGCGTATAGGGATAACTTATTTTGTTTTGTTTTTTTTAAAAACCGTTTGTCCCTTTAATTGTTTTCACCAGTGTAATTAAAAAATGTTTTAGGAATACATACCTCGAATTATCTTTCATAATGGTTATTGTAAATGATCATCTTCAATACTAGAACTTTCTCAAAGGGTATTCGAAACACTTCTGCGGTTAAAAACTAAACATTTCCCATTACTGTTAAGTCTCCAAGTTTTAATGAGCTTGTGAAAAGCGTCTCCAAAGTTTAGTCATATATGCATTTCTTGCTTTGTATTTTGCACTCACATCTTGAGTCATTCATGACTGATAATTATAACCAGTGAAATTTATAACAATAAATAAAGAGTGTCTCATTTATAGCCATATAGCTCAAATCAATGAGTAATGTTGACAACTCCCGAAGGAAGAAACGGGATTTTTAAAATACAGATAGTTTCGGTCCTGTCGAATTTTCACCGAAAACGATTTCTCGGAGAAACTCAGATTTTGGGTCGAAAACGAAACTTAATTTTCGGTTGATCTCTTACCATAACTATTGAAAAATTTTATGGAATTTGATTTAAAATGCTGAGAAAAAATATGCTCTTTCGCATATTTTCATTTTCGAAAAGTTGCAAATTAAATTTAACTGTTCTATGATCCTTCATATATCGAAAATTAAATAAAGTACAGTACAGCTCCGATTATCCGCGGGATTGGGTGGCAAGGGCACCGCGGATAACAAAAGTCGCGGATAACCGGAAAAAGACCGAAAATGGAGTGCAAACACGAAAAAAAAAGGAAAATTTAACATAAAAACTATGTTTTAGTGTACAAAAAACATAATAAAACGTTTAAAATACATACATATATGCGCAGTAAGTCAGAAACCTTTGCTTTACGTCTAAATCATTAAAATGAAGAACAGTAAACAAGATACAATGCCGTACATACTGTACAAAAAGAGGTGAGTTACATCTTTTTTTTTTTTTTTAATCAGTCACTTGTTTTTGCTTCTTGTTTTGGAAGCAAATTTTCTTTATTCTAAATTGTAAACTATTATTTTTCTTTTAGTATGGAATAATTATTATCTCAAAAATGAAGTTATTCTTGATATGCTCTCCTGGAATTTATCATAATAGTTTTATTTAATTGTAGAATATTTTAATTGCTGTGCTTACGTTTGGTTAATAAAATCAAGAAAATACATCAAGACTTTATATCAGATATTTCAAACATGGCAACCGAATCTAGAAATATTCTTCTATGACTTTCGAATACATTGATTTTTCTGTTTATATTTAATAGTAGGGCTTATTGTAGTAGAGTATTTTCCTTTCTGTTTACTTGAATTAAAAAAAAAAAATTCTTCGCGGATAATCGGGGCTTTACTGTATAACCTTTTTTGTTAATCATCATTAAAGCTTTAATAGTTAAAAAGTTCAACTGTTCAGAAGTCTTTTTTGTCACTAAGAAGATAATCCTGCATTTCAGATGTTTCACTTGATAATAATAAAAACAAAAGGATTTGTTTGCTTTTTACAAAACCTTTGGTTTTTATCTTAAGGCTCCTTGTTGCTCAACTTCCGAATTCCCCTTGCTAAAGCTAAGTCTATGGGCGTAGAATGCTTTCCTATATTTAAAATGTCTCCTCGGGATATTAATATTTTTCATTCTTTTTTTTTAAGTATTCTTCTTCATAGACGTTTATTTTTTTTTATTAGTTCTCAAAACATCTCTAAAATATACGTTTTATTTAATATTTTATGAGTTAAAAGCTAGCGAATCGGGAGCAAGATTTTAAAACCTCATATAAAATTAAGTATATATTTTAGAAATATTTTGATAATTAAGGAAAAAGGGACATCCTTTTATAAAAGTACACTGAAAAAATAAGTTTAAAATATTGATTTCCTGCGGAAATACTCTAAATATACGAATGCATCACACGCCAAAAAAACTTAGCTTTCGCTTGGGGACGTTTACTAAAGAATTGCGTGAAAATTTGTAATTCATCGGCTGCCTGAGCATATCAGTTGCCGATTTAATGTAATGTAATATGTAATGTAACCTAATTATGATATGAATGAACTGTGTGTTTTTTATTTACATATGTTTTCAAATAATATTTCTGGTGTGAGTTTTACTTTAAAACGATCATTATTTTCATATTAATTTTGAGTACGCACGACTACTACCGCTAGTGATGGACACATTCAGCAAACTTAACTTTGTTTAAATATTGAAACAAAATGTACATGTGTTAGTTTTATCAGTTAATGTACATATATGCTTTATAATACCACACTTCCGCACACGTTGACTTATTTAGGTGGTAGGTAATTGGATATCGAAATGCATTTCGGAGCTCCTATTAAATTTAATTTTACAATTAAGACATTTAATACTAAATCGAGGATGCTCTACAATTTTGTAATTGATTTTTTTTTTTCTTGTCGCTCATAAATTTCGAAATAGGCTTCATATTTTCCAAATTCCGCTGCTACGAGACTCTGCTGTCTGTTGCATTAAGTCCCGCATAATCACTTTACAATGACCTTATCCAGTGTTGCCAGATTGGGGAATTTGTCCCCATTTTGGGGGATTTTGAACCTCTAGGGGAATTTTTTGGGGACAAGAAGTTCGTGTGGAAATTTGTGGGGACTATCAATATTTTTGGGGGAAAACTTGAGGAATTTTACCACTATTTTACGTAAAGTTTACTTTTAGTCATCTGGCAAAACTGCATCTGTCTCGAACTCGATTTTGATTTGAAAAATGAAAATACACTTTTACAGAAATCGGAAATATGAATCATTATTCTCGTGGTTGTGCTTTTGCTTGTTGTTTACTACATTACAGTACATTACATTACTAATGTAACAACCAACATTGATAGATGATAGACCCTTCATTGCTCATTGGCAATGCTTTTAAAACAAGCATAAAAGAAGTTGTCTTTGCAAAATTTCCTTCATCTAGCTACCGAATACGCATGCAAATTCTGCTGTTTGAGTTTAAATGTTTATTTATTTATTTTTTTTTTTGTAAATGGGGGATTCTTGAAGAAAAAGGCTTGATTTGGGGAAAATTTTTTGAGCTTCAATTAGTTAAATGTTAAATATTTTTTAAAGTGGTAAATTGGAAATCGAAAAATTACTTTTTTGAGTAAAAACTAAGTTGCGGACTTTTTCGGAAAAAAAAGCACTGCAAGCTACCATTATTTTTTAATTAAAAAATTTGCCTAATTTTGAACATTAAATAAACTAAAGGACATCTTTCAAAATTTGTAGTGGCAAACGTTTTTCAGCAAAAAAGTTAAAGATTCCCGTCTTATAGTTTCCGCGGTTAATGGGTTAATTGGCGCTTTAATCCCCTCACAGACGTGCAACATAGAATATTCTCCAATAAATATATGAACATAAAAATTATCCAAATTCGTGAAGCTGAAACATAACTATATAAATGATCTAAATTATTAACAATATACATTTTTAATAAAATACATTTTATCCCTTTAACCCTTAAATGCGCGATTTTTTATTTTGTTTCGAAAAAAATATATATATATGATTCTCTGAAAGGTTTATTACACAGGAAAAATAAGGAAAAAAAGATACATTTTTCATATAATACGTCAATCTTTTCTTCTGTTGCCCATCTGCAATATAAGGAAAAACTACTCTCGTGTGGCTGTTTTACGCTAAAATATTGCAAATTAGTAAATATTCTAATAAGTATGTCTCCAAATACCTTATTTTATATAATTATTTATTTTATAAAACTTAACATTTAACCGTTTAATTCCCATGACAGAATGCGTTCTAGAAATTACGTAGTTCGGAGAATCTGACTTTATACCTAGCCCTATTTATACCAGAGTTTCAATGGTTAATTTCGCTTTATTTAAATATGGAATGTCTGTTATTAATTAAAGCAGATTATTGCTATTTTAATTTTCTGGTGTGAATTAGGTATGTACGAATAAACAAAATCTGTTAAATTCAAAACACTGTTCTTTGCATATATGCAAAGCTACGCGCTAAAGGGTTAAGCCCTGACCCGCACAATTGTCCGGGCGGTACTAAAGTAAAAGAGAATGACTATTTCCTGTCTTTGTGAGATTTAAAACCAAATCTGCGCATTTATATGAGTTAATTGGCTACAGATGTTTTGATAAGACACAACTAGGGGGCACCATCTACAATACAGGGTTAGATTTTCTGCTTTTAAAAAGACTATATCATACGACAGCAATAGACAAAAGTATGTACTGTCGTAATTTCTTTTAAATATGATTTTTAGTGTTTGCTTAGATTTAATTTTTCTTTTCATATACTTTATTCATGTTTTTAATTGATTTTGTCTTTGATAAATTTAATTGGGCTTTACAAAAGTTGAAAAACAAATGACCCACACAATTGTGTGGTCCGGCATTTACCATTTCCAAAATAGATACAATTCCTAATACATATATAAAATTTTTATTTTTAAGTGATTTTTTTTTAAACTTATGTTTTTAGCAATTTATTTTTTATTAATTACATTTTTAAAGCGGATTAATTTTAAATTAATAGGTTTGTACTATTCATGATTTCTATTTAAAATTAGATGTATAATATGCACATGTAACGAACTGTATGTTTCTGCCCTGAGTTATAGATGTCATAGATGATTTATAAGTTTTATATAAGTTATATGCATACCATGAAATAGATTTTTAAGTTTGGTAAATTCATTCCATTTTGTCGACACAGCAAGTAAACCACCAGGAATAAATAATAAATTGCGGAAAGTTCGGCAAATACTCGACAGATTCCGTAGTGTCTGCTTGAATTTACCAGGAAATTAGGGAAAATTTTCCATAGATGAGCAGACGATTCCTTTTTTTAGGACGTGCCTCAGTAAAGCAGTATATAAAAAACAAACCACACTCTGTTGTAACAGTGTCATCTGGGATAGTTTTGAATTTTGTATTATACCAGTGGGAAAGTATCAGACCTCGTCCACAAGGATCAAGGCTTAGGACCTGCTGCAGTCCTTACTCTGGTTCAGACCTAGTTTTATGTACTTCGATCGGTATTTCAACAAAATACCGCTGCTGGAAAAACTAAAAAAAAAAAAAAAAGAAATTTGAAGGATCAGGTACAATCCAAACAGAGTGAAGGGCATACCATTTGTCAACGGCTGTTAAGAGGGGTGCGAGCATTGAGTACGTCTCAGAAAATGAAATTGTAGTGGCCTGTCCAAAAAAAAAAAAAAAAAAAAAAAAATTGTTTCAAACATTTTCATTGTGGCCGATGAAAGTTATCTCAATAAACAACAACTTTTTTTGCTTAAACTTTTATTTTTAGATATTTGCACACATAATCCCAAACTACACAATTGTGTAGATTTAGCCCCAAAACGGCTGCATTAAGGCTTATGTGTGGGTCCTCCCTTGTCATAACCTGACATCGTTTTTTTTTTTTTTTTTCAATCAAATACGATCTTATCAATAAGATGAAACCACCCAAACTTTCAATTTCTTCCAAAAAAAAAACTACCGGTCTTAAAGGGTTATAGCATATTAAAAAATATACATAACTTGAAAAAAAGAATTTAACTGCAGTTAAATATAAACCCTTCACTTATTTCATTTAAAATACATAATTTTCATTAAATTACATGCATGCCTTTTACTAATATCAATTAAAATACAGAAAAAAAAATCTCATATTTTCTTTTTAAAGAAGTTTTATAAAAACAAAAATTTGTAAAGAAGATCACAAAGCAAAATATTTAATTTCATGATCGAAGTATTATTTCTAATTTCCATACGCAAAAAATAAAAGCTGTCACTGACAAGAAAAAAAAAATGTGGTTGGCAGGATTTGCACCTGGCAAACATAAAAGTTCCCAATATTTTTACTTAAATAAAAAAAATATGTATATGCATAAAAAATTACTTGAGAATTAACATATGCAGGAAAATTGAATTGCTTCGACATATTTAAGGTTCTTCACATAATCAAATTTATTACACTTCATTAAGGCTCCTGTCCCTGCCGGCGAGGACACTCACGAGCTAATGCTAATCCTATGGGGAGGGATTTATCTAATATCTCGTTTGCATTTCGACATTTTAAAATATTTTTTTTTTCATTGGATAGCCGAGGTCCGTCTCTACATCGCACCTTTTTTACTTTTACGATTTGGGTCGCAGAAATTTTTTATAAAGTTACTTTCACTTTCAAAACCGGTTCTGAAAATGAAACTGTCATTCTAAAAAATACCTGCAACCAAAATCAAAAAAGTAAAAAAGGTACGATGCAGTGACGAATCTCGGCTATCCAATACAAAAAAAAAAAAAAAAAAAAAAAATAAAATAAAACTGTCGAAATTCAAAGGAGATATTAGAAAAATCCCTCCCTATAGAATTAACATTAGCTCGTGAGTGCCTTCGCCGACAGGGGCAGGAGCCTTAAGGCCCCCAGTTGACGTGCATTTTCTATCACCCCCCCCCCCTTGATTGGAACTTTTATCTTAAACAGTTTATTTGTAAGTTGTGTCGTCATGATCATAATTAAAATTAATTTAAAAAATATAAAATAATAAAAACTTTTTAAATTTCTCAAAAAACAAAATTATTTTCACTTTACATGAATGAGTTATAAAAAAAAAAAAAAAAAAAAAAAAAAAAGAAGAAAAAGAAGAAAAAGTCAGCTTTTAAAAGTTTAGCCTTTCAGTATCAGAATTTTGAGAGTAGCTTTTCCAACTTAATTTAACACCAATTTTTGTAATAGTATTATATCATGTCTCTGTTGAAATTATTTTTCAGTTGCATTTGACTAATTTCCGGGAGAACTAGTTAAAAAAAAAAAATAATAATACAAAGAATTTCAATCAATATCCCTGCAGTTTAAAAACAAATTTGGATTGTGTTATAGATCCCATCTACATAGTATTGTTTTTTAAGTATATAAATGATGCAATTTTAAAGGAACAAATTATTGTGGTTATGGTATTATTATAAATATTATTTTTAAATCTTTCATTCTATAAAAATTAGCAAATTACACCCCCCCCCCCCCCCCCCCCACCACCACCACCCACCCCAGCTTACAAAAGATGCTTTAGTATGATGTCAGTATTAACATTTTGGTTAGAAACTGACTTCAAATAACATTTGCTGTGTTTTATTTTTTTCTTAACCCTTTAATACCTGATTTTTCAAAAATCATTCTAATAATGTTTTTCGGCTTTCATTTTTTAAATAAATCATGGGAAAAATACTTTAAAAAATCATATTTTGTTTTAAGTATGGTTTACGGCTAAAAAACATTTTGTTACTAATCGGCAATACTGGTCTATAATTGAAAAAATAATTTTTCTTCATAAAATTCTATAATATTAAACACACAAGAATTTTAGAAAGTATAAAAAGAAATAAGTTTTACTTGCTCACTCCATAACAAAATAGGGTATTTCGCAAGCTTCCAAACAAAACAAAAAGAACAAGTAGCAACAATTGAAAAAATAAATCTATCTTTAATCTTAAACAGCACAAGTATTGCTATCTACATGTTGAAAATCGATTTAATAATATTTTCAGAATGTATTTTATTGGCAACATTAGGCATTATAGCTTCAATAGTATTTTAATTTAAGGGTTAAATATAAATTTAAGAGACATTTAAGGGTTAAATATAAAGCATAGAAAATGTTACCACCACATATAATATTAAAACACTTAGCTGTGAGATATCAAAATAATAGAAAATACAACATAGCAATTGTTTTTTTGGAGTAGGTTTCTAACCAAAATGACACCACAATTGAACGCATATAATACATAATTTGCATTTCCCATATATTTAGTTTTGATATAACTGTCCAGTCTAAACCCAAATCAAAACTACATTTTACTTTAAGTTTTAGATTCTCAATATACATGTTAATTAGGGATGCACCAAATATTCAGTATCTATTTGGTATTCGGCCATGTTACCGAATATTCGGTTTGGCCGAATATCGAAATAGTCGGCCCAACCGAATACTTAAAGAAACTTTGAAAACATATTTTTAAAAACCTTAATACCACTTCTATGTTTCACAGTCAACTTATAAAGATATTCAGAATAATTAGAAACATAATCATATATTTAAATAAAAGAGAATGTTTTTACATTATTTATTTGCTGTTTGTTAAGTATTATTTAAGAAAATTAACCAATCACGATGATTTTCATGGGCATTAATTATGTACAAATGCAAGTTCCTGAACGTTGTCTAGTAAACAATCTGTGTCTTGCTAAGATTTTAAGAACAATGTTTACAATCTCTGAAAATGATTGGCCACTCCAGACACCGATCTAGGATGCATTTAAAAACTTCCTTCCTTAATCAAAGGGAGTAGAACAGTTATTCTTGCTGAATTGCCACCATATAAAATTTGAATAGATTGTATTAAGTAAAATAATGCTATAAAGTGATAAAATATCATTTATTAAGATTGACGATCGTTAATAAACAATCTTAATAAATGATATTTTATCACTTTATAGCATTATTTTACTTAATCTGTTTATAAGTGATCTTTATACATGTTTTTATAGATTGTATTATTTATTTACTTTTATTTTAGTCTCTTCCTAACAAACAAATAATATATGATCCTGTACGATTTTTCTTCGAATTTTTTCACAGTTTCTCTTTTTTTAAATGTTTGTTTTAGAATTTAAGAAAATTTTATTCATTTGTTTTAATTCACAGAAGAAGCCATGAAATTTAAAATTTTATTAATTAAAAAAGTTTTATAACTACCCCCTTCTTAAATAACTCAAATTAGATTTTTTTTTCAGCGTAATGTTTACTTGAAAAAAAGCTCTTGATTACCAAAATGAAAGTTTCTGCTTTAAACATTATGTAAAATTGTTTTAAAAATTTAATATTTTAATGCTTTTATACTTTGAAATATAAAATTATTCGACCAGCTGAATATTCGGTATTCGACCGAATAGTTACTATTCGGCTTAGCAGTTACTATTCGGCTATCCGAATATTCGATATTCGGCCAAAATCACTATTCGGTGCATCCCTAATGTTAATAAATAATAATTAATTTTCTCAATATATTTATTAATGAAAATTATAAAACAGGTGGATTTTCACTTACTTATATATGTTGTTTTCGACTAAATTTGTTGCAAAAAATTGTTTATATTTTCTTTGTAAAGTTTAATTTAATTAATACATATACATACATATATATATATACAGTTGAACTAAAAATAGTTAAATATTTTTTATGATTAACATTTGATTATATTAAAATTGCAGTTATGTCAATAATTAAAAAAAAAAAATCAAATTTTATATTAAATTTTCAACCTTACCATTTCTATTAATTGGCATTGGCCTTGTTGTAATAATTTTGCGCATGTATTTCCATTTTTAACCCTCCGTCTACCAGACGGGTCCATTGGACCCGACAGGTACATACAAAATATTCATTCAAACCAGAAATTTCTTTAAAATAATCTAAGTATATAAACCAGACAAAAATAAGGTAAATATATAAGTTAAATAGTTTTAAATAAAAATTCTGGTGTAGAACGTTTTATTAAAACTTGAATAAAATTCCCGGTAGATCTAGGGTTAAGAAGAGAAGTTGCATTTATCTCTATGGCAGAAAAGTTCAATTTAAATGATCTTAGAACTTGCATTTAATTATTTTTGCTTAGATACTTTAAAGAGTACTATTAATGAATATCAATTATAATTTTGTTGCAGAAAAGTATAATTAAAGAATATATAACAGGGGGATACAAATATCCATAGACTTGATATGAATTTTTATTGTTATGATCCCTTATTCAGAAATAGTACTTTAAAAAAAAAAACTTACCAATGTTGAAATTTAATTTCTTGAAAATTTTATGTAGAACTGAGCTTTGCTGTATGTTTGCAGTATCTTTTTAACCTTCATTTATCCATGCTGGGACTTTTTGGATCCTACAGTTTCTGCCTACAAAAAATAAATAAAATAACTGAAGATACAAAAGTCAAATCAATTGAAAATAAAATTTAATATAAATGATCACATGTGGCATTAGGCAGCTTCTATTATCTTTACATTCGACATAAACAAATTCAAAGAAATTAAGGTACTTCTCCATTATCCCATTGCAGTGTTCATTGATTTAAATCAACTTAATTTTAATCGTGATTAAAATCATGATTTAAATTAATTGATTTATTTTAAATCATTGATTTAAATCAGATTTTTAAAAATTATGTTTAAATTAATTCAAGATGTAAATAAACATATTAATGTTTTTAAATATGTTTAGTTTTATATAATACAGATAATGAATCAGTTTAAGCTTTATAAGATTAAAATTTTTGTCAAGTAAAGTACAATGTAACAGAAAAAATGATTTCAAATTTCATTTGAATCAAATTGTAAAACAAACTAGCAACAGTAAGGAAATCTAAGCAGGACTATATTAAATATAGGAATATTTACTGGTCTATTACTTAATATAGTATTCAGAAAAACTTTCTTTAGAAAACTGCTAGTTTAAGTAAAATAAAATTATATGACTTTGCTCGTTACAAACAAGCACTAAGACTAACATATTAACTATCTCATCTTTTGAATTATGCAGGAGATAAACTAACAAGCTGTGAGAAAATAATCAACATTATTGTTTGTTAAAAAGAAATTCTCGACTTCGGTGATGCCTATTATATTAAAATTTGAACCATTAATTTTCATGTCTGTGTATATAATTTTATAAATGAAGTCGTAAAATAATAATATTGTGCGAGGTTTTTTTAAAAAAAATCAAGAACTCTACCCATTGACAACTTTTCATTAAAAAAAAAAAAAAAAAAACTATTGTATCTTAACAAATTGTATGTAATGCCTAATAAACAAATGAAAGAATAAAGCCATTGAAACACCCCCCCCCCCCCCTGCAAAAAAGAAACAAACAAGAAATTTGGAAAAGCCCCACTTACTAAACTGTCAGCTATCAGTAATTTTAAACAATAAAATTAACAATATAATTAATGAAAACAGAAAAAGGAATCTTGGATATTTAACGCTTTTCATTAAAAAAAAAAAACTATTGTATCGTAAGAAACTCCAATTTTAAAATTTGTAATACACAGTAAACAAATGGAAGAATGAAGCCATTGGACACCCCCCCCCCCCCTTGCACAAAAACAACAACAACAACAACAACAACAAAAAAAACAAGAAATTTGGAAAAGACTCCCTCACTAAAGTTTCAGCTAACAATAACTTTAAACAATAAATTAACAATATCTTAATGAAAACAGAAAAAGAGATCTTGGATATTTATTTGTTTACATTATTTTTCTGAATTATCTCTATCGGCTGGTGAATGTTTGTAATGGTCAGTTGAAACTGATCTATTGTAGGTAACTATGAATCACAAAATTTTTCAATCTTTTTCCCTTTTAATATCATAATGCCACCATTTAAAACTTTATTCTTATGCTAATTAATGAAATAATTAGTAAACTAATAAAATACCATTAAAAATACAGAAAAAGGTCAAATTAAAAATTCCCTGATGACAAACACATATAAGACATCACATATAATATGACAAACATATCACATATAATATTCTGGATTAAAATAACATCTGACATCAAGTGAATGTGACGCTACAATCATGCATCTTTGGTGTTTAATCCTATTTTAGCCAAAGTTATTTTTATTGAAAGCGGTCAACAAGGTAATGGAGAAGTACCAAAAAAGCTACCACCTAACTATAAAATTGAATGCCAAAATTAGATGATCGTGACGTCACATTTACTTGATGTCAGATGTGTTTATATCTGTTTTTAATGATGTTTTACTGATTTATTAGATATTTTGTGGATTAAAATAACAATTACGTCCTTAAACAGCAACGAAATGATATTAAAAGAGGAAAAAATATTGAACAAATTTTATCATGTATAGTTCCATATGATATATCTGTTTAAATTGATATCACTTAAACATTCACCAGCCGAGAGGGATAGTTAAGAAAAGTAATGTAATAAATATCCAAGATTTTTATTTCGGTTTTCAGTAACAGTATATTATAAAATGTATTGTTTTAAATTGATAGTTAGCAAATTAGTAAGCAGAGCTTTTCTGATTTTATTATTATTATTATTATTTTTAATTTCAATGGTAAAATTCTTATTTTTTATTTATTAGTTGTTGAAATTTTTTGGCGATATTTTTTTTTATATAAAGTGATTGATGGATAATGGAGAAGTACTAAAATTAATAATGAGTTTAGATACCCAGTTAAAATTATTACAAAAGTACCAATAAAAATTACAAAATCAAAATGCTATGTCTGAAAAATTGTATTATTTACTCTTAGTTTTAAGATCATGTACACTTGCAGAACTAAGAAAATATATGGGATGGAGCAAGAATTTGAAAAAATTCTGCTAGCAGGCCTAGTTTTTACTGTAGACAGAAAATAAGTAGGGGGAAGAATACGTTAAATAAAATAAACAAAACAACGTGAATACGTGATTCAAAAACATTTATTACTAAACAGGTGCAAATATTTGCACCTATATGATGTTTCAACTTGATATATAGAGTGTTTCTTATATTTTGAACTATTTTTTCAAGAGAAATTGCATTAACATGTTTAGCAGCGATTGCATAACCCCTTGAGGGGCGGTGGGATAAAATATATCCCACCTAATTTAAACAACATTCTCACCAGAAAATTTTAACTAAATTTTATATTTTTAACTTTGGAGGAAAATCATTGATAAAATTGCTTTTCCTTATTTAAAAATAAAAATTTTCGATTATTCCGGTGAAAATTCAATATTTAGAGACATTTTTGCTTGCCCCTCAAGGGGTTAAAAAAAATGATTTTTATGTATGGTAAACAAGGAAACATTAACTTTCAATGATTTTATGGATTAAAAATTTTAAAAACACAATTGGATTACAATGATTGAATAACCTGTTTTTCTAAAGAAATAAGGAAGTTCTATAATTTTGCAACCTCTAGGGCACATAAATTTTGAAATACTGCGATTCGTTGAAGAGTTTTATGCGACATTTTTGCAAAAATAGGTGTATATTTCACTATATTAGAAAAAGAAGGCAGGGTAGGGTGTATTTTGCTGATTTTAAAAAGACAGGTGCTGCGCCTTTAAATAATGACTTTGAGGGTGAGGGAACACAGCCAAGCTGAACCCTCCCCCCATTAAAAAAAAAAAGCAAGCTAAAATCCAGCTGGTATATATATATAGATATATACTTTTTCAATGTAGTATATATATGTGTATAAATGAAGACAAATTGAAGCTGCTAAAGTGTCACAGAGGGGCCCCAACTAGATCTTTGCTATTGGGTCACATGTAGGCTTAATTAGAAAATTTAAAAATCCTTATCTTACACAAAATTAATTTTATAAGCAGGTTATTCTTGGAAGGAAAATATACTTTACGAGCATTTTTATTAGGTTTTTTAAAGATAAATAAATTTAATGGTTAAATTGATTTAAAAGTTGAATTTAAAGCTTTATGAATATTTTTTCTTGTTCGTCATTAACAAAATGAATATTTAATGTATTTTTATATCTAACACAACACCCAAACAATAAGTCATAAACGGGTAATTCCATGTCAATTCAACCACACCAGTACACCCATGAACTCCAATTTAGATGAAACTTGGTGTATTCAATAAACATATGATATCAAATAGCCCCGTAATTTTTTTTTTATCTCTAGCATCAATACTTTTTTATTTACAGCCATTCAAAATTTCTTCAAATTCACACCTTTGCATATACCTGAGAAGCGCTAAACAAGCCACACTTGGTTACAAAAAAAAAAAAAATTCTATTGGGCTGCCAAATCTTTTAATTATTTTCAAAATTTACCCACTTACCAACAAAAGTATGATAAACACAGAAAAAAAGGCTAGAGAGCTAAAAATATTTATTTTGGTCCCCTAAAAAATAATTATTTATTATTAATCTATATTTTTGTTAGAAAAAACTTGATTTTCTAAAAATGCGATATCAGGGTGAGGGACAGGTATAATCTTGACACTTTTTTTTTTTTTTTTTTTTTTTTTTTTTTTTAATGAGCCTAAATATATGTTCTAACTTAATCTTGAATAAAATTAGTGGTTTTTTTAATTCCTTCTGAAGAAAAGAAAAAGAAAGGAGAAATTGGCCAATGCTATCAAAGAAAATGGAAACCATCTTGAATATAATTTTAATTTTACATATAAATGTAATATAATTTTGGAATGTAATTTAATAACTAAACACCTATTTAAATTAAATATTCAATTTCCTTAGTAATTTATTTTATAAATATTTTTTTCTTTTTTACTATATAGGTTAGAATGGCATATTCTCGATAGTTGTATTTTTCTTAACTTCCATGTATTTGTTAAATAGGTATAGCTAATGATTAATATTATTCTCTCTGGCATTCAATACAGTTTAAATGTTATTGCATAATAATTCAACAATGATAAATTTAAACATTTTATCTGCATCTTAATATAAACATAGAGTTGGATGTTTCAAAAGATATCAGATATACATTTATTAGTTACATAAATCAGCTCCTTTTTCGTAACATGAGTTCTATTTGCACCATGTGTTTTCCCACAACTTCCATGCAGTTTTTTGAGAAGTGATATGTCCTTCCACTAGTAGTATGGAGTGGATCTACTATTGCAAGCACATGAGGAATTGGCACTGAGCAAGAATCTTCATGTCTTGGCCAGTAAAAAGAAGGTGATGGTCCATTGGGATGTAAAAATTTTACTATAGCATCTCCATGATCTTTTTCTACAGAAGACACCATACCAAAGTACCGTACCACAAATGATCATATTTACATGCAATATAACATGCAGGGTACAGTTCTTCTACTTATACTAATGAAGGAAAAGATTTTTTAGGTTAAATGTGATAGAAGGTTCTTCATCTGAACTGATCCTTCTTGATTCAATGGTACCCAAAGAATCAAGAGGTTTAAAGTTGTGGAAACTTCTGGTACCTGGAAGTCCAAGCACCATCTTTTAAACGATTTTGGAGTGATTTACGAGTTACATTTACTTGTTCTCTGCCTAAAAAAAATGAAAGTTAACGTTTCTGATATGTGATTGGCAAAAGTCAAAAAATGCAACTGGTGTTGTTATCTGTCCTTCTAGGGGTCTTTGAAGGCTTTCTTTAAGAGCAATCCGTTTTGCAGTTCCTCCAACACCGTCACGCTCTGATTTCCCATGACTTGTTGCCGAAAAAGACCACTGTGCTTTCAACTTGAAATCTTCCTCGTGCAAGCACAAATTCATTAGATTATATCTGTTTTTCTATTGTGCGGCACAGTCATCACTAAAATAATGTAGTTCTCCTATGTGGGGAAAGTTTTCTTTAAGATAAATTATTATTGTACGAATTGAATATTTCCAACTGAGCGAAAAAATGCCCAGGCCGGGAATCGAACCCAGATCCTTGGCTTACAAGGCCAATGCTTTTCCATTTAAGCTAACTGGGCCGACAACCAGCCAGCATATCTCGCTCAGGCAACCTTATTGGTCGTAACATCTGGTCTGTCATGTAGACAGCGCAACAGAATAAACCGCAGGTAAAGGAACTCCATATAAACGATGGGTACGTAGATGAACTATTATTTTAACACAATCAAACTGATTGGTAAAGTTATCATACGAATTTAATATTTCCAACTGAGCGAAAAAATGCCCAGGCCGGGAATCGAACCCAGATCCTTGGCTTACAAGGCCAATGCTTTTCCATTTAAGCTAACTGGGCCGACAACCAGCCAGCATATCTCGCTCAGGCAACCTTATTGGTCGTAGCATCTGGTCTGTCATGTAGACAGCGCAACAGAATAAACCGCAGGTAAAGGAACTCCATATAAACGATGGGTACGTAGATGAACTATTATTTTAACACAATCAAACTGATTGGTAAAGTTATCATACGAATTGAATATTTCCAACTGAGCGAAATTTTTTCGTTCAGTTGGAAATATTCAATTCGTATGATAACTTTACCAATCAGTTTGATTGTGTAAGGCTGCGATTACGGTGCCTCACTTAAGATCAACTTAGAGACTTACGATATAAACAAAACGTAAATGGCATTACAGTGCCTCGCGATCTTACGACAGCTTGGAAGCAGCCGTAAGTTAAGACGCAAGTGGAAGCGTACGCAACCACAACAAATGTAACTGCGGCCTCTGATTGGCTGACTGCAGGAGGACTTAACGTCGAAGCACGAGGACTTACGCCGAGGCACCGTAATACGAAGTTACGACTGATCGCAAGAACGCCTATCTTACGATCGAGCGTAAGATACGGTAGAGCGAGGCACCGTAATCCCAGCCTTAAAATAATAGTAAATTATTATTGTCTCTTGAACTGTATAAACCATGTTAACGTCATGTTTTAGGTCATCAGATATAATACAATGTGAAGCTATAATTTTTTCTTGAGTAGAATTACAATAAATAAAAACAGGTTGAACTGTGCATGCTTTGGATGTTCAGAGGTATCCCTGGGCCTCATCCTGGATGACAAATGCATAATTTTCACTTTAAGTTCATTAAAACGATAGCTAAATTGAAAGGTACAGTATTTTTAAGAGTTTTTATAAAGGTCCACTGTGATTTAGCGATGAATGAATGAGGAATGAGCTTTTCTATTTTTCCTACTAAGTTTTCGATGAGCTCGTCGATTGTGGATACATATTTATTCATTTGCGTTCTATCAGTTGAAACCCACAGATAAAATTCAATTCATTTTATGTATCAGAATATACTGAATTAATCCATTTTAAACAATAATTTTTTCATTGTTTACTTAAGCAAATTAATTTCTTCAAAAACATTTTTTAAATTGATTAAATTTGTTTGAATGTTCTTAATTTGATAGGAACTACTCTTAGTTAAAACCCTAATTTTATAAGTAATTACCATAAACGCTAATGTGTTTCGAAAGACCCATATAATAACATTTGATAATTAATCAAATAACACCTAAATAAATTATTTATATTTATCTTGAAAATTATATTTTGTCATTCACCAAAAGTAAAGTTCAAACCAAGTAATTAAAAAAAAAATACAGAGCATGTTTAGTGTTTTGTGAATGAAGTTTTTATTTCCTTATTCACCCGAAAATTATAAAAAAGTACCATGTAAGTAATTAAACAACACATTTAAGTAATGTTTTTAGCTAAATTACATTATATAATAATTTTCTTAAATTAGCAGAAATGTGGTATTAAAATTATATTCATGGTGGTCCCCCCACCCCTTTTTTTATAGCAATGGCCGATTTCTCTATTTTTTTTCTTCAGAACGAATTAAAAAACTACTAATTTTATTCCAGATTAAGTTAGAACATATATTTAGGTTAATTAAAAAAAAAAATATGTCAAGATTATACCTGCCCCTCTCACCCTGATATCGCCTTTTTAGAAAATCATGTTTTTTCTAACAAAAATATAGATTAATAATAAATTAAATCTTTTTAGGGGATCAAAATAAATATTTTCAGCTCTCTAGCATTTTTTCCTGTGTTTATCATACGTTTGTTGGTAAGTGGATAAATTTTGAAAATAATTAAAGATTTGGCAGCCCAATAGAATTTTTTTTGTAACCAAGTGCGGCTTGTTTAGCGCTTCTCAGGTGTATGCAAAAGTGTGAATTTGAAGAAATTTTGAATGGCTGTAAATAAAAAAGTATTGATGCTAGAGATTAAAAAAAAATTAGGGGGCTATTTGATATCATGTGTTTATTGAATACACCAAGTTTCACCAAAATCGGAGTTCATGGGTGTACAAATCCCATTTTTGTGGTTGAATTGACATGGAATGACTCAAACGATGTTTCGGTGGCTCACGAAATGATCTATCTTTAAAAATAATATGCTGCTCAAAACAATTAGGGGAGCACGTGGTTTTAACAAAATTACGCAAATATTTACACCGATAAGTAACGTAAAATAAAACATCCATAATTCAAAGCGTAATAGAAAACAGATATAAAAAACTTCACATGCAAATTAAAGTTTATATGACGTCAAAAAGTAGACAAAGGAGATAAGTGTAGAAATCGGAATTTTGCAGACACGTCTGTTTCACTGTCTCAGTTGCGAAATTCAATTGCTCAGCTTGTGTTTTGAGAAAAGGTGACTTGAAAATGTCACAATAATGTGATTTAACGAAATCTATGGCTTGGCGTGTTATCGGCACAGTTGAATCTGGGGGAAACACAACGAAGTGTAGCGGACGGTGTTGGGGTCGCAAGAAGAGTCAATGCAAGGCTGTGGAATCGATTCCAAGACACATGAAATGGTAGACATCGACAACGGCAAGGTCGGTTATGTGCTACCACAAAAGCTGATGACCGATATATCCTGTTAACAGCTCGTCGAGGCGGAACGGGCAATGCTACCCTGCTGCAAATACAGTTGTTCTTGACCACAGGATGAAGGGTGTCCATCCAAACACTTCGAAATAGGCTTCATCAGGGTGGTCTCTACGCATGTAAGCCAATGATCTGTATTCCGTTGATCTGAAGCAACTGTGCGGCCCAAAGAAGGTGGGCAACTGAACATCGAGTTTGGAGGCAACGTTGTTGGAGTCAAATTCTGTTTACAGACGAGTCCCGATTCAGTCTGGATGTGACATCTGATGTGTTTTGGCATGGAGAGAAAGAGGCACTCAAAATAATCCCACATTCGTTCATGAAAGATCACATTACAGACGAGGTGGGTTGATGATATAGGTTGGAATCAGCATAGGTGGACGTACGGGCCTGGATGTCATTCGGAATGGCACTTTGACGGTCCGAAGTTATACAGACCGGAGAATGAGACCTCATGTCGTATTTTACGCTGCAGCAATTGGTGATTTCTTTTATTCCACGCATGTTAATGCCAGACCTCATACAACTCCTTTCGTGTGGAACAAGCTTAAAGCTGACACAATACTGCGTATGGAATGACCAGCATGCTCTCCTGACCTAAATCCGATCGAGCATGTTTGGGACATACTCTGACGACGCAGTGCTGCGAGACCAACGCCTCCTTTTAATGTCCGGGACTTGGAGGAATACTGTTCCACTGCAATTTTTGAGCATGTCTATTCAATCTTTGTTTACATTTTATTAAATTCATATCTTGAACAATTTAGATTGTTAAGCCTTAAAAATAAATAAATTTCACACTTGAAGTAAGGTAAAAACTATTAAATTATCGTATACGATTTCATGAAATGGTATTATATGGTATTATATGTGTGTGTTTCACGATCTTGGTTACGACGTTGGCGAAATTGGCTGCAACTTGTCATAATCCTAATAGTGTGGGCCGCTATAACAAAAAAGTAACCAGTTTTTAGCAAAATTTCTGATATAAAGTAGTTTTCAAAAACTTGTGTAAAATTGCAGGCAGTTCTCATGTTATGTCAGTCCTTTTCTAACACTGAAGAGTTTCCATGTATATATGAAATTTAGAAAAACTTCTCCAAAAGAAAGGTCCTGAAATGACATTGTAATTCCTCTAACTTCAAAGTTTAATCGGGCCCTGATGTTGTTTATTGAAATCTAATATAAACAGTTATTTTAAATATTACAACAGAATTAAACAGTTAAACTTATTTAACTTAAACCAGATGTTATTTTTTACTATTAAGAAAGAAAATTATTTAATTTTTTCAAATCATGCATTTATAATTTTTTCCGTCTTTAATAACTAAATAATGAAAAAATACGCTTTTGTTCTGAGCTCATAAATATGACAATAAAATAATGTAACTAAGTGAGGGATTTCACAGTACACAGTCGAAAATATTTACTTCGAATCAGAAATATGTCACGTCAATTCAAATAAATGATATGCGGAACAATTTTATCTATTCATGATAAATCAACAGAACGATTTTTACTCACTGGAAGTAAATCAGCACTCAAATAATTAAAAGCTAGAAGAATTGAATATTAATATATTTATTATTATTACCAGGCAATCCTGGTTCAGATCTCATATAGCGGAGATCGCTCGCTTCAGAATTTAAATTACATCTACCCAAAATAAACAAACTGAAAAATAATAAAGTAAAAAATAGGGTTACCATAATTCTTGGCGCTGATTAATTTTCGCCAAGTCAAACAGAAAGAAAGTGGGGTTTTAACACACTGCCCCCGGATGAACAATTACTATTGTTCATCATTCAAACTAAATTTTTATCAAAGATTTCAAATCACATTAATAAGACAATTAAAAGTTAGAACATACTTACAATAATGAGACATACAATTAATTCTATTTTCACAGGAACAACTACTGAAACTAAAATATACAAAATAATGAATTAGAAAAAATTAAAAAATGAAAATGTAAACAAAATGTTCGTAAAAGTGAAATGTTCAATGTTAGTCCATACTGTCAAGTTCAAGTTTATGAATGAGTTGGACCGGTCTTTTTATCAATCCAGATTCAGTTTGTATAGCACAAGATCTAACTTTCGAATCTCTTCCTAAAAAGAGCTCTGTAATTCTGCCGCATTTCCACATGTGCTTTGGAGTTTTATCTTCATTAATTAATACAACCTCACCAATTTCAAATTTAGTCGGAGCTTTGACAGGAACTGAAAAATTGACAGAACGCAGTTCTAGCAAATATTCCTGCCTCCAACGTTTCCAGAAATGGTTTAAAACTTGCTCTCGATATTTCAATATTTTTGTTAACGTTATTCTATTCGATTTAGGTTCAGTAACACAGTGAAAATCTGGTAGAGAATTTATTCGCTTGCCGATCAGGAAATGTGAAGGAGTAAGTGGAAGCGGTTCACTGTTTTCTTCATAAACGTAAGTTAAAGGGCGACCATTAATCATTGCTTCGATTTCAGTTAAAGTGGTTTGTATTTCTTCATATGAGAGACAAGATCTTCCGAGAATTTTCTTCAAAGGAGTTTTCACCGAACGTACCATGCGTTCCCAAAAACCGCCCCACCAACTGGCTCTTGGAATAATGAATTTCCATATGATTCTATTTCTATTAAAATATCGTAAAACTTCCTCTTTCGATATTCGGCTCCAAATTTCTCTAAGAAAATTATCAGCTTTGATAAATGTTTTCGCATTATCACTGTAGATCGTTCGACTAATTCCTCTACGAGAGATAAATCTTTTAAATGATAAAAGGAAGGTTTCTGTCGTTAAATTGGTACATAATTCGAGGTGCACAGCTCTAGTGACTGCGCACGTGAAAAGAACTATATAGGCCTTTTCTTGGCCTGTCTTTGCTTTGACATAAATAGGTCCTGCAAAATCTACAGCACAGGTATAGAAGGGTGGTGATTCAGTAACACGATCTTTAGGTAATGGTGCAATTTCTTGCTTCCCAGGAGATGCTTTAAATTTTGTGCAAATAAGACAGTTTTTTAGTACAGATTTTATCATTTTTCGTCCTCTAATTATAAAATAATTTTCTCGTAAGTGAGCTAAAGTTGTTGCAATTCCATAATGGAAAACCTTTTCATGGGCATTTCGAATTAACAATTTGGTGTAAGCACTCCCATATGGAAGTATAAAAGGGTGCTTTTCCCTTTGAGATAATTCTGAAAATTGTAATCTACCAGATAAAATTAACAAATCATTCTCATCCAATTTTGGATTCAGACTATACAAGGTTGAATCTTTATCGATGGGCTTTCCCTTTTTTAGTAACTCAATTTCACGATTGAAGACAGATAACTGGGTTTGTTTTAACCAATAAAATTCTGCCTTTTCAATTTCTTGAGCTGTGAGCTCACCTGAAATTTTAGGTTTCAATTTATTGATATTATTTATAAATCTTAAGATCCAGGGTGTGATATTAAGTAATTTGGAGACAGAACTAAAATTTTATAATTTTAACAAAGACTCTGGACGTACAACACCTACTGTACAAGATAATTGAGCAGAACTCAAATTTGTTGATTTTCTTTCGTTCAAAATATTTTCATTAAAATGTATCTTTTCAGGTTTCGGCCAACTGTCCTTTGGTAATGACAACCATTCAGGACCGTAATACCATAATTTATTTTCTGTGAGGTTATGTAAATTTTCGCCTCGAGTAAGAAGATCACTACGATTATCCTTACCCGGGATATATTTCCAAATTTTAGGATCAGTTAAAGATTGTATTTCTACAACCCTATTAGCCGCAAAGGGCTTCCAATCCATAGCTGATCCCTTGATCCAATGTAACGTAATTGTGGAATCTGACCAGATATGAATTTCCAAATTTTGAAAATTAAATGCACTTTTCAGATATTTAGACATCCTTGCAGCTATTAATGCCCCCATTAATTCAAGCCGAGGAATTGTCAAACATTTAATCGGGGCGACTCGACATTTTGCCCAAATAAGACTAGTCATAATTTTATTATCACTTGTCGATGACTTTCATCGAAAATAAGCTACGGCCCCATAAGCCTTAGGACTAGCATCTGAAAATATATGAATTTCGATTGGGTCCGAAAAGTCTAAACCCTGTGGAAAATATTTGCGGGGTACCTCAAATTTATGTAAATGTTCGATTTCTGCACACCAATTTTCCCATTCAATTTTTAAATCATCAGGGAATTTTTCATCCCATTCCAAACCCCTTTTCCATGTTTCCTGTAGCAAACTTTTCATACGAACAGAAAATGGTGCAATGAATCCAATAGGATCAAAGAATTTTAACATAGCTTTAAGAACAACGCGTTTCGATGGATTAAATTTCCAATCATCAGGAAAGGATTGTACGTCAAAACGTAAAATATCCCAATTAGTATCCCATAATAATCCCAAAAATTTTTAAAGAATTATGCAAATTTTCTTCTGAGTCACATAATTTATTTTCCTTCCATAATTTTCTAAGTTTGACAGAATTAGTATTGAATTTTCGCAAATTCATGCTAGCTTCTTTAAAAGTATGCGAAGCTGTTGAGGATAGATAATAAGCGTCTTCATCAGATTTTGACCCCGTAATCAAATCATCTACATAAAAAGAAGAGTCCAAAATCTTAACAACTTCGGGATGATCAACATATTTACGTATATGGGATTTAATCGTTGCGGCCAAAAGAAAGGGACTGCAAGTTACCCCAAAAGCAGCTCGTGTAAATCTCAAAAATTTTAAATCATCCTTTTCATCACCAAACCACACAAATTTAAAATAATCCCTATCTTCCTCTGTTATCCCAATTTGCAAAAACGCTTTCTCTAAGTCAGCGCTAAATGCAACATTAAATTTTCTGAAATTAAATATTACATTAAGAATGTTCGGGTTAAGGTTAGGTCCTGGATATAAACAATCATTTAGAGAATTTAAATGTTTTTCTTTAGAAGAAGCATCGAAAACCATTCTTACCTTAGTAGTTAATTTATCATCTCTTAAAACCGGCCTGTGCGGCATAAAATAATCACTTTCAGTTATTTTATCAGGACATTCTTCTACAATTCAAGCAGTTAATTGTTCTAATATAATATCTTTATAATTTTTACATAAGTCATTATCCTTCTCGAGTTTACGATTTAATTCCTCAAAGCGACTTCTAGCTATTCTAAAATTATTCCAGACTTTATTTTTCTCATATTTCCACAATAAACCCGTTTCATATCTATTATTTACGAATTTTAAGTTATTCTCAAACTTATTCACAATTTCCTTATCTGCATCAGAAATATTATCATTTGATTGCGTAACACCCAAAGATTCGATTTCCCATAAAAAATTCAAATCTTCCGCAACTGGAGTTGAAACACACAGATTTAAAACAGAAGCACTTTCCATTTTTTTTCTTTTTTCATCTTCATAAAAACCACAAAGCGAATATCCAAATAAACTATCACATAAAAAGAGAGATTTAGTTATTTTTTTTATTTCTCTATCGTAACAGATTTGATAAAAATAATCCGCTCCAATAAGAACATTTACGTTAGAATGGGATGATGCAACAGCATTTGTTAATTTAAAAGGTGCCAGTTTATTTTTTATCTGCCTGGAGAGAAGGGGAGGAAAAATCCTAACGTTTGAAATTACATCTGTGACTAAAGCCTCGATAAATATGAAATGCGATTTGTTTTCAACATGGCATAATTTTAATTGCACAACATCAAATGTTTTTATTTGTGGTTTAACAGCTGCAAAAGAATAAATTTGAAGTTTTTCTTGACGAATAATTCGGGGATTTAATTTTGATACTAATTGCTCTGTGACGAATGACCTTTGACTCCCCAAATCATATAAGCATAATGCAAGCTCAGAGTTTTTTCAGATTCCACATTTACACAAGATGTTTGTAATATAACCTCTTTAAAAGAATTTTCATTTTCATTTTTACAATAAGATATCGAACTAATAATTGTGTCAGCTGATTCGATTTCTTTGGGAATTGTCGGTTGAGATTTTTTTAAACAAATCGAATAATGATGAAAATTTCCATTACAAAATTTACATGGTTCTAAATTCGATTTACATTTAGCCGAGACGTGGAATTTTTTGAAACAAGTGAAACAACGTCCTTGCATACGTAATTTATCCCGTTTTTGAGGAATAGTACAAACTTTACACAATTTTGAATCATGTTCATTGTCACAAAATAAACAAACATTTTTTACGTTAGTAGCCAATGCAGAGGCTGGAGGAATGTCGCGTTTATAGTTGCTAAAATGTTTATAACTGTTATTGTATTTATTCTTTTCTTTTTTAGCACTAAAACTATTTTCAGAGCTCTGGAGTGCCATAGTAGATTCTCGCGATTGTACTTCGTTTTTAATGAAAGAAAGAAGCTCTTCGACTTCCATTTTTTTACCATCAGTTCTTTTACGATTAAAATCTAACGCCATTTCAGCAGGTATCAACTTTAATAAAATAGGGCATAGGAGATGACCATAACTTCCTGCTCTAACTCCGAGAGAATTTAAATTTCTAATTTGTATTTCACAACTGTCATACAGTTCCCGAAGTTCTCTAACATTAGAAGCATTCTTTACCTGTCTTAAATTTAACAGTTTATTCATATGTGCGTTGATGACTAGGTCGTCACGACCGTAGCGAGTCTTTAACAAATCCACTGCAGATTTAAAGTTTTCCTCAGAAAGCGAAAATCCTGCAACAGCATTATATGCACAACCTCCAAGAAGAGATTTCAAATAGACAAATTTGTCAATAGGAGTTAAATTGGAATTCTTTTCAATTGCATTAGAAAATTGCCCCCAAAATTCTAACCAGGAACTGCTGTCACCAAAAAATTTATTTATAGTGAGCTTCGGCAATTTCATAGATCGCTCTAAATTTCCGTTTTGAGAACCGGATTCATTTTTCATAAAATTTTGAAAAGTATTATTCTGATTTTGGGAGTTATGTTCATTTAAGAACTTCGTTATTTTATAACGAGAATCGATTATTTTCTCACTATAGGTTTCAGAACTTTCGATTTCTTTCTCAAAATCATCATCGGCTATAATATCCTGGATATCAGAGTTTAATTTCTTTAATAATTCATATTTGTCATTTAACTGGTCCTTACAAATGTTTAATAAATCTAATTTGTTATCTAATGTCATTGAAAAATCTTCAAGAGCTGTACTTATTTTTGTACACAATTTCGTCGTTTGTGTACGTAATCCAGTTCTTTTCTTTTTTAAAGTATCAATATTAACAGTAGTTGACATATTTGCTTTCAATTAATCAACAATAAAAAAAATAGCTTACCTCAAGCTTTCAGAATGAGAAGAAAAAATATTTCATCGTCAGTCCAGACATCCTGACGCGGTTAGCCAGCATGAGGAATTTCAAAGAACACAGTCGAAAATATATACTTCGAATCAGAAATATGTCACGTCAATTCAAATAAATGATATGCGGAACAATTTTATCTATTCATGATAAATCAACAGAACGATTTTTACTCACTGGAAGTAAATCAGCACTCAAATAATTAAAAGCTAGAAGAATTGAATATTAATATATTTATTATTATTACCAGGCAATCCTGGTTCAGATCTCATATAGCGGAGATCGCTCGCTTCAGAATTTAAATTACATCTACCCAAAATAAACAAACTGAAAAATAGTAAAGTAAAAACTAGGGTTACCATAATTCTTGGCGGTGATTAATGTACATTTTAGGTGAGAAGTAACTTACTTACTTTAAGTTATAACATCAGAAGGTTAACAACAAATAATAATATTTATTAACATCTTGGAAAATACGCGCAAGCAATACGCACGGAAAGGCAAGCCACACTAACACCCGTGGTCTGTTGCCAAATTACAAAGAGAAAAGTTCTTGCGATGATATCAGTTCAGTTCAGATTCAGCCAAAAACGGTTATTGCATGTTGCCACATCACCCCCTTCCCAGTGACGAAGTGGCGTCAAGATAACGGGGGTTGAATTTAACTCGGCGACCAGATTTGGTAACATATGGCTGTTGACTGGTAGATGGGTCAGAAGACAGCGGTTGGCTGGTTGTCAGACCAGAAGGAGACTGTGGTAGGTCAGGCATTGCTGAAGGGAAAAACACAGTCTGTTCTGGAGGCACAGCATCAGGAACTACATTGATAAATGCTGGCTTCAACCGATCAATGTTCACAGTTGAGGTTTTGTTGTGTAGCTGGATGGTGAAGGTTTTATCACTGCGGGATAACACCCGAAATGGTCTAGTGTAAAATGGTTGAAGACTTCTACGAGTAGCATCCTGTCGTAAAAAGACATGACTACACGAAGAAAGTGCATTATACACAAAAATGGAACGACCAGTGTGCAGGCTGGTTGGAACAGGACGGATTGTAGATATGTGGTCTTTCAAGCGACCAACAAATGTAGCTGGATCTATATAGTCCTTGGATGCAGAAAAAAATTCATCAGGTAAGCGAAGAGTTTCACCATAGACGAGTTCAGCAACACTAGCTTGCAGGTCTTCTTTGATGGATGAGCGGAGGCCTAGGAGAATAGTGGGTAGTATCTCAACCCAGCGTTCTGTGGCATAGCAGGGAATGGCAGCCTTAAGACTTCTGTGAAATCGTTCAACAAGTCCATTCGATGCTGGATGGTATGGAGTCGTGTATATATGGTGGGTGCCAATGATTTTAGACAAACTTTCAAACAGCTGAGATTCAAATTGTCGTCCACGGTCTGTGGTGATCCGTAGAGGTACACCAAACCTGCAAATCCACTCAGAATAGAATTTGAAGGCAATAGTGTCAGCAGTTATGTCCTCTATTGGAAAGGCCTCTGGCCAACGTGTAAATCTGTCCACTAGTGTTAGTAGATACTGGCAGCCTTTCGATTGAGGGAGAGGACCCACTAAATCTAAATGGACATGCTCAAAGCGAGAACTTGGAGTGGCGAACCGACCTGGGCGACTGAATGTGTGCTTATGGACCTTGCTGCGCTGACACGGAATGCAGGAACGAGTCCACTTGGTAAGATGAGGGGTTCATCTTCCGGTCCCAGGCCCTTTTCAGGCCCATTTGTCGACGCAAGGAACCACCCGTGAAGCAAGCCCCGCGACGCGTCCCGAAGGTCGCCGCCAGATAAGCTCCAACAGAGCGGAACCCCACGCCAACTCCGGTCAAACCGACACCGCTGCCCAGCGCACACGGTGACGGCTATTCCCAAGAAGAGACGAACGGCCGCTACGACAGTCCTCACCACCCAGCTAGAAAAACCAAGTGGTCCCTAAACTTGGTTACTCGAGCCGGTAGACCCCGCAAGCCATCGCAGGAACCAGACGCCTATAAAGACGCTGGGCCCACGGACTGAACCGAGGCTTCCCGACCCGAATTTAATTTACGGACAGGCCCCCAAGATCAGATACCATTTTCCGGCAGAGACATTTTTGTGGGCCAGCCGATCGGAAAGTTAGTGAGGAGCCCCTGGCTTGAAAACCAGGGAGGACGGGGAAAATCCCTCCGGCCGTAAAGCGACTCAGCTCCTGGCTTTTCGCCCAGACCACCCGGCTCAACCGACGGAACCCCTCGCGGATCTCGCCGGGAGCCAGTTGGCCCAGACTAGGTGCCGTTAGCGACCCCAGGCGGGCACGGAAAGCTCCACCTAGACGGAATAGACTCCGCCTCGCTAGGGGGTTGGACGGAACGGAGTCCCGCCAGCCCCCACCGACTCGACTCCATCCTAGGACAGAGAAGCCAGCGGAGGCCTACAGAAGCCCGCCCGACACTACCTTACCTCACGGCCGTCGAGGGTACCCAGGCCCGAAGACCCCTGACCCCGTGCAGTGATCGACCGCTACCTTTGTTAGTGCGTTCGAAAGTTAGGTGGAGACACCTCTAGGTCCTCATCACCAGGCGAGGCAAACTCCGGTACCGCATAGACACGGAGGACCTGGATCGGACCAAGAGTTCACCTGAGGCACGATGAGCCGCCGCGTTACCGGCGAGCCTCCGGCCCGTTTCCCTGCGGGAATAGCGTTCGATGGTGGACCTGCCGGCCGACCCCCTCCCAAGGGTCACGGCACGACATGGAGCAACCAGAGCCACACTGGCCTCCCCACGCGACCGCTCCTTGGTCGACGGGGGCACCGCCAAACCCTACCACCCTGAGGGTCGGCTCCCAACTGCTCCAGCTGAGGTCCTCGGAGGGATGAGCCACCCAAGTCGTAAAGTAACTTGGGCGCTGTCCGAAACCCTCGCCCTTCGGTTGCTCCGGGAGTCCCTGCATGGCGTTCCCGCGAGCCCCGTCGTCACTAGCGAGCACCGAGGACTTTCCTCTACAAAGCCCTCACTCATACTTCAGGCTCCCTCTTAGTCAATTGGTGGATGGGGTCCTATCGCCTTAGCTATCCTTTGCCCAGAGTCACCACCCGGCCACCGCCGGCTCTGGGATCAGACTATGGAGCGTTGCTACCCGGCTTGGCCAGAGAACCCGGCTGCCGGAGGACCGCCCCTTTGACAACCCGCCGAAGCGGGCAACGGCCCTATGCACAACGTCCGCTAACCGTGGCCACCGTGCTCAACGCCTGTCGGAGATGAGCCGCTCGAGGAGGTGGCGAATCGTCCCCATCCGGCCCCCTCGCATTCGTACACAACGAACTCTGCCGAGCTTCCGGTCGCCTCCCCCACTCAAGGGGTCGGATCGGAACCAACCGGAGGGGCGGCCACGAGTCCACTTGGTAATGTCAATTTGCATAGACGGCCAACAGAAACGTTGTTTTATCAGCTGCACAGTTGACTTGACACCAGGATGGGAGAGTCCATGAAGACTGTCAAAGATCTGGCAACGCATCACTAGGGGTACAAAAGGTCTGATTTTGTCAGTCGAGACATCACAATAAAGTTCGGATGAGGAACCACTTTCTACTGGAAACTTCTTAAGAACTAAATTGGATGAAGTAGGGTTTTGCAGTAGCTCACACAGTTCACTGTCACTAAGTTGTGCTTCAGCCATTGTTTGTAGACTGAGATCCAGGGATATTGCATTTATGCGGGAGAGTGCATCAGCTACACTGTTATCTTGCCCGCTGACATGTTGAATATCCGTCGAAAACTGAGCTATGAAATCAAGATGCCTAAGTTGTCGAGGAGTACACTTATCAGGTTTCTGTGCAAACGCAAAACACAGAGGTTTGTGGTCAGTGTATATAGTAAATGACCTAGCTTCAACCATGTATCTGAAGTACTTAATTGCCTCGCAAATAGCTAACAGCTCTCTATCATAAGCCGAATAGCTTTGCTGTGCAGGAGAAAGTTTTTTTTGAAAAGAATGCAAGTGGCTGAAGACATTGTTCCGTTTTTTGGTGTAATGCTGCACCAATAGCTGTATCAGATGCATCTGCATGCAACACTAATGTAGCAGTTGGATCAGGATGACATAGCATTGTGGCCTGAGAAAGTTTTTCCTTACAAGTTTCAAAAGCTTTTGTCGTAGCATCAGTCCAAGAAATTTCACGTTTGTCATTCTTTTGATAATTTTGCAGCAAGTGATTTAGTGGCATTTGAATGGAAGCCATCTCAGGAAGAAAACGTGTGTAAAAATTTAAGGGACCTAAGAATCTGCGGAGTTCTTTCACTACTTTTGGTTGGGGAAAGTCTATAATTGCCTTAACTTTATCTGGAAGAGGTTTACAACCATGCTCAGATACAAGGTGTCCAAGGAACTGGATTTCATCCTGGAAAAACTCACATTTAGATGGATTGATAGTCAAATTATATTTGTCAAGACGACTTAACACTTGCTGAAGGTGTGCTTCATGCTCAGCTGGAGATTTACTGGCAATCAAAATGTCATCCAGGTATGGAAAACAGAAATCGAGATCATAGAGAACTTCATGAATGTGCCTCTGAAATGTTTGGGCAGCATTCGACAGCCCAAATGGCATAAAAACAAATTCGAATAAACCAAATGGGGTAGTAATGGTTGTTTTGGGAATGTCAGTAGGGTTAACAGGGATATGATGAAAAACCCGCACAATATCTACTTTTGAGAAAATTTTAGCACCATGCAAATTATGAGTAAAATCTTGAATGTAGGGTATAGGATATTTATCAGGACGTGTTATCTTGTTAAGTGCTCTGTAATCCCCGGTGGGACGCCAGTCACCTGAACTCTTACGAACAAGGTGCAAAGGAGATGCCCAATTAGATTTAGATGGCCGACAGATACCCTGTTCTAACATAAATTGGAACTCCCGTTTAGCTGCAGCAAGTTGTGCAGGGTGGAGTCTTCGCGGTTTGCTAAAAACAGGTGGGCCAGAAGTTTCAATGAAATGGTAAGTATTATGAGGAATTTTGCTGTTAAAAGGGCGAGGACGTGTAAGGTTAGGAAATTGGTTTAGAATTTTATGAACAGTTGAATCCTTACAGATACTTTTGACAGATGTAAATATACCCTTTATAAATTGGCCTTTGCTAGTTAATTTCGTTAGTGGATCGATAAGACAGTGGTTTTTAAGATCAATTAATAACCCGAAATGAGCTAAAAAATCTGATCCAATAATAGGACGCTTAACATCTGCCAACGTAAATTCCCACTTGAAGCTACGTCTAAGGTTTAGCTCAACTTCAACAAGTTTTTGTCCATAAGTGGGTATCTTAGTATTGTTGGCAGCAAAAAGACAAAAAGTTGATGGGTTTGATTTGGTGGCGTTGGGAATTACAGAGACATCTGCACCTGAATCAATTAAATAATTTGTCTTAGTGGCTGGATCATAAATACATAAGCGACTATTGTGTGGAGGTTGTGTGCGATCACATGCCGCTACTGTGATGCACTCGTGTCGTTTCCCGTTTGGGAAAAAGAACATGGCTTTGTACATTTTCTAGCTTGAGGGCCAAAACGTGTATGATAGTAACAAATATCGGCATTATGTCTCCGGCCGTTTGAGAAACTGCGGTTTCTGTAAAAATTGCCTCCTCTGCTACGATGTGGAGAACGAGAGCGATTCTCAGACAAAGATACTGTTAATGCTTCGACCTTTTTTGACAATTCAGAAACCTGAAGACGTAGAATTTTTATCTCGTTGGACTCTGACATTGCAGCTATTACATGATCATTGTGGGGGGTGCTGATTTCGGACACTTTATCTGCCAGGACGGCAAGTTTGTCCAATTCATCACCCCCAACTGCTAAAACGGCTTGAATATTACTTGGCAAGCGTTGTAGCCAAAGAGTTCTTAGAAAATCGTCTGTAACTTGGCCGGAGGCAAGGTCCTTCATCTTTCTGAGCAACACACTTGGTTTCTGGTCCCCAAGTGTGAGCTCTTGCAGGAGTGCCTTCGTTTTTTGGGCAGTAGAGTTTTCAAAAATTGTTAGCAACTTGTCTTTTAGAGTAGTAAAAGGGTTTACATCGGGCGGTGTGAATGTAAGATCACTAACAGAGGACAGGATATCGTATCTAAAATGTTGATTAGATAATTATATTTAGTTTTTTCATCAGCGATTTTATTAAGTGTGAATGCCGAATCAAGTTGCGCGAAAAATAGTTTGATATTGTGCTTAGAAAACGTTGGCATTTTTGACTGCACGGAAAGAACTCCTGTCTCTTGATCGACAGACATATCTTTATTTTACTTTTAAAGGCTAACAAAATAAGGAAATTGGCGATTGAAGCGCTCGAATACGCCATCTGATGGAGAAAAGATGTAACTTCTCGCTTCAGGATACTGGCGTGCAAGTGCATTGTATTACATGTATTTTAAATTTGTTCAGAATGATTATTCTTTTGCGTAATTTCAGATTTCCTGTGATATTTGTGTTCTGTCTTATTAGAGAAAGTAATCTTTATCAGAATTTGATTATCTAAAACTTTCAAATGCATGTACAATAAAGAATTATTTCAATAGCACCTTAGCATTAGTTAAAGGGAAATTAAAGGGATAATTTTCCTGTACCGAAGGCTGCGAGCAGCGCCTCTATAGGCCGTTTTAATTCCCAATAAAAATTACTAGGTGTGATAAGAATGATTAAAATTAATATACATTTATATTACACAATAAAGTTGTTCCGATTACGATACGATTTGCAACACGAGAAGGGGAAAAAAATAAAATAAATATTTACATATCAAGGTGCAAGTACAGAACAAAAAATTAAAATGATCTAACAGATGTTAGGTGACAATTAGTTTCTTAGTAGAAGTAATACTTGCGATTGACACAAAACGGGGAACAGCCATTACGAGAAAAAAAATATAAAATAAAAAAAAAACTAACCATACCTGGAGACAGCGTATTTATTTACACTGTTAGCGTTTTATAATTAAGCAAATACGAGGCGTAATGCCATGTTGCGAACTTATTATCGAACTAGAATATAGCCCGTCAGAATGACGTGTTTGCATTTTCAAAAAAATTATATAGCATTGCATTATAAAAAGAATTGTGAAGTAATAAATTTTGTCTTGTCTGATTAATAGGGTCAGGTGGGGTAAAGTAAAAAAAGCCCATTTTTCATTGAAATTTAATTGGCAAGAAAATTATTAATTGAATTGGTAAAATACTGATATAAAGTATGCAAATGAACTTCACTCACAAAATTTGAAGAAATATTTCACAAAAACATTCAAATTAGTACTAATAATGTTATTTTAAAACATATTGTCAATTAACTATTTTATCTGATGGTATGTGGTAAAATAAAAGACAATTCCAACAGAAAGTTTATTTATTTTTATTAATTGCCAAAATAATAATTATATAACTTAAATTTTAAAAAGTTGAACAGAGAAAATCCCGATTTTTTTTTAAACATGCATAAAAGAAACCTGTAATAAATTTTGATAATTAAAAATCATCTTTTATCACATAAGTAAATTGCAACTGTTAATTACATTAACAATTTATTTTCCCTACAAAATACAAAATTTTATTTATTATAATAATGCATTGATATATATACATATATATATATATATATGTAATACACGGCATTACATATTTCTGATATTCTAATTTCATTTTATAAGAAATATTCATTTTTCCCCACAATGTCTTCAGAATTCAAAAAACATTTTAAAAAGAAAATTTCTTTTTTTTAACTACCGACAGATGGCGCAACAGAGCATATAAACGTTTGTTTTAATATCATGGAAGACGGTAGTATTCCGAGTGACGCAGCCTTAAGCCTAAAATCGTATCGTATCGTATCGTAGAATTCATAGATGGCGGAACTCATATATACAGCTAACTCGACATCAAAGAAAATGCGAAAAGCCGCCTGTTAATAACTCAGCAAATATAGGTCCTATTGTTCTGATTTTTTTTAAACAGTCTTATATCTGCAGTCTAATCCTATTCTGATTTTTTTACAATTCTACGTGCAGTATATTTTCAGATCTGTAAACCCATTTTGAAAGCAATTTCGATGGTGTAAGTTTGTCTTTTTTTTTTCTCCGAAACGGTCTAGATTTTTTTTTAAACATTAATTTATAAAATGAATCTGTTTTTAATGAAGTGGATAAGACTAACCTAGTATCTAGGAAAACTCTTAATTTTTATATAATCCGCATGAAAAATTGGACTTCTTAGGATCGCGGATTACATGTTATTCTATGGGCTAGCAGACAGAACGTTGCACATCGGTTTTGCGCGGTTTAGGTCACAGTTAAAAATCTGAATATTGGCAATAAATCTTTTTTTAAACTACAAAAACAGTTTATTATGTGCTTTAAAATACTTAGACTGATTTTTTAAAATGGAGCAGTATTTTGTAATTATATGTATTTTATTTCATTGTTATTCATAGTAAGTAAACATTTTTTAAGGAGAAAATATTTCTCATTTTTAAAAAAAAAATTCTCGGATCGAAATTCGATATTTATCGAAAATTCTCGTATCGAAATGAAAATTCATCGCGTTCGCCTTAGACTTCGCCATGTATCACTCCGCGATACGCGAAGTTGACTCTCGACTGAAGAAATAAGAAATATCAAAGATCTTGAAATGGTATTCCAAGGGGAGAAAGTGAGTACAATTTCTAATTATCCAGACAGCATTCTTTGCAACCGATCCTTTCTAATTAGTATAATGTTCTGAATTGTTTTTATTTTCAACAATACTTATAACTGTTTTCCTTACAAAATAACGTTCATGTGTGGCATAGGTATTTCTTGTGATATGTGAGTATAGATTACTAATTTAATTTTGTGTTTTGAGTTTTCTTTTAAAGAAATTAAACAAAATCTTTCATTTTTAAAGAACGCACAGTTTAAATAAAAGGTATGACGAAATCAAAATTAAGATTTCCAATCCCGTTTATAAAATGATTCATTTGCGAATCGTTTCTAATAACATTATAAACGAAAATTGACTTAAAATGACATCTTTTTCGAAATATGGGTATCTTTCGTTTATTTTTTTCTTATATAACTCTTTTCAGCTTCAAAAATTAAAGCATCGTAGTATTTTAGTTTTATAAAATTAAACCTAAAGGGAAAAAAAAAATTCTTATTGCCGTTTATCTCTGTAATAAAAGAAAAACAGAAGAAAAAAAAAACCTGAAGCATTTCTTTTAGGCTAATTGATTACAGGCATGGGTGCAAGACCTTCAGTCTCAGAACTGATTTCAGTCTTGGACATATTTTTTACTTATAGTAAATTCTACTTTATGCAGGGATGTAGTGGAGGGTATACGCCGTATGTATACGTTCTGGATTTTTTTAAGGAACACCGTATACCCTCTGTTTCTCAAGAAAGCAATAATTTATACACTCTAGGGTATACGCTCTGCCTTGAGCTTATACCCTCTGCTTAGAGCGTTTACCCTCTGTTTTTTTTACGACTACATCACTGACTTTATGTACTTAAATTATCACGATTAGCTCAAAATGAACCATTTTATCCTGACTGGTTGTTTTGAGCTCCTAAAAGTAAAATTTTTCATCATGATATTTTTCCTTATTTAGTAATTAAAGTTTATAGATAAATAAGATAAAACAGCTTTTTTGCAAAAGTTAGATACTTGATTTTATTTAATTTTAAAGTTAATATGCTTAAAGTTAATATGCTTTAAATAATTTACTTTTAAAAAATATAAAAGTAGCCAGCTCCCTTATATGGTGTTTGTGGTAATGAAGTATTATTGTAAATAAGAACAATTCAGAACATGTTATTATTTAGAAAAGATTGGTTTCACAAAATTTCATTCGCAGCTGCATTGTAGCTGTCATGATAATTAGACTTTGTATAAACTAATAAAGTGATTACCCAGTAACCATTTCAATTAATATATTAATCTGACTCGCATCTTAAATTAAATATTAAGTTTTTATTCTGCTTTCATTAAACCATTCACTATTCTTTAACATTTCGCATATTCCGACTACAAAAACTCTTTTTATCAATTCCACCTGTACACTGGAGGGTTGCCGTGCCACTTACAGAGTAGCGCGTTTATCGCCTCGTTGTGCAATAGCATTTGAAAGATCACCACACTAACATAAAAAAGTAGCAATAAAAGAAAATCAAAATTAATCAGTTGATTGTAAAAAACCCGCTCCATTCTCGGTCGGGGTAGGAACATCACAAGAAGAAAAAATCCTCGCGAAATTTGACAGCATGTCAGGGAGGGGGGGGGGGAATCCAAAACTTCAACAAAATAGTTGTAACTTTTCTTATAAATATGTTACATATAACATATGGTAGTAATAATCGGTATATCTGATGAAAATACAAATAATTTTTTAAAATGAAATATTTAATGATTTTTTTATCCCTATTACTGTATTGGATTAATAGTAGTTTAAGAGCCATAATTTTATATTCTAAAATCATTAAAAGCACTCTGCAAGCAGTTCTTGTTCAATCACAAAAGCCTGCCACTAAAAAATTTTAATGCAGAAGATGTAATGTATTTCTCAGATATAAACAATGAATTTTGCAGTTAAAAAGCACATGTATTTTACAAATATTGCTATTTCTTGGAACACTAAATATGATAAATTATCGCCTTTAACACATTATTTTGGAGTAATGAAAACATTGTTATTATATTAAAATTTTTTGTAAATAGGTGTTATAATCAGTAGCAGCTCATGACAGGTTTTTCTTGCAGCACTAAAATGCATGCTTTCCAAAGTTGTTTTTTTTTTTTTTTTTTTTTTTTTTAAACATTGCCATCTTTATTTTTTTCCACTGTCTTTATTTACCTCAGAAGTGGTTAAGATTTTTTTATATTGTAAATCCTAAAGGTTATAATAGCAAAAAAGCATCTTTAAGCCCTTGGGGATGAGCGACCGGTATACTTGGCCACTTAAGGTGTTCAGAATCCTTCATTATTCTCACCACTTATTTTTAATTGTAAAGTTTACCTTCTTTAATCGGAGCATTTCTGTGATTCAATTAAAGAAAATTTTCTTTTTTAAAAAACCTGTAGTAATAGGTTAAAAATTAACCAAAGGGCTCTTGTCGCGAAGGGGTTAAACATCTTGAATTACAGTGAACTTTAATAACCCTTGGCTTTAATTGCCAGTACTCTTCCAATTGAGCTATCTGTACGACATTCCAGCCAACACAATATTCGCTCAGAACAACTATTATCATGACATCAATTGATTGTGTGAAAAATAATTAAAAGTGTATATGGTTATATATTTTATTATTAAGCAACAGACTGCAGATCCGTTTTTCTAAAAAGATTTAAAGATTGAAATCTCTAGGCTGGAGCGGGAAAGTGGTAATTTTGAGGAATAGGAGGATAATTTATATAGAAGAATTTTCTGTATAAAAATAAAGATTTAAATTTTTTTAATGCTGGGGAGTAGGGGGAGGGAGAGGAGGCGAAATGTACAGTCGTGGGAAAAAAAAAAGTAAACACCCTCTACTAATTCCTTAACAAATTATTATTGTAGACGAAAGTTATTGGTACCGAACGATTGGAAATAAAGTCTATTTTTAAATGATGTATATAAAATTTGCTTACGGGAACATCTACATATTAAAACAAATCCAACTTCATTTTTTTCAATGGCAATACCCAATTTTAACGAGATATTTCAAATCTTCGGTTCAAACTATGCCTAGGCACCAAATCTCAAGTCATTTGAATGATAAGTTTTTTTTTTTTTTTTTTTTTTTATTATAAACATTCAAAATTTAGTGCTTCTAATGTTAAATTACATTTTCTTATTTTTATTTATGTCTCCTGAAATTATGCTCCTAATGTGCTAATTTTTTGTGTAGCAGTAATACTAATATACCCAAACATAAATACGTTGAATTTACAATTTTTATAATTTTATGATATGAATTAGGAAATTAATATTCGAAAAAATTATCAATTGTAACCTACAATTTTTTTTTAATGGATTTAGATTTATTAAGTCCTGCTTTATGGAAATGCAAAATTTCACATTTTTCTTCCAAATAGTTTTCAAATTATGCTTAAAAAACGGCAAAATGATGGTTTAAGGGGCCGTCTATGATAGAAGTGACTAGATATTTTGAAATGTCTTACGCTGTCCTGTAATCTAGCAGACTTCATTGACTGCTTGAGTGACGCTTAAGGTGCCTTGATCAAGAAGGGGCTCTCTCGGTTAACAATCGAGTACCGAACTTCAATTTGGATACAGCCCTTAAAATAAGCTTGTTTTAAAATAATTAATGTCTCGGAAACTTATAGTACGAATTGCATAAAAATTTGTTTTTAGGCTAATTAAATGGTGTATAATTCATTTATGCTGTAAGAATTGTGTACTGCTGTTGAAAAAAAACCAAAGTTATGGTTCGTTTTAATATGTAGATGACCCCTTAAGCAAATTTTATATACATTTAAAAGTAGACTTTATTTCCAATCGTTCGGTACCAGTAACTTTCTTCTACGGTAATTTGTTGAGGGGTTAGTAGGGAGTGTTTACTTTTTTTTTCCATGACTGTACATTAGGGAAGTTAGTGCTTATTTATTTATTTATGTTAGTGAGCAACAAATGTTGCACATTTTTTTTTTCAAACTAATTTTTGAAAGATTTTACTATTTAGGTAAGCTGGAGAGGTGGGTGCAAAAGCAGAAGTGGAATCTTCGGAGCTCAGGGGATTATTTTATATGATTTATTATTATTGTTAATAAAGAATTTTAAACGGGGAAGGTTAAAGATTATTTTATATAAAATTAAAGAATGTTTAATTTTTTTGCACTAGGAATGAGAAAAGGGAGAAGCAGAAATTTGTAGTTTTGGATTTAATTTAATGTATGTAATTACTTTTATAAGTGAGCGATGATTGTTATATATATTATATATATATAAAGGTTTAAAGAGTAATATTTCTTGCTATTTTTCTTAACAAAGTAAATTTTTTATATAGTAAAATTTAACATAGCTTTTTATATCTCTGAAACAAACCAACAGAAATACCCTCTAAACATGCATATTGTACATTACTTCCATATCTTACCAAAGAGTTCTTATTGTACGGTGCTCTTTAAAATTGAAGTGTGGTCATCCTTTTTTGCGGGGAGGAAGGGGGGAGAGATTGAAGGTGAATGGAAATCCTGACTATGAATTCTTTGTATTGGTCTTTAATTTTTTGTGTGTTTATTGTTTTATTTATTTTTTCAATAACCTCAAAAAAGTAATGATATCAATACAAAAACCCTTAACGGGTTAAAAGTTTGTGACGCAGCACTTTATATTATGCTCTAAGAATTTTAAATATGGAACTTAAAAATAATGATATCAAAATTTGAGTGACGCTATGCTATTAATTATAATCTCTCTATATATTATTTATTTCATCTTTTTATTTTTTTATAATCGCATGTGCAAAAATTATGTTCAATTTAAAAAAAATGTATAAAAGTTTATTCATTGATGCTTTAACATTTACACCTTTCATAAATTCCAAGTATGAGTTTTAAAAGATATGATATCAAAATTTTAGTGACGCTTTGATGTAGCTTTAAACGATTTGTTTTAAAATTAAATTTAAATTATTTTTGTTTTGGCTAAGATATATTCACACATCTAAATAATAGTTTTAATTTTCCAATATACTTTAAATATGTCACTTTCACTGAATTTATATAATGCATTTAAATGTATTTATTTGAATAAATTGATTTATCCTTTCTCCAATGCTATTAAAAATTTAAAATAAGATTTACGTAAATAATTTTTTTGCGTCATTGTATCCAAACTAAGTGAAATGTATTCAAATGGATACTATGAGGCAAAAAAATTATTTACGTAAATCTTATTTTAAATTTTTAATAGCATTGGAGAAAGGATAAATCAATTTATTCAAATAAATACATTTAAATGCATTATATAAATTCAGTGAAAGTGACATATTTAAAGTATATTGGAAAATTAAAACTATTATTTAGATGTGTGAATATATCTTAGCCAAAACAAAAATAATTTAAATTTAATTTTAAAACAAATCGTTTAAAGCTACATCAAAGCGTCACTAAAATTTTGATATCATATCTTTTAAAACTCATACTTGGAATTTATGAAAGGTGTAAATGTTAAAGCATCAATGAATAAACTTTTATACATTTTTTTTAAATTGAACATAATTTTTGCACATGCGATTATAAAAAAATAAAAAGATGAAATAAATAATATATAGAGAGATTATAATTAATAGCATAGCGTCACTCAAATTTTGATATCATTATTTTTAAGTTCCATATTTAAAATTCTTAGAGCATAATATAAAGTGCTGCGTCACAAACTTTTAACCCGTTAAGGGTTTTTGTATTGATTTTAAAAGTTCAAGACGAATGAATCAATTGTTTGTTTACTTTCATATAGGGATAGATAAAGCTACCAATCTAATTTTAACTCAAGTTATCGCAGCTGAATATTAGATAATTGAATGTAATCTCTTATAAATATTAATTTATTTTGAATAATCTGTCTAAAAATGTAACTTTTGCGAATAGTGGAAAAGAAAGCACGTTTTACTCAACGTTTTAAGATTGAAAATCAAATCAACATTCACTCGTGTGTCGTGATGCCACATGTACAACACAAATTCCAAATCCAGAAGCAGTTGAATGACTCTTTGAACGAATCATTAAAAAATACAGTCGACATCCGATTTTGCTCTTAAAATATTGTTAAAACCATAATAAAGCTTTTAAATAATTTGAAATACGTTTGTTTTTAGAAAGGAAACGTTAATCCGGTACAAAATAATTCACGGGAATGAATCACCGAATATAGCTATATTCACTGAACACCATAAAGTGTTCTCATTGGTCAGAAAATAGATAGCCTTGAAAAACAGAGGTAATTTTTCGCGATATTTTTAACCGTGTATACTGAATTCAAACTGTAAATAAATGTAAACAAAAGTGAAAAACGTATTTCAAAACATTAATATGCTTTTGCAAAATATTTTAAGAGCATTTAATGAATAGCTGAAAGAGTCATTCATTTGTTTTTGGATTTGTAATTTGTGCTTATGAATGGCAACGGTAATCGCTTGTATACATCGGAACCCTGTTGTTGGTATCTGGTTATTTTTAAATTAGATCTTAAAGCGTTATAATTGTATACTTTTTGAAGGTTTGAGAAAAATTGAAGAAGAATATGTTACACAACAAATAGATAGACAAATTAAATAAGGCAGTCGGCAAATACGGCATCGGAATACTTAAGCCTAACGTGGCCGCGTTTGGATTATCAGGAAACGGATGAGTTCAACCCCGGAAGCGTTATACATTTTGTGTCATTCTATGTATAATTGGAGATCTTGAAAGCACGTTGCTTGAGGTTAGGCCTAAGTAGCCATCAGGCTGATCGATCAGGCTGTTTTCTTTATCGTCGAAACACGTTCAGAGTCCGTGGTCACCACTGTACATTTTAGGTGAGAAGTAACTTACTTTAAGTTATAACATCAGAAGGTTAACAACAAATAATAATATTTATTAACATCTTGGAAAATACGCGCAAACAACACGCACGGAAAGGCAAACCACACTAACACCCGTGGACTGTTGCCAAATTACAAAGAGAAAAGTTCTTGCGATGATATCAGTTCAGTTCAGATTCAGCCAAAAACGGCTATTGCATGTTGCCACAATTAATTTTCGCGAAGTCAAACAGAAAGAAAGGGGGGTTTTAACACTAAGAGACATTGCAAAATTAAATATTTGTGATTTCAAACCATAAACAAACGATACCGCCACCATTTTACCTACTATGATGTCATTAGAATATTGTCCATTGATTGTTGGAGAACTTACTTTGTGAATGATTACCTCAATGATTTAAAAAAATTTTAAGTTTCACGATGAATGAATCACTTGTGTTTGTTTAGGTTTATGGAATAAGATATTAACTCAGAGTAAAGATAAGAAGTAGAGGCCGAATCCCATTGTTATTTCGGTCAGAACTTGAGGGACACATGTTCCCCTCTTTCATCGCCAAAAGGTTGTCTTTTAAGGCGGTAATCACCTTATTGGCAACTGTCGGATTTGATTTATGAGAGAGAAACGCCGATGCAAGAAAGTTTCAGCGGGAACCAGAGGAGAAAAACCGGTTTGGCGCGTTTTCTCTGCCCACCATCACGTGACGGTGGGTAGCGATACCGGCGTCAAGAAAGGGTTGCTATTTCTGAGTCCAGTTATATGAGAAGTCTATGGATATTAACGAGGTTTTACTGGTTGTGCTTTGTTTGGTATGTTGATTGATTGATTGATTGATACAATTTAACAATTCAATTGGTGCAATAATTTTTTTTTTACTTTTTAACAATTTTTTTTTAGTCTATTTAAAAATTATTTATCAGTTGAGTTATATTTTTCGTGATAAATAGAAGGCTATTAATAAACCACCATTGTGATATCACCATATTGCGAGATTTATGTAATCTACTATACTGGATAATGGATTTCAATGGAATTTGCACTGTTAGTGTTACGAAATGACTATTTTTAACACTTTTACTCCATGGTTTCATTCATATATCAGTCACCTGCATTAATATTTAACTGGTTGTAATTGGATTGTTTCAATATCTGGCAACAGTTGGTTTTGTTTTGTTCTAAAAAGAAGTTTACCAAATAAAGTAATGTGAAATATATGGCTCTTCTGTCATTGAATTTAAGTTAGAAATATATTCTCTTTAACAACAAGAAATATTATTGAGTGCAGTTTTAATAGCTTATAGATATTTTAATACTTAACTTTTAGGGATTCAGTTAGTTAAGAGATTTATTTATATTGGAATCCAACATATGGCGTCCGCTGACAAGACTGGAATCTGTAAGTAGAATTTTATTTGAACTGTTCAAGTGATAATTATTATTATTGTTGAATAAAAAATTATTGTTGATGTTGAATAATAGGGATACGTTGAAAGCAGCTAGACGACAACATCGTAGAATTTTTACTAAAGCATGTAACGAATTTGATACAAATGAGAACGATTTAACGTCTGCTGATAAAATTATGAAATTGACAATGATAGAAGAGAAAGCGAAACTTATGGTAGATGTAGAATATAGAATCAGAGATGCTTTTTATAGCGAAGAAGCTAACAAAGAAACAATAGACAAAGATATCGATGAATCAGAGGTTTACATCGATCGTTGGCGTGTATTACAACAGAAATTAAACGAACTTTTGGTTGTAGAAAATGAAGATTTGAAATCTGATATTTCGGTAATTAATAAGAATGTATTGCTTCATTATCCGAAAATACAGTTACCTACTTTTAATGGTGAAATTAAAAATTGGTTGCAATTCTAGGGTCAATTTGAAAAAATTGATCAAGATACTAGCCTAGATTTTCATGACAAATTTGCGTATTTATCACAAGCCATGGAAAAAGGCAGTGTAGCAGAAGAATTGATTAGAAGTTTTCCGCCTGGTGGTAATAGTTATGCCAAAGCTGTAAGTCAACTTAAATCTCGTTTTGGACGGGAAGAACTTTTAATAGAATATTATGTTAGAGATTTGTTAGGCCTTGTACTGCAGAAACAAAATCCAGAAAAACATAAGTCTTTGCGACGATTATATGATTCATTAGAATCGAAACTGCGATCATTAGAAATTCTTGGAGTTATTAGAGACAAGTATGCTGCGATGTTATATCCGCTTGTTGAATCGTCTCTTCCAGATGATATTCTTAGAGCATGGGAAAGGTACAGAACGTCTCACAGAAGGTCGTCAAATAGATGTAATGATGTAGAATCTGAACTAGATAAAAATCATGATACAGATTTAAATTTATGATGTTGTAATTGGCTCTAAAACTGATCTAGATAATTTATTAGAATTTATGCAAGACGAAGTTGAAGCAGAAGAAAGAATTTCTTTGGCAAGTAAGAGTTTTGACAAACCTTTTCGATACAGAGCTACACGCAATAATCATGAATTCGAAGAATCTCGAATTTCCACTGCATCAGATTTATTAAACAGCGATAAGAGAAAATATGCAAGAGATAAGAATAATTTTAATCAAGAACTGTGTATTTTTTGTAACAAACGACATGCATCGGAGAAATGTTTCAGGGCAATGTCAATGTCATATGATGTTAAGAAAGACATAATGCAAAAGAAGGGAGCTTGTTTTGCATGTTTAAAATTAAACCATCTGGCTCGTAATTGTAGAGCAAAAGTAAAATGTTTTGTATGCAGAAAAAACCACGAAACTCTAGTATGTCCAAAGGTTCCTGAAAAATTAAGTAAACCTGAAACCCCGGAAGCTAATTCTTTGGAAAAAGAAGATAATTTGTTAGCCAGCCAAGCTTCGAAAATAACTGGTGCAGTTCTTCTACAAACTTTGGTTGTTCGGTTGAAGAACCAAGATAAGGAGGTTAATGTACGAGCTATCATTGATACAGGCTCTGAAAAAACATATATAACTGAAGATGTCATTAAAACTTTGGGTTATAGTAGCTCGAGTAAAGTTAAACTTATTCATAAACTTTTCGGTGGTGTAAAAATGAAACAAAAGTTACATTATCAATATAAAGTGAAAGTTATTAGTGTTGATAATAAGTATGAATGTCAATTAATGTATTTAGATCAAAATGTGATCTGTTCGAATATAAGAAAAGTTCCTAATGGCCACTGGATGGATGAACTAAGACAGTATGGAATAACTATATCTGATTTAGAAGACAACACACTGAATGTTGCAAGTGAAATCAAATTATTGATTGGATCAGATGTGGCAGGGAAGCTCATGACTGGCAACCAAAAGATTCTTTCTAATGGGTTGGTTGCTATGGAGACTCACTTAGGGTGGTGTCTAATGGGAAAAATTCCTGAAGATGTGAATCATGAAAGTGTTGCAATGACAGTAACTTCCTTACTTCTGGAAAACATGAAAATTGAAGATTTGTGGAATTTAGATGTTCTTGGTATAACTGATCCATCGGAGAAGAAAACCGCAATTGAATTACAAGAAGCAGCAAAGCAACATTTCTTTGACACAGTTAAGGTCGAGAATGATCGTTTTTTAGTGCATATGCCTTGGATTGAATGTCACCCTCCTCTTCCTGATAATTTTGAACTGTGTTTGAAGAGACTAAACAAAGTTGTGAATCATCTGAAAACAGAACAACTTTATGAGTCATATGGAAATGTATTTAAAGATTGGCTGAGAGAAACAATAATAGAGCTAGTGCCGGAGAATGAACTCAACTTACCCGCACACTATTTACCTCATCGACCTGTAATTAAAGAAAATAGTACTACAAGGATTCGACCTGTTTTCGATGCCTCAGCAAACCAGAAAGGCTCACCTAGTCTCAACGATTGTTTAGAGAGTGGAACTAACCTCATTGAAATGATACCAACTATCCTGTACCGTTTTCGAGTGGAAAGAATCGGTGTAATAGCAGACATACGTAAGGCTTTCCTTCAGATCAGTATTTCACCAGCTGACAAGAATTATTTACGATTTTTGTGGTTTGGAGAAGATGGTGAGCTAAAGCACTATCGAAACTGCCGCGTTGTATTTGGGGTAACGTGTAGCCCTTTCCTTTTGGGTATTGTAATTCAATATCATCTTCAGAATGTTTCGAAACGTCAGAACGACGAATATCCTGAAAATATGGTTAAATTACTCATGAATAGTTTTTACGTAGATAACTGTGTTGCGAGTGTACGTAACGAAGAAGAATTAGAATTATTCACCAAAGTGGCGACAACCGTTATGGCAGAAAGAAAATTTGAATTGAGAGGATGGGAATATACGAATCTAACAGATGAAACTAGACCTGATACGAATGTACTGGGAATACTATGGAATAAAGAAGCAGATACATTAGGCATCAATGTAGCTCGATTAAAAGAACTTTGTTTCGAGAAAGTCACCAAGAAAATTATACTGTCTGCAGCCCACAGGATGTTTGATCCTATTGGAGTGGCTTGTCCTGTTTCATTGTTTCCTAAACTGCTTCTGCAGAGACTTTGGAGCATGAAGCTGAATTGGGACGAAGAAGTGGATTCGGTATCTCAAGCTGAATTTTTGAAGTGGCTAAAAACATTTCTCACTTAGAAAATGCCCGCATTCCACGATATTTAAGAAGTGGTAACATTAGTGAAAAGTGCTCCCTGCACTTCTTCTCTGACGCAAGCAAATATGCTTATGCTGCCGTAGTTTTTATCAGAGTGGAATCTGCTGAATCTGTTAAAGTACAGCTATTACAAGCACGATCTAGAGTATCTCCTACTGGCAAAAAGGTAACAACAATTGCAAGATTGGAATTGCTTGCGGCCACTATTTCCTCTCGGCTTGCACCTACGATATTGCGCGAGATTCCGCACGAAGAAATTTATTTCTGGACAGATTCTACCACCGTTCTCACCTGGATTAAGAGAGATGAATCTTGGGGAACTTTCGTAAACAATCGAGTCCTAGAAATTAGAAGTTTAACTTCCAAAGAATGTTGGAGACATGTACCTGGAAATCTAAATCCCGCAGACCTACCTAGTAGAGGCTGTTCTAGCCTTCAACTGTTGAAATCGAAATGGTGGGAGGGACCTGAATGGTTGTATTTGCCCTATGATAAATGGCCCTCCACTGAATTTATTGCTGACGAAGACGAGGTTCTTAAAGAAAAAAGGAAAGGTGTTGTTTCATCTTCGGATACTGTCTTAATTTCCAATGGTGAAAATGTGGAAACTGATTGGTATTACCGTTATTATTCTCAGTATGAAAAAATTGTAAAATTGATTGGATGGATCTTCAGATTTTCGAAAAACTGTCGTACTCCGAAACAGTTGAGAAAAGAAGGAAACCTTGACTCAGAAGAGTTTGTAGAAGCTGAAAAAGAAATATTAATAATGATACAAAAGGAAACCTTTATAAACGAAAGGGATATGAAGCTAAAGACATTGGAAGTGTTTAAAGATCAAGATGGTATCATTAGACTGAAGACAAAAATTGTTTACAGAGAAGACTGTGACGATTTTAGAAAACCTGCGATTCTTCCTTCACACCATGAAGTGGTAAGGCGTTTGATATTTTTTTATCATACAAGAAACAGTCATGCTGGTACTCAAATTTTGTTAAGTATTTTAAGAGAACGCTTTTGGATACTGAACGGCAGAAAAACGGTGAGATCTGTTGTGTCAAAGTGTACTAAGTGCAAAAGATATTCTGGAAAGAATCTAGACGCCGTTACAGCTCCCCTTCCAGAAGATCGAGTTCGTGATGCTGCGGTGTTTGAAATCACTGGCGTTAATCTTGCTGGGCCGTTGCTTTTAAAGGGACAACAGAAAACATGGGTTTGTATTTTCACCTGTGCAGTCTACAGAGCTGTTCATCTCGAATTAGTTTCAGCAATTTCAACCGATGCTTTTCTGTTGGCGTTACGCAGATTCATAGCCAGAAGAGGAAGATGTTCAGTGATTTACTGTGATAATGGAACCAACTTTGTCGGAGCCGCCAATTTATTGCAGTCCTTAGATTGGAATCGCATAATTGAATATAGTGCAGTTAATCGAATTCAGTGGAAGTTTAACCCTCCAACTGCTTCGTGGTGGGGCGGTTGGTGGGAGAGGTTGATAAGAATAATGAAAGATTTGTTGAGAAGAGTATTAGGTCGAGCATATTTGTCATATGAAGAGATGATCACAGTGTTATGTGACTGTGAATCCGTCATGAACTCCCGACCTCTCACTTATATCTCGGAAAGAGATTCGGATCTTATTCCTCTAGCACCATCATTATTTATGCAAGATATCAAGGAATCTGGTGTTCCAGATTGTGACGCAGTGGATCACAATAGACTTAACAAAAGGGTTAAGTACAGACTGGCTCTTCAGAGGGATTTAAGAAAAAGATTCAGGTCAGAATATTTAGGCACATTAATTCAGAAACCCAAAGTTAAAAAATGGTCTACTATAGCGGTGGGAGATATAGTCCTTATTGGAAGTGATAATCGAAAACGTATTGACTGGCCACTTGGACGAGTTATTGAACTCATCCCTGGGAACGAAGGTATCGTCAGATTAGTAAAACTCCAAACAGCACGTGGTGAATTGATGAGACCTATACAACGTCTCTACCCACTGGAATTAACAAATTCCGCAGTTGACAATGTACAAACTCAAGTTTTTAAACATTGTTCATCAAATACAAAGGTGTCACAAGAATGCGAGACAATCCCTGTTCAACCCACGAAAGAAATTCGTAAAACCAGACATGGACGAATTATTAAGGTGCCAGAAAGATTGGACTTGTAATTTTGAATTGTTGAGTTGCGCTTTCCCCACAACTCAAGGTGGGAGTATGTTACGAAATGACTATTTTTAACACTTTTACTCCATGGTTTCATTCATATATCAGTCACCTGCATTAATATTTAACTGGTTGTAATTGGATTGTTTCAATATCTGGCAACAGTTGGTTTTGTTTTGTTCTAAAAAGAAGTTTACCAAATAAAGTAATGTGAAATATATGGCTCTTCTGTCATTGAATTTAAGTTAGAAATATATTCTCTTTAACAACAAGAAATATTATTGAGTGCAGTTTTAATAGCTTATAGATATTTTAATACTTAACTTTTAGGGATTCAGTTAGTTAAGAGATTTATTTATATTGGAATCCAACAGTTAGACAATTTTTCAGAGAAGTTTTAAGTATATATATATTTCTTATTTTATGATTGCATATTTTAATACTGTGTGGATAACACACCAAAATGCATCATAAAACATGAGAAACAAATGGCACTCAAAATCATGTTAGTATATGCAGGGGCCGATTAACCTCTGAAGTTATGGGAAGCACAGTTTCATTTTGGGGCCCGCCCTTTCATTCGAGAAGTGTTTTCTATTCGACATCCCGAAAACTCGCCATTGCTACAAATATTATTCACTGGCTCAGTTGAATTCACATTAAAAAAAGTTTTTTTTATGTTCCACTTACAAAAAAATAGGATAAATCAGTGCAAAAATGATTTTGCATGGTATCAGCGTAAAAATGCAAGTTAGATAAAAAGTTTGAATTCAGAATGCATGCACAACATAAAATATTAATATTATACGTTGTGCATGCAAGCTAAATAAAATTATATTTAAATTCAATATGTAAAATAAACAATACATCTAAAATAATGGACAGACTGGAGAATTGTGATCATGTGGTTGAATCTGAAAAAACATATATATATGTGTGTAAATAAGTTAATAATTTCAAAAGAAATTAGATAGAATTGTGGAACGGAATTAATTCGATATAAAATTTTGGGGCCTCTGTTTTCTCAATTTCGTGTCCTTTCTAATTTTCTAAGGGAAGCACATGCTTTTCGTGCCTATTTGATAATCAGGGCCTGTTAGTATGAGCAAAATACTACTTATACTTTCAGTAGAAAGTTTATAAACATTCTAATTAATATTTTATTCACCACAAAACTAGATGCAAAACGCCATATATTTTATATCTTTAAAAGATATACGTGTAGATATTTTAGTTAAAATAATGTACATCTATTGCATTTTATTTTATAATTTTCCATGTTGATTTTAACACCATAAAATATGACTTGGATCTGACAAAAATTAACTCCTAATGTACTCAAAAAAAGAAAAAAAAAAGGAAAGAAAAAACATCAAGAAATTATCCTACGCGCAAACGTATATTTTCGCACAATACTTATTTTTTCATTTGCTTAATATAACTTTGAATATAGGGCATTTTGATATGACGTAAAAAAGGTAGAACACAAATTCTGCCAACTGCGCACTCGACTGCACATATTCTTGGCATCTTTTGAGTGAATTCAGGCTTACCATATTGGCTTCTTTTTCGCACATTATGCGATTGTCAAGTGCTTCTGTACAACTTTTTTTTTTTTAAGAAAATGCCGAAGTGTGAAGTGTCATTTTTTGCAAAACGTGTATTGTTGTTATCGTCTAGCGTATAGAAAAATAAATATAAACGGAGAAACATATACTAAGTAAGTGTTTTGCATATTTTTTTCTGTTTCATTTTCTTTCAGACTAGCTTTTATTTGGTATCTCGTATAATTTTTTTTTTGTTTATGTCAATATTAAAAAAATTTTCGTGTTAGATATGATCCTGTTACTTCTACTGCTGTTGCTCAGTGTAATTTTACGAATTTAATATTATGATTAAAAAATTTGTAGTCATATGTAGAGTAATATTAACATATATTAGAGGTAGGATATATCTTCGGATCAACGACATACACAAGATTGTTTTAGGTTGGAGGAGGAATGAAAAGTGCATAACTTTTTCAAAAAAAGTTGGTTCTTTGAAAATAAAAGACTTACCTAATTTTACAGATATCAAAAGCACATCTGTGAAAATAAGTATTCATGTACTTTTATTTAAAAGAAAATCGTCGTAACTGAAAGCTAACCCCCACACCAAAATATAAGTTATGTGCTTGAGTTGAACTCTTTTATTGTTGTTAAATATCAATAACTTACAAAACTGAATGTTTTCAGTGGATATGGTAAGCAGTGTTAGGGAATAAACGGTTAAAAATGAGGTGGATGAAATTGCAATAATCAGTTTAATCACAATCATTAACAGCTTTTTATATTTTTTCCATCTCTCAGTGCTTTTTAAAAAACTTCATACTTTTCTCAGAGATTAAGGGAGGGGTCGCAATCCTCTCCATGCTTCAGAATTCTAATACACAAAAATGTCAGTAGGGTATCTAGGATTTTGTTCCGAGAAAGTGGAGAGCTGGGAAATGATCTTGTGTACACAATTATGTAAAAAATACAGATTTTGAGGGGGAGGGAGGTACGGCTACTGTAGCCTCTCAGCTCCCTTCTTCTTGAATTTGTCCCTGATAAATGCTATTGCATATCGTCAGTGTTTTTTACTTTTATGAGTGGTCAAATTTTATATGCGTAATCCAAGCTGATGCATGAGCAATATGAAACGTGGGAAAAAATGCATGTGTATTCTTATTATTTCAACAATACGTGCGTTTATTTGTATTTGATTTTTATGTAGCATTTCTAAGAAGTTACAGCCTGAATGTATAGTGAGATGACTTTCATATAATAGACAGATTTTTTTTTTTTTTACTCCCAATTTTTGATTAACTTTTAAATGTTTATAGGAGGCTGAATTTTAGTTACAGTAATGCAAAAAAAATTGTAATGTTGCCTGACTATGGGTAAGTAATTCATCTAGTAGACTTATTATAACTATGCGATACAGTGTTTGTATACCATTCTATGGTAAGGGTTTGACATAACTATTGTATATTTAACCCGTTTGCGATGAATGTCTTTTACAGAATTTTTAATCTTTTCCCACATAGCCTTTTTAGTTTGCAGAAGTCTTGCTTTGAAAACTTGCAAAGTTGCAGCAAGCTCAGCATGACAAGACTGAAATTTCATAACACAACTGCAGCAAGTTAATGCAAACGCCAAAGTCACCACACTTTGAACTTGCAGCTAACTTATCGTGCAAATTAAATTCATGCTGTGTCCAAGTTATTGCAAAATAACAGCAAAGAAGTAATCAAAAATACTGCAAACTTACTGCTAAGTAATAATCTTTCCATGCCACATCAACTGTTTAGAACTGTTAAGTTTAACCCCTTCGAAGGGGTCCATAGACCTGACCAGGTCTACTGATACATACACACCGTTAAGGTACATGCATTGTTTTTACCACCATAAATAAGTTAGGGTAATATTTGTACATTTCAATTCAATCTTTTTTTGGTATTTGATAAGTATAGCGTTTAATAAAAGCAGTGCCAAACGAATAAAATTTCTGTGTATCTGCTAATTATCTATTCTTTCAACAGAGGGATTTTTGCTTTCGTCACTTTTGTGAATTAAAGACAGTCTTGCCATCAGTTTCATAACAAACTACTCATGTAAGTGGGTGATGGTATACCCTGCGGAAGATTTACTGCGAATTTCTCACGACAATTTAATATCAGAAAAAATCAAACTTGCTGCTAATGTTCATGCTATCTGGGTTATCACCGGTTTTTCAAAACAGAAAATTTTGCCTAATTGAATTGAGAAAATGCCCTGATTAAATAAAGCAAAATTTACAATAAAAAATAACTGGTGGGAATAATCAAGGATTCTGAGCAATTTATGAGTCAGGTATATGTGATGCTCATCCCCAAGGTGTTAAATTGATCATTAATTTATCTCTCTCTCTCTCTCTAATAGGATATCATAGTTTTGGAAGATTGTGTTGCAGTTCATCTAAAGCCAAGAAGTAGTTGAAGCTTTCATGGTATTGTAGAAAAGATGAAGTTCCCTTAAGAACCACCTCTCTGAAGATGAACAGAAGAGGCCGAGAGCTTAAATCTGCTGTTACCTGACGTGATTGAAAAATAATATTCATACATTAAAAGCAATTATTGGCCTGGTGAAAATCTCTGGTGGATAGAGCCTTTTTCATTGATTTCATTGAAAAGTGGCCGTTCACTAGGGCGTTTTGCCCGGATCGTTACTCCGAAAAAAATGAGAAGAAACAGTAAGTTGATTTCATTTCTGTCTCTTAAACCATATTTACAATAACTCTCCTCTTTAAGTTCTCAAACTCTTATTTTCAAATGCCACTTTCATAAATTAAATTTTTTTTACCAATGAGATAGATTGTAAATACAACTTTGTTTTCAACAAAAGTAAGATTCTAATTTTTAAGGCCATGACAGGTTTTGAGATAGGCTTTTGCCCCCTCCCTTTCTATGCAGACTTAGATAAAATGTAAAACTGTCTGCAAACTCAAATAATTTCTTAAAAATTTTCTACAGAAAAATGCCATGCCCCTCCTAAGTCCTATATCGCCGCTAACAGCAAAAGTAAAAAAGTTTTCTTTACAATCCCTCAGATTACGTTACATGCTCTCCCCCCCCTCCCCCCCCTCCAGTTTTCTGAATTAGACTTTATTGAAAAGAGGATAATGTTTACTAAGATATTAAAACCGAATTCCCCTTTCGAATGTAAAAAAGTCACTGCAAATCGCAGAGAAATGCTAAACAAGCGCATAAACTTTTGCTAAAATTTCCAACCAAATAAACTTTTTTTAAAAGAGATCAACATTTAACATTTACTTTTCAACACAAAATTTATTTTTAATCTGTTAAATTAACCTGCAAAGCATAAAATAATCTGTAGCACCTGCTTCGGTACTGCACTGTTTCTGCTACCGGCCCACAGTGGGGTATTTTACAAATCTGGGCGGCCAAAAGTCGATTTCATAAAGTACAACGCAGGATCGAATGGATGGATATAAGTTGAAACTGAATCATTGGGGAATCACGTGATGCGATTTTTATCTCCTTTAAGTGAATGATGACCTCCTGTTATCAGTTGAAACTGGAGTGTTGCGTTAAGTGCATGAGTGTCAAATCGTTCTTCATTGGGACTTTCTATTTTTGAATTTGAATAACTTTAGTTTTGGAAGTATTTAAAATGTAATCGTTATGGATAGTGACGAGGCAGGTATGTATCATTATTTTTTTAACTTTGAATTGAGAAAGAAATAGTTTTAGTATTTAAAAAATTAATTTAAAATAACGCATATTTTTCTATTATTTTTTTCCCTTGTTTCCCAATTCACGAAGGGTTTAGTTATATTTCCAAACATTTCCAAGCAAAGTTACTTGTTGTACCAATAAACATACACCCTTCTACTTCTGTTTTCGTTTAAAGTAGTTCCACCTTTGTCCCCTTTTTAAAATGAAGGCGATATAAATATGCTCTTCCAAAATTCTGAGTAAGCATACAAAATTACTATATATGGAATTTTAACTGATATTTATCATATAAATTTTAATATGAAAAAAATTGTTATGATTCAATAGAAAGTGGTCGGATTTGTTTATTTTTCAGTTATTCTGATTGAAATTAAATTTATATAATTAAAAAAAATTGCTTTAAAGTAATGTATTCATTCCCTTTTATCTCTTTTTAAGCTCTTTTCAGATAATTGAAATAATTTATTGCTCGTTATTAACAGTTGTTTATCTAAAAAATAAGTCGAGGCAATTTTCATATGTTTTTGTTAAAAGTTAGCGAAAGATTGTGAGATTTTTTTAAAAATGAGGGATAAAATGATGTTATCTATCTAAATTGCATATAATTATTATGCATTCTTTTTTGTTCATATTTTGTATTTATTTTTATTTAGGGCCTTCGAATGTAAGAGTAATGACTCGAAAAGAATTTTTAAACATTATGCAACAGCAGAATTTGCCAAACATTAATCATAGATTAAATTTCCTTGAAAATTACCTTCTTAATGGCGATAATTTTGATGATGATGAAATTAAAAGCCTCAAGCACAATTTCTCCCAATTTAAATCTCAGTTCAAGAGCAAATGGATCGAAGCCCATTATATGTTAGATAAATTTGTGAAAAATAATAAAGAATGGCTTGAAGGTACAGTAGAAATTTCAAGAAAAATAAATCGACCAGGAAGGCCAGCAAAAGCTTTCACTGAATCAAGTAACAGGTCAAAGCGGAGAAAGTCTGAAAGTTTGAGGAGCTCGATTGATGTGGACGTACTTACACATACTTTACACAGAAGATTCTTTACTGACCCATCTCTAGCAGCGGAAATTACCGGCATTAATGAAAATTTAATATATCGATTTAAAGTTATTCTTGAAACCATATCCAGTGGCCACAAAATTCAACTTGATAAATTTAAGAACACACAGAAAAAACAGCAGAGCTCTACGTCCAGTTATATAAATGGTATCCAATGTCACCCACAATGCATAAAATATTAATCCATGGACGCATTGTGATAGAGAAAGCTTTACCGGTAGGCCAATTGTCTGAAGAAGTAGCCGAAGCACGGAACAAACATTTTCGATTATTTCGCCAAAATCTATCGCGTAAATTTTCGACAATTTCTTGTAACCGTGATGTTCTCAACAGATTGCTTTTGAGTTCAGATCCAGTTTTAATTGGAATAAGACCCACGACAAGAAAAAAATCAAAATTGTTCCGTAAAGAAACTCTAGAAATGTTACTGCTACTGCCTATGGAATCTTCTGAAGCTCGTGATCCAGAGGATTCTGATTATGAAGAAACAGATTACGATTCTGAATTATCATCTGATTAAAAGATCCCACCTTGGTGATTTACAAACTAATTGTTCTTATCATTAATAATCTGTTTTTATAATTTATTCAATATATTATTCCATTTTTTTATCATGATTATCATTTATTTTATAATACTATTTATCATGATTATCATTTATTTTATAATACTATTTATCATAATTATCATTTATTTTATAATACTAATTTTGATCAATAAATATCAATACGAAGTTGCAAAACATCCATGATTTTCAAGTTATTAAACAATATTTATTTCAAAAAGTGCATTTATTTACTGCTTTAAACGTTTAAATTAGTTTAAAAGAAAAAAATAATTTTGGCCGCCCAGATTTGTAAAATACCCCACTGTGCGGCCCTGGCAAAAAAAAAAAAAAAAAAAAAAAGCATTGTACTTGCCGTTCCGGCATAAGCCCCACACTTCCAATATTTTTAAGTTTTAAAAGTATATATGCCACGGCGCTTCTTCCATGGTACATGGCAAATAATTTCTAGATAGCTTTTTTTATCTGCAGACCTTCTCACAAGTCTGCAATGGGCCTTGCAGATTCTCCGCCTGGGATCTTAATAATTTTTTTTTATGAAAAATTTGTAAAAAAAAAACCCCATCAGAACTGTTTGCAAACTTTGAAAATTTTCTGCAAACGGCGTTCGCATGTTCGTCTATATTATCTGACCCTGTTTCTATGTATGTAGGTTAGAAAGAAATGTCCAAATCAAATATTTTTTTAAATTCAAAGTTCATTCTAAATAGAATTTAAAATATTTAATTGGTGATTAAGTTACATTATTAAGTTAAATTATTGCATTTTTAAAATTTACGTGAAAAATTATAAACAAAAATCAATTTTAATTCTAGAATTCAACATTTTCGCATTTAAGTATATGAAGTCACAAATTATGTTAAATCTCTATTTTTGGTGATAAGAACAAAAAATTTTTTGCTGAATTTCAACCCCATGGCTCGAGATGTTGCATCATCTGTAGTACACCATTGACCTTATTAATAATCAGGATGGCCTGAAATTATTCCAAAATCCTACGGTGCTGAATTTTCCAGCGCAACCAGCTTATAGCGTCAGGTCATCGCTAGCAACCGTAACTGGGACGATCATTGATGGAAAAGCCGCATCGCTACCTTGTATATCTACATATGGGAAAAAATCAATTTAAAATAAAAAATGAACAGAATATTTGGTAGTTTTCGGTTAGCCGGTGCCAGTGTTATATATACATATTTATATACATACATATATGTAAATATACATATACACATGTTGTATATATACTATATATAAATATATATGTATATATACATACATGTATGTATATGTAACACTGGCACCCGGCTAACCGAAAAGTACCGAATATCTTTATGCTTCTTTTAAATTTTGACAAATGTCTTTAGCTATATATTTTGTAACAAAAAAAAAAATTATGATAGCCGGGAAACAAAATATTTGTAAATGTAAATTTACTTTTTTTGTATAATTTTTTTTTCTTGAAATAAAATTCAGAATTTATTTATGTATTACTTTTTAAATGTAAATTCTTTTTAAAATTTAGGAAATTCGATTCAAAACTGCAGCTTTGACAGCATTTTCTAAAAAATCTTCTGCCTTTACAGAAAAAACAGTTAGATTACATAGATTGATTTAAGTCTATATTTTTATTTAGAGAAATTTACTTTTTCTAGTCTTTCATTTTTGTTATTGATAAAAGATTCGACACACACATTAACTAGCAGAAGATTACAAAAAATAAACCTTTTCATAAAATGAGCTTGCTTTTCATTATCTTTTCTTTTCCGTGCCCTCCTGTTTCTATAATAATTTCACACTTTTTTCTTTTCCGGCATTTTGGTAATATAACTTTTAAATTAATATTTATCAATATAGAAAAAGAAGAATAAATAATTTCTATGATTCTCAATAAGACGTTACCCGTCAAAGGATCTGGTGCCAGCAACGGTTGCATTGTCATTGGACTACCTAGCCGGCAGAGTTTGGTACAAATTAATTCTAAAACTGCCAAAGTCAAAATTAATCACTAGTAGCCTTTCCCGATGGAGACGAGTTGAATAGGGGTTTGGTTTTGTCTTCCACATCATAAGGACGCCAAGACATAAGGTCTGTATGTGAAAATTCAGTGTCCTTTAATTGTTGTTTAAACACAAACTAGACCCCTCTCCCACACCAAGCAGATCCCGGCCTGGGCCTGGCTATAAAAAAGGGTAAAGGTTAAAAAAAATAATATTTTTTATCAATGCTCTTTTGCTCGCTCCTTACATTGGTTGGCATGTTTGGCATATTCAGCCTACAGGTGAACCGAATATTTGGCTGAATGAATACTTTTACATTTTAAAGGCATTAAAATGTTAAATTTTAAAACCATCTATTGAAATGGTGGCAACTCATCAAGAATAACTTTTCTACTCTCTTTGATTCAGCAAGGAAGTTTTTAAATGCATCCTTGATCAGTAACTGGAGTTAGCAATCATTTGTAGAGATTGTAAACAAACAGACTGTTCTTAAAATCTTTCAACAAACATTTCAATCCATTTATTCCATCAAAATTACAATACAATCAATCAAAAACACTAGGTATGTAACTACAAGCCGAAATGAAATTTTCGTTCACAGCTTTATCAACAATGAAGGTATTTTAGCGAGATTTGTTTCATATTAATTTTGCTTCTATTAAAGGTGATGATTGAAATTGACTGAATTTTGACCAGCGACACAGTATAATTACTGTCAACTGCATTCTGAATAAAAAAATATCTAGGTCATAGTTGTTTAGATATGAATGGTGGCAATATACAGAACTTCTTATCATATCATATTTCACAGAAATCATAAGCAAGTCAGTTGAAAATATAGTTTTGATATCTTCATTATTGTTAAAGGAACAAACAAAAATCCATGTTTGATCTCGAGTGAGATGAGATACACTGTAATTATAACTGAATAAGAAAATTGTGATTTTGATTTCTTGGACAAAAATTGTGCTTTTTGATGTCTATTATCAAAACTCTGAACGTTTTTCTATTTTGTTTAGAAACACTCTTTTTGTGAAAAAAGAAAAAAACAGATTATTTGCTAGACAATGGTCAAGAACCTGCATTGGTAGTTCATAAATGCCTATGAAAATCCTCATTAATGGTTAATTTTCTTAAGTGATACTTTACAAATAGTAAATAAATAAAGTAAAAAGATTCTCTTTTATTTAAATATGATTCTGTTTCTGATTATTCTGAATATGTTTATAAGTTGACAGTTAAAAGTAAAAGTTGTGTAAGATTTTTGAAAATATGTTTAAAATTTTTTTAAGTATTAGATTTGTACAAACATTTTGATATTCGGCATAACTGAATGAATATTCAGTAACATGGATGAATACTGAATAGATACCGAATATTCGGTGCATCTCAGGGCTCGAAATGGAAAAATCCACGAACCGAAACGCTATTTCAAAATTATTGTTGACTAATTTTTTTTTAAAGTACAGTACAGTCCCGCTTAACCGAGTTTCTGCTTTAACCCAGTTATTTTCTTTTGATGGACTGAGAGCTTCCATTATTATGAAACAGCCATTACAAATGAAGTGTTAGGTGAAGATGAAAGAGCAGCCGTAAAAAGTTAGAACTCTGATTTTTTGGTCAGAATGGGGGAAAAAATGGCCAGAAGAAAATAATCCATTCCAAAGGTATAAGTTCGATTTAAAAAACTATTTAATACTTTGAGCAGAAAGAAGAGGCTACACCTACAATTTTCATTTCACTAATAGAATCATATAGCTGCCAATTTGTACGGTTTTGTTATCTCTAAAATTGAATACAAATTTTTGCCGTATTTAATCGTTGACAATTGTTAGATTTCGGCGACTGAATTAGGCAAAATTTACTGGTAAGTTTTAGAGGGAAGAAAAAAATCTTAGAAATTGGTAGCTATGCAGTAGCGTCAGGCTCAGATTGGCCCCTCGTCCACGGAAAACTTCGCGCCCCTAAGTGCCTTAAGCCGCTCCAATATTTTTTCCCAAGTTGTGCACATACATTCGGACTAGTGTACTAAATTTTGAGGATTCGTTTAGAAATAATCATCAGAATAATCATTAGGGATAATAGGCAAACAGCACAAGAGAGGTATTTTTTATCGCAAAGAAATTAAAAATACATCGAAGCAATTTCAGGATCGGAAACCATTGGTGGCATCTTTGAATACTATTAAGGGGGAAAACACGCAGAGAAAGCTTAGTAGCTACAGCGCCCTGGGCGAGATTTATTTCATCACTTCTTTGAATGATAGGTTTTAGATTTTAACCAAATATTTTGCATATTTTCAGGCCTTTAGCTTTTAGTACCTTGTTCCTACACTTTTAATGACGGCCATGATTGCTCCTACAATTGAAAATATCTTGAGAAAAGAATGTGATAAATATCAGAAGACAAAAAAACTATTTGTGCGGATTTCGTTTTTGGTTGAAAAACATGACCTTTTTTTTCGCGGAATACAAATTTGATAACACTTCTGGATTACAATCCCCCAAACTGTGGAATCCCGCGGTTAGCGTTTTTTCATTCGCAAAATCTACACCATAATTTTCAGTTAGTAATCTTTGTTTTATTTAATGACAGATTTTCCGTGGCTAAATAAATATTAGGAAATTCTAGTATGTATTTTAAATAAAAAGTTGTTTGAATTTAATCACGGAAAAATTATGATTAAATAAAGCGAGGACTACTATTCAGAAATTATGATAGGTTTTTCGAAAAAAAAAACGCTGCCACGGGATCCTGCAGCTTGTATGAATACAATTCCTGGGGCATTTCTCTCAATTGTATAAACTTAAATATTTCCCTTGATAAGGGTATATATAAATATTATACAGACATACAAACAATAAATACAATAAACCCAACTGGAGTGAAAAATTAGCCAGAGCCAGGAATCGAACCCGGGACCACAGTATACAAGACTGCTGCTCTAACCACTGAGCTACTCCGGCCGATGCCTGAGTCTGCAATTTCTCACTCATAAACCATGTTGGGGAAGTCACCAGCCATCTATACGACAGCCTTGGATGACAGGACAACGATGAATAGATTTTACTATTACATCGATCTACGATAATTATAATAAAACACTCATACTACAATATATATTAAAACACACATACACACATAAATAACGTCTGCATTCAACAGTTAAAGGTATATATAAATATTATACAGACATACAAACAATAAATACAATAAACCCAACTGGAGTGAAAAATTAGCCAGAGCCAGGAATCGAACCCGGGACCACAGTATACAAGATTGCTGCTCTAAGGCTGTCGTATAGATGGCTGGTGACTTCCCCAACATGGTTTATTAGTGAGAAATTGCAGACTCAGGCATCAGCCGGAGTAGCTCAGTGGTTAGAGCAGCAGTCTTGTATACTGTGGTCCCGGGTTCGATTCCTGGCTCTGGCTAATTTTTCACTCCAGTTGGGTTTATTGTATTTATTGTTTGTATGTCTGTATAATATTTATATATACCTTTAACTGTTGAATGCAGACGTTATTTATGTGTGTTTTAATATATATTGTAGTATGAGTGTTTTATTATAATTTCCCTTGATCTCTAATTAGGATAAAAACTTTGCAAATCATAGGAAGAGGGTGCTGAAAAGAGTAAATTTACTCAATTATTTTAGAGATTTTTAGGCTAACAAAGTGGCATTTTTGGTGTACTTTCTGTGTATAATTTTTTTAGTAGTGCAACATTAATGCAGCATTTTACGGATACATAAAGTCATTTTTTTAAGGACACAAACGCAAAGTGCCTCTTCCTACAAAATACATAACTCGCCTTATATAAATGTTGCAAGTGTAATAAGCATAATTTTCACAAGCAATTGTTATTTTCAAATTCCTTAATGGGATGTGGATTTGAATGTTTAAATATCCTTATGTTTCAACATTTAAATACCTTATAATATGTGGTACTTTTTATAAAAGAACAAAAGAAGCACAAGCTTTAGTTTTCAAAATTTCTACTTTTATATGAAAAGTATTATACGTATTTGTTTTAGATACAAAGAAATTTTAAGCGAAGTTTGCATACTGAATTTTTTTGTGTATCATGAGGGAGACACCAATAGATACCATTTTTTAAAATTCTACTTAAAAAAAACAAAAAAAAAACTGTAGTAAATAAAAGGTAATTGTTGTCGGATTGTAACAGAAATTGAATTTATCTCATTTTAAACTGACTGATAAGTAATTCATTTTATAAAGAAGTATACTTAAAAAAAAGGGTTGAAACCCTTAGCAGCACCGCAGCAACTCTAGTTGGTGCCTGGTGCGAAAAATTTTGTTAGTTTTTGTACAGATTTTCAGTGCGTCAATGGGGATAAATGGAATAAAAGTGGTTACCCTTGCTAATTCAGCTGAAAATCTTCGTAAAAAAGTCTATAGATACAACTGGCTGTAAATAATGTCTACTAATTATTGTTATATATAAATTATATTTCCGAACTCGTCTACATATTAAAAATTGCACCAATTCTGAAATTACAAACAATAACGCCCATTTTTGGCACCTTATTTTTGGTTACTTTAATTTATTAATTTTTGCATGCAACAAAGAACAATCGTTTAAAACATCAATGTGTAAGTTTATAGCTAATTTGAATAATTAGTGTTTGAGATACGGAAAAATTTTGTCTTTCCATAATTTAAGGGGACCGTCTTCTTTTTTCAAAAGAGCCACTGAAAACAATCGTAGAAACTTAACAGAAATACTTTGTAAGATTTTATTTAATATAAAGTTTATAATAAATTTAAAATTCCTGTATCATTTGACTGGTTAGTAATTGAGTGTTTTCGGTTGTAACATATTTCATTTTATTTTCCGAAACTTATGGATAAACCCCTAACACTTTTTGTTTTATAACTGTATTCAGATTTAAGAAAATTGTATAAACTCTATCTTTTTATTTGCTGGTAAAGAATCAATTAGGGTATCAAAAGTGGATGTTACCATTTGAAAAATCAACGTTCACCATTTGAAAAATTAACGTTCGTGCATTTTTTAATACCTAGACAATCTCCAAATTGGTATCTATGTCGTTTTTATACAGTCATTTGCAAGAGAATTGGTAGGGGTGATCACTTTTTTCTCCGTGAGTCTTATAAGGTACCTATTAACAAAACAATAAAGTCCTATCCATCAGTCATCTACTACAAAGTAATCTGTGTTCAACTCGGAACTTTTAGATATTACTAGATTCGTTTTAAAAAATTGCGTAGCATTGTGTAGATTTGATACAACTTTAAAATTGCACGGGTGATATATCGAAGTCTTCTATCTAGACTCAGAGATGTAATATTAAGCCACTTTTATTCTTGGTGCTGTGTGAATGTGTTAAACCTTCTCAAGCCAGGAAGAACACAAACAAGAAAAATTTACATGAGTTCGCTAAAATTTTTGCGCCCTCTGAAAATACAAGGTCTGCGCCCATTTCCCTGGCCCAGTCCGACCCTGAGTAGCGTAATACTGCAGCAATATTGGCATTCAACAAACAAAAAACTATCAAGGGCTTTTTCAAATAAACAATTTCATTCTCCGTTTTTCTTAAAAGTAACGGAAATGTACATCAAAGAAATGTTACTAGTACCATAAAAATGAATGAATTAACACTAGAAAGACAGTGACGGTCATTTTGACCGCTACCAAATGAATTTATTTCGGTTTGAACCAGAAATTTCTTTATAAAACTAGTTTTGAAGGTAATAAGGAAAAAACTAGTTAAATAAATAAGTTAATAATTTAAAATAAAAATTCTGGCGCGAATTTTTATAAAATTTGAGTAAAATTCCCCATCTTTCAAGTAATAAATGTAAATTTTAAGTGAAAATTTATATTTGAGTGAAATTTATATCTCCTGAGTTGGTGATGATTTGTGTAAATCTGGTTTATACAAGTTTTTTGTTTATCTGAGGTGAGATTGGTCCATATTAACTCAGATAATCGGGACTTTACTGTATAGCAAATTTATATTTAACCATAGAAAAACTAATTTTTAAAAATGCATTACAGAGAGCATAATAAGCTATATGTATGAAACTGTAATAATATTTTTTAGTAATTCCATGAACCAGAACAATATTTGTTACAATTTCACGAACCGGAACATCATTCCGGTTTGCTCTGGTACATTTCGAGCCCTGGTGCATCCCTAGTTCTAAGCAATACTTATTTTATTTTGCACCGAAATGCAACTTCTGTACTTCTTTATTTTGAGTGAATATATTGGAGCTTATAAATACTGTGTACCGAAACCAGTAGGAACAGTGTTGTATGTTGTAATTTGCTTGCTGGTTGAAAGAAAAAGATCCTTGGTGAGTAAGATTTTCCGAAAATTCCCCACCCACAAGATTATAAAAATATTTACTAGATTTTCTTACATATGCATATATGGACGGTGGTGCACCCAGAGGAGGGAGGGGGCAATCCCTGGCCCCCTCCAAAAAAAGTGAGGAACACTAGAAAAATATTTAAAATATTTACGGATCAAAGTTCGTTTGTGTGGGGGGGGGGGGGGGGGGGGAGGAGAGGGCAGCATCTGCCTCCTTCCAAATCTCATTGGTCTAGGTTTACCTAGGTTCAGCTTACGTGTACAATGAGTGGAGAGTTTGGCTGTGTACTGTCTCATATATCAGCTATATATCTGCAAGCTTTATATGTTCATTGTGACTCACATAGTTTAAATTTAGCAATTGGAAATGCTGCATTTGTGATAGAAATAAGAAACTACATTGTAGACTGGGAGGTGTCAACACAGACAATCATCTCATCGAGCTGGAAGCTGAAATTCCAGGATTAGACAGAACTCGATTAGCATATTAAAATTCAACTGGTCTGCCAAAGCATATCTTGGTGGAAACCACCTTCAGACCCGATTTTAGTGGTTGACTTGTAGGTTTATCATTGTGTTTTCCTGCACCTAAAGGTATGAAAACATGAAGGACTGGGAGCACGAAAACACAATGACAAACCCTCGAGTCAGCTGCAAAAATCTGGTTTTCAGGTGTTTTCCACCAAGATATGACTTGGCAGACCAATTGCGTTTTAATATGTGAATAGAGTTTTAACTAATATTCGAATTCCAGCCTCCAACTCCATGAGGTGATTGTCTGCACTGCCGACTCCTGGTCTATTGGCATAATTGAAATGACAAACAATTTTTTTAATACTCCTAAGAGACAAGACGTCCGCCTCAACAATATTGACAAACATACTCTGGAAATTAATAAACAAAAACTACGAAAAGCTTGCCCAACTAGGTGGGTAGTATGCCATGAAGTCATCATGACCATGATAGAATTATATGACGTAGTGATTCATAGCCTTGAAACATCGCAACTTGAAAAGACAGAGACTAGTTTTCTATACAGAGCTGCAGAGTCGGTGGGAATTTTAACAGATCCGACTCCGACAACGCAGACTTGTTTGTAAAATGGATGACTCAGACTCCGGGAATTTTAAGAGATCTGACTCCGACTCTTTCGCTCAAAAATGGGTCCGACTCCGCAGCCCTGCTTCTAAGGCAAAACTTTAAAAAAATTCGTTGTGTATTAGGTTTCATAACTTCTTTATTTACCTTACAGAATATATTTACATACACTTTATGGACCAGAAGGAGGCTGCACAAACCATCACCTCATCGAGTTGATGGATGAAATTCCAGGATTAGTTAAAACTCGATTTGCATATTAAAATGCAACGAGTTTGTCAACTCATATCTTGGTGGTAAACACCTGCAAACCTGATTTTAGTGGCTGACTGGTAGGTTTACCATTGTGTTTTCTTGCTTCCAGTCTTCTATGTTTTCATACCTTTGGTTGCAGGAAATTGCAGGCAGACCAGTTGCATTTTAATATGCGAATTGATTTCTGTCTAATTCTGGAATTTCAGCCCTCAACTGGATAAGGCGATGGTCTGTTCATCTGCCTCCCGGGCTATTATCGCTGTCTAAATTATATCAAAAATGTGACAGTGACCTTTTAATTGCCTTAAATTTCATTAACAATGTTGTGGCTCACTTAAATCGTATTCGTAAAGCCCTTTCAAGAAAATTTTTGATGAAGCTTGTTTGAAAGACAGTAGCTTTCATATTGACCTTAAAATGCCAAGAACTGCATCAAAACAAAAACAAAGATCCAATGTTCCAGCCGATTCTATAAAAGAGTATTTCAGGAGAAATATTTTTATTCCATTCGTTGATCAAATGTTGACTGAACTTAATGAACATTTGACTTGGCACCGCAACATTTTGAAAGTTTTTTTAATTCTTCTACCTAATGGAAAAGATGCTCCAACAGCAAATGAAATAAAAAATTTTCTTTAATTGTGTGAATTTTATGCGCATGATTTGCTTTCTACCAATTCAAAAATTTTGAACGCCAAATTCAAGTTGTGGTACAGAAAATTTTAAAAATCACTTTCATAACTCGATGCAAGAATGCCATTGAAGCAGTTTCGATATATGAGAAAATGTTGTACCTGAACATCTATAAATTACTAAAAATATTTGCAATGCTTCCCGTTACAACCTGTGTCAGCGAAAGGTCATTTTCAAACTCACGCATTTTAAAAATTTACTTAAGATCCACTATGACAGAATAAAGATTAAAAATGGGCTGCTTTATGATATATACATAAAGAGATTAATGTAACTGCAACTGAAGTAATTTGTAAAAAGAAAAATAGATTTTATTGTGTAACAATGTTTTTAATTGAATTTACTGAATTTTTTTATCTGTTCAATTCAACTCGCCTCCATAGTCGGCTGAGCCACGGTAGCAGTAGGAGCAGCTGCCTATAGGTCAAAATTGGGAAATTTCATTAGCGGCCACTGGCCGGTAGGACTAATTTTTAAAGTGGCCACTTTCTTTAAACTAGCGGCCACTTTTTTATTTCAAAATGCTAAACAGTAAAATTTCTATAAGTATTAATCTAAAACTGAGTAGCCCAAATAAATATGTTAATATAAATATACTGGAACCAAAAAAAGTTGATTCCTTGATGAAATGCAAGGAATTTTTTTAATCTCCTTGTAAAAAAGTGGCCGGAAGGTGGCCGCTGATAGACAATTTTTCACTAGCCACTTTTTTTCATTTTCTAGCCCTGTGGCCGGTGGCTAGTGCTAATTTTGACCTTTACAGCTGCCCTTTCCAAGACTAGAGGCAACGCCTTTCAAGAATTGACTGATGCCCAAAACAGATTAAATTCTCTATTAGTTTATTAATTCCCAAAAATTCTGACTGACAAATAAAGTTTAAATGAACTAGCCCAAAAATTTGCATCCAATAATTCATTTCGTCAAAGCTATTTTGAATATTTTCTTTTAAACTACAATATGTCTCACAGTCAGATAAATGTAAATAGGAAATTCTATAAATGTTTGTTTAAGGGCTCTTCAAGTATTTAACTTCTGCACATTCAAAAATTAGTGTACTTTTAAATTATTAATTTAATTAAATTTTAAATATAATAATTTTCATTAAAATAAATAAATTATTATTAAATACTGAATTAATTACGGTAATTTGATGATTAATTAGTGTCTCCTTGTAATTACCTATTGTAATCATAAGCAGAGAAATTTTTCCCTCACTAATTTTATTTTGTTTCGCCACCAATGCTCGGCACCTCCCATAAAAAAAATCCTGTGTGCACCACTGTATATGGATAGATATATTTAAAATATTATTTCTTTTTACTAAAGAAAAAAATGCTTAATTATTGCAAATAATGTATAAAATACTATATGCTGGTGAAGGGGGTGGGGGGTACAACTAAAGTTGTTAGTATTCCAAATTATTAGGTCTCCAGTTTTTTTTTTAAAATCAAGCAGCTAAAAATGAAATGTTTAAAACGGAACTTTTTCTTGGTTCCTTGCGATACTGTCTCGGCAGATTTTAGTATATTAGTTTTCTATTAAATAAAAAAAATTAATGATGAACTTCAAAGTAAAACGCATTACACATAATAGAAAAAGTGTAAAAAGATTTAAAACACTTTTCAGTTATGTGATACTTTAAATAACATACCTACAAAAGGGATTCAATTAAACACACTACACATAAACAAGGGTAAAAAGTTTTAAAATACTTTTCAGCTGTGTGATACTTTAAATAAAATATATCTATACAACAAAAGGGATTCAATTTGTTCACATTACTTAATATTTACGAAATATATAGGTATAATAAATATAGTATGTACAATAGGTGTTTCAAATGGAATATTTAATAAATATGCAAGTAATCGTATGCAGTATGTAAATCAATAGTGATTTTTTTGTAACTACAAATTTTCCCTTTCTTCGTAATAAATAATATTGAGTGAAAAAAGTATTTTTTTTTTTATTACAGCTGCGTATGAAACCTTTTTCATCCACCATATATTTAATAAACATTTCGGCGATAACCTGTAATTCTGATTTTATTAATATTCTTCAATATATTAAATTATATAGTATTTATTATAAATTGTAAGACTGATGTTATTAATTTTTTTGTTTACAAACTGCCGTAATACGAGGTTGCCAGAAAATCGCCAAGAAAATCACCAAAACTCCCTCCCATTAGCGGTGATGACGTCAAAAAGGTAGAAAAAGGTGGACGTCACGTGACTTGTTGCCGTATGTCGAAATAGTCTATTAAAAGGCGTTCAAATGTAAAGCTTTCATCGCGAAATACCTTATTTTCTCGTATTTAAATAAGTTTATTGCATCCACGATCAAGACCCACTCCATATTCCTGTCTCCTGAGCTCGCGCGCGAACACATCAATTATATATGCAACGGAACGCCTGCCAAACAATTCGTCTTTTTGAATCATGAGTCGTTCTATTGTTTGTTTACTGTTGCGACTCAGCTTTTAATCACTACAATTAAAATACATTTTTTTAAAGTTTTTAATGTGTACGTCTAGTTATGTTATGTTTTGAAATTTTCATCTCACAAAAATAAATGTATCCTCTGGAAGTAAAGTAAAAATTTGCGCTAAGGCTAACATCAGGAGGTTCTTTGTCTTTAAGTAAGTACGATTTTAAAATTCCTATTCTAAAAACGGTTCATTTTCCCATGATCTACTTGCACACTCCAAAGTAACTTTTATTGGGGAAAAGCTTAATCAATGCACAACTTTCTACAGATTTGATATCTCTTATACGTGTTGATTTACGTTGAATCGTATAAAAAATAACGTATACATATCGGCGTTCAAGGACTCAAAGTAAACTTATGAAATTATAAATCCTCAAATTCCAAAAATGAATAAATAAATACTATTTTTGGAAAACGAAACCAACTTCATCTATTTTTAGGCAGAAAAAAAATCTCAAACAAAATTTAAAACAGATATTCTATTTAGAAAAATCGTAGCGTATACGATACTATAAAGGCGGCATTTGCTTATAGTATGTGAAGTTAATCATCAGAAGATGCTGCAATCTACTAGGGATGCACCGAATAGTGCTTTTGGCCGAATACCGAATATTCGGCTAGCCGAATAGTAACTGCTAGGCCGAGTACCGAGTATTCAGCTTGTCGAATACTTTTATATTTTAAAGTTTAAAGGCATTAAAATGTTAATTTTTAAAAAAAATTTTACATAATATTTAAAACAGAAACTTTTATTCCAATAAACAAGAGCTTTTTTTAAAGTAAACTTTATGCTGAAAAAAATCTGCTATTTGAGTTATTTAAGAAGAGGATAGTTATAAAACTTTTTTAATTAATAAAATTTTAAATTTCATAGCTTCTTCTGGGAATTAAAACAAATGAATAAAATTTTCTTAAATTCTAAAACAAACATTTTAAAATCAAAGAGAAATTGTGAAAAAAATTGTATAGGATTTTTTTTTTTTTTTTTTTTTGTCAGGAAGAGACTAAAGTAAAAGTGAATAATACAATATATTCAAATTTTATATGGTGGCAGCTTAGCAAGAATAACTGTTCTACTCCCTTTCATTAAGCAAGGAAGTTTTTAAATGCATCCTAGATCGGTGTCTGGAGTGGGCAATCCTTTTCAGAGATTGTAAACGTTGTTCTTAAAATCTTAGCAAGAAACAGATTATTTACTGGACAATGTTTAGGAACTTGCATTTATACATAATTAATTCCTATGAAAATCTTCGTGATTGGTTAATTTTCTTAAATAATACTTAACAAACAGCAAATAAATAATGTAAAAACATTCTCTTTTAGTTAAATATGATTCTGTTTCTAATTATTCTAAATATCTTTATAAGTTGACTGTAAAACATAGACGTTATATAAGGTTTTAAAAAATACGTTTTAAAAGTTTTTTTTAAATATTTGGTTCGGCCGAATATTTCAATATTTGGCCAAACTGAATATTTGGCACGCCAAATAGTTTGTTATTCGGCCAAGCCAAATATTCGGCATACCGAATAGTTTGATATTCGGCCAAACCGAATATTCAGTAACATAGCCAAATACCGAATATTCGGTGCATCCCTGCAAACTACAATTAAATTTTTGACCAAACGTGCAAACCCTGACCATAGAACAAGCGAGACACTTGGCTATTTTTATGATATGCGTCAATTACCCACGTACGGCAACCTAAAATACACAAGCTGAAAAGCGACTTTCTCCCCACCCACATCGTCCCGCAACGCAAGCAGGTGATTCATTTCTTGGACAGTTCCAAAGAGAATTTCATTCACAAAGTAAAGGTTGAATGTAAAAAAGTGTTATTTTTCAGCAACTTACTAATAAAATCATTTCCATCATGTTAATTTTGTTACATTCTGCAGCGAATTTTTAAAACTCATAAATGGATTTTGATTTAAAACATTTAGCTTAATATAAAAAAAAATTCTTTCATAATTTTCAATATTTTTAGCGTTTTTTCGTGTTCCACAACAATTTTTTAACATTCCACATAAAAGAAATTCAATTTCAAACTTTTACTCTAATGCATTGAATTTCGTCCTGCGGATTTAAATTTCTCAAACAGTTCCATATTTTTTAATTTGTCAAACAGCTCTTGATTTTTGAATTTTTAAATTTCATTTAAATAACTCTGGATTTTTTAATTTGTAAAGATTTTTTAATTTTGACATTTGTTAATAGCTTCGGTATTAATATTCTAGCACAATATATTAAAATTTCTTTATACACAATTTTAAAAATGTACTAATTTGTCACAGAAATCTCTACACTGTATGAAACACAATACTGCTTATATTTATGCTTGAAACACAGTTAAATACTTATCAAATAAGATAAATAAAAATTCACTTACCGTATTTTATGGAAGAAACGCCGCGGCGCTTACGAGTTTGAAAGTTAATTTTTTAAGTGTGGTGTTTAAGATTTTTTATTTATTTATTTATTTTGTGCGCATAAAATTGGAATAAAATGAAAATTCCTTAAGACAGATCTCAAGTTTCCTGTGCAACAACACGAAAATTTCTGACTTTGCCAATAATGAAAACTGTGATATTCCTGATGATTATTCAGAACCATGCAGGTGGAAAAAAAAATTTACAACTTTCCCACTCAGTTATTGACGACTCAGATTTTGAGAGCTTCGAATAGAAACTAAAGTAGCCTAAAGTGGATGTGACGTAAAGAGCGTCATAAAAAACATGCTAATTTGCACCAACAACTTAAAAACATGTGGGGCGTCTAAGGAGAGGGGTCAGCCTCCAGCGCTCTGTGAAGTTTAAATAACAACTGACGTCTCCTTAATTTAAAAATTTCATAAAAATATTTAAAATTTGATTTAAATAAAATTTTAGACTCTTTAAGTTATTAAAAATGAGGCTCCCTACACTGTTCTGAAAACTTTGATTAAAGTTGGGTCAATGAGATGCTGTCGACAAAAGTAGCGTTTCCACGGGTGTGGCGTTTCTTCCATAAAATACAGTACTTTTGTTTCAGATATTTTGTTCATAGCTATTCAATCCATAGGATGAAAATTGAACTTACCCCTAAACTTCTTTAATTATTCAAAAATATTACCTTTTACGTATACTTCAATTTTTCAAGCATTTAAAAAAAAAAAAAAAAAAAAAAAAAACTCTTAAATATTTGAAAGAATAACCACAACCATTTAAAAAAATAGTTTCTTAAACAAAACAAATGTCCGTCGAACACGTTGAAAAAACACACATCATAAACTGCTTCAATCTTCAAAAGCAAAATAAAAAAAAACTCATCTCCAGTGACCCGGAGCCGAACAATTTTTGATGCTCCAGCTCCAGCTCCGCTCCTAGAGAAAATACCGTGGCTCCAGCTCCGGCTCCGGCTCCAACTCGGCTCCGACTTCACGCTTTTAAGTTGCAGATTTTAATTTACACGTTTAATTTTTTGCTCACAAATACTTTCTATCTTCATTAAAGATCTGACAAAATGCATTTTTCTTCTCATCAAACTTGAAATGCTTGTTCAGAAAATATGACATCTTTTAGCTTTTGCTTTTAAAATAGAAAGTTTGGTAGAATTTTAAACACAAAAATCTTAAATTTCTTCTACACTTTTCGAACAGCCAAAATTGTACGACTACACATGTAAACAACAGGCGGCCATATTTGTTTTCAAATAGTGTTGTCACTTAGTTCAAGTAGAAAGTAGAAGTAAAGTAGTGTTGCCATTTTTTGAGAAGTTTTCCTTCCCTAATAATAATAATAAAAACCTAAAAAATGATATAATTAAAATACTGAATAATGATGTAATTAAAATATTTTAAGCCTAGAAATTTAAAAGACTGAAAAAAAAAAAAAGATTTAAAAGAATATTAAAAACTAAAGGAGCCCTGGAGCTGGGGAAAATTTAGAGCTCCAGCTCCGGCTCCAGCTCCAGCTCCAGGAAAAACACAGCTCTGGAGCGCTCCGGCTCCGGGCTCCAGCTCCAGCTCCGGGTCCCTGCTCATCTCAACAAAATACCCATTTCAATAAATCTAAGTATTAAAAGACAATGAGCCCGTTAGTCCGACAAAGACAAAACCAATCCAGTTCTCTGATTATAGGTGAAAATTAGCGGTCGCCACTCGCCATATGGCGATTAAAGTTGTAAAAGTGGTGACTAAAAATCGACATCGATCGCCACTCTAGTCGTCCCTCGCCAAGTGGTGATTAAAAAATCTGTTATCGATCGCCAAGTGAAATACTGCTTTTTTCATGGAAATATGCATCTCTACTTTGATTGCATCTAATTAGCAAACTGATAATTTTTTCTCTTACCGGATGCAAGTGGATTTCAACAACTTAGCTGTATTTTCAATATTTTGGCTTTTTGCCATGTGCTTGGTCTTCAGTTGGATTTTAAAGTAATTTTCTTGAATTTTGACTGCTTCCCTATTTTTATCACGAATAGTTAGTTGGCTGGTATAAAACCCTGATTTATAGAAAAATATGTATATATACAACGATTATAGTTTATCTAGATGTCAAGAAACTTTGAAACATTATAGTGGCCACTAACTTTAAAAAGTGACCACTAATGAAACATGAGTTGAAACATGAGTTAACTCAATTTCCCAGTTTTCACCTATATCTCTGATCAACCCACTGTAGGTGTGGCCACAGTGTAAAAAAACAAACTGGTATCAAGAAGAATTGATTTATCACCTTACCAAATTCAGTGCCGCCAAGTGTCTCATTTATTCTAGGATTCAGCCAAAAATCGACCTTGTGGACAGAATAGAAATCAGCTTATTGAATGATAATTTGGGCATGGCTTGTCGGCTATACTTTATGTGTGGATTTCGGTGAAATGAATTTGCCTTTCTAAGAATGAATTTACAATGAGAAAAGCCATAATATTACTGTGTTGCCACTTAATTTTTAAAGATTTAACATCCTCTCACATTAAGTTAATGTAAGACAATTTAACACAAACATGTAAAATTAAGTTAATTATTTTAAAGTTCAAAGGAAAATTGAGTCAAAAGTCCATGAGTCTAGTCAATTGACAGCTTTAACATGTCTCTTACTCCTTGTCCTGTAAAGCTTATCTTTGTTCTATTCTGTTAGCCGAGCGCCAGTGATAAGTCATCAAGTATTGTTTTGTTTGGCATTATTTGAATTAATCTTTCCCGTGCTTCATTTTGCAATGTTTTCTTGGCATTCATTTTGTGTGCCATGATTAAATTGTTGATAGGTGATTGATTGAAATGTTGTTGATAGTAGGGATTGACCGAAGCAGCAATTTTGCCGAATACCAAAGCTTTGGTCAAAGTGTATGTATACCGAATATTCAGTATTCGGCAACCGAATACTTAAAAATTTTTAATATCTATTTTTGCATATATTAACTTTTTTAATAAACTTTAATTAAAGTTAAATTCTTAATACTTTAATTCAGTTACATTTGTATTCTTAAATCGAATTACACAAAAAATTAATGACTTCTTTCCACTCACAAATTCATTATTAACTAACCCATCACTTATTTTTTATTATTTATCACTAGTCAATACCCAAATTAACCTATGAAAATATTAAAACTATACAGGCTATTAATAAAGATAAGGATTGCCAGAAAAACATAAGTTCATTCAAATAAAAAGAAACAATGTCGTCATTAAGCAGATTTACTTCTGATTGTCTAATTATAAACATATATTGAATAGGAAATGTTCTCAAATACAAAAGATATCATACCAATTTGTACATTTAACTATTTTCTGTCAAATTATTGATACACATTTATATTTTGATTAATATTTCAACATTGCAACAATGAAGATAACAAATTTGAGCGATTTGAATTTAATGGTTATAAAAGCTATAGGGTAGGCATAGGAGTATACTTATTTGATTTCTGTATTTTCTTTAATATACACAGGGTTGCAAAAAAGCCGGCTAAAATTAAAAAAAGTCAAGCCGGTGACTTTTATTGGTTTTAACCGGCTTTTTTTGGCCATAATTGGCTTTTATACAATGAAGCATTGTAATTATAAACTACACATTTTAAAGTGTTTTTAATTAGTTTTAATGACATTTAATTGATTTAGAGTTTAATAAGTAACCCAATTTCTCAATAATGAGGACATTAATACTGGAATAAAACTTAGATGGTTTTGCTAGTGATTTGTAGTCAGAATTGCAAATATGCCAGCTAAATTTTAAAAGGGCCATACCAACTGCCAATTTTTTCATTTTTACTGCTTTATAAAATTAAAGAGGACAGTGGTTAATTAGCTACATGTTTTATTATTTAATTTTAAGAGCTATTAATATACAAGTCTTATTTTATTTCTAGTAAACATTTAAAATTATACATAGTCATATTAATAAAAACACTATTTCTCACTATTAAAAACATTGCGAACAACATATGCATGAATATGCTTAACAAGCTTTTCAAAATTTTATTTAGAGAATTTTTTCTTCTTGTTTAAATGCTCTATTTTTTATACACTTATGTACCACTCTCCTCAAATATTATATCCTTTCTAATTTCTCTTTTAACATTTATAACTTAATCTATCCATATGGACACACAAGAATGTTTCCATTTTGATGTGCTACATTTTGTCATTAATTAAATATAATCTTTAAAATGTGTAGTGTATGTGGAGCTATGTAATATAGAATTTCAAAACACCAGTTTGGAGCCTAACTTATATTACTTTCAATGTTTATATACAGACTTAGATAAAATGTAAAACTGTCTGCGAACTCTAATAATTTCTTAAAAATTTTCTGCAAAAAAACGCAGCGCCCCTCACGAGTCCTACATCGCCGCTAACAGCAAAAATGAACAGTTATTTGCGAGTGGAGCGCCACTAAGCAACACCACTAAAAAGAAAAATATTAATTTACAAGCATTATTAAAACTCAGTCAAGAAATGTAAGTATTGAATGATATGCTTAATACAGACAACTAATGAATGAAAGAAAAACTAATGAAAATTAAAAAATATATATATTTATTAAAATGTGAAATATTTTAATCATTAACTTGTATAAAGATATCAATTTATGATTGCTCGAAAAAACGTTATTTTATTTTATTAATCTATAAAATAACTGAAATACGAATAAATGAATGTTAAAATAAAAAAAGTTATTAGTTCATGAATGGAAGAGATGAACTCTTACTCATCAGTTTATCTACTGTTTTGAGACAAACCATTCCTTAATAGTGTGACTCTTCCTTAAAAATTTTAAAAACTTTTTTTTTCTCCAGTTGAAAAATAGTCTGCAGACCTTCTCAAGAGTCTGCAATGTGCATTGCACCAATTCTTCACCCGGGTTCTTTTTTTTAGACCGGGGGATAATTTTTTTTATACAGAAAAATTTGTAAAAAAAAAAAACCCATCAAAACTTTGAAAATTTTCTGCGAACGGCATTCGCGTGTTCGTCTATATTATCTGACTCTGTTTATATATATATATATATATATATATATATACCTATATATATATATTTCAGACATAATGCCTTCACATTTGCCTTCTAGAAGTTATAGACTTATTTATTTGACAAAATTTAATAGAAATCTATAATTTTTTTTAGTAGAAAATATTTATAAGTGTATTAAAAAATAAGAGCCGGCTTTTTTTAAGTGGTTAAAACCAAAAAAAGCCGGCCGGCAACCTGAATATACACCTTAGATATACAGAGATGAACTCTGATATACTTATTTGAGATATATATTAAAGAAAATACACTTTAAATAAATTTAAATTAAGAAAACTAATGTAGAAATAATTAAAATCAAATGATAAGGGAAAGATGCACATCTTCCTTACTTTTTTTCCTTTATCGTAGACAGTTGTTCTAATTTCACCCCTGTGTAGATTATTTTAGGAAGAAAAATGTTTGTTTTTTTTTAATTAAAAAGGGCCTTTGACTTGTTTTTTTGCAGTGCAGCTGAACTCTGAACTCATGCACATAATATTGAAACTCATCGTTTAGCCTATGTCACTTTTAAGTAAAAGAGAATTCTTCTACTTCTAAGAAAATACTTATCCACAATTATTCAGCCGAATACTTAAAAGTATTCAGCCAAAGCCGAATATTTGGTTTACATGCCAAATGACCGAATAGACTATTCGGTCAATCCCTAGTTGATAGGAATTACACTGGGTCTTGTCCCTGTACCAGTGTTGCAAAAAAGCCGGCTAAAATAAAAATAAATGGTCAAGTGCGAGTATTACTCGCGCTCAGAGGGTTCCGTACAATAAATATATGAATTATTAATTGTATTATAAAAAAAAATTGTTGCTAAAAGAATGATAAGCATTTGTAAAAAACTACACAAGGTAGGTTTGGGTATAGCTGTATATACTAGAAAATTATAAATGGGTGTACCATAAAAGTTCAAAGAGATATGAAGACTAAATAATATCAAATATTGCTATTCTCTATAACTCTCTTTTTGATCTTATCCTAATCTGTTTATGATGAAATTATTTCGGTACTGACAATAAAAGTAGTGCATATTTTTAAACTTCATTTGGCATTTCATGAAACTAAATTCAGCGTAGTAATAATCTTTTCTTTTTACAGTGTAGCTAAAACAAAACCCTTCGAAAGGAGGTTGCAAAGTTGCAACGCCGCCTTGGTCCGTGCCGTGTTTTTCCATGTATGTTTCTAATTAACTTTTAAAGACATGGGAATCGTATTGAGAGATCCACTCAATGCAAACTAGTCGTGAATCCAATAGTATTTATGTGATTAATTCTAATTAAAGTAGTCTGTTTTCAACAGTTTGACGTTTAGTGCTTTTATACTGCTACTGGGCATTCATTGCATTGCACAAATATATTATTAAGAGTTATTATCTAGGATTTAAAAGCCGATAGTAGGTAGAGCACGCCGCCCTTGTCAGTATGTATGTCCAAACTCTCCATGTCTTTAAGGGTTAATATCTCCTTTAATTACCGACAATTTTTTTCGAAATTCAACATCAACAATGCTTTTATACTTCTGTTACAATATATACCTCCAGCGCTCTTCGACACCTTTGCTGAATGCCCGTAAATCGAAATTTGTGTCTAACAGAAAAATGCGCTTTTCTCAAAAACGATGCGACCTAGGGTAATCGCTATAATTTTCCTCCAAGGTTTAAAGTAATGTATACTACCTCTAATTTTTTCATAATTTTAGTTTCAGTAGATTCAGAAATAAATGGGGGGGGGGGACATATTTTTGCACTACATTTTCGACAGTATCTCCTAAAATATAATACCTAAAATTAAAAGAAATATACTTTTGAGTTCAGCATTACGAAACCTTTCACAAGATACCCCACACAATATACAAAGAAAAGATCTTTTTTTCAAGTAACTTAATTAGTCCCTGAACATTTTTCCTAAATATATTTGTGAATGTTTAATAATCCGTAAATATGTGGGTCAATAGTTTTTATTACATCCCCCAATTTGAACTTTCCACGTTCCATAGTTTACGAGTAAAATGGCTGTGACAGACAGACACAGGAGTGATCTTATAATGCTTCCATTTTTACTTTTTAATTACGGAACCCTAAAAAAAACCATGCTGGTGGTTTTTATTGCTTCTAACCGTCTTTTTTTGGCCATACTTAGCTTTTATATACAGTGAAACATTTTAATTATAAACTGCACATTTTTAAATGTTTTTTAATTAGTTTTAATAAAATTTAATTGACTTAGAATTAAAAAAATGATCGAATTTATCAATAATGAAGACATTAATACTGGAATAGTACATAGATGGAGCTGCTAGTTATCTGTAGTCAGAATTGCAAATAGGTCAGCTCCCGGTAGCAGAAAGTTCGAGACGGGAGACTGACATCGCAGATTTTCTTTTCTCGTTTGCAAATTATTTTTCTATTGAACCTTTATTTCACTTTATATTATGTTTGCCTCTTTATTACTCAACTAGCCACCCTTGGGCGACCAGTTTGGTCTCCCTTAAATGTATAAGCATTGTATCATGTTACTTTTATTTATAATTTAATTTACTTGCGCCCAATCCTTTGTCAAATTGGAAGATTCTGTTAGAGAAATCTTGAACTCTGTTTTTTAAGTTAGCCAGGTGCAGGTGATAAATCGCCTAACATTGATTTTTTTCGTATTTCATTAATTTATACTCATATTCATTAATTTCATTTAAAATATAATACTATCAACCATTTTATTTAAAATACATTCCTTTAATTTAAAACAAAAGCATTTATAATTCACAATTTTCACTTATTTCTTAAAAAAAACCCCGTAAACCATGGTATTTAATTTCAACATCAAAGCCTTGGCTTTAATTTCCCATGCGAAATATAAAAATGCTAACTGGCAAGTAAAAAAGAAAAAAATGCTATTGGCGAGATTTGCTTCTGGCTATCATAAAAGTATCATGAATTCATTTCGATCATCATAACTTTTATGTAGTTTTAATATAGATGAAATGATGGCCATGGAACAATATTTGGCAATTTATCACTTGCGCCCGGCTAACATTGAAATATTAAAATGGCCACCTGGAAAAAGCGAAGCAGTCAGCCCAGAATTTTTGATAACAGCTGCATGACTTAGGCTATTATTACAGAGATACAAAAACTTAAGATTATTATTAGTAAAATTAATAAAATGCATAATAACGTCAAAGGTAAGTACCTGCAGATTATTTTCTGCCCCTGAAGTATCTGTTGCAGACACTTGGAGAATTTTCTGCTACTGGGGGTCAGCTAGATTTTAAAAGGGCCATCCCAGTTGCTTTATCTGGTTTACACTGACCTTTAATCCCCATCCCACTTTTTTTCATTTTTACTGCTTTATATAATTAAAGAAGACGGTGGTTACTCAGTTACATGTTTTATTATTTAACTAATTTCAAGAGCTATTAATATACAAGTATTATTTTATTTCTCAAACATTTAAAATCATACTATATAAAGTCATATAATAAAAACACCATTTATCTGTTATCACCTGTTTCTGAAGTTTCAAAATGGACATTATGCCTGCAGGACTGTTCTTTTTCACTAGTTCTATAATATATTTAGCGAACTCCGAACTGTTTCTTGGGAATATTTGCAGCATTTTTAACGTTTAATTAAAATTAGCTTTCAAAGTGTTTTTCAAGATTATAATAATGAAGCTCTGGTATGTAAGTGAATATATACATTTTAATTGAAATAGTAATTTAAAATATCTTGTGTTTGATATGAGTTGTGGATTTTTCCTGATATGAATTAAGATAAGCTTGTTTTCTTTTTCTGTTAAACAGAATCATTGTATTTACGTTTAAAGTCAATTATTTATCTTATCCATATATATATATATATATTTTTTTATATATTGAAGTAATAAATGTTAATGTTGTTTTTAATATTGTTGTAGGGAGAAGGGGGCACATGTGAACAGTACATATTTCACTCACTTAATTTGAAATAAAAAAATTACCAATAGATGGTAATACTGGTACCATCGTTTGGCAGAATTTTCAGAACAATAAGCCACTTTGATTCCTGGTAGTTGTAATTTGTTTGTTTTAGAAGGTGTGAAGTAAAAAAATCTTCTAAGTTATTGAAGTAGAAATTCATTCAAGACATTTTTTAAAGTAGAATATCAGCATTGCATTCTATAGTGGCATTAATAAGGTAAGTCTACAAAAAGATTTGTTTTCTTATTTCAATTAAAAATATCTTTTTTTTTTATAAGTTAGGCTGAAGTTGGTAGATGGTGCACTTGTGAACAGAATATATGGGGACAGATGTGAACAGTTCACAAGTGTATTTTTTAAGCCTGTGAGTGCATTTTTTTTTAGTTTAAAATTTAATTACCCTTATCAAACCTTGAGCTATGAATTCAATGTTTTTAGCATTGCTTCACAGTTTTAATTTACTGGAAGTAAGATAACAATTAAAAGTGACCCAGAAGGGGTAGGTATATTAGTGTACAATTTTACGAATAATTTCTTGTATCTATGTTGAAACATTTATTGATATATTCACACAACTAGAAATATGGCATCTAATTAGTTTTTATCACAGCATTTATTCACAAAAAATTATTTTTGTCTTATTTATGCATGTGTTCACATGTGCCCCAGGTATGTTCGCAACTATCCCTTCACCGGGGCACATGTGAACAAATTTAGACAATTTTTAGAATGATGATATAAGTTAGAAATTCTTGATAAATGCATCCAAAAGTTTCACCAAAAGAATAAACAACTTGTAAATATTCATATAAATCAATTTTTGGTTCAATAGCCCATAACAATTTTGAGAAATAGTCAAAAATGTAAAAATTGTTCACATGTGCCCCCTCTCCCCTATATGTCTTGATATCTACCACTCACTTAACTTTATTTTTGAATTCATTTGAATCCATTTAAAGTTTAAGATTTCTGAAATGAAAATTTAAATATAAATTTCTTTTAGAATATGATTAATTTAAAATATGGGGTTCAAAAATCAGCAATCGCTTCTATCTTAAGCAGCTCTGTTACATTTCTAACCCCGTGTCATTTAAACAAGTTTGTGTTATTGCACTTAATTTTGTAATCATGAAAGTTTGTGAGGTACTTTTTTGTTAGTTGGGCACCAGTGATAACCGTATTTTATGGAAGAAACGCCGCGGCGTTTACGAGTTTGAAAGTTAATTTTTTGTCAAGTGCGGCGTTTACGATTTTTTTTTTTTTTTTCCGAGCGCGTAAAATTGGGATAAAGTAAAAATTCCTTAAGACTGTTCTCAAGCCCCTTGCTCAACAACGCGGAACTTTCTTACTTTGCCGATAATGAAAACTGTGACACTTCCAATGACGGTACCGATACCGAACAATACAGGTGGACCAAAGAAAATTTACAACTATTCCACTCAGATATTGACGACTCAGATTTTGAGGGCTTCGAATAGAAAACTAAAAAAGGACTAAAGTGGATGCGACATTAAAAAGCGTGCTAAGTTGCGCCGACCACTTAAAAAAATGTGGAGCACCTAAAGTGAGGGGTCGGTGTCCCGCGCTCTGGATGGTTTTAGTACTAATTAACGTCCCCTTAATTTAAAAATTGCATACAAATATTTAAAACCTGATTTAAATATTTTAAATAAATTTTTAGAATCTCAAGTTATTAAAAATGAGGCACTACACTGTTCAGAACACGATTAAAGTTAAATCAATCAGACACTGTCAACAAAAGTAGGAGTAAAGACACAGGCGCGGCGTTTACGACGGGTGCGGCGATTATGATATTTTAAAGCTTAATCAGACCCACTTTGAGGAGTGCGGCGCTTACGACGGGTGTGGTGTTTCTTCCATAAAATACGGAACTCACTAAATCTTGTTTTAGTTGGCATCATTTGGAATGCAACCCTTTCGTATCATTCACCTTACATATTTTTAATAACCAAAACTTTTTATTTTTGTGGAAATTCAAATACGTGTAATGACGCCGAAAATTTTGGATTTAGTTACCTAAAACAGAAGGATACGCATACGTTTTTTTCAAGAAAGGGATAGCCTAGAAATATATTTTGTATTAAAAGGCATGAAATCAGTATTTTAGTGATAGCACTCGATACAGATGAAACATTTACTTGTCACAATAAAAAGTGCTTTTGGCGAGGAACATGGTTTGAATAATCTTAAATTGTGAATTTGTGAATCTTGTATTGTGACTTAAAGATTTCTTAAAGTTCTTTTGTTTCTTAAAGATTTTGGGACTTTAAACAACGTAAGCTTCTATTTTGTCTACTTAAAATTAGATATGCTTTCATTATAAAATAAAACTAGATAGTACCCGTCAAGGTTTGACGGTAAATAACTTGAATGTTCCATTAGAAAAATTCTTTAATTTTGAATTAATTGCTTTTAAATTAATTATTGAAATCGTGACAAATTTTTATATTGCATAAGTGATTCCTATTTCTTGAAGGCGAGCTAGGGGCTGCTGTCGGTCTAACCTATTGAAGGAAGTGAAAGAACTTTAAGTTTATAATTTACAACCAATTATGCTTGCCTTTTATCAGAAATTTACCAAAAAATACTGGGCAGAGCATTTATTTTTACTTATTACCGTCTCATTTTTTTGTTGAAAAAAAAACAATATCTATTTTTATTTTTTTAACTACACAACCTTTAAAAGCTGCCATGAATTTTATTTATATCAGTCTCATTCTCTAAAAGCCTAATTTTGAAACTTGATGCAATTAACAATTTATAATAGGGGGAACTTGGGATACTTGTCCCAAGGCCCTTTTCTGAGAATTGGGAAAGTTTTGTAAGTTGGAAGTGGCATCACTTCCTTTCTGCCAGTTAGTTAACCACATGGTGTAAATAACACTGAATAATTCCGTAAGTTTTTAAACTATCAGACAAAATACATTTTCATGCACTAAAAGTAATTTTTTTGTGCTGTAAACTCTGATGTTATAATTTTTTTTTGTTTAAAGGTAAGACTTTTTTAATTGGTTATTTGTTTTGTACATGCTTTTAGCTACAATAACATGTACAATGATAGTAATCTACATATTAGCAAATGGCTGCATTTTAGGGTTATGTAGTAAATATGCAATTAGGGATACTTGGCCCAAGTCACCTAGGGATACTTGACCCAAGAAGGATTAGTATTATTCAAATCCATTTAGCATGTTTTATTTATGAATTAAAAATGTTATAATATTAAATATCATAAATATTTAAATATAAATATTAAAAGTAAATAATATAAATATTATAAGTAAATGACTGGGTTGTTGTCAAATATTGTGGGAAGCGGAATACAAGAAGATTTGTTGGAAAGTTTCTTGAAAGTAATTCTGACGGGCTTACTATTCAGTTTGCAGGAAGAAGGGATGGTACGCGATTTAAGAAGAGGATGGTTTAAAACTTTTTTAATTAACAAAATTTAAATTCCATACCTTCTTCTGTGAATTCAAACAAATGAATAGAATTTTCTTATATTCAACAAGAAACAACACATCCTTCCACTTATTCCATCAAAAATGCAAGGTGTGTCACTAAAAACCTTAACTGAATTTTTGTTCTCAATTTTAGCAAAAAGGAAGATATTTTAGCGAGATTTGCTTCATATTAATTTCTATAAAATGTGATGATATCATTGAAAGTTACTGTATTTTGGCCAGTGGTACAGTATAAATACTGTTAGCTGCATTCTTAATAAAGGAATGTCAAGCTCAGTACTGTTTAGATATGAATGGTGGCCATTTCCAGCACTTCTCATCATGTTAGCATATTTCACAGAAATTAAAATAAATCTTTTGACAACATAGTTACAATACCTGCATTATTGTTAAAGTAACAAAAGAAAATTCAAGTTTGACCTGGAATGAGTTGCACAGCATTTTTGACTGAATAAGTGAATTGCGATCCTGTTTTGCTGGTCAGAAAGTTACCTATTTTGATGCCTATTATTTCTCCTGAAAGTTTTTTCCATTTTGTTACCCTGTTTGCGAAAAAGCAAGAAACTGATTATCTACCAGACAATGCTCAGGAACTCACAGTTGTACACAGTGTTGAATTTAGAAGGTGGCCTGGTTGGAAATTCTGCACCTCCCCCTGGAAGATTTGAATTTTGCCCCCTCCCCCCCCCAAAGCCACAGAAATCCCTCCCAGAGTAAAGTGTCTGACTTTAACACTGTATTGTACATCATTAATTTCTATGAAGGTTGTTATTAATGGTTAATTTTCTTAAGTGAAACTTTTAAAACAGCAAATAAATAATATAAACGCATTCCCTTTTAAAGATGCTTCTGTCTAATTATTCTGAATATCTTTATTAATTGACAGTTAAAAGTAGAAGTTGTGTAAGGTTTAAAAAAAATATTTTTAAGAGGTTTTTTAAGTATTCGGTAGGCCGAATAGTTTTATATTCAGCCAAGCCGAATATTCGACAGACCGAATAGTTTTATTTTGGCCTAACTGAATATTTATAGTATGACCAAATATTCGGTGCATCCCTAGTATAAATATTGTTAGCCATGATGGGGGAAAAACCTGGAAACTAAATGTTTTTCAAGCTTATAGGCTGCAGGAGCAATATTGAAAACGATAGGACAAAGTGGAATATTAGGTTTATGAACCTTAGGTAAAACATATAAATGAGTGCAGAAGGTATGAGAGAATAAATGTTAGAGTCAGCTATAATGGGGGCTGAATTCACCGCACATTTTATCTTGTTAAGTTCAGAGCTAGATGGATCTTTTTTAATATTGATGTAAGGCCCCTCATTCAGGCCCGTAGCCAGGTGGGGGGCCAGGTCGGGCAAAACCCGACCTGGAAAACGTTTTGCCCGACCTAGCGATGACTCTATATTCCGATAAAAACATTAAATTTCCATTTTTCCCCAACTTTTTTCCCAGCCTAGAATGAAGTTCGAATTCCGATCATTTTTTCACTCAGTATTACCCTTTGAAAAATTTTTATGTAATGCAAAGCCAAATTTACATTTTTCTCCCTTCATGCCAGACGTAGCCCTCAACCCCTAAATTTCCTTTCTAAACTGGAAACAAAAATAGCAAATATTTCATCTATAAAGCTTTTTTTCTCTCCCTCTTTAACAGACCTGTCGGATATTGCTCTATTGTGCATTCCTGGCTTTTTCGCTTTGTAGAAATTATCCCATACCGCTTTAACAAAAAATCTGGATTACCATATATCCCTAAAGATTGCTTTCTTTATACAGTTGTCACATACGAAATTTATCGTTAGAAGGCGGGATTGAAACCATAGGCTTCTGAAACTACAGTGAACCAGCCTACAATACTGTTTCCTTAACTTGAATTTGTCGTACATGACAGTTAGTGGCTTGTTTCATGGAAACTTGGTTCGATTACAATAAACTCCAAAGGGCAGTCTCTTCCCCCTCTATGTGAAAATACAAAATAGATAATGGAAGGTCTGTCCCTTCCTCTTTTCGATTGTCTCCCATTCCACTGAAATTTTAAAAAGTTGGCGCTTCTAAAATAAACAAATAATAATTTCAAATTTAAACAAAACAATATGTCCATTTTACAAATCCCAATTTAATACTTATTGACACATTCATAAAGTCATTTTTATTCTTAAATTAAAAAATGTTACCGTTGCTTTTATTAAGAAACGAAGAAGCTAAATGCACTGTTTGATGAAACTGTTTTGCACTTTTTCTTATAAGCAAATCAATCTCCAAAGTGGTCGTCAAAGTTGCCATTATAAGCCAATTTTGGCAAGGCGATAGCCTGATACAGACCATCATAAGATAGAAATAAATTACAACTCAAAGTGTAATGCACTTATTGAAAAGTGAAAAAAGATATTCGATTCCAATTCCTAATTAAAAGAAAAACATTTTATTTACGTTATGCCCAGGGCCGCAAGAAGGTCTTTTGAGGCCCCACAAACATTTTTTTCGGGCCCCCTTCTAAGATTTTGGAGAGATATCTATATTTAATTTTCTATCCGAGTTCCATTTTATAACAACACCAGCGGAGTTTGCTGGTCGATTTTTCCAAAACGAAACTCAAATTAAAGGAATTTGGAGTTGGCTTAAACTGCTTTCGGCAACGTACACTCATTGGGGCTATGCCCGCTCAGATCTCGAATCAAACAAATCTTGAATTATTATAAATTTTTATTTTGACACAGATTAAATTAAAATTTTCAACATTTCGTTCATGCCGCTACAGGAACAGATTTAATATTCTTACAACTTTAATTTAATCAAAGCACTAGCAAAATTTAACCGAGAATTCTCCCGTTTAAGAAAAAAATCAACAATTGATAAAAAAATTTCGAAGTTCATAGGAAGCAAAATTTACTATATTGTGCTAAAAGACTGAAACCGAATGTTTTATTTACGAATGTTAAAAAAAGTTACCAGAAAAACAGATAAAAATCTCATAAAAATTCTCGAAAAGTTCAAAAATAGCTAAGAACAAAATTTGGCAAAAAAAAAAGTTTGAAACTGAAATCCCTTTGCAAATGTTAAAACTGCCACAAAAAACCGCTAAATATTGCACATAAATAAAAAAAAATATGGAAGTCTTTTCGTATTTTCTGTTTTTTTCTTCAGCTTGACAATGTCATCCGCATGGCCAAGAGAGATTTTTTTTCAAGCAGAAAATACTCACTTATAATAACTTTTTTCTGCTCTGAACGGTGCCTTTTATTAAAAAAAAATATATTTAGAGATTTACTAATTTAAAAAAAATATCTTTTAGGATGCCGTTTTCATATTTTTCAGTTTTCTCCAACTTAAAATTGTGACCCAAGTTGTCTGGAACGAAATTGAAAAAGAAAAAAGAAAAGCTTTGGATAGACAGTACCTTTCTGTGGAGAGCGAAGACGTGTTTCCAAGTAGATAATAATTAAGACAGATGTTGTTTTGTCCAGTTTTTTTTTTTTTTTTTTTTTTTTTTTTTGTCTGACCAGATGTTTTCTGTTCAGGACAAGATTTGACAGGAAGGATACCTCTATGCCTGAAATTATGCACCTCGAAACAGGTTTATTTTTATTAAAAAAAATTTATTTAATTTTTTATGCTATTTTTAGTATTTTTTCGAGTTTTGTGCTTTTTTCTCCACATTCATAAAAGGAATCCATTTTCAATCTATCTTTCCATTTTAACCGAATATAGTAAAATAGTCTTCTGCGATTTTTGAATATTTCACGAAGTCTTTTGTGCGATTTAAAATTTTTTTTCGCGTTCCGACGGGATTTTTTGACATTAGTAAAAAGAATCAGGTTTCAATCTTTTAGCCCAAAGTACAAAAGTTTCTCCTCTCCATTTTTTGAATTTTTCGCGATTTTAAACGCTTTTCCCGTTTTTAAGACCCCTGTGATTAGGAAATTTTTTCTCATATTTGAAAAAAATTGCATCTTTTGAATGGAAAATTTCTAGAAATTTTTATCTTTGTTTCGCAACTTTTCCGTGTTATGAAGAAAAAAATATTCCTGTGTAAAAGTTCAATTTCTAATAGGGAAAAGTACAATGCAACACAATTGACGGAACACTATTTGGATTTGAATTGACGAAAATGCATCTTTATATTGAAGGATGTTAGGTAACTTTTACGTTAGATTGGTGACTTTCTATATTTTTGTGAAAAAGAGGCAAATCAAAGCATTTGTGTGCGTGTGTGTTTGAACGGAAAAAAATCCTTTAATTCACTGATTTATTTATTTAATTTTTTTTTTGAGAGTGTAAAAGAAATCCAGTTTCAAACTTTTATCCCATTATAGTAAATTTTGCCCTCTGTGGCGTTTTAATCGCCTTCCGCGGTGTTTTTTTTAACATCCCCAAAAAGGAATCAGGTTTAAGTCTTTTAGCTCAATATAGAAAATTTATCCTTTTCAATTTCGGAAATTTTTTACGAACATTTTATTTGATTTTTAGCGTATTTTTTAACATTCCACTTTCAATCTTCTGGCTCGATATAGTCAAATTTTGCTCTCGGCGATTTTTGAATTTTTGTCCATTTTTTTTTTTTTTTCGATTCATACTCCTTTTTTCGCGTTTTGCGGAGACTTTTTGCCAAGCTTTTCTGAAATCAAAGAATTATCCAGTAGATTTTGCTGCTGTCATGATTAACACGTTCACGCCGGCGTGCATCACCAGTGGGTCACGCTTGATTGCCCCATCGGGGTGGCGTGCATCACCAGTGGGTCACGCTTGATTGCCCCATCGGGTGGCGTGCATCACCAGTGGGTCACGCTTGACTGTCGCATCGGGCAGCGTGCATCACCGGTGGGTCACACATCACTGTTAAATAGAAGGCGTGGACTACAGGTGGGTCACACTTGAATATTCGAAAATTCAGTAGTAAAAACAATTCAATATTATAAACCTTATACATTCACGACTGGAAACGAGAATTCTCGTTTTCATTCAAAAGATATCATTGACTAAGGGCGGGGCTTCTAGCTTATAGAAAATGCATTTATATCATGTTGTCGATATTTCTTTAGATTTTAAGATATTTTATATTAAATTCGTACATATGCAGCCAATAAAATCATGTCTCTAAGTAATTTGCTTACTCCTTACGAACTTACAGACATTCACAATAAACTCTGCTTGTTATATTCGAGTTCAATTTAATAAATATGAGATGGGCGTGCCTTTACATACAATGTCTGAATACGCGAAAGTACCTCGCCGCCAGATGAAACAAAACATGAATTCGAGCGCCGCCTCACAGCGAAAAACATGAATATAGGTGCCGGCGTGAACGTGTTAATCTGAAGGTGGAAAAATAACAAATTGGCTCCTGCAAAATTTAACTTTTACTTGGAGGCTAACACTTTTATCGAAAGAAAAATTACAGGATTGTTTGATTCAAGATCAGATTGGGGATATATCTCGGGCGGGTTTACGCTGCAGAAGTCAGTGGCGCTCCCAAGAGGGAAACCCGCCAAATAGTTCCTTTTTTGCAAAAACCAACCAGCAAAAAGCAAACGAAGCTCCGCTAGTAGATAAAGTTATTACAGAATCTAATTTATGCATAATTAACATTAGTAATTAATCGAGAGAAGAGAAATGAAACGTTAAAAAAGAAACAGGTGGAACATAAGGGGTTAGGTGGCAAATGCATGGCACACAGATGGCTGCGTATTGGGGGCCCCAATGAGATTAAAAAGTATATATTTTAAACATTTGAATAAAAAATTTGGCCTAAAAGTTTTGAATCTTGGGTTCCAACTTTTCCTCACTTTTATAGAAGGCCCTAAAAAAGACAATTCAAAAAGAATTTCTTTATCCGCCTCTACAAGAAGCCTACAGAATTTCTTTCATCTGGCCGCCTTTATAAATGATGGTGGTTGTAGAAAAAAAGTGCATATCTGTTTTCGTTGAAGGAAGTAATAGCATTAATAAAATTTTTCACCCTTTTCTCCCATTTATAGGGGGCCCCAAATAGACTAAAATACCATTATATTTTTAAAATAGAATTTAGAACCTATCAAAAGCTCTTCCATCTGGACACCTTTATAAAGAATAGTGGATATAGAAGAAAAGCACACATTTGTTTTTTTAAATCTGACCAAGATCTTTGACAAAAAATGAATTAGGATAAAAAAAAGTTAAAATGTTATTAAAAAATACATAAAAAATAATTATAAAAATTAAAAAACGTTATTCAGCTCAAAGATACAATAACTTACTACTGGGCCCCTGACTTTGCTCAGCGCCCCCCCCCCCAAATGGGCGTAGGAACCGCCCCCATTTGGTGGGTGCGTATGGGGGCGGTTCCTACGACCCTAGTTATGCCAAATATCTTATTTAACTTTAATATATTTTTATTATGTCTCTGAAGAAACTTTAAAAATTTCATACTGACTTTAGAAATATCTTGTATTTTAAATGAAAAAAATTTTCCTTAAAATCGCAGTACATATTTTTGAAGAACTACGAATAAGAGACTAGAAAAAAAATGAAGAAATAATCTGCCACCCCTGAAAAAACCTTTGCCCTACCTGAAAGTATGGTCTAGCTACGGGCATGCCCTCATTAATTAATTTCAAGACATTTTGAACGTAATCATTTTATTTAGTACCACATGTGTATTTGGTTGTTTTTTGAAAATATTTTTTCAACGGTTTAACTGTGATTTTTTTTTTTAATTGATTGCGGCATTTGAGATGTGAGAGTACGATCTTTCAGAATATGTCTTCCGTTTTTAACTTTACTAAGCAGTTTGGCTGCTGTAAATTAATAAGTAACAACCCCCCCCCCCCCAAAAAAAAAAAAAAAATGCTTCTTTTTGTCCTTTATTTTCTGTCGGTGCGTAAATAAGGCTATTACGCCTGGGCCAGTGCTTTTTCCCTTTCGCAAAGACCGATGTGAGTTTTTAATGAGAGTGCGTTACTATTGTTAATTGATAACTCAACTAATTATTAGAATTTTAAAATTGTGAGTCTCAGGTGCATCAGGAGACACTTTGAGCTAGCCTCACAAAATTTTTCAGCCTCGTATGTGCCGTAGATTTCGCTAGCCATCGCAGACGCACATACACAGAGACAGAGCGAAACTTTCTTTTATTAGTATAGATATCATAAATAAGATATATTGCATATATTCATTGATACAATATATTTATTTTACATAATATTTATACGAGTATTATATTCATTCTGTTCTGGTGGGCATAATAAACCGGTGAAAAATAATTACCATCGTAATATAATCGCATTTATTGTTAAAAGTTGTCAATTTGATGTTACATACAATGTACTCTCGATTATCCGGTTTGCGGATTATCCGTGCTCATTCTGGACTCACAAAAAAAGAAATAAATAAAGACAAACATTTTCACTCTGATCATGCATCTAAAATCGATGTTGATGTGAATTAGAATCTTTTTCGGTTTAGCTGATAGTATTCTGAAGTACGTAGATGTGAAATCCCACTTTCTGGAACCCATCTGACGAGTAGGGTTAAAGGGGATGGAAAGGCATGTGAGCCTGGCTTCCAGTATTTGACAGACGAAGACATCGTTTCTAATTGAGTTGTTAAATCTAATAGTGATGATAGTACTGATGCAGAAGATGTATTAAATGAGGGAAATACAGTTTCTGATTCTACTGCTCTACAACCTGTAGAAACTTCGTTAATTATATGGGAGAAAGGGAATTTGATTATGGTGACATTACTGCGGTTCATAAAGTATGTGTTAATATAAGACAAGAGATGAACAAACAGCAGAAGCAAAGATGCATTGCAGATTTTTTTAAGCAGTAAATATTAAAAGGAAAATTCCTAGTTTGATGTTATATAGCATGCAAATGTAAATAACTTTTTATATGTTTGTACTGATGTTGATTTTTTCTTTAATAAAAAGGAGTTTTCGGATTATCCGTGTTTTTCGATTGTCCGTGCGACCTCTCCCGGTGATTAACCCGGATAATCGGGAGTGCACTGTATTTGATAAATGTACACTTAATTACTGTTTCATATTATTTTAGTTCCCTTTTATATTATTTACCATTTTTAACGATTTTATGCATTTATTAAATGTATATTAAATTACCGTTTTGAACATGATTGGCAATTGACAACAATAAACAAAATTGGTGACTGACAACCATTTTTGGCGATTTATCAACCTGATCCGGATAATAATCGCTCACCCGCGAGAAAAGTGACACATCTCGACAAAAGTAAATTTCACAGGAGAGACAAAGGATGTTTTTACTGTAGCACTTAACTCTGCATGCAGCACTAAAAACGTGTATAAAATCATAAAACCCTTAAGAATGAAAACTTAGATGATGATTGGAGGGTTGAGTAATTTTACCTCCCCACACAATCCCCCCCCCTTCTGTGGTCACGAATGGACATATAGCGCAATAAAGGGATAGGGATTTTCCAGGCAACTACACTTATGAAACGTTTAATGTAGCAAGAGGAACCTGTGACAGACCTATTTGTGGAATAAAATGCAAAATGAATTTTTTCGATATGTGTAATTTTTCTTGCAGGTGAGCGATATGTTAGTACCTTACTATCATACATAATAAATAATAGTGTTCCTTAAAATAAGCAAAACTTGCATTTAAAAAGAAAACATAGTAAAAAGAAAAGGTACCATTAATATACAATAAATCTACAGAATTCTCATTCCTTTAATGCTATTTCTGTTTTCGGCATTTCTTGCAAATTTAATCTTTGAAAATTCGACACCATCTTGCTGGGAAGAAAAAGGATCACCCATTGTGTGTTTTGCTCACTAATTGAAAATTTCCTTGCACTAATTGAAGGAGCATCTAAAAAAAAAAAGTTTATATCACACTAAGCAAGGGATATACAGGGTGATTCTAAATTGTTTTTACAAAATAAGAGGGGTGATATTAATAGTACCCAGTGCAGACCTCTAGGTACTTTACTAATTCACATCAAAATCATAAAGTAAGGAAGCTTTGTTTCAGGTTTAGCCAGACTTAATAACCAAAAAAGCTTGATTAATACATAAAATATTTGGTAAAAAGTTGTGATTACCAGTGATATCAGCCTATCTTGACCTTTTTTTCCCCAGAAATAAATTTATATTTGCTTCATGAAGACGCACGAGTTCAGTCATACTATCGATAATTACATATTAAAATCAGGGTTGCTGGCTTTTAGCCAGGCCAAAAAAAGCCGGCCGGCTTTTTTTGGTTTTAACCACTTAAAAAAAGCCGGCTTTTTTTTAAAAAAGCCAGTTTTTATTTTTTAAAGTTGGTTTACAGTAAATTCGTTTTAAATTTGGATCAATTAATTTTTAATACACTTATAAATATTTTCTATTAAAAAAAATTATAGATTTCTATTAAATTTTATCAAATAAATAAGTCTTTATAACTTCTAGAAGGCAACTGTGAACGCATTATGTCTGAAAAAGAAAATATATATATATATAAACATTGAAAAGGATATAAGTTAGGCTTTAAACTGGTGTTTTGAAATTCTATATTATATATAGTGTTGACTCTAAGCCGCTTTAGCAAAGTGCAGCGCCCGGCGGCCCTTTTTATTTCCTTTTTGCACCCGGTGGCTCTTTTAAACCCTTCTGATGTGCCCGGCTGCCCTTTTTAACACTTCCTATGCACCCCATGGTAATTCAATTGATACCGGAAAAATATTGCAAATTCTAGGGACTCCAAACAAACCAGTTCAAAATATGTTTTATGAACAAGGTACAAGTGTGCCCTTTTCGAAAAAAATGTGCCCTTATTTTATAATAGTGTTCCCTTTTTGAAAAAAATGCACCCTTTTTTAGAACAGCATTTCCTTTTTGAAAAATGTACCCTTTTTTTGGAATAGTGTTCCCTTTTTGAAAAATTCACGCCCGGCAGTCCTTTTTTTCTAGCGTCAACACTAATATAGCTCCACATGTACTACACATTTTAAAGATTATATTTAATTAAAACTGTTCTTAACTGCGCTGCTCAACAAGTGCAAAATGTTGACACATTTAAAAATTCATTTTTTAACGGAAAGATGTAAAATTCGAAAGTCTGACCATGGAAGCGATTTGGAATCGAACTGTGTTTTCCATTTTTTGATCCATCAATTACCTATTGAGTTATAAGAGATTTTGATCACGTGACAAACATGTTTTTTCACCCTTTTCTGAGTGGTTTCTTCTTTCGTGCGGAAATTCGATTCAAAACGCTCACTTTGACACTATTTTCTGAAAAATCTATTGCATTTGCAAAAAAACAGCACAATTACATAGTTTCTGAACAACAACATCTGCTAGTTTCATGCATTTCTGAACAAAAATAAATTAAAACTTATGTCAGAAAGTTGCCCTTTTGGATTTAAAAGCCTTAATGACAAAATGTAGCACATCAAAATGGAAACATTCTTATGTGTCCATATGGAGAGATTAAGTTAAATGTTAAGAGAAATTAGAAAAGATGTTTTGTTTGAGGAGGGTGGTACATAAGTGTATAAAAAATAGGGCATTTAAAACAAGAAAAAAAGAAATTCTCCAAATAAAATTTTGAAAAGCTTGTTGGTAAGCATATTCATGCATATGCTATTCATAATGTTTTTTAAAAGTGAGAAATTGTGGTGTTTTTATTAATATGACTATGTATAATTTCAAATGTTTGCTAGAAATAAAATAAGACTTTTATATTAATAGCTCTTAAAATTTAGTAATAAAACATATAACTAAGTAACCATTGTCCTCTTTAATTTTATAAAGCAGTAAAAATGAAAAAATTGGCAGTTTGTATGGCCCTTTTAAAATTTAGCTGACATATGTGCAATTCAGAATACAAATCACAAGCAAAATCATCTAAGTTTTATTCCAGTATTAATGTCCTCATTATTGAGAAATTGGGTTACTTATTAAACTGTAAATCAATTAAATGTCATTAAAACTAATTAAAAACACTTTAAAATGTGTAGTTTATAATTACAATGCTTTATTGTATAAAAGCCAATTATGGCCAAAAAAAGCCAATTTTGGCCAAAAAAAGCCGGTTAAAACCAATAAAAGCCACCGGCCTGGCTTTTTTTAATTTTAGCCGGCTTTTTTGCAACCCTGATTAAAATACATACAGAATGTTATAAAACTAAAAAGTTCTGTAATTTTGACCCTACATCTAAACTTTATTGTTAACTTTTAAAAAGTTTTATTGTTTACATCTATGATGATGTGCAGATTTTAGGCATTTGCGGATTTGAGGGAGTCTAACTATTATTTTATGCAATTATGATGTGGAAACGAAAAAAAAAAGATTGCTGTAAGTAGTATTGTTGCCATCATTGTTGGTACAATGCATCTTCATATCGCAAATAATATTTAACTATAGCTGAGGTTTCTGTAACACAAGCCTGTGATGGTTGGTTTTTTTAGCTTTTGATAATTGATTCATATGCTTTTTAGCGTTAAATCCATATATTACTTTCATTTTTTACCATCACATCAAGATTTTTTGAAAATCGTAAGTTTTAAAATTGTTAAAAAGTTGAAAACTTACGAAAATCTGCTACTATAAAATAGATGTAATTTTTTTTCTTTTTCATAATAATTTATTCACTTATTACACTTATAATCACTTATTATACAATAGGGGATTCTTATAGCTAAACAGTTGAGGAGGTCTGATGAGTGAGACAGTGATGCAAAGAAATTTCCACACATGGAATAAAATTGTAATATTTTAAGTACATAATATTTTACATATTTAGGTGTTATGCATAATATAAGCCAAAAAAAAAAAAAATATATATATATATATATATATATGAAAAAAGTTTTATGTTTATTTTATAGTACCAGATTTTTGCAATATTTTGACTTTTTAAAAATTTGCGATCTATGAATAAATCCTGACATGATGATAAAATATAAAAGTTATTCTCAGATTCATTGATACAAAATACTTAAGAATCAATTATCAAAAGTTATAAAACACGACACAGCCCAAAATTTTTACTGACTTGTGTAATTGACATTTTTGTTCTGTTAAAGTATGGTTGCGCAACCTTTTAAAAAGAAGGGCCACTTACAAAAATGTTTAGGTTCTCAAGGGCCACATCAGTAACGCAGAGAGAATTCTATTATCAGGGAGAGGGTGAGCAATAACTTTTTTTTCTTGATGAATAATGATTTTTTGTATATAACAAAAAAATAAACAAATAGGAATAAATAATTGTGTGCAGGAATAGCAGGGCTTCTTCTCATCTGTATGAATAACCATACAACACTTTATGAAGACTAGTTGTTTCTTGATAAATGGAAACTTGAAGAACAAAATTACGCAAAATTTCTAAAAAATTGAACGTTATTGAAAAATTATTTTTTAATTGAAGAATTAGCTTTATTTAAAATAAAAGGAAACTTATTTTTGAAATAACAAAGCATGATTAATTAATTATGCTATTTCTTCTGCGACCGATTAAAAAAATTCGTTTTTTTTTTTGGTCAATCACGCGTGACTGATTCGACGAAATCCACGATTTTTTTTTTATCTACGACCGATTGACAGATTTCGCAGTAATTTTCCATTGCCGATTGGCAAAATCTGCAATCTTTTCAAACAATTTGTGATACCTGCGATAAAGTGACGAAATTCTCGATTTTTTTCAGTGATAAATTTGAAAATTCGCGACATTTTCCCCCACACCGGATCAACAAAATTTGCGATTTTTTCCGCTCCAGATCGAATTGTTTCACGACTTTTCTGTTCTGCGATCGATCTACGAAATTTGCTTTTTTTCCCCTTGAGCGATTGACAAAATTCGCGATTTTTATTGATGAGTAATTGGCGAATTTTGCGATATTTTCCGTGACGGATTGACAGTATTTGCAATTTTTTCCAACGACCAATTGAGGAAACTCGTGACTTTTTCCTGATATACATTGATTTAATTCGCGATTTTTTCCTGCAATAAATTGACGAAAGTCTCGATTTTTTTTCCGCGCTCGATCGACGAAATTTCCGATTTCTTACTGCGACCAATGGATTTCCATTTCATGATATGTTTTGCGACAGACAGACAAAACTCGTAATTTTTTCCTTGAGCTATTGACGAAATTCGTGAACTTTTGACAAAATTCACGAAAGTTTGAGGTTTTTCCGCAGCCAATCAGCGAAATTTTATTTTTCCGCGTTTGATCGACAAAATTCGCGATGTTTCTGCTCCCGATCAACGAGATTCGCGATTCTTAACTGACTCTGATGAAATTTGTAATTTTTCTAGCGGAAAATTGACGAAATTCGTGATTTTCTCTGGCTATAAATTGACGAAACTCGCGATTTTTCCACAGCCAGTCAATGAAATTTACAATTTTTCCGCACCTCATCGCCAAAATTCGCTATTTTTCTGTACCCAAATGGAATTTGATATTTTCCCGTTCCAAATCGACAAAATTTGCGATTTTTTTCGCACCCAATCAACGAAATTCGCGATTCGTAATGAGTCTGACGAAATTTGTATTTTTTCTCGTGGCAAATTGACGAAATTAGCTATTTTTCTCGCGTTAAACTGACGAAACTCGTGTGTTTTTAGCAGCCGATCAACGAAATTTGAGATTTTTCCGCACATAATCGACAAAATTTGCGATTTTTACCGCAACCGATCAACGAAATTTACGATTCTTAACTAACTCTGATGAAATTTGCAATTTTTTTCCACGGCAAATTGACGAAATTCACGATATTTTTCTCGTGGTAAACTGACAAAACACACGATTTTTCCGCAGCTGATCAACGAAATTTAAGATTTTTCTGCGCTTTTTCGATAAAATTTGCGATGATTCCGAACCCGATCAACAAAATTTGCGATTCTTAACTACTGGCGAAATTTACAATTTTTTTTCTGCGGTAAATTGACGAAATTCGTGTTTTTTTCCTGCGACATATTGACAAAAATTGCGAATTTTTCCAGTTATAAATTGATGAAATTCACGAGCCGCAAGTTAACCCATCGCGGGCCACAGGTTGTGCATCCCTATGTTAAAGGATATCTTCAATTCAATTACATATGTTTTAAACTCATATTTTTATAAAATATGTATTTCTTAAAACATGTTAACATGGAATAACCAATATGCCATTGTTTTGTCTGTCTAAAATCAAACACAGTGAAGTTGAGGAATATTACTTATGATTGTGTTTCAAAAACATTCCAAATTCATCAGTAAAAGTTCCCTCTATTTGTACATTTCATAGAAAAGTAATGCTTACTTAAGATTATCAGTGAAAAAAATATCTTTAAAACGTATACAGCATACAGCTAGTGTTGACTCCAGAACAAAAGGGTCACCGGGCAAGAATTTAATAAAAAGGGCTCATTGTTCTCACTAAGACGCTTTTGTTTGCTGTTGGAAAACCTATTTTGAATGGTTTGTTTCAAGTCTCCTTTTTCAGTAGAATTTTGCGATACTTTTCTCCGGCTGATCGATGAATTTCACCGTTTCATCCTTCAACAAATTGGAGAAATACCTTATCGGCCCCACCCCCACCTCTCGTGGGACTTGAAAAATTCGTTATTTTTTCTTGGAAATAACTGATACATTTTAAGATTTTTCTTCGCAACTTATAGACGAATTTTGCCATCTTTTTCTTGCGACCAGTTTGCGAAATTCATGATTCTTCTCCCTCAACAGATTGATGAAATTCATGATTTTTTTCCTACGAGAGATTGATTGATGTATTTAACAAGGAAAAGAATTAAAAGCAATGGCTGTCGGGTGCGTAAAATATTTTAAAAAGTCTGCTAGGTGCATAATGTAGTTGAAAAGAGCCATCAGGCTATCGGGCAAAATTAGCACTTGCCAATCGGCGAGTAATATTGAAAACTTGGCAATTGACTTTAATGCCACTACTGACCAAACTCAATAGTCTAGTCACTACTAGCAAATCGCAATAATTGAATTAATCGAATTTTTTCTTGTTATTACCTCTTTATATATACATCGAGATTAGATACTACGACTACACTATTGCAATTCTTAATAGATCCTACTAAGTTTTAGTAAAAATAAAATATCCAAGATGTGAAATTATTTTTTAAATTAAAATATATTTCAAAAATCCATTTTTCTTGTCTGTTTTATACAATGCATCAACAACGCTTTAAATATAGTTTATCACTTATAATTTAGCTGCAGTAATTACTTGTTTATATTTCTTTATTCAATGGAATGCCAGTTTTTCCCCATCCAGTGTAATCTTATCAAAAGGCAAAACAAAACAAAACAAAACAAAACAAAAAAAAAAAAAAAAAAAAAAAAAGGATATTAATAAATTATGATGTTAATAGTTAAAAAAAAGCACATTATTTTTTATCAAGTATCTATCTATATACATATATATATTACGCTATCGTACGTGGCACAGAAATCGCGATTATTTTTTAATTATTTAATGGCAACGCCCGAATGAAACGTATCTCATTGGTTATTGAACAGCATTTAATGCATCTCCATACCTATAAGGGGGGTTACCATAGGGAGACCCTGTCCTATCGCCGACTTGGCGATATAGCGCCAAATTTGGCGATTAAAATTAGTCTCCAAAAGTGACGCCAAATTGGCGATATCTCTAATATTTCCCAAATTCCCATAGACTTTCATTGTAAACCAATAGGGTTTACTTGCTTACAGAAAATCAACAAATTGAGATATTTTAATGCAACAAAAACTAATATTAGCTTAAGGAATTATATTAATTATATTTAAGGGAGTCCAAGAAAATTAAACTATGAATAAAAGTAACATGATACAATGCTTAGCATGCTTTCCCAAACATAAATTTTAAAGGAGGCCAAACTGGTTGCCAAGGGCGGCTGGTATTTGTAATTTTGTTACCCTGGCCACTATAAAAAATCGAAGTACTGGCTAGTAGCCAGTGAGATAAAAATTTAATTTTGACCTATACATTAGGCATTGTACTCTTCTAGAGACAGCACTATATACAGCATGCTTAATTAATTTGGTGACAAACTGAGAAAGAGATCAATCTAAGACAAACTTTTTTTTTATAGGAATCTACAATCATAGTTCATTCATTAAATCAAAAATATAGAGAGACTTACTCAAATCTAAACTCAGATTTTGTTCATCGCTTTAGCAATAATGAAGATATTTTAGAGAATCTTTTAACAGACTTATCTTGCTTTATCTGAGATGTATTAACATTGTAAAAAGTACTGAAAATGGACAACATCCATTATTATAAAATATACTGAGCTAGGTATGTTGCTTCATATTTCAATGTATGGCTGATTGTAAGTACTTGTACTTGCTTGGGTGAAACAGAGCATCTCCAACCCTATAAAAAAAATATAGAAGGATAGCAATGCAGTATTTTTTTTTAATTTCATGTACTGAATGAATCCCAATGAATCAATATTCAATTACTTAATAGTAGTGTGATTATGAGAGTTTGATGGCACCTGTGGACCTGTGGTGGAGGATCTGTGGAGTGGCGCGCTGATAAGAGTCGGTGGTGGAGGAAACGCATCTTGGTGGAGGAGATAAGAGGGAGAGGTGTTGTCGGGAAACTGATAAGAACTTGTCTTACAGTACGAGGGTATTTTATTTTGAGGAGATAGAAATTTTTCGAGGAAATATTTTATTTTTCGCACTTAATTTTATTTTCAGGTGTTAGAAAATTTTTGCGATTGATTTTACTTTTACGAATTTTATTTTGAGGAAATAGTCTCTTATAGTACGAAGGTATTTTATTTATTTTTGAATTTTATTTTCAGGTGATAGAATTATTTTTAAAAATTACTTAGAGATAGAAATTATTTGCGAATTGAATTTTATTTTTCGAAATTTATTTTGTGATGTTAGAAAATATTTGAGAAGAATTTTATTTTCAAATCTTAGAATTATTTTTTGAATTTTTATTTTTAGGTGATAGAATTATTTTACGAATTTTTATTTTCAGATGCTAGAAAAAAATTTTCGAAGTGAATTTATTTTTCGAATTTTATTTTTATTTTACGAATTTTATTTTAACGGAACTTTATTTTTATTTTTAGGTGTTAGAATTATTTTTGCTAACTAAATTTATTTTGGGGAAATAGAAAATTATTTATAATTTTACCTCGTTAGAAAATATTAGAGAATTAAATTTTTAGGTGTTAGATTTATTTTTAACTCGTGTAAAAATATTTGATATCAATTTACTTTGAGAAATAATTTTTTAAAAGATAGCAAATTTCTGAGAACTTAACCTATTTTTCAGGAAACTGCTTTATATTTTGAGAACTTTGATTTATTTATTTTTTTTCGCGCGATGTTTTTCGCTCGCGAATTTTGTGAGCAATTTTTATTTACTTTAGATAGAAAATTTTTGCAAATTTTATTTTTATTTTAGAGGAAATAGAATTTTTTAGAAGAATTGCTATTTTATTTAACGGAACTTTGAAAATTCGCGGGAAAGAATTTTATTCGTTTTATTTTGAGAACTTAATTTATTTCACGATCTTAATTAAAAGGAAATATTTTTGATTTCGAACTTAACCTATTTTTAAGGAATCTGTTTTCTAATTTTGAGAACTTTTATTATTTTTCATAAATAATGGATGTGTGTTAGAAAATTGGGAGGATTTGTCTTAGAATAGAAGACCATTTGGAAATGAATGGGCGTTAGACAATTTTCGATCGAATGTGGTAAAATGGAATCATGATTTCATAATCTTTCGGATGTTAACTATAACTTCGCAATATTCGAACAATTCTCAGCAACCCTTTCTTATTCTTTTTGTGGAAACCGCCGCTATTGTCCCCAAGGAGTCATTCAGTCTAGCAAGCATAAAAGGGCAAATTTAAAGTGTCCCTCATATGCTTATCATTCAATAGAGCTCTTAAGCATATCGCTAAGATGAAATGGTTAAGTTGAAAGTATGTGTTATCCACGCTAATCACCTATATTGGGAAATGCCGATATCAGTTGCATACAGACAGCAAGAGACATTATGTCTATACATTATAATAGACCAAATTTTTGGGAATCGCTGCTTAAGGAAACGACATAATTTCAACAATTTTAGCAAACAACGAGATATTTTAACAGATCGACAATTTTGAAAATTGTAACTGATTTTTTGTATATATGAAATACCACGCATATATATGAAATATGTTTTTGTGATATCTGTTTATTCACAAAGTGAATAATAATTTCACTTTTAGAACATAGTACATTTTAAAATAAATACCGATTGATATCTTTTATTAGTAAATGAATGATAATCGTACAATTCAATTTAAAAGAATATATATATTTCAAAGCGCTTTTATTCTTATTTGAAATAAGTGCAAGGTGTTTTCATAAAAAGAATTGTCACATGTTAGTGTTTTCTTTAAATGTATTAAAAATATACTTTTATTATTATTATAATTACTATTAATTTTGCAAATTAGGGTTTTAACAATTTTGTAATTAGGGTTTTGACGTTTTTGTAAATTAGGGTTTCGTTAAAATTTTCAATCTTTGAAATGAGTTGAAATCATTGGATTGTCTACTTTAACAATTAAAAATATTTTCATTTAAGTGATTGGAAAAAACTATTTTTATTTATTTATTTTTATACATATATTTATATATGATGTAATCATTAGTAAGGAAATTATTTATTAAATAAAGTTTCAATAAAAAATAGATATTCATTTTCTAAGTCTCTGTAAAAGTATTATATTTCTAACATATGCGAATTAGATAAACAGATAATCTTTAGACTGTTCTCAACTGCTCAGCTCACCAAGCGCAAAATGTTTTGACACATTTACAAATTCGTTTTAACGGAAAGATATAAAATTGAAAAGCCTGACCATAAAAGTGATTTGGAATGGAATTGTGTTTCCATTTTTGATCAGTCATTTGCCTATTGCATTTTAAGCGATTTTAATCACATGACAAACACATATTTCGCCCACTCTTGAGTGCTTTTTCTCCTCTCACGCGGAATTGCGATTCGAAACACCAACTTTGACACTATTTTCTGAAAGATTTATTGCGTTTGTTAAGAAATGGGGAAAAAAACATGAACAACTACATCACCAACTAGTTTCATGTATTTTCGAATAAAAATAAATTAAAATATTTGACAGAAAGTCATGCTTTTAGATTTCGGAACACCCTTAGTAGATGAAAATTAGGTAAAAATGCTATTGAATTCTAAATAGAATATAATAATTTTATTAATTTAAATATTATGCATCTTGATAATATAGAAATACTATCTAAAATTTTAGATTAAGGATAAATATTCGCAGCAAATGTGGTTAAGTGTTTGAATCCAATTTATTAACTAAATTCATTTATTAGACATTTTTCACATTTTAAATAGAAATTTGAGATTTACGGATTTCTTTTAAAGGAAATGAATTGATTTATTTTAATTGACACTAAATAGAAATGTCACTTACTCTAATCTTCATTTAGAAAGAGTTGGAGACTTTGCTGTTTCCAAACATCACTTCAAAATTAAATATCTTAAACCCTGAAGCTAAAATATAACGTTAGATTTTCAAATTCTTTGAAAAATGAAAAGAAAAAGAAAAATGCATGTTCACGCAGAGACATAGAAAAAATTATGACTTAGAACTATCTTTATTTAAATTTGGTTTGACTTAAAATTTTATCAACCTGTTTAAACTCTGTTAATTTATATTTTGGAACTATTGAAAATATTCTTGAGTGAAAAAGCTTAGAGTTTGAAATTGTAACTCGTATATAACAACGTTTCATATTTTTCCAAAATATGAGTGAGTTGACTTTTTGAAAACTTTTGAACTATCATTTAGAAATTACTTGTAACAGTTTAGCAATTTCATATATGATGATATTTCCAGTCACTAACAAGATTTGATACTACAATGTGACTTATGTGTCACCAATGATCTTTCCCTCACAAAATACATTTGAAAACATTATTTTTACTTATACGTTTTAAATACATAGATAAAATTTTAGCTTACTTCAAGGAATGCACTTCAAACATATCTTCTTCCTTCACATGATTGAGACAAAATGGTGGATTTCATATCAGTTAAACATGAAAGCCGCGTATTATCAGATGACTTCACTCTACTATGTGAATGGCTGATAGTATAAACACGTTATTCGATAACAACGTCATCAGTCGGCGATTAGAATAGCTAGATTATCATAATGTATCGCATTGCTATCCGAAGCTTGTTTGAACTTGTTTATACTACCTTGCCTGTATTGTAAGTTTATTTTTAATTACTTAGATAATTAAAATCACCAATTGCAAATTGTAATCAGATCATTAATTGATTCTTATAATAATAAGTGATTTATTTTTATATTGTTTAAATTTCATTAAGTGTTCATATAAGAAATAACTTACTTTTCTTTAGATTTCATTCACTTAGTCTTTAAAATTTTGTTTTGCATGTTGGAAATTATTTCAAAGTATTGAATGATGTATTTGTGAAACGATCCTTTTCTAGAAAAAGGGATATTCGTTTTCAAATGTATTTCCTGATATTTCGTAACATGCATTCGCTGAAATTTTTCTTGAACGAGTTTTAGAAGATATTTTTTCTCCCTCAGCGGAAAGTCAATTTAGAATTCATTCTCATTAGTCTCTTTAACCATGTTTGCTTTGCAAGTTGCAAATTATTTCAAAGTATTGAAAGTCGTTTTTGTGAAATGGTTCATTTTTTAGAAAATGAGTCTTGAAAAAATATTCGCGAAAATTATTTGGCTTGAAAATTTTTGAAAGACATGAAAATAACACGAAGAAGTTATTTGACTTGTAAAATATTTGAAGAATTGAAAATGATTTCATTGCTCGAAGGTGACTTGAAAAATATTCACGAAAATTATTTGACTTGAAAAATATTTGAAAGTGTTTCCATTGAAAAAGAACTTGGTTTCTTGAAAACATATACTTAAGTTCTAAAAATTTCATGAAAATTGCATGCTTGGTAGGATGAACGAGGAGAACCAGCCATTGGTTTATTTAAAGTTTTCGAACACTTTCATGGTTGAAAGAACAATGAGAGTCCCTAGTGTCATGAGAACCTATGCATGTTTCCTAAAAATTTTATGAATTGAACACTTGCTTCGAAGAATAAATGATGAGAGTTCACGGTTACCTTTTGAGAACTCATTCGTGAAAAATCTTCTGCACAAGTTTAGAAATAAGGGTTAATACTATAAATAATCGATTGTTGTAGTAAGAAGTAGGTTGGTTGGTTGGTTGGTTAGGTGCTGAATAAACATATGGTTGGCAGGATAAACAACTGAATGGTAGGATGAATTCATTTATGAGTTAAAGCAGAAAACAATCCAATTTTACAAACATTCAACCTTGTAATATTTTTCTTAGCATAATTTTTTTTTCAAACTTAACTTTTTTTCTTTCCTTAATTTTTTTTTCGTATCTTAATTTTTTTTCTTAATTTAATTTTTTTCAAACCTTAAAAATTTTTTAACTTAATTTTTTTCTAAACTAAATTTGTTTAACTTATTTTTGCAAAAACGTTGCTTTGTTAACTAACAAATATTTTAAAATTAGTTCTCATGAATTATCCAAGGACTCTCATCGTTCTTTCTTTCATGCATGTGTTTGACCCATGCATTTACCAAAAACTTTAAAAAATCAAGCAAACCTTCTAACCTTCCATGATTCTCATCATTTTTTCTTCCAAACAAGTGTTCAATTCATAAAATTTTTAGGAAACATACATATGTTCTCATGAAACTAAGCACTCTCATTGTTCTTTCTTCCAAATGTGAGTTCAACTCATGCAATATTTATGAGCATTAATCAAATAAACCTTCTTAGAAAACAAGGACTCTCATTCTTTTCCCCCACAAAATCGTGGTATTAAATAGATTTTCAAAACAAACTATCATGACTCAGATGCCATGAAGTATCAAGAAAGATTTTTCACGAATGAGTTCTCAAAAGGTAACCGTGAACTCTCATCATTTATTCTTCGAAGCAAGTGTTCAATTCATAAAATTTTTAGGAAACATGCATAGGTTCTCATGACACTAGGGACTCTCATTGTTCCTTCAACCATGAAAGTGTTCGAAAACTTTAAATAAACCAATGGTTGGTTCTCCTCGTTCATCCTACCAAGCATGCAATTTTCATGAAATTTTTAGAACTTAAGTATATGTTTTCAAGAAACCAAGTTCTTTTTCAATGGAAACACTTTCAAATATTTTTTAAGTCAAATAATTTTCGTGAATATTTTTCAAGTCACCTTCGAGCCATGAAATCATTTTCAATTCTTCAAATATTTTACAAGTCAAATAACTTCTTCGTGTTATTTTCATGTCTTTCAAAAATTTTCAAGCCAAATAATATTCGTGAATATTTTTCAACTCAACTTTGAGCAATGAAATCATTTTCAATTCTTCAAATATTTTACAAGTCAAATAATTTCTTCGGGTTATGCAATTATTTTTCAACTCAACTTCGAGCAATGAAATCATTTTCAATTCTTCAAATAGTTTACAAGTCAAATAATTTCTTCGTGTTATTTTCATGTCTTTCAAAAATTTTCAAGCCAAATAATTTTCGTGACTATTTTTTCAAGACTCATTTTCTAAAAAATGAACCATTTCACAAATACGACTTTCAATACTTTGAAATAATTTGCAACTTGCAAAGCAAACATGGTTAAAGAGACTAATGAGAATGAATTCTAAATTGACTTTCCGCTGAGGGAGAAAAAATATCTTCTAACACTCGTTCAAGAAAAATTTCAGCGAATGCATGTTACGAAATATCAGGAAATACATTTGAAAACGAATATCCCTTTTTCTAGAAAAGGATCGTTTCACAAGTACATCATTCAATACTTTGAAATAATTTCCAACATGCAAAACAAAATTTTAAAGACTAAGTGAATGAAATCTAAAGAAAAGTAAGTTATTTCTTATATGAACACTTAATGAAATTTAAACAATATAAAAACAAATCACTTATTATTATAACAATCAATTAATGATCTAATTACAATTAGCAATTGGTGATTTTAAGTATCTAAGTAATTAAAAATAAACTTACAATACAGGCAAGGTAGTATAAACAAGTTCAAACAAGCTTCGGATAGCAATGCGATGCATTATGATAATCTAGCTATTCTAATCGCCTACTGATGACGTTGTTATCGAATAACGTGTTTATACTATCAGCCATCCACATAGTAGAGTGAAGTCATCTGATAATACGCGGCTTTCGTGTTTAACTGATATGAAATCCACCATTTTGTCTCAATCATGTGAAGGAAAAAGATATGTTTGAAGTACATTCCTTGAAGTAAGCTAAAATTTTATCTATGTATTTAAAACGTATAAGTAAAAATAATGTTTTCAAATGTATTTTGTGAGGGAAAGATCATTGGTGACACATAAGTCACATTGTAGTATCAAATCTTGTTAGTGACTGGAAATATCATCATATATGAAATTGCTAAACTGTTACAAGTAATTTCTAAATGATAGTTCAAAAGTTTTCAAAAAGTCAACTCACTCATATTTTGGAAAAATATGAAACGTTGTTATATACGAGTTACAATTTCAAACTCTAAGCTTTTTCACTCAAGAATATTTTCAATAGTTCCAAAATATAAATTAACAGAGTTTAAACAGGTTGATAAAATTTTAAGTCAAACCAAATTTAAATAAAGATAGTTCTAAGTCATAATTTTTTCTATGTCTCTGCGTGAACATGCATTTTTCTTTTTCTTTTCATTTTTCAAAGAATTTGAAAATCTAACGTTATATTTTAGCTTCAGGGTTTAAGATATTTAATTTTGAAGTGATGTTTGGAAACAGCAAAGTCTCCAACTCTTTCTAAATGAAGATTAGAGTAAGTGACATTTCTATTTAGTGTCAATTAAAATAAATCAATTCATTTCCTTTAAAAGAAATCCGTAAATCTCAAATTTCTATTTAAAATGTGAAAAATGTCTAATAAATGAATTTAGTTAATAAATTGGATTCAAACACTTAACCGCATTTGCTGCGAATATTTATCCTTAATCTAAAATTTTAGATAGTATTTCTATATTATCAAGATGCATAATATTTAAATTAATAAAATTATTATATTCTATTTAGAATTCAATAGCATTTTTACCTAATTTTCATCTACTAAGGGTGTTCCGAAATCTAAAAGCATGACTTTCTGTCAAATATTTTAATTTATTTTTATTCGAAAATACATGAAACTAGTTGGTGATGTAGTTGTTCATGTTTTTTTCCCCCATTTCTTAACAAACGCAATAAATCTTTCAGAAAACAGTGTCGAAGTTGGTGTTTCGAATCGCAATTCCGCATGAGAGGAGAAAAAGCACTCAAGAGTGGGCGAAATATGTGTTTGTCATGTGATTAAAATCGCTTAAAATGCAATAGGCAAATGATTGATGAAAAATGGAAACACAATTCCATTCCAAATCACTTTTATGGTCAGGCTTTTCAATTTTATATCTTTCCGTTAAAACGAATTTGTAAATGTGTAAAAACATTTTGCGCTTGGTGAGCAGAGCAGTTGAGAACAGTCTAAAGATTATCTGTTTATCTAATTCGCATATGTTTGAAATATAATACTTTTACAGAGACTTAGAAAATGAATATCTATTTTTTATTGAAACTTTATTTAATAAATAATTTCCTTACTAATGATTACATCATATATAAATATATGTATAAAAATAAATAAATAAAAATAGTTTTTTCCAATCACTTAAATGAAAATATTTTTAATTGTTAAAGTAGACAATCCAATGATTTCAACTCATTTCAAAGATTGAAAATTTTAACGAAACCCTAATTTACAAAAATGTCAAAACCCTAATTACAAAATTGTTAAAACCCTAATTTGCAAAATTAATAGTAATTATAATAATAATAAAAGTATATTTGTAATACATTCAAAGAAAACACTAACACGTGACAATTCTTTTTATGAAAACACCTTGCACTTATTTCAAATAAGAATAAAAGCGCTTTGAAATATATATATTCTTTTAAATTGAATTGTACGATTATCATTCATTTACTAATAAAAGATATCAATCGGTATTTATTTTAAAATGTACTATGTTCTAAAAGTGAAATTATTATTCACTTTGTGAATAAACAGATATCACAAAAACATATTTCATATACCGGGTGTCCCAAAAAGGACTGACTGATTTTAAAATTCAATAACTTGTAAACGGTGACAAATATTAAAAAAATTCTTGCAGGAGGGTTATGCATAAGGTCAAAAGTTTTATTACAGTGATTTTCAATTTTAGTTCGATTTACAAACAATAGATGGCGCTGCAAGCAATAGTCGCTAAATTCAGGCTCGATTTTTGGTACTTCGTGGCCCGGATAATACATTTCCATCTCCTTTTTCTGCATGGAACAAGATAAAGGACCAAAAATCGAGCCTGTATTTAGCGACTATTGCTTACAGCGCCATCTATTGTTTGTCAATCGAACTAAAATTGAAAATCACTGTAATAAAACTTTTGACCTTATGCATAACCCTCCTGCAAGAATTTTTTTAATATTTGTCACCGTTTACAAGTTATTGAATTTTAAAATCAGTCAGTCCTTTTTGGGACACCCGGTATATGCGTGGTATTTCACATATACAAAAAATCAGTTACAATTTTCAAAATTGTCGATCTGTTAAAATATTTCGTTGTTTGCTAAAATTGTTGAAATTATGTCGTTTCCTTAAGCAGTGATTCCCAAAAATTTGGTCTATTATAATGTATAGACATAATGTCTCTTGTTGTCTGTATGCAACTGATATCGGCATTTCCCAATATAGGTGATCAGCGTGGATAATACATACTTTCAACTTAACCATTTCATCTTAGCGACATGCTTAAGAGCTCTATTGAATGATAAGCATATGAGGGACACTTTAAATTTGCCCTTTTATGCTTGCTAGACTGAATGACTCCTTGGGGACAATAGCGGTGGTTTCCAGAAAAAGAATAAGAAAGGCTTGCTGAGAATTGTTCGAATATTGCGAAGTTATAGTTAACATCCGAAAGATTATGAAATCATGATTCCATTTTACCACATTCGATCGAAAATTGTCTAACGCCCATTCATTTCCAAATGGTCTTCTATTCTAAGACAAATCCTCCCAATTTTCTAACACACATCTATTATTTATGAAAAATAATAAAAGTTCTCAAAATAAGAAAACAGATTCCTTAAAAATAGGTTAAGTTCGAAATCAAAAATATTTCCTTTTAATTAAGATCGTGAAATAAATTAAGTTCTCAAAATAAGACGAATAAAATTCTTTCCCGCGAATTTTCAAAGTTCCGTTAAATAAAATAGCAATTCTTCTAAAAAATTCTATTTCCTCTAAAATAAAAATAAATTTTGCAAAAATTTTCTATCTAAAGTAAATAAAAATTGCTCACAAAATTCATACATCGCGCGAAAAAAAAAAAAAAATAAATCAAAGTTCTCAAAATATAAAACAGTTTCCTGAAAAATAGGTTAAGTTCTCAGAAATTTGCTATCTTCTAAAAAATAATTTCTCAAAGTAAACTGATATCAAATATTTTTACACGAATTAAAAATAATTCTAACACCTAAAAATTTATTTCTCTAATATTTTCTAACGAGTCAAAATTATAAATAATTTTCTATTTCCCCAAAATAAATTTAGTTAGCAAAAATAATTCTAACACCTAAAAATAAAAATAAAGTTCCGTTAAAATAAAATCCGTAAAATAAAAATAAAATTTGAAAAATAAATTCACTTCGAAAATTTTTTTCTAGCATCTGAAAATAAAAATTCGTAAAATAATTCTATCACCTAAAAATAAAAATTCAAAAAATAATTCTAAGACTTGAAAATAAAATTCTTCTCAAATATTTTCTAACATCACAAAATAAATTTCAAAAAATAAAATTCAATTTGCAAATAATTTCTATCTCTTAAGTAATTTTTAAAAATAATTCTATCACCTGAAAATAAAATTCAAAAATAAATAAAATACCTTCGTACTGTAAGAGACTATTTCCTCAAAATAAAATTCGTAAAAGTAAAATCAATTCGCAAAAATTTTCTAACACCTGAAAATAAAATTAAGTTCGAAAAATAAAATATTTCCTCGAAAAATTTCTATCTCCTCAAAATAAAATACCCTCGTACTGTAAGACAAGTTCTTATCAGTTTCCCGATAACACCTCTCCCTCTTATCTCCTCCACCGAGATGCGTTTCCTCCACCACCGACTCTTATCAGCGCGCCACTCCACGGACCTCCACAGATCCTCCACCACAGGTCCATAGGTGCTGCCAAACTCTCATAATCACACTACTCTTAATGAATCAGTATTTAGTTATAAGGGTCAGTCAAATGAAATCGAACACACACTAAAAAGGGAGAATGGAAAATATTTATGCAAAAATAGTTGTCAGAACTGTTAAGGCATGTATCTTGCTGAGAGATGAGACAATCAATTCCAGTCTTGTAGAAAAAGTTAGGTTGCTGACAGATTCACAACCTCACCCATTCTTGCACTTCCTCATCTGAATGAAACTGACTTCCACTGATCTTCTTTAAGGGGCCAAATCAATTGGGCATGTCAATGAAATGCAGTGTTCGCCATAGACAGCAGACATGCGACAGTGAATTTTGTGTGTTCAGCACCCGCAGCCATCAAAAACCAAACCACACTTCCCTGCTTGCCACCATTTCTAATGCTGGGCGAACGTACTTTTCACTACTGGCACCTATACAGAGAAATAAAATAACAACTGTGAGCTGTCATTATGCATTTCTAACAACCCTCAAGATGGAAGTATTGATATGTTATAACAATGTTACTAACTTTGGCAAGTGTTCTGTTTTCATTTGTCTGCCCCTCATACAGGGTGTCCAGCGAATAAGACCCTGATTTCAAAATTAAATATCTCAAAAACAAAGATCAATAGAATTATGCGGTAAACGGATTGTTTATTAGCTAAGCTGTAAAAATGTTATACAGAAGTTTCAAAATTTAGTTGCAAAAACCGTTAACAGATGGCGATGTAATCGCAATACTTGTAAACTGTGCTTCGAATTCGAAGTCCAGAGCAATAGCGTCTCATTCCTAGATGGCTCCCTACGGAAGAACGGATATTGGGAAGTCCACTTTTTCATTGGGGTGATGTGCAGAAGTGGAGACATCTGGTAGCAGAATTATTGCATCAGCTTTAATTTTAGAAAATTTCAATTAATAGAATTTTCAATAAAAAGTTTAGAAATCATTATATAAGAACTTATTAAAATATTTTATTAAATTCAATTTTTAATGCCATATAATTATTTAAATCAAAATGAAAAATAATGAATTTTATTTAGAAATGATGATGTTGTACTTTTTATTTATTTTTTATATTTTTAAATCACGGCATAATATTTTGGTATTATTATTTATACCTGAATTATTATAAATAAAAAAGTAATTTTGCACTTTTCATTTATTTTTAAATCACGGCATAATACTTTGGTTTTAGCACAACACATATATTTCTTTCCTTTGTAAACAAAGTTTTAGAGACAGAAATTATGCATTAAATTATTTCTTTTTTAAAAGGAATTGATGATAAGTCATATCATCAACGTCAAAGCAAAAGTATTTTGGATGCTGCATTCCTTTCCAACACTCCGGATCCTACTGCAAGAAGCTGCACCATACTTCTGTGCTCAATGATGAAAAAAAATGAAAACGAGTCTTTTAAATTAAAATTATTTTTTTAACTTAATTAAGTTTTTTAAAATAGAAACTTTGTATTTTTTCATTCAAACTATTCTCTACAATTAAAAAAAAAGATGTATGAATCATTATTATAAATGCTCAATGATTTTAAAAAAGGGGTTTCTTTTAGTTTAATTAAATTTTAAAACGAGAAACTTTGGATTTTTTTATTCAAACTTTTTTCACAGTTTAAATAAATATTAAAAAGTAAAGATTTCCATTTTTTTCAAATCCTCTTCCACTTGGATCCAATTCCACGATCTACCAATTAGGAGAGAAAAGACATAACACAGAGATACTGGTATGCGGACGAAGTAACTTATAACAAAATTTGAAACAAATCTCAATTCTGTCAACACATTGCTCCGCTTCTGCACATTACCCAAATAAAATATTTTAATAAGTTCTTATATAATGATTGCTAAACACTTTATTGAAAATTCTATTAATTGAAATTCTCTAAAATTGAAGCTGATGCAATAATTCTGTGACCAGATGTCTCCACTTCTAAACATCACCCCCAACGAAAAAGTGGTCTTTCCCAATTTTCTTTCTTCCATAGGAAGCCATCTAGGAATGAGATGCTAGTGTTCTGGATTTCAAAACACAATTTATAGGCATTGCGATTACAGCGCCATCTGTTAGCGGTTTTTGCAACTAATTTTTGCAACTTCCGTATATCATTTTTACAGCTTAGCTAATAAACAAACCGTTTACCGCATAATTCTATTGATCTTTGTTTTTGAGATATTTGATTTTGAAATCAAGGTCTTATTCGCTGGACACCCTGTATTTAAAATACAAAGAATTATTTTGAGGAAAAGCTGAAAGGGATGAGGCAAAACAAATGGCAGAGATCAATTCTTATATATATATTTTTAATTTATTACAAATAATTTTGTCCTAATGATACAGTTTTCAGTTACAGTAGAACCTCGATTATCCGAAGTAATTGGGACCGGCCCTCTTTCGGAAAATCGAAATTTTCGGATAATCGAGAATGCTTCCATTTTAAGATTAATTAGAAATAAATGCAATATTTCTTATCATGGTAACAGGTGCTTAATTAAAATAAAGCAATAGCAAAATAGAAACAAGAATAAATTACCCGAATTTTAATTTTGAAATTAAGTACCTTTTATATGTATCACAAGGGTTTGAAAAAATGTTTTGTTTATCGCAGTTTCGATTGACTTTGTTTTGAAGCTCTATCACGGAGTTTTTTAGTATTATTAGTTCGCAAGTATCGCAGTCTTTCTGCTGCTGCAGCCATGCCAAACCTTTTGCAAAAAATTCAAAAGTTTCAGAATTGCTAATTTGTTCGTTTTCTTCGTTCCACTCCGCAGCTTACAGGATCTCAAGTTAAATTCGAAGGAACTCTAAGAAAAGAGGTCGAAAATATTTATATGTACTCATAGTTCCGCTTGCACAGAAGGAATATGATAGTTTAAAAAAAAAAAAATCTTTCAAAATGTATTTTGCACACAAGGGCTGTAATAGTAGAAAAAAAAGGCTTTAAAAATAAATTTCGGTTAACCGAGGGTTTCGGTTAAAAGAGGTTCTACTGTATAGATTATAATGATAAAAAAATGAAATCACATGGGTGAAACACACACGTTTCACACATTTGATTTCATTTTAATTATATCAGCATTCTAATTTACTGCTGATGCGCATGATATTATGAATGTTATTTTAGTTTTATAATTTCTCCATCTTCCAGCATTTTTAATCAGGGTTGTCAGATTTTTCTGCCCGGGTAGGTACTCATTTTCCCCACAGGGCTGGGTTTTTTAGCTTAAAAAAACAGGGTTTTTCAGAGAAAATAGGTTTTTATCAAATAAAACAACATTTTGTAATATTAAGTAGTTTTTGAACGAAAAAAAGACAAAAAAACAGTGAAATGTTTCTTTACATATAAACATACATGCACAAAATCTTCTTGGCTATCAACTATCATACAAGATTTATTAGAAGCTTAGAATGCAAATCAAAACTTTTTAGATAAGAACAGTTTTGATTGAGATTTGAAGTTAAAGTTGTAGTTACATTATATCTTACTTCTGTTGTTATGGAAAGTTTTGATTTAGAAGTTTAAAACCAAACCAACACCAATATTTTTGTAGCATGTTTTGAGATTACCTATTTAATTTGTCTGTCTATATCATTCTTTTTTATATCTAAATAAAAGTATAAGGTAAAAATAGCTAACAGAATAAATTCATCAAAGTAAAAATTAAAAGTTTAATTTTATTGAAAGCAAGATTACCAAAAAGAAAACCCCTCTCTAATAAAGAAAAGATAACCAACAATAAACTTACATTTGTTTATTTTAGTTATTACATTAGAACCTCGATTATACGAAGTAATTGGGACCGATCTTTCGGAAAATCAAAATTTTCGGATAATCGAGAATGCTTCAATTTTAAGATTAAGGACAAATATCTGCGTTATTTCTTATTATGGTAACAACTGCTTAATAAAAATAAAGCAATAGAAAAATAGAAACAGGAATAAAATAGCTGAATTTTAATTTTGAAATTAAGTACCTTTTACATATTTCACAAGGGTTCGAAAAAAAGTTTTGTTTGTCGCAGTTTCGATTGCCTTTGCTTTGCAGCTCTATCACGAAGTTCTTATATATATATATATATATAGTTCACCAGTATTATAGTCTTTCTGATGCTCCAGCCATGCCAAAAAACTTCACAATTAATAATTTGTTTGTTTTCTTCGCTCATATCGTTGTTCTCTTCTTCACTTTGATAAATGTGATAGTAGAAAAAAAACCCCTTCAGAAATGGGTTTTGCACGCAAGAAATGTGATAGTAAAAAAAAAAAAAGAGAGAGAGAGAGAGAGAGAGAGAGAGAGAAAGCAAGCTTTAAAAATGGATTTCGGTTAACCGAGATTTTCGGTTAAAAGAGTTTCGGATAAAAGAGGTTCTACTGTATTTAAAATATACAATGAGTTATTGAAAGTAATCTAACAAGAAGAAAATTTATCTTCTATAACGAAATGGAAGTAAATAATTCTTATACTTTTTCTTTATTTTATTGAGAATAACTTATTCTTTATTGAAAGAATCAGTATTCAGTTACTTAAAACATTATGAATTGTTTTGAGAAAAAGCTGATAAGAGAGTTCATGTTTTGTAATGAAGTGTAGTACTAAGTGAAAGTTAATGATTCTGATACTTTTTTATTTCATTTATTGCAGATAAATATTCTTTATTCAAAAAATCAGCATTCAATTACTTAAAACACTATAAATTGCTTTGAGAAAAAGCTGATAAGAAGAGAACTCATGTTTTGTAATGACGTGTACTAAGTGAAAGTTAATGATTCTGATACTTTTTTATTTCATTTATTGCAGATAACTTGCTATGAATTCTAATAATACTGAAGAAAAATATTATAGTTGTGAAATATGTTGTGCAAAGTTTTCTAAAAGGAGTCGGATGAAACAACATTTAAAAACACATAAAGAAAAGAAACCATTTGTTTGTGACTTATGTAATGAAGAATTCTCTAGAAAGTATTCTCTTGCAAAGCATTCTTGTACCGCCAATAATGAAATTGTTTACAATTGTGAGTTTTGCGAAAAAGTTTACAGCAGTAAACACCATTTGTTAAGACACTTTAAACATGCACATACTGGAGATAAGCCTTTTGTTTGCCGTACATGCAACAAAGGTTTTAAGGAAAGATATCTTTTGCGAATTCATTATCGTATTTATTCTGAGAAAACTTGTGATAAAGAGTTTTCTGAAAAGCCTAATTTAGACATCAATTTATTATCTTGTGTCCAGAACAAATCAGCTGCTATTGGAGTAGGTTTTGAAAAATCAGATGCTAGAAGTAATTCCAAGAAAAAACTTTTCATTTGTGACATTTGTAAAGGAAATTTTTCCTCAAAGTTTGTTCTACAACGACATCTAAAAATACATGATGGAGAAAAGCATTTCATCTGCGAGATTTGTGAAGCAGGATTTGCTTCTAAGTTTGTTCTACAACGGCATCTGAAAATGCATGCTTCAGAAAAATCTTTCGTCTGTGACATTTGTGAAAAAAGATGTGTATCAAAGCAAGGTCTACATGAGCATATGAATATACATGCTGGGGAAAAACCCTATACTTGTGCAATATGTAAGAAAGGGTTTGCTCAAAAGGTCAACTTAAGTTCACATATTCGGACTCACACCAAAGAGAAACCATATGTTTGTGAATTGTGCTATAAAGCATTTTCGGATCCAAGTAATTTGAGAAAACATCGCCTCATTCACACTAAAGAAAAACCGTTTGTGTGTGAAATATGCCATCAAGGATTTTCCCGGGGGTATCACTTGAAATGCCATCTTCGTATCCATACACAGGAGAAACCATTCATTTGTGATGTATGTAATAAAGAATTTGCCCAAAAGTCTAGTTTAACGAAACATCTCCGTACACATACTGATGAAAAACCTTATTTCTGTGAAATGTGCAAGAAGTACTTTCGTTCTAGCAGTAATTTGCAGTCCCATATTTATACTCACAAGGATGAAGATTTTCATACTGTATAATTTTTCATTGAAATGATTTGATTTTATCTGTTGTATTTGAGTCATGATGTTGTTTATTTTTTTATTTTATTTATTTATTTATTTATTTTTTTGGTATTGATACAAAATGTGCCTTTAAAAAGAGATTTGTATCTGTCTGTGGGTATCAAAAAGCAAGTTTTTTGGGGGGATTTTTTTTTCTTAAACTAGGATAAAGATTTTGCATTATATTTATTGGAACAATCTCCATGAATTTATCAATCAAAAAGTGTTTTATGCTGTGTTGATACACTGAAAAGTATATGTTCAAGTGTGTATACCGTGCATCTTCTGTCAAGTTGCCATTTGTCTCACAACTCAGCCACTAGAAACGATTTTTTTAAATTAGATTCTGAAAGATTATAATGTTATCCTATAGAACTTTTTACCAACAATTGGTTTAAAAAATTCGTAAAGTTTATGACTGTCAAAAATGGCAGTCATTTGGAAAAAGATTATTTATTATTTTTAAAAGCTTATTTTTAAATGTAGTGTGTTATTAATTAACTATTAATAGTGATACATCCTTCTATATATAAAAAAAAAGTTTTGATTTGGAAATGGACCAATGAAAATCTGCGTAGATATTCCAGGTAGATCCACATCCAATTTGAATGCTTAAGCATGACCTTTCATCGTTAATATTAAAAAAACTGTTGCATACAAAAATATTAAAATCGGTGGTATTATTGAGAAATGTTTGATAAACACGCTGATGCAGACAGTTTGCAAATCGAAGAATTATTTTAAGAGATATTTAATGTTAAAGTTGGACAAAATCATTCCATTAAAAAATTTTTATTGGAGCAAAAACTATACATGAGAATTTAATCATTTTTAGATCATTTTATACGTTATAAGTTCCCGGTGTGCAGATTGTATTTATTTTTCTTATTTGACTCATTTTTTGAGGTTTTATTTCAATTTTAAATTCAAATTTTCACATTTCGAGAGATATTTTTTACAAATTTTTAGAAAATGTTATTAATTTAAACTGTTGCCAGTTGTATAAACAGTGCAAACAATAATGTTTACTTCAAATTAAAAATTTATTTTATACGTGACTATTATAAACAGAAAATATAAAAAGCAGGAACTCATTGAAAATTACGTCATAAAAATTATAATTACACGTGAATTTTAAAAGAGACAGAATATTGTAAAATAATAAATTCATAAACATGCGTTAGAAGTCTTAAATAGGAGAATTTACGTCACATTACACTTATTATATAAAATGAACAAAAAATAATATTGCAAAACAGTTTAAATTTAAAAATTGCTCGAGACATTTATTTGATATTTTAAGATGATCATAATATTTCATTTCTAACAAAAGTATCTTTACGTGAATATTAAAAAGAAAAAGAAAAGTTTGGTGAAAATTACGTCAGATTATAATTCTCAGATTCAAATTATAATTCAATCTTCCGAAATCTTTTTAAAGCCGATTAAATTATCGTGCTGTTAGAGTCTGCGGTGTCTGAACGGGGGTTGACGAGCGTAGCTCGTAGGGGGCAGAGCCCCCTAGTATTATAAAGTTTATAATTGGCAAAATGGCAGTCATTTGAAGAAAGATTATTTATTATTTTTTAAAGTTTATTTTTAAATATAGTGTGCTATTAGTTAATTTTTAATAGCAATAAATATTGTTGGTATAAAATTCAACAAAAAAATTCAGTTTTTTAAATAACGTATGGCTGAATAGTTTTGCAGAAAAATGACAACCCAATTTGAAAAAGTTGTTCTGAGAATAATGTGTTTTGAAGTTTAATGATAGATTTAATAAATAATTGAAAAATTACTATTTGTACTACTTACTATTCCACAGTCATAAAGTATCTCTTCTTCAAACATGTCATTTATCGGTATTTGAATCATTCTTTACATTTAAATGGCTGCTGTTGCTGCCAATGTCAGTTTCAGCTCTGCTACCTCTATGCGATGTTCATTGATGTTTTTTGGAAGGTTCATTGCATAAAGTCTAATCATTTGTCCAATGGGTTCATTATTTAAAAAATTGACATACAGATGGGTGACAAAATAATACGAACACCTATGAAAAAGTCATGGCCCATTTCAAGGAAGCAGAAAGCGCATGCCACTTTGCACTGAATTCTGCCCCCTTGTGGTTATGAAAGGTAAGGTATCAGTCATAGGTATTGCATGCGCTTACCATATGCTCTGGAAAACTCAATAATGACTGATGTGTCAGAGTTCGAAAAAGGAATGATTGTTGGAATGAGGTGCGCTGCTTGCTCCGTGACGGAAACAGCTGATTATTTGAGGCGTGCAAAGAGTACTGTGTCAGCCATTATGACAGCGTACACGAAATGCGATAGAGTGTCGTCTGCGAAGTACAACAGTGGGCGGAAAAGAAAGCTTTCTGAGAGGGATAAAAGAGAATTGACCCGCATATCGGTCCGAAAGCGCAGGCAATCTTTATCCCAGACAACGTCAGAGATATATAGTAATCTCCAGAATCCCATTTCAGCAAGAACTGTCCAAAGGGAACTTCATCCTTCGAACATTTATGGAAGAGTTGCAATTCGTATACCATTGGTGACATTACGTCATGCTTTTCAGCGAGACCAATGGTGTAAAACCCACAAAAACTGGACTCCTCAACAGTGGCAACAAGTCATTAGGTCTGGTGAATCAATCTTCATCATATTTCAGACAACTGGACGCGTTTATGCGTGGAGAAAACCCACAGGAGCATTTTCTCCTGACTGCCTCTTGCCTACTATGAGGCATGTAGGCAGGGTTGCCGGCTTTTAGCCAGGCCAAAAAAAGCCGGCCGGCTTTTTTTGGTTTTAACAACTTAAAAAAAGCCGTTTTTTATTTTTTAAAGTTGGTTTACAGATAATTCATTTTAAATTTGGATCAATTAATTTTTAATACACTTACAAATATTTTCTACTAAAAAAATAATAGATTTCTATTAAATTTTGTCAGATAAATAAGCCTTTTTTAACTTCTAGAAGGCAACTGTGAAGGCATTATGTCTGAAAAAAAAAAAAAAATATTATAAACATTGAAAAGAATATGTTAGGCTCCAAACTGCTGTTTTGAAATTCTATATTACATAGCTCCATGTTACTACACATTTTAAAGATTATATTTAATTAATGACAAAATGTAGCACATCAAAATGGAAATATTCTTGTGTGTTCACATGGAGAGGTTAAGTTATAAATGTCAAAAGAGAAATTAGAAAGGATATAATATTTGAGGAGAGTGGTACATAAGTGTATAAAAAATAGAGCATTTAAACAAGAAAAAAAAACAAAAATTCTCTAAATAAAATTTTGAAAAGTTGTTGCTAAGCATGTTCATGTATATGCTATTCATAATGTTTTTAATAGTGAGAAAGCGAAATGGTGTTTTTGTTAATATGACTATGTATAATTTTAAATGTGTACTAGAAATAAAATAAGACTTGTATATTAATAACTCTTAAAATTAATTAAGTAATAAAACATGTAACTAAGTAACCATTGTCCTCTTTAATTTTATAAAGCAGTAAAAATGAAAAAAAAAACATTGACAGTTGGTATGGCCCTTTTAAAATTTAGCTGACATATTTGCAATTCTGACTACAAATCACTAGCAAAATCATCTAAGTTTTATTCCAGTATTAATGACCTCATCATTGAGAAATTGGTTTACTTATTAAAATATCAATTAAATATCATTGAAACTAATTAAAAACGCTTTAAAATGTGTAGTTTATAATTACAATGCTTCATTCTATAAAAGCAAATTATGGCCAAAAAAGGCCAATTTTGGCCAAAAAAAAGCCGGTTAAAACCAATAAAAGCCACCTGCCTGGCTTTTTTACTTTCTTCTATCTTCAATAGAAGAAAGTATTGTAATCGAAATTTTTTTCGACTTCCGGTTTTCGACGGATTTGCATGTTTTAGGGGTCAGAGATTCCAAAAAACATGTTTATAGAAAATGTCTGTCTGTCTGTGTGTCCGTCTGTCCGTCTGTCTGTCGCCATTGTACCATCAAAAAGTGTATGAAGTTATGTATAGAATTAAACCAAAATTTTATTATAAGTTTTTGGCTATGGCAAGCAGGTCCTCCCGGAATTTGGAAAAAATTCGCCGGTAGGGGGCGCTGATATAACAATTTTTGTGCGATTTTGAATATTGTACCATCAAAAAGTGTATGAAGTTATGCATAGAATTGAACCAAATTTTTATTTTAAGTTTTTGGATATGACAAGCAAGTCCTCCCTGAATTTGGAAAAAAATCGTCGGTAGGGGGCGCTGTAAATGCGATTTTGAATATTGTACCATCGAAAAGTGTATGAAATTATGCATAGAATTGAACGAAATTTTTATTTTAAGTTTTTGGATATGGCAAGCAGGTCCTCCCTGAATTTGCAAAAAATTCGCCGCTAGAGGGAGCTGTAATAGCGATTTTTGTGCGATTTTGAATATTGCACCATCGAAAAGTGTATGAAGTTATGCATAGAATTGAACCAAAAAAAAAAAAAAAATTAAGTTCTTGGCTATGGCAAGGAGGTCCTCCCTTAATTTGTAAAAAACTCGCTCGTAGATGGCGCTGTAATAGCGATTTTTGTACAATTTTTGTGCCATTTTGAATATTGTACCGTCGAAAAGTGTATGAAGTTATGCATAGAATTGAACCAAATTTTATGTGTTTATTTTTGGTCATGTCACGAAGGTTCTTCCTGAATTTGGAAAAATTCTGCCGGTAGGGGGCACTATAATTGCGATGTCTGTACAATTTTCATTATTGTACCATCGAAAAGTGTATGAAGTTATCCATATAATTGAACCAAATTTTTTGTGCATGTTTCTGGCTATGGCAAACAAGTCCTCCCTGAACTTGAAAAAATTCCGAAAGAAGGGGGCGCTATAATTCCAATCTCTGTGCCATTTTCATTATTGTACCATCGAACAGCGTATAAAATTATGCATACAATTGAACCAAAATGTTTGTGCTTGTTTTTGGCTTTGACCAACAGGTCCTCCTTGAATTTGGAAATATTGCGCGGTAAAGGAGCTCCGTGTTAGCGATTTTTGTATACTTTTATGATTTTTCGTAGTTCTATTGTGCATCGGCGGCTCATGCAGCGGCGGGAACTCGCTTCCTGCTAAGCCGGCTATTCGCAAACAGCTGATAACAACAGAATAAGGAAAAATTAATAATTTTAACAAATATCATGATATAGATTAACTCGTTTTTAGTCCGTTTAATTGACTTGCGCAGAAATTTAAGATGAAAATCAAAGTTGGTATAGTATTGAACTAATAATATTGAAGTATTAACATGTGTAACTAGGTTTTGAAATATTAAGATGTATAAGATAGAAGAAAGTTTTGGGATTGGCACATCCAACTAGTTTAATTTTAGCCGGCTTTTTTGCAACCCTGCATGTAGGGGTCCCTTATGGTATGGAGTGCGATATCTTGGCGTGGCCTTGGGCCGCTTGTTACTCTGCATGGGAAGGGTACAGCTACTCACTATGGTGATATTCTGGGAGATCAGGTGCATCCTTTTGTCCAGACTTTATTTCCAGGAGAATGCACTCTTTATTCGGACGACAATGCTCCTATCCACACTGCTAAAATTGTCCAAAAATGGTTTGAAATGCACGGGGAGGAAGTAGGACATCTTGCTTGACTACCTCAGTCTCCTGACTTGAACATTTGTTGGGATATTTGGAGCCAAAACTCCGTGCTCGATTTCTTTCACCATCTACGTTTTTGGAATTAGAGACTGCTAACCAGGAAGAACGGCTTCATATTCCTTTAAATGTTGTTCATGACCTCCATGAACCCATCCCACGTCGCATACAATCTATAATTAAGTCAAAGGGTGGTTTAACCCCCTATTAATAGAGCTTTTCTCTTATTTCATACGTGTTCGCATTATTTTTTCACCCATCTGTATGTATAGACTTTATTAAACACATTCATTCCAAGAACATTGCTATTTAAATGAATTTTCAGGCGCAGTTCAAATTCTTGGGAGCAAATTTTCGCATAATTTAAAATTTGCATATTGCCTGCCAAGCAGGAGCATAGTAACTCAAAAATACTTTATAGTGGTTTTGAAAAAGTCATTTATCAGCTGGTGCAGAATTATATTTCCCTTCAACTATCAAAAAAGGTTAACAATGAATAAGACTATCTACAAATTGCTTTAACTCTCTAATGCCCATGATAGCATTTGTGCTACCATAAGTTCAGCTTTAATTTTAGCACGGAATTTCATAAATAATGTATATTTTCATTATTTCAAGTCATTACAGCAATAATTGCATCTTTAGGTAATATTAGTTATGAAGTTTGAATGCAGATGGAGCACTAAATAAGAAAAAAAATTGGTTTGAAGCAACATATCTAACAAAAATGTCAAAATGGCATTTACAGTGGTAAGTTTTTGCTCGATTTTTCAAATGTTTTATTGAAATAAAACAAAATATATATGGTATACAGGTTTAAAAAGAGTTACTTCTATGCTCTGCAGAATGTAGTTCAATGTAAATTTTTGTTTTCTAATAGTAAAATGGGTAATTAAAATCAAGGTAGCAAATCTGCTACCACGGGCACTAGAAACAGTCATGCGCCCATAGTACCATTTTTGCTACCATATTATTTTCAATGGAAATTTGTACTTCTTAGTGTTAGATTTGAACGAAAGATACTTGTTTTACGTTTAATTCACATGCTCATGTTATTAAATAAATCCGAAATAAATTAGTTGAAATTCATAGTTTGCATATCCAATAGAATGAAATTATTTTTGTGTTTACGTTTTTGAATACAATATTGAAATTCCTTTTTTATTATACAGGGTGTCCGGTCTCAACGGTGTCCAATGGCTAATTCCTAAACCGTTAGTCGTAGACATATAGTTCCAATTACAAAAACGTTTTAAATAAGGTAAATAAATATTCTAAAAGCGATTTGGGTCAATAAAAACATTTCTTAAAAAATTACGAAATTTAAATTTTTATACGATCCCCCGGTCCTATAAGTTATATTTAGTAAATTTTTCCTTTTACACTGACAAGTAGTACAAAAAAAGTCCCATTCATATAACTCTAAAATTGAGCGAGTTATGAAACTTTAAAAATGCATGACTTATGCCACCTTTCTGCTCTGAAAACAAATGAGTTCGGCTTGGCTTTGAGGGGCCACATACCAAGTGCTTAAAGTATTCGAAAATCTTATTTCATGTGTATCTGCGCTTTGAAAAAAATTGTGCAAGTATTACGATTAAGTTAACATTCATTAAGTTTCAGATTGACTAAAATAACATGTTTCATTTTGTCAGGATTTGAGACTGTTTCTTTTATGATTTCTTTTAACAAAAATTATGTTATTTTTATAAGTTTTTATGTTACTTCAACGATCATATGTATGTTTTTCCAGTTCAAAATTTGTACTCGAACTTTAACTAACTTTCAAATATCCGATCGAGATTACATTTTACATACTTGCGCAAATCCGATAACAATCTAATATTATTATGATTTTCGGTGGTTACCATTATACTTATTTTACAGGATAACACAAAAAATTGCGGATAGATTACCGCCTAGAAGTTTAAGAAAAAGTTCTGGATTAGGTAATACAAGACTGCGATTGTTGGGTTTTTTAACTTTTATGTATTTTTTAGCACTGAATCCAAAATTCCCTTAATTTTTAACCATCATGTCAGGATATTTCGTAAATCATAAATTGTCAAAGTAAAATAATAACAAAAATCGGATACTATAAAGTAGAGTGGATGGCTGTGTTTTGTAACTTTTGATAATTGATTTTTACGTACTTTTTAGCGCTGAATCTGAAAATGACCTTCATATTTAACCATCACGTTAGGATATTTTTGCAAATCGTAAATGTGCAAGTTAAAATATAGCGAAAATATCATACTATAAAACATATGTAAAACTTTTTTTTATTTTATTTTATGTTATTTTATTCAATAATTTATTCAATGTTTATGCTTATCCTGAGACTTTTACAGCTAAACAGCTGAGTGGTCCGATGAGATGGGGGAAGAGGTTCAATTTTAACTTTGAAATTTGCAATTTGCGAAAAATCATGATGTGATGGTTAAAAAAGAAGGTCAATTTCGGATTCAGCGGTACATAATACATAAGAATCAATTATCAAAAGCTAAAAAACATGACATAACCCAACTTTTGCAGGCTAGTGCAATCTAATAATATTTTAAAATACATATCATTTTGTAAAGAATTGAGGCTGTTAATTTAGCATCATTTTATTTAACAAAAATTCTGTTTTTTTCTTTCTTCTTAAATGCTTATTACAAATTGTATAGTTTGCATTAATACGTCAGAATGATTAAAGATTTGATTTTATATTGCAATGTTAATTTTACTCTCAACCATTTTTTTAATATATCTGACGAAAAAATAATTTCGACTAAATTTGTGAATGACCCCCAATTTGCATAAAAAAATATGCTCCAACTTTAAACAGCTATTACTCGGTCAATTTTAATCGTAGAATAACAGGACTTTTTTTTGTATTACTTGTTAGTGTAAAAGGAAAATTTTACTAAATATAACTTATAGGACCGGGGGACCGTATAAAAATTTAAATTTCGTAATTTTTTAAGAAATGTTTTTATTGACCCAAATCGCTTTTAAAATATTTCTTTACCTGATTAAAAACATTTTTGTAATTGGAACTATATGTCTACGACTAACGGTTTAGGAATTAGCCATTGGACACCGTTGAGATCGGACACCCTGTATAAACTAGCTGTGCCCGGCCATGCGTTGCCGTGCCTTAGTCTGGCTAAATGGAAAAGAAAGAAAAGAGAAAGTGCACGGTACTAATATGTTTAATTTCACAATGCTTGTGGGTATGCAATATTTTTTGTTGTTACATTGTCTGTACAGATATAGAGATTGTCTGGTTGCCGATTGTAGAACACAAAACATATAATTGTTCGTGTGAGAAGCAATCTGTGTCTAGATCTAAACCGCAGAATTCTAAAGCTTAGCCCTAAAGTTTGTTGATGGAGATTGCAAACGCCAATCAAATTGATAATTGCAATCTCTTAAATTGAAATGGTTGGAATCAAAGGAATGCGAGGAATGAGGACATCTTCACCTTTCAAAGGTCCTGTCAAGGTTGTTGTGTCTACGACTTGCTCATTATTTTTTTACTGCAAGTCGCGTGCCGTTGCAAAGCTTTGGTTGGTGGATATTTCGCAACATCATAATTGGCACACCGATTGTCAATTGCAGTACGGGCGGTGGCATCCCTGGCAATTCGAGTGAATTAAAAAGAAAAGTGCCCAGTTAAACTGATGGCATTGAGTTCACAGGCTATTCACACTAATTGTATATTATACTCTTATTTCAAAGAATAATGCACATACAAAAATAAATTAAGGAGGGATTATCCCCCCCCTTTCTACTTAACCAATGAACCATCCAAAACTAATCACGGAAGCGCCTTATCAGATTGAACCTATTTACAAAATTTGAAGCAAATCGAATAATTTTGTATGAAAAACACATTTATCTAAATTAAAGGGGGATTATCCCCCCGTTCCCCCTTTTACACTTAACCAGTGAACTCCCAAAACTAATCAAGGAAGTGCCTTATCAGAATGAAACTATTTACAAAATTTGAAGCAAATCGGATGATTCTGCATGAAAAACCGATTTATCTAAATTAAGGGTGGGGGATTAGTCCCCGTTATTCCCCTTTATGCTTAACCAGTGAACCCTTACAACTAATCAGGGAAGCGCTTTATCAGAAGAATGAACCCATTTACAAAATTTAAAGCAAATCGGGTATTTTTATCAAGAGTTATTGCGTTACGTACATATATGCATAAATACGTGCATACACACGTACATACAGAACCTACGGGCCCATTAGCTCTCAGGCTTTAATAGCCTGTGAGCTAAAAAGGAAAAAAACACGAATTAAAAAACAAAGGAAAAAAAAATACTGACGAAATATTTCAGCCAAGTACTCCTGGGTATACTGAGGGGAGGGGGAGACGGGATGTGCATAATATGAAAAAGTGGTCAAAGGGCTTTCTAACGATATATCACTTACAGGGGTGATTCTGTTCCGAAAAATTAAGGCAATCATTTCCGAAAATTAAAAAAGATCGGTCATAAATGAGAAAATTCGGACATAAACTATATCGCGAATTTCGACAAATATTCGCTGAAAAAAAACATTTCGTCAAAGGATCACGGAAAAAACGCGAATTTCGTCAGAGAATCGCGAAAAAATGCCAATTTCGTCAAAGGATCGCGGGAAAACGACAAATTTCGTCAAAGGATCGCGAAAAAACGGCAAATTTCCCACAAAAGATCGCGAAAACACGACAAATTTCCAAAAGATTGCGGAAAACGACAAATTTCCTCCAAAAGATCGCGAAAACACGGCAAATTTCCCCAAAAGATCGCGAAAAAACGGCAAATTTCGTCAAAAGATCACGAAAAATACAAATTTCGCCAAAAGATCGCGAAAAAACCACAAATTTCATTAAAAGATCGCGATTAAACCGCAAATTTCGTCAAAGGCGCGCGAAAAAAAAACATAGTTAGTGCCAGGAGTGGATATTCACCTATTTCTTGTAACCTTTCAAAAAATTTGCTGTGAATTTCAGAATTTTTTTTACTCAGAATTACCTCCTACCCACCCCCCCCCCCCCCCCGGCTGTATTTCCGAAAATCTGATGCTAATTTTTGAAAATTTTTATTCACTCAGAGTCACTCCTGACCACATAATGAGCGTCGAAAGAAATTAAAAAACTGCCTCTGGATACGGAAAAATTAGGGAGAGGGAGAAGTGAGGTTCATAATTGGTATATTAAAACACACGAGCATTCAAATGCAACGCAATCCGTGAATTTCAAAGCAATCGGGGAAGAACTTTCGGAGCTGTAAGATTTTATACAAACGAACATTTATATTTTTATTTATATAACAATGTGCCTCCCGAGGGGAAAGTGGGGGGAGAGGGAGGGGTGGTGCATAATATGAAAGAGTGGTCAAGGCGTTTTCTAATGATATATCACATGATGGGTGTTGGAAAAAAATTAAAAAAGCACCCCCTGGTGAGGGGGTTGGCAATTCAGGGTAGGGGGCAGCGATAGTCATAAAAGGTATATAACAACACGCTCGTACTTGAATGCAACTCAATCCGTGAATTTCAAAACAATCGGTGAAGAACTTTCGGAAGCTAGCGATTTTGTAAAAACGACCATTTACATTTTTATTTATACAGATATATTATATACAAATATGCCGCCCGAGGGGAAAGTGAGGGGAGGGGCATAATATGAAAGAGTGGTCAAAGCGTTTTCTAGTGATATATCACATGATGGGTGTCGGAAAAAATTAAAGCGCCCACTGGTGGGGGAGGAGGAGCGACGTTCATAAAAGGTATATAACAACACGCTCGTATTCGAATGCAACTCAATCCGTAAATTTCAAAGCAATTGGTGGAGAACTTTCGGAGATTAACGATTTTGTACAAACGAACATTTACTTTTTTTTTTATTTTTTTTTTTTAGATAAAGAAAATTATGAAGTAAATTCGAATTAATATTTTAAACTTTATATTTCTAAGTATAAATATAAACATAAATTCTAAGTATAAACTTTTTTTTGAGCGGTATCACTCCAGTTTTTGTATTTAGTATGTTTCTGCTGTGTGGTATATATTACACTAGCCTGATTTCACACAAATCAACTGTGCTGTAGTTTACTATACGTTTAATTAATTGCTGTGCTTATTGCGCATTAAATTTTGTTGTGCGTTTTGAATTTTTGGCAACAAAAAAAAAAAAAAAAAAAAAAAAAAAAAAAAAAAAAAAACCAGGTTATCTTAAAGGAAATGGCTGTTATCTTTTTTATTATTATTATTAAAAATGAACTATAATTTATTTTGAATCCGGATTGCTTTTTTTGCCTCCGCATTATTTGAATTCGCCTTTATGTAAAATTTCATGATTCTAGCTTCTTAATTGCGTATATTTTTAGAAAAGTAGACAGAGTTACAAAATTTTACTTTTATATGTATTGGAGAAACAAACCATAAGTTGACAAAAAAAAAAAAAAAAAAAAAAAAAAAAAAAACATTTTTATTTATTTATTTATTTTTGCCGCTACATATTACGTTAGTGCTATATATATAATTATACTCAAAATAAAAAAGTAAAATGAGGTTTTTATTATTATTATTGTGTAAAATTGAATAAATGGTTGAAAAAAATAAAATTATATGAAGAAATTTTATATATATATATATATATATATAACCATTAATTAAACGTTACCGACCACCAACAAAAACCGCGATAGTGTGAATGAAATGACAATAATACAGTTTCCCCTATCACACTAAATATGGATACCAAAAACAAATAATATACAAGCTGCTATGTATAAAACAAAATGCCTTGTACTATATTACAAGAATTAATATGGAAGAAAAAAAGAAAGAAGAATATGGATAAATATAAAAAATAATTGTAAAGCCTATATATTGAATTACGTTATCAAGAGTACAGAATTCAATGATATAAGCAAATCAGTCGTTTTCTGTGAGAAAAAAAAGCTGGAAGCTGAAATTTTTTTTCTCCTGTACTCAAACGACCAACATGACAAGAGAATAGTTTTAAGATGAAAACAGAATAATATTAAATGGCATGAAATGGAAAAGGCAATACAACCTTTTAAATATTTAATTTATAGCATGGAAAAATAGTAATATTACACAACATACCGAATAAAATCCTAGTTTTTATCCAAAAATTCTCCTGCACATGGTATCCAAAAGCACGATAAGTTTAAGGTTATTGTAACAGTTAAGTTAACACAGATACTAAAACATAATGGATTCAGTTAATCCATTTTGAAATATCGTGATAAATTCAATTAATATAATATAAATAGAAAATAATTACATTATTAGTATCCAAAATATCTATAAACACTTTAAAATTTTAAAAAATTCTTAGCTAAAGTAAAAAATACCAAAACTATTATATTACAATTTCGCAAATATCCAGCATTCAGACCCACCTAGTGTAAAAAATTGAAATTATCACTCTTATAGAAGCAACAAGAGACAAAATACAAATTAAATTTTGGTGCTGCCATTTAGTATGATATTTTAATACTATTATTATCATCATAATGTCATAAGATATACCTAATAGAAGCTAATGATATCAAAATATATCAACTGCGTAACCCACAAATTCTAATATATAAATAATACCATATTATATATCATTATTCACAAAAATATTAAATAAATACAAATGTTAATATAATGCTTTCAATATATGCTACTACCATACCCATTTAATCTATACGGAGAATTTAAATAATTTTATAACATTGATATTATTATATATCTATATGCTATAACACATAAAATAAATTAGATATAATAAAAATATAAAAATATTTTTAAGAATTACTATTAAATATACAAAATAAATTAATAAAATGAACAGGAAAAGAAAAATGGATGTTTATAGAAGATTGTCAGATTCTTTAATTCCCAATTGCCTAAAGATCACAAATAAAGTGTGTGTTTTAATTTCATATTACATAGAAAATCTAAAGAATATGAATTTGGGACAATCATACATAAAACCTATAATTAATCATTGAACACTAAGTTCAAAATTAATCAATATAAAAAATATGGAGGAATAATAAAAACTAATGACCCAGTTTTAATACAAACTGTATAACATTAGTAATATCAAATAAACTAATTATGCATATTATTCTGTATAAAGATGGTATACTATTAGAAATTAATATGATATTGTCCTGAGTAGACTAAAAAATAAAAACAAGTTAATTGTTAATTTGATTAAATATTAATAAGCTAAATAAATTAAATATGAATTGAAATATAAATAAAACGTCACCATATACATACAAAATATCGAATCAACATCCATATAAAATGTGTATCAACGATGTAGTTATAATTCAAATGCCCCATCATTTTTTTTAAATTAATCATTGCGTATTATCCAGACAACACCACCCTCCTCTGTACTCTAACATCTACCCACCCAACCATCCTATAGTAATTTTTTATTATTATTTTACAATTTTTAATTTTTTATAAATATTTTCTTATTTTAAAATTTTTTTTGTAATTTTGTTTACGCATGTGTTAATTTGTTTTTTAAAAGATCATGTAAGTACTAATTGTATATTAAAGAATATATGAATTTTTTTTGGAAAACATATATATGAGAGAGAGCGATAAACAAAGAAATAAACTGTTTTAGGTCACACCACATGTAAAATTATAATTGTTTTCGCAAAATAAAATACTTTTGAAATATGGTAAAATCCTTCATATATTTCATCTTAATCTGCCCATGGTAGCATATATGCTACCATACAGAAATCCTTTAAAATATAATAAAATCTCATTTCTTTTTTCATATGTTTGCTTTATTTGATCCACAGCAGCATAAATAAGACAACAAAATAATTTTTCTCAAAGCAATTTCTTGTAGTGGGAATTAGACGGTTAAAGTTATAATCTACACGCTTCAAACATTCAGAAAAGGGTGTGGGGGTAATTCAATCATTGACACAAAGATAGTAAACATTGCCTTAAGTTATGTCTCATACAATTAAAACTTATATCTCACATGCTCTTGCTTCTGGAATTTTCCGCATATAGTTTTAGAAAACAGCTGAACAGTAACTGTTTTTTTTATTATTGAGTTTTAACTCCATATTTAAATTTTTTAAAAAAAGAGAAAAGGACAAGAAAATATTACCAAAAAAAAAGTTTAAAATAAATTTTTAAGTGGCAATGCATGCTATGAAATGAAATGCACTTTAATGCAACGAAAATTGACAGCTTTATTGAGATTTTAGTTTTATTATTTTGTGATATAAGAAAAATGTTTGCATAGGGGAAGATGAGGCTCAGTAGGCTATCTATTCAAAGTATATTTATTTTACATTTCAGGAGTGCAGAAAATGTTTTTACTCCCAACATTTCTCCCAATCCATATAAAAATCTCTCCAAAATTTTACTATATGTTATAAGCTTACATAAATTCCGTATTACCGTAGGTATAGAATTTTTTTTTCTCCAAAATTTCTCAACTTATGCGCGAGTATATACGGTACATATTCTGAGATTGATTTTATGAAGGTCGCCATACGGATCTTTTTATTTGTAGTGAAAATTTTCCTATCTCGGGGATTTATGTAACTCATTGTTAAAATAGAAATCAATTGTATACTTTTTCTGCAAAATCCACCCCCCCCCCCCGATTCTAGATCGCCGGATCGGACATATTCTGCACCCCTGCATTGTTTTAACACCGTAATAATTATAAAGGACAATACAGTACTGATTGGCTGCTTCTTATCATTGATGAGATTGTGTGACATCCATTATGCACTCATTTTCCTGTAATGGAGTTTCTCTGTAATGACGGTATACACAGGACTGAAACTCATACCTACTTCATTGCTGATGTTTCTTTTAGTGCATCGTCTGTTTGATCTAATTATCTGATTGATTTCTTTCACCAAGTCATCTGTGATGACAACATGACCCTGATCAGTTTGCATATCATCATTCAGATATTACCCAGTGTGTCTAGCCATCTGGATAACCTGGAAAAGTCAGGGAAATTTATCATTCGTGAGGAAAAGTGAGAGAAATTTGAAAACTGAGAAAGAGTTACAAAAATTTGAAACTTCCAAGAAAAAATTTCTTATTATAAAACTAAGGATCTGAAATTGCAGCGGCAGGAAAATCGAATTTTGCTGTTTATAAATACTGTAGTCTAAAGTGTATTTCAACCTGTCGTGCAAATAACAGGGTTCCTACACATCTGGAAAACAGGGAATTGTCAGGGAAAATGACAAATGCTCACAAAGTCATGGAAAAGTCAGGAGAAATGACATTCCTTTTTCTAAAACCTGGAAAAATCAGGGCATTTTTTTTATGTCCACTATCATGTGTCAAGATTCTCTTGAGTTCCGAGGTCCGTCTGCAAAAAAGTTCAGATTTTTCACTTGCAAGTAAAATTGTCGATAAATTCACATTTTTAACATAAAAATGTTTTAGCTATACAAATTTCTCGAATTATCATGAATATTTAAATAAAAAACTTAAAGAAAATTATGAAGCAAGCGAAAAACAGGAAAAAGAAAAGCTGTAGCTGAAATTAAAATGTTAAAAGAGAAAAAAATTGAAACTTACTCAACAAACTGCTTCTAAAACAACACAAATAAATGACATGATAGTAGAAGTCTAAAAAAAGCTAAATGTTTAATATGTATAAATTCATTTATATGAGTAAAAAGTTATTTTGAATCCATCTGAGTTGTATTTTAGTTTTTTTTATTTAATTATTCTTAATTTGTTATATTTTAAATATCAAATTATATAGATTTTTGGTTTCAATTTTATAGGTTATTTTCATTTTCAGAGGTTAAGTTTACATTTTATTCTTATTGATAGATCTTACTTTAATGTAAATTAAATTACTTACTCATATAGAAATAAATTTTGATTAAGTTATAAGTTAAGCCTCTGCGCATTGGACTTTTTCGGGGGACGAAATTGGGACCATTTTTTTTCTTTTGCATTTTTTAGATACTTTCCAAAAAACAATTTTTCGCATTGATAAAATTTTTTTGCACGATATTTGCCTATGTTTCTATGTGCGTGGGTAGTTAGTAAATCTAAAATCCAAATTTGGTAGATTTTCACTGAAAATTACAACTTCCAAGGGCCTAAAAGTGACTAAGGGACGATAATAGGGCACCTTACCGTACATTTTAAGATTTTTCTTCGCAACCGATCAGCGAATTTTGCCATCTTTTTCTCGCGACTGGTTGGTGAATTTCATGATATCCCTTTCAACAGGTTGATGAAATTCATGATTTCTCCCTATGAGAGATTGATTGATGTATTTCGCAAGGGGAAAGAACCAAAAGCAAGGGTGTCGGGCATTTAAAATATTTTAAAAAGCCTGACGGACACATAATGTAGTTAAAAGAACCATCAAGCTATAGGACAAAATTTGCACTTGCCAATCAGCGAGTAATACTGAAAATTTGGCAATTCACTTTATTGTCACTACTTACTGACCAAACTTAATAGTCTAGTCACCACTAGCAAATCGCAATGATTGAATTAATGGATTTTTTTTTGTTTGTTGTTATTACCTCTTTATACAGTCGGACCTCGTTATCCCGATACCCGGTTTTCACGTCACTCCGCTTATCAGGTCAGTTTTTCAAAGTCCCGATTTTCCGTATATGATTTTAATGTAAATAAACTCCGGATTTTACGTCGTTGTATAATGTTCAACTCCGGATATCCCGACGGTTTAGGAAAATTGCCCGTTTTTCATAATCCATCTTATAAGCACGGAAATTAAGCTGTAAGAAATATCTTAACCAAACTTTTCAAAAAAGTGTCTAAAATACCCATTGAGACAAATCAGAAATTTTATTTCAATCCTTTATCCGAATAAATGAACCCAAACTCTATGAATGACCCACTTAAGCTCCAGATAGACGTATCAGTCTACTCGCGGTCTTTTTGTTCTGGTCAGGCAGCGCTTTCTTTTGGTTACAAGGCATTTTTCATCCGACTAAAACCGAAGCATTGCATTGCATTGAAACGATCAGAAATTATCTAACATCCATTTCTGAAACAACGAATATTGATTACAACGCATTGCATAATATTGAAAAAAGAATTATAGGACGCACATCTAGGGATAAGCAAACCTTAATTCATTAATATTTCATGTAACAATAAAAAAACAAGTCACCATAAATATGATTTTTATTCTTTTCAATTTTGTTTTTGTGTATTTTGTTTAATAATAATGTTTTATTGCTTAAAACTGCAAGACCAGTTGTAAATTTCAAATGGTCTTAAATTACTTAAAAATACAGCTTTTTATAAACATTTTTCTCCAACTCCGGTTACCGCGACACCCCGCTTATGCCGACACTTTGTTCTGGTCCTTAGGGTGTCGGTATAACGAGGTTCTACTGTGTATACATCTAGATTCGACACTACATTATTGCAATTGTTAATAGATCCTACTAAATTTTAGTAAAATTAAAATATCCAAAATGTGAAATTATTTTTTAATTAAAATATATTTAAATTTCAAAAATCCATTTTCCTTGTCTATTTATACAATGCATCAACAAGGCTTTAAATATAGTTTATCAATTTTGCTGCAGTAATTGCTTGTTTATATTTCTCTACTCAGTGGTATGCCAATCCTTCTTCATTGAGTATAATCTTATATAAGAAAAAAAAAAGATATTAACAAATTGTGATGTTAATAGTTAAAAAAGGGCACATTTTTGTATTCAAGTATTTATAAATTTGTTACTGGCCAATGCTTAAGCGGCTACTTCAGCCAAGCGAAAAGATCCGTTCGCTAATGTTAATCCAATGGGAGAATTTTTTTAAGATATCTCATTTGCATTTCAATATTTTTAAATGACTTTTTTCATTGGATAGTTGAGATCGATCTCTACATCTGTCGTTTTTCATTTTTTTTTTTTTTTTTTTTTTTTTTAGGTATTTTTAATTTGGACACTTTCACTTTTGGAACCTGTTTCGAAAGTAAAAGCATCCTCATAAAAAAAATGGCAAACAAATTCGAAAAAGTAACGAACGGCCTTTGTACAGATCAGTCTCAACTATCCAATGCTAAATAATCATTTAAATGTATTGAAATGCAAACGAGATATATTTTTTAAAAAATTCCATAGGATTATCATTAGCGAGTGGGTCTTTTTGCGTGTCTGAAGTAGCCCCTTAAAAAAAACTGGACTGTGAAAAAATCCATGCACTGGTCAGTGGCCAGTGAGTTAAAAAGTTATTTTTGACCTATACATCAGGCATTGCACTCTGCCTAGAGTCAACACTATATATACAGCATGTTTAATTAATGTGGTCGCAAACTGAGAAAGAGATCCATCTAAGACAAACTTTTTTTTTTATAGGAATCCACAATCATAGTTCATTCATTAAATCAAAAATATAGAGCGACTTACTCGAAACTAAATTCAGATTTTGTTCATCGCTTTAGCAGTAATGAAGATATTGTAGCGGATCTTTTAACAGATTTATATTGTTTTATCCGAGATGTGTTAACGTTATAACAAGTACTAAAAATGGACAACATCCACTATTATAAAATTCACCGAGCTAGATAGTTTGCTTCGTATTTTAATGTATGACTGATTGTAAGTACTTGTATTTGCTCGAGTGCAACAGAGCATCTCCAAACCTGTAAAATAAAAATAGAAGAATAGCAACACAATACATTTTTTAAATTTGAAGCATTGAATCCCAATGAATCAATATTCAATTACTTAGTGAATCGGTGCTCAATTATTTAAAATACAAAGAATTATTTTGAGATAAAGCTGAAAGAAATTAGACAAAATAAATGGCAGTGAACAATCTTATATTTTTTATTTAATTTATTACAAATAATTTTGTCCTAATGATACAGTTTTCAGTTATTTAAAATATACAATATTGAGAGAAATCTAACAAAAAGAAAATTTATCTTCTGTAATGAAATGAAATAAATGGAAGTAAATGATTATCATACTTTTTCTTTATTTTATTGCGGATAACTTATTCTTTATTTAAAGAATCTGTATTTTAAAACTTAAAACAGTATGAATTATTTTGAGAAAAAGCTGATAAGAAGAGAGTTCATGCTTTGTAATGAAGTGTACTAAGTAAAAGTTAATGATTCTGATGCTTTTTTATTTCATTTATTGCAGACAACTTACTATGAATTCTAATAATAATGAAGAAAAAAATTTTAAAAGGAGTTGGATGAAGCAACATTTAAAAACACATAAAGAAAAAAACCCATTTATTTGTGACTTATGTAATGAAGAATTTTCTAGAAAGTGTTCTCTTGCAAAGCATTCTTGTACCGCCATTAATGAAATTGCTTACAATTGTGAGTTTTGCGAAAAAGTTTACAGCAGTAAACACCATTTGTTAAGACACTTTAAACATGCACATACTGAAGATAAGCCTTTTGTTTGCCATACATGCAACATAGGTTTTAAGGAAAGGTATCTTTTGCGAATTCATTATGAAATAACTTGTCATAAAAAGTTTTCTGAAAAGCCTAATGCAGACATAAATTTATTATCTTGTGTCCAGGACAAATCAGCTGCTATTGAAGTAGGTTGTGAAAAATCAGATGCTAGAAATAGTTCCAAGAAACAACCGTTCATTTGTGATATTTGTGATGGAAACTTTTCATCAAAGTATGTTCTACAACGGCATCTGAAAAGACATAGTGGAGAAAAGCATTTCATCTGTGACATTTGTGAAGCAAGATTTGTTTCTATGTTTGGTATACAACAACATCTGAAAATGCATGCTGAAAAAAAATCTTTCATCTGTGACATTTGTGAAAAACGATGTGTATCAAAACATGGTCTACATGAGCATATGAATACACATGCTGGGAAAAAACCTTATACTTGTGCAATATGTAAGAAAGGGTTTGCTCAAAAGGGCAACGTAAGTTCACATATTCGAACTCACACCAAAGAGAAACCTTATGTTTGTGAATTGTGCTATAGAGCATTTTCGGATCCAAGTAATCTCAGAACACATCATCTTGTCCACACTAAAGAAAAACCATTTGTTTGTGAAATATGCCATCGAATATTTTCTCGGGGGTTTCACTTGAAATGTCATCTTCGCATCCATACACAGGCGAAACCATTCATTTGTGATGTGTGTAATTAAGAATTTGTCAAAAAGTCTAGTTTAACAAAACATCTCCGTACACATACTGATGAAAAACCTTATTTCTGTGAAATGTACAAGAAGCACTTTCGTTCCAGCAGTAATTTGCACTCCCATACTTATACTCACAAGGATGAAGATTTTCATATTGCACAGTTTTTCATTGAAATGATTTGATTTTATCTGTTGTTGTAATCGAATCCTGATGTTATTTTGTTTTTCTGTATTGATACAAAATGTGCCTTTAAAAAGAGATTTAGTATCTTTGGGTATCAAACAGCAAGTTTTTAAGGGGAGTCTTTTTATTAAACTAGGATAAAGAAATCAGGGTTTTTGTATCATAGATATTGAAAATTGGACAGTCTCCATGAATTTTATCAGTCAGAAGTGTTTTATGCTGTGTTGATATACTGAAAAGTAATGCTGTGCATTTTTAGTTGAGTGGCCATTTGTCTTGCAACTCAGCCATTTTTTAAATTAGATTCTAAAAGATTATAATGGTATTCTATAGAACTTTTACCAACAACTAGTTTTAAAGTGCCAAATATCTTTATAACTTTATTCATCTAGTATAAAGTTTATAATTGGCAAAATGACAGTCATTAGAAAAAAAGCTTATTTTTTAAAGTTTATTTTTAAGTGTTGTCCGCTATTAGTTAATCATTAATAGAGTGCTACATATTGTTGTACATATTGTTACATTCAGCAATAAAGAAATCAGTTTTTCTTTAAAAAATGAGATATGACTGAATAGTTCTGCAGAAAAGTGACCACCCAATTTGAAAAAAGTTGTTCTGATAATAATGTTTTACGATAGATTTAATAATTGAAAAATTACAATTAACATTTACGTAAAGCGAAAAATTACTCTTTATATTTACTATTCCACAGCCATAAAGTGTCTCTTCTTCAAACATGTCATTTATCTGTATTTGAATCATTCTTTTTATTTAAATAGTTGCTGCAGCTGCCACCTCTATGCGATGTTCATTGATGTTTTTTGAAAGATTCATTGCATAAAGTCTAATAATTCTATACAATGTGTTCATTATTTAAAAAATTGATGTATAAACACATTCATTTCAAGAACGTTACTATTTAAATGAATTTTCAGGTACAGTACAAATTCTTGGAAGCGATTTTTTACATACTTTCATACATCCAAACTTTAATTTAAAATTCGCATTTTGCCTGACAAGCAACAGCATAGTAAATCATCACTCAAAAGTACGTTATAGTTGTTTTGGAAAAGTCATTTATCAGCTGGTGCAGAATTATATTTCCATTCAACTATCAGAAAATGGTTAACAATGAATAAGAATATCTGAAACTGCTTTAGTTATAATCCACACACTTCAAACATTAAGAAAAGAGGGCGTGGGTAGTTCAATCATTGACACAAAGATAGTAAGCATCACCTTAAGTTGTGTCTCATACAATTAAAAGTTACACATCACATGCTCTAGCTTATGTATATAGTTTTAGAAAACAGCTGGACAGTAACTTTTTTTATTATAGAGTTTTAACTCCATATTTAAAAAAAATCTCCAGAAAAGAACAGGAAAATGTTACTAAAAAAGAAGCTTTAATTTAAAATAAATTTTTAAGTGACAATGTATGCAACAAATGAAACGCATTTTAATACTAAAATTGCCAGCTTTATCGAGATTTTAGTTTTGTTATTTTGTGATATAAGAGAAACATTATGTATAGGGAAAGATGAGGCACAGTAGGCTATTTAATCAAAATATGTTTATTTTACATTGTTTCAGGGGTGCAGAAAATGTTTTTACTCCCACTCCCAACATTTCCTCCAATCAATATGAAAATTTTGCGATATGTTATAGGCTTACATAAATTCTGTATTACCGTAGGTATAGAAAAGTTTTTTATTTTTTAAAAATTTCTCAACTTATGCAAGAGTACATCGGTACATATTATTCCGAGATCGATTTAGTGAAGGTCGCCATACGTATCTTTTTATTTGTAGTGAAAATTTTTATATCTCGGGAAATAATGCAATTTATTGTAAAATCGAAAGCAATTGTATATTTTTCGACAAAATTTTCTCAGATGGTTAAAATTTCTCCCGATCCTAGATCGCCGGATCGGACGTATTCTACACCCCTGCATTGTTTTAACTACAGGGTGGCCATAATTAAACTGCAAGTGTTCAAGGGGTGCTGGAGAGAAAACTACTGGGTATATTCCAGTGAAATTTGGTATCTACACGTTTCAGAACATGCGCAAGTCAAATATGCAAAAAAGAAAAATCGCCATTTTCACCCGATAGATGACGCTGTACCGTATTTAAACGTTCACCGGTGGCATATACAACCTCCAAAATCGATAGACAGAGCATAATGACATTCTAAGAGGCATATAAACAATATAAAATATCATTTACAGTCTATCAAAATTCCATACAATTCGCTTCAGTAATTAAATTTTTACAGTATCATGTAATAAAAATTAGCGTAAATAAGATCACAAATTAAACAATCCATAAAGACGCTTTGGAAAATAAGCCATTATTTATTCAATGAAATTATTACATGATGTGCTCAATATGTGAACCACCAGATGCAACCACATGCTGAAAACGTAAAACAGCATGGTCCACCGTCGCATTTAAAATCTGTAGTGTAACACACCTCACGTGTCTCGTTATGCTAGATTTCAATTCAGCAACAGAAGCATGTCGTTCTCTATAGACCATATCTATCAGATGTCCCCACAGATAAAAATCGCAAGGATTAAGGTCCGGTGAACGTGGGGGCCAAGCGTTGTCGAAACCTCTGCTTATGACTTGGTCCGCACCAAAGGTATCACGCAGCAATTTTTAAAAATCTTTAGCGATATGAGGGGGTGCTCCGTCCTGCATAAATACCGTGGTTTCTAAACAATGTCTCTCTTGCAATGCTGGAATCAATTGTTGTCTCAACATCGCACCGTAGCTAGTCCCTGTAACACTACAGCGTTTGGGACCACTTGGAGTTGGGGTCTCAAAGAAATATGGCCCCACAAGAAAATCACAAGTCATTCCACACCATACAGTTACATAATTGGAATGGAGGTTCTTCACGTTTAGCGTATTGTTTGTTCGTTCCTCATATCCTGCAGTTATACGCATTTACACTACCTGATAGTGTAAAATGCGCCTCGTCTGTCCACAATATTCTCTGTATCCAAGTGTCATCTTCACTGATTTTCGACAGGACAAGGTTTGCAAAACCAAATCTTAGGGTGTCATCATGAGGTTTCAATTCTTGAAGAATTTTAATTTTATACGGATAACGCCGAAGAAGTGGCGCAACACTTTATGCATAGTTGACCAGGGAAGAGATAATGCCCGAGCCACACTTCTTGCGCTCACTTGTTGCAGCATACTGGCTCCTGAACTGCTACTCGTAGTCGCAATCGCGTCATCAATTTGTTGCACTCTTTCCGTGTTTAGGGACATCGCCCTCTTGTGCCTGGAATAACGCCCAATTCTCCTGATTCTTCAAATTTTAAAATGATATTTTTCAATCCATTGACACCCATTGGACCTCTTCTTAATCGTTTCATTCGCTGGTATTCTTTCAGAGTAGCTGAATAATTCCTACTATTCTGACAGAATATCTTCACTAACAATGCACGTTCCTGTTTATTCAGAGTCATGACTGGCCTTTACTCAATGTATTGATGTTTTTATACTGTTCGATGGCCTAAAATTTGCATACATGCCGTCGATAAGCATTGAAACACGGTATAGCGCCATCTATCGGGTGAAAATGGAGATTTTTTTGCATATTTGATTTGCGCATGTTCTGAAACGTGTAGATACCAAATTTCACTGGAATATTCCCGGTAGTTTTCTCTCCAGCACCCCTTGAACACTTGCAGTTTAATTATGGCCACCCTGTGCTTAATAATTATAAAGGAAAATATAGTACTGATTGTCTTGTTCTTATCGTTTGTGAGATTATGCGGCATCCATATTATGCACTCATTTTCCTGTAATTTAGTTTCTCTGTAATGGCAGTTTAAACAGGACTGAAACTCATACCTACCTCCTTGCTGATGTCTATTTTAGTGCATCGTCTCTCTGATCTAATTATCTGATTAATTTCTTTCACCAAATAATCTGTGATGACAGCATGACTCTGATCAATTTGCATATCATCATTCAGATATTACCGTCCCTTGTGGAAATGCTTATGCCAGTCCTGCGCACGAATCAATGACAGTGCATGTTATCCATATTCGTACATGCAGTTCACAAACTCTAGCTCCTTTAGCTATTAAAAAAACTAATAACACTATATTGCCCTTATACATAAATTATATGACTACAGACATACATAGATAAAATATTAGAACAATTAAAACATAATTAAAAGTAGACGTTTTGGCTATTTCCATAGCCCCCCATCAGCACTCGAACAAAGTCACAAAACATGCAAGAGTCACAACAATTGAAAACAGTTTAAAATTACGGTTTAACCGGGATAGCATAATCTTCGCGAAACCTGGGTAGCTTCTTTAATTGGCGATTCAGCCAAAACAGTCATGCAACCTCCAAGGAAGACACGATTAATGTATATGGAGCAATTAGATTTCACAAGTTGTGCATTCTCAAAATCAGGAACATGGCCAAACTCAAGTGCATGAGTAACCAATCTTGAATTTAGAGTGGCTGAGTCTTGCATTCAAAGAGCGACCAGTTCGATTTACATTGGTGACGCTCTCTAAATGCAAGACTCAAGGAATATAAAAATTCTTTCAATAGAGCCACTCTAAATTCAAGATTGGTTATTCATGCACTTGAGTTTGATCATGTTCCCGATTTTGAGAATTCGCAAATTGTGAAATCTAATTGCTCCGTATACATTAGTCGTGTCTTCCTTGAGGGTTGGATGACTGTTTTGGCTGAATCGCCAATTAACGAAGATACCCAGATTCCTGCAGATTATGCTATCCTGGTTAAACCGTAATTTTAACTGTTTTCAATTGTTGTGGTTCTTGCATGTTTTGTGACTCTGTTCAAGTACTGATGAGGGCTATGGAAATATCCGAAACGTCTACTTTTAATTACGCTTTAATTGTTTTTAATATATTTATCTATGAATGTCTGTAGTCATATAATTTATGTATAATTAATTGTTACCAGACATAATTATGTATGTATTTTTAAATATAAGGTAAAGCTAGGAAAGTCTGCGCACATTTCAAAAGAATAATAATAAAAAATCTAAATATTATTTTTTTGCTAAATTATCCATGAATAATTTTGATTTCTTTTTTTATGCATTTCCATTGTTATTTTATTGTTAGGCTGTAATTTAATAGAACAGCAGTAATAAAACCAAGAAAACTATATTGCGCAATCTCCCCTTACGGGGTTGGTAAGATTGCGCACATGGGTAACAGAAATTGCACGCATGGGTCGAAGAGATTGTTATTAATAATAACTACAATTAAATTGCTAGCAATAATAATTACACTTAAATTACATTGTTGTAAGTTTTTGTGAAAAAATAATATTGTATTATGAATAAATATTTCAACCTTAAAAAAAAAAAAAAAAAAAAAAAAAAAAAAAAAAAAAAAAAGTTTACTATTCGTAATGAAATGGAATAGATGAAAGTTGATTTTTCTCATACTTTTCCTTTAATTAATTGAAAGTAATTTTTATCTTTTTCAGTGAATCTCTGTTCAGTTATTCAGAACCCACTTGGGGGAGGGGGTGGGGGCGGATCAATGCAGAGTTTTTTGGCAGACCCATTTTGTGAAAGTAAACGTTATTTTTGTGCAATTTATTATATTTTTGTTTAAAATAATATCTTGCAACAAAAGATCAAATCCAGTTACTCCTATTCGAAACAAGCATTTATTTGTAAACAACTTCTTTAAGTTCTTCTGCTAAATTTTTCTTTTTAGGGTTTCGTTCATCTGACGAAACCCTATTCGTCTCACTCCTTTGTTTGTCTGTCCGTCACAGAGCCCGTTCTCAGAAACTATATATGTTGGAGACTTGAAATTTTGGGTACTTATAGCTGAACACCTCGCATCAAACGACAAATCATAAAATTTTGAAAAAGTCGGTAATTAACCGAATTACGGGCCAATTAACTTCTAAAATTAACCAATTAACCTTTTTAACGCAGGTACAAACGCACATTCTCCAAATCGTCGGAGTTTCTCCTTAGGTTTGCCAGTAAAATCAGCGGATGCACGGTTACCACGGAGGAAATTAAGCCGAAAAATGAAGTGGACATTTTATTTCGAAATCCCATCTCAGAAAGTATTGGTCCGAGAAATTTGTAAAAGATATAGACAGACGCAGAGAAAAATCTACTTTATTTTTGTATAAAGTTCATATTTCTGCGATGTGTGTAAGTGAAAATATCCACTAAAAATCGATCGATAAAAAATCAATTTATTTATTTGGGAAGACAAGGAAAAGAGAGACATGACGGAGCTTGCGGTTTTTCCGTAATAGAATATTTTAATACGAAATTTAAACTTTTTAAATATTAAATTTTTTGATTCAATTTTCTGGCATCCGGATGCGAAATTGTTTGCCGATTTCATACATACCCAGTTCAAACCCCTAGCTTAATTACAAGCTGAGATATTAATTATTATTTAATTAATCGGTTTCATTCCTAACAAAAGTGTAGATTAAAATGGAGGCATGTGTTTTTTTAACCACGAAATAATTTAAATTAGGAAGTCTAACAATTTGCGTGGTGTTTTTGAACAGCGCTTTGAGACAAGTATAACTTATTCATTATCAGAAAGTTTACAAGTATTCATACCACTATTTTCGAATAGTAATTTCAGCAATTGTCTTAAATTCTTGGTTAAGACCGCCACCCCCTCGACTAGCATATCTCCTGATAGGTTGTTTAACGGAGTTACGTTCAGATACAGTTTTGTTAAGAATAGGCTGCGCTCCCTCGTGGTGGAATGTGGAACTAACAGACCGCGATTTCATTTAAAATGGGAAATCTAACAAAGTTTGAAACTTTAAGATAGTTTTATAACACATAAGAAAAAGTTTATAAAAAATGGCGCGTGAAATTTCGGGCTGGTGGGGAGAGGGGGAGGGGCAAAATATTTCTTTGCTTTTTACGTTTTTGTTTCACATCGTTTCATGTGCGTTTTTTTGACGGAGTTCTCAGATACATGCTACTTATTAAATAGTTAAATTACCACTATTTCCGAATAGTAATTTCAACAAACATCTTAAATTCTTGCTGAAGACCGCTACCCCCTCGTGTAACATATCTACTGATAGGTTGTGTAAAGGAATTTCGTTCAGATACGCTTTTTTTAAGAATAGAGTGCGCTTCCTGGTGATGGAATGTGGAACTAACAGACCGCGATTTCATTTAAAGTAGGAAATCTAACAATGCGATCTGTTTTAAACTTTAAGATACTTTATAACACATGATAAAAAAATATAAAGAAAAATGGCGTGTCGCATTTCGAGGGGGGGGGGGGGTGAAGGAGGGGAGTGAACAAAATTAAGAAATATAGCTGGACGATCTGTTTGAATCTTTAATATATTTTATAAAACATAACGAAAATTATTAAACATCAGGCCACGGCAAAAATCACGGTGACCATTACCCCACTTCGCTTGGCAGATACCCGTCTTGTGATATATCGTAGCATTTCGGGGGGGGGGGGGGGAGGCGGCACGAACAAAATTAGGAAATATAACAAGGCGAATCTGTTTGAAGCTTTACAATAGTTTAGGAAGGGTTTGCCAAAATTTAGAAGGTGTTCCATGGCGATAAATGTACTGGACGTTTTCAAAGGAACCCTTTGTGCGATCTATTATCACACTACCCATTTGTTTGTGAACTTGTTTTGTTTACAAATTAGTCATTTTGAAACCTAACAAAATAAAAACAATTAATGAAGAGTATGATTTTATGGAATTAAATTTTTTGAAATAGCCTATTTCATTAAGAGGAATTTTGTGAAGGAGCCTATTTTATTAAAAAGGAATTTTGTGAAGGAGCCTGTTTTATTAAAAAGAATTATGTGAAGGGGCTAGTTTTATTAACAGGAATTCTGTGAAGAGGCCTATTTTATTAAAAGGAATTTTATGAAGGGACCTCTTTTACTAAAAGGAATTTTGTAAGGGGACCTATTTTATCAAGTGGATTTAAGTGAAGCTTCCTTAAATAGGATCCGTATTTTGCTTGGAACGATCCCTGCGACAGTTTATGTTTTGTAATGAAATATGCTAAATAAAAATAACTGATTTGTATGCTTTTTTTCTGTAATTTATCGCAGATAAATTACAGGGTTATTACAAATGAATCATCGGGTTTTGATACGTTACTACGTGCGATCTAGGAAACGTATATGTTTCCATGACAACTCAAACGAGAGGCCGTTAACAGCAGTTTCGCGCTGCGTATGTATCATGCGCGTGTGTTTGCCATGGTTGCTGCGCGAACGTCATATTCAAAATGGCAACTGTACAGCAGAAATTTTCCATACAGTTGGTTGTGGAATGGAAAGTCCGCGGCTAGCGCGATTTGTTGATTTCTTGGGACTACGGATGAGACTCTCTCTAACTCGGTTCACTGTTTCTTCAGTAACGCTTGGTCGGCCGGAACTTTTGCCTTTACATAAGCAACCGGTTTCTTTGAACTGCCGATACCAGCGCAGAATGCTTTGTTGGGTTGGTGGTTTGCATTTTTATGCCTTCCGGAATGCTCTCTGAACGGTTATAAACGATGCACACTTTGAAAATTCTAGTACACAAAACGCTTTCTGCTGTCCAGTCGCCATTTTGAATATGACGTTCGCGCAGCAACCATGGCAACCACACGCACATGACACATACGCAGCGCGAAACTGTAGTTAACGCCTTCTCGTTTGAGTTGTCATGGAAACATATACGTTTCCTAGTTTGCAAGTAGTAACGTATCAAAACCCGATGATTCATTTGTAATAACCATGTACTATGGATTCTAATAACATTGAAGAAAAATTTTATAGTTGTGAAGAATTTTCTAAAAGTACTCAGATGAAGCAACATTTAAAAACACATAAAAGAAATGAACCATTTAGTTGTGACTTATGTCATGAAGAATTTTCTCAAAAATGTTCTCTTGCAAAGCATTCTTGTACCATCATTAATGAAATTGGTTACAGTTGTGAATTGTGCAAAAAAGTTTACATCAGAAAACACCATTTGTCAAGACATTTTAAACATGCACACACTGAAGATAAACCCTTTGTTAGCCATACATGCAACACATGTTTTAAGGAAAGGTATCTTTTGCGAATTCATTATCGTATTTATTCTGAAAAAGCTTGTGATAAAGAGGTTTCTGAAAAGCCTAATTTTGACATAAACTTATTATTCTGTATCCAGAAACAAAAAATCTGCTGTTGAAGTATGTTGTGAAAAGTTATATGCTAAAAATAGTAACAGGGAAAACCTTTCATTTTGTGACATTTGGGCAGTAAGATTTATTTCTAGGTTTGGTTGGTATACTAATGGTGAAAATGTATGCTGAATTAAAACCTTTCATTTACGACATTTGTGAAAGAAGATACGTATTAAAGCATGCTCTACGTCAGCAAATGAATATACAGTAGAACCTCTTTTATCCAAAACTCCTTTAACCGAAATCCATTTTTAAAGCTTGCTTTTTTTTTCTCCCCCCCCCCTTTTTTTACTATCACATTTCTTGTATCACATCCGTTGTGCAAAACCCATTTTTAAAGCTTTTTTTTTTTTACTGTCACATTGATCAAAGTGGAGAAGAAGACAGCGACGTGGGCGAAGAAAACGAACAAATTAGCAATTCTAAAGATTTTGAATGTTTTGCAAAAAGTTTGGCATGGCTGGAGCAGCAGAAAGACTGTAATACTAATGAACTAATAAAATTTTAAAAAAACCCCTCGTGATAGAGCTGCAAAGCAAAGGCAGTCAAAACTGTGGCAAACGAACCTTTTTTCCAAACTCTTGTGAAATATGTAAAAGGTACTTAATTTCAAAATTAAAATTCAGCTAATTTATTCTTGTTTCTATTTTGCTATTGCTTTATTTTTATTAAACCCTTGTTACTATAATAAGAAATAGCGCATATATTTCTCCTTAGTCTTAAAATGAAAGCATTCTCGTATAATCCGAAAATTTCGATTTTCCGAAAGAGGGTCGGTCCCAATTGCTTCGGATAATCGAGGATCTACTGTACAAGCTGGGGAAAACCCCTATACTTGTGCAATATGTAAGAAAAGATTTGCTCAAAAGGGCAATTTAAGTTCACATATTCGGACTCGCACCAAAGAGAAACCATATGTTTGTGAATTGAACTATAAAGCGTTTTCGGATCCAAGTAATTTGTAAGAACATCGCCTCATTCACACTAAAGAAAAAGCTTTTGTGTGTGAAATATGCCATCAAGGTTTTTCTCGAGAATATCACTTGAGATGCCACCTGCGTATGTATCCATAAATAGGAAAAACCGTTCGTTTATAGTGTATGCAAAAATGAATTTAGGGAAAAGAGAATTTTCAATAGTAGGACACAGTGGTGTAGTTCTAAAAATCCCACATGGTGTATGCTATAAAAAGAGGATATATGCTATAAGCAGAAGCAGAGGTTATACGTTATCTTTTAGTTAATCAGTATATTACTAGATTGAAATAATTTCTGTAAGTTTTTTATCCTTAAAATTTCAAGCATGAATAAGTATTCAATTACTGAAAACAAAAACGATTAGTTTGTGAGAAAGAAGAAGTAATGACTTTTATGTCTTTTTCAAGAATACAGTGTTCTTACACAAAACACTTTGTTTTCTTAAACAAAGTAAATACAGTAATCGCCGCTTAATAAAATCATATTCGTTCTGAGCCAAATTGATTTTAATAAGCGGTTGATTTTTATGTCCGGCGAACATTGCCGAACCCAAAAACGAAGGTGGTACCCCGCAAACTAGAAAAGAAATCGCAAAATGTGATATCTAATGACACTAACAAACAGGATTAATTATTTTTTGTTTAAAATTAGTTAATTATTCATTCAAAATTAATAACTACCATACATATAAAATTAATTAATTACTACATATAAAGTTAATTTAATTACGCATTATTACTCACATTGTTCAGTTTTATGAAAAACTGATCAATGGTGCTTTGTTTGGTCGGTACAATCAAACATTCAATGTTTCCAGCAGGAGAGTAATGCTGAGTGTATGAAGAGCTTTGCGTGCATCAGTAGAAGTGGGTGGAGGATGTGGCTCTTCGTCTACGTAGGTACCTTCATCTTCACTAGCTGGTCTGTTTGAAACTTGCGAAGTCAACGGCTCCACTATTTCTGTGTCAGACATTTCACTGGAAGTTGGGAGATTTTCGTCAATTTCAACATATTGAAGGAAATCCTTATCAAATTCTTCCTTACTTTCAGAGGTGACGGCAATTTCTTGTGACTCTTCGGATTTAAATCCGCAAGCCAAGAAGCAATTTTTTATCGCGTCTTTTGTCACACTGTTCCGAGACATTTTAATGTAATGCATTACATCAGGACTGACAGATTTTGCTAAGGAGCTTACAGAAGAAGACGCAGATGAATCACATACTTCGATTTTTGTTACTGCTTTTTTGGCCTATTCCTTCCTATAATAACATTTAAAAGCTTTGATAATTCCCTGATCAAGTGGCTATATTACACTGGCGGTGTTAGGTGGAAGAAATACTATTTTTATGTGCTTCAATGTTAAATCTGGAGGATGTGCAGCGCAATTGTCCATAACCAGGGCAATATTTTCCGTATGTGTTGTGTTTTGTGCCATTTCTCAAGAAAATCAGTGAAAATTGGAGATGTCATTCACGATTTCTTATTGTTGTGGTCCACAGGAAAAATCTTTTCACTCCTTTAAAACAGCGCGGTTTCTTACTTCCTCCAATCACTAAAGGTGTTTTCTTGATGGCCCCCGTCTAATTGCACGCCAAAAGAACAGTTACACGATGTTTAATTCTCTTGCATCCTTCACTGGACTCTGTTTTGGACACTTTGAAAAGGATCATAGTCTTTTAATAAATCGGGCAGAATGTTTGCTTTCCAGTAATCTGAAGCGTCAAAATCCGCGCCCTGCTTTTCGTCGTACAGTTTGCGATAAACAACATTTTGTTTCGTTCTTTCCATCGTGACAACCAGCCATGAGTGGGCCTGAAGTTTTCAATGCTCATCATTTGCGCGAACTGTTCGGCTTTCTTGCGCAAAATTCCGCGAGGAATGGGAACTTTTTAAAACCATTCTAAAAGTGCTGCCTCGATGGCGTCTGCTTTTCCTTCTCGCTTCCATTTACCACTCAAATTTCTGTTTGCTACAATTTCAGATATTCTGTGTTCTTGAACAACTGGTATAAAGCAGATAGGGAAATCTCGAACTTTCACGCCACTTCCTTGTGGTTACATCTCGGTAAATAATCATAATTCTCTAAAATTTCACCATTTTCTTTCAAGCTTTCTTTATTTTATTTCCTTTCACTTAGACATCTTACTCGTTAGGGGTTTCAAATGAAACAAACCTGAATGAAACTGAACTAAATTCTCTTTTAAAAATTACAGAAAGAAAAAAAATAAGCTACGTGGTCACAGTAACAACAATTTTTGAAACTTACCACTTCAATAATAATCTTTGAAAGAATGCATTCTTTTTTCCTCTCCCCCATACATCTATATCGTACCCCATTCCTTCTCTAATCCCCCTTTCCTTTCTACACAAATCTTCTCACGAAATCCGAGGGGAAAAATTGGTTGCTAGGACACGTGATGGACATGTTTGTTGCTAAGCAGGTGCGACTCTCTGGGATATCGGCTGAAATTTTTTTGTTTTGTTTTGTTTACGTTTAATCTGAAAAGGGAAGCAAAAATAAAAGTTTTCAGTGAAGATTGAACTGATTGTTTTGCTTGCATATATCTATATAAATTAGAGGTGGACATTATTTAACATAACAGTTAAAAAAAATACTGTTATTGCTTTAAAGTTTGTTTTTTAGTAACAGAATATCAGAAACTGCCTATTAATTTTATAACTACTTATCAATTTCCCTTGCGAAAAACTGAAAATAAGACAAAAAAAAGAAAAATATTTTAGCTTTATTTTAATTTTATATTGCGATGAAAATAAAATCGCAAAATCTTTTTTCCTAGTTCTTAATAACATTCTAAGAAAAAATGAAAAAAAAATCCACTATTACAAAAGAATCAAATAAATCCTACTTAGTTTAAAAAACAAAACACAAACGTCAACCGCGTCCTATGTATGAAAAAGAAAAGAGTCAACACGTATCGTTAAACCGCGTCCTACGTATGAAAAGAAAAGCGAACACCTATTTTCATTTCATTTATTACTCAATCACTTTTCACTCCCGCTAACAAAAATAGAGGCGTCCAAGGCAAAATCCATCTCCTCCGAACTTAGCAAACTTTGCTCCTCATTCTGTTGTTAGGAATAAAATGTATCTATCAGTAATAATTATTTGTCAGTATCAAATATTCTATACCAACTGTTAAATGTTGAAATATTATGTTCGCTTCAGTATGAATTTGTGGTTATTTCAATGTCGAATGTGTAAAAAATTTTTATCACGTCTCTGAGAGATTATAGTTACTTTGTAATACATAGCTATGAAGCAGTTATATTATTTAAAAAATATATTATTGCTTTGAATATATTGTTGATCTAGACTGGTAATATTAGAATCTGGGAATTTTACGTCATCGAGAGGGGAGGAAAATTTTTCTAAGGTTGTAAGTTAGATTCGCGTGGCTGGAGATATTTTGAGGTAATTTGTAAGTTAATATCGCGCTTTTGCTTTGTGGTTTGGGGATATTTTAAGGTGAGATAAAGTATTTTTCGATTGTTGTTGAATTATATGTCCTGTTGTGCGGTATGTTGATGCGGTATGCCTGATGTACGGATGCGGTAGAGCTATTTATTTATTTATTTATTGCACTTTTTGTCATAACTATGACTGCTAAAAAACTTTTTTCTTGGAATTAATTTTACGAAAGCAATAAAATTATTATTTTATGGGAACGTTTGTAAAAATTTAAAAAAATGCTTTAATCAATTTGGAAAAAATAATAATCACTGTTGTCAAATATGAAAGTGACGGCGTGTTAAAAACTATTCGTTCATATAAGTGGAAATATAATGAAAGTGGAATGTTTTAATTAACAAATTTTGCCTTAAACCTAATTAAGTTTAAAAGATTTTATTAAATTATTTTTATATCCCATAATGTTATTGGATGTTGTTAACGGATAGGTCAAAATACACAGTTGATTGCATCGCACCATTATTCGATATAAGTGACACATATGAAAAAGTGAAGTGTTTCAGAAAAAACGAAAAATACTTTTAAATGTGAAAAAAAAGGCTTGGGAATACATAGAGTAAACATTTATTTTAGTATGAGAAATTTTGTTAATTTAATATATCGCTCACCCGCAAGAAAAGTGACGCATCTCGACAAAAGTAAATTTCACAGGAGAGGCAAAAGGGGAAATGTGCATGATTTTACTGTAACATGAAATTATAGCACTTAGCTCTGCATGCTTGGAATGAAAACTTGCATAAAAGAACAAAACCCTTAAAAATGAAGACGTAGGATGAGGTTTAGAGGGTTGGGTAATTTTACCTCCCCACACAATCCACCCCTCTTCTGTGGTCATAAATTGACATATGGCGTAATAAAGTGATTTTCGCATAGCTACACTTATGAAACTGTTTGTGTAGAAAGACGCATTTATAACAGAACTGTTAGTGGAGAAAAAAAAACGCAAAATGAATATTTGCAAGACACGTCTCTTTTCTTACGGGTCGCAGCGATATGTAAACAGTGAGACTAAATAATATTGTAAGCAATATATATATATATATATAACCATTAATTAAACATAACCTACCACCATCAAATATTATGAATTAAAGCTGTAAGTATTTAAAAAAAAAATTAATTTATTATAAGAATTATTATGGAAGAAAAAGAAAAAAGTGGACACCGACAAAAAATGGAAAAGCTTATACATTGAATTACGTTGTCAAGGGCACAGAATTCAATGATATAAGCAAAATGGTCGTTTTCTGTGAGAAAAATAAGCTAAAGCTAAAAATTATTTTCCCCTGTGCCCAAACAACCATTAAAATCAAGTGAATTGATTAAAAATGAAAACAGAATAGAAACAAATATGAAATGGAAGAAACAATAAAACCTATTTAAATATTTATAGGATATCTATTTATATAAAATCCAAGTCTCTGTGTGTCCCTCACGATTCCGGTAGGACCGCCTCATTGAAATGTGTAATTGTTGAAAAATACTAATGCAGGGTTACCACAGTAGCACCAAATGTTGGCCAACTTGGCGGACAAAAGTAAGTTGTCATATATGAAGCCAACTTCGCGATAGATGGCTAATTTGGCAAAATTCCCATTTAATACCATTAATCTTTCATAAAGGAGGTCACCGCAATTTAATTTAAACTCCGTTCTTTTAAGATATTTTTTCAAAATCTATGGGTGATAATTTAAAGTGAATAATTTAAATATACGAAAATGTACATCTTTACATCTTCCTCCCGATGCTACTTATAAAATAACCGCCAATAGACGACGCTGTACCCTCTGAGCTCCTAACTGCGCGATTTTAATGTGCTTTAGGTACTTTTCCAGTATAGATGCTTTGGCGAAAAAGCAAAATTGGCAGCATATTTTCGGGGAACCTATCCACTGTTTCATTTTATATACACACGCATTTTTTTTCGATATTTCTACGATTTATTTAACATAAAAAAGCCATTTATCTAATTTTATGCAGAAACAGAAGTGATTTGCACATAAAAATACATCAATAATATACATATAAAATAAACATATAAAATAAACAAAAAAGCTCATCAAGTTTGTTTTCATAACTGTTTATATGATCGGACAACAAATCCCACTTTTTGATGCCCGAATTACACCAAGATTTAAAAAAAAAAAGAAAAAAAAAACGCCAAAGCCCCTATAGTGGAAAAGTACCAAACTGTCTATTATTTTGCGCTATCTGCGCTATAGTTTGCATTATATGCAAGAGGGAGGGAAGCGAAAAGTTTAAACATTAAAGTTTCTATAAAGCAGTATAAGACTAAAAAATTAAGAATAAAATAAATGAAAAATAAGACTAAACAAGAAAGAAAAATCATGCGTTAAGCATAGAACATGAAACACTGTCCAACATTTCCTGAATGCTTTAACAAAACTTCGTTATTTAGGAAAATAAGGTAAATAAGGTAACTAAGTAAATATTAAAAAAAAAGCATAATTTTTTAAAAATTGATTTCAGCAGTTACCGTCCATAGCCGTCCATAGTACTGTTATTACACGCCACTATTTAGCTAAAATTTAATTTAAACTAGAACACTCTTAAAACTACTGAAATCACATTTCCAGATATTATCACCCATAGACGGTTATGTATCCAATTCTTTGCGTGACCCTGTATATCATTTTATTGATATTCTACAAACATTTCTTAGTAAACTAAATGCAGTTCAGCGTAAAAATACATAACTCCTTTAAAAACTACCTTTAAGCAATTTACGGTACTACTTAGTTATCCCGTCGATCAAAAATCTATCGCCAAACTATAAGATTAAATGTCAATAATGGTTGATCGTAAATGTCACAGTCACTTGACTTTAAGCAAGTTACACGTGTTTACGTCATCAAGTGATTTTTATTTCGACGTTTTATTTGCATTTTTATTAATGTTATACTAATTTATTTGTTCTTCTGTTATTTAAAATAAAAATTATATCAATTGGTATAATTTGGCGAGTGGTTTGGCGATTTATGTAATTTGGCGAAATTGCTCGAAGGGATAACTAAGTAGTACCCAATTTAATCTCATACTCAGTAACCCTTACGAATTCTTTTGTGTAGCCCTGTATATGAACTATAGTATTTATACATACAGTATAGTATGCATAAATTAAGTGAAACATAAAAGCGCATATTATAATTAAAAATGTATTTCCAGCAATCATCGCTTATGTACAGTACTTCGGAGAAAAGTTTCTTGGCGAGAAAGAAGTTTGCCAACGTATTTTCTGACAAACCTACTTACTGTTTCATACTCACAAGCAATTTTTTCATACGTATACAATTTATTTAATATAAGAAAAGGGTACTTTTCCGTTATATGGACAGCATTGTCGCCAAGCGCAATAGTTGGCGCAAAATGAAAATCACGTGAATTGAAACATTTAAAAAATAAAAGAAAAAACATTGTCGATAGTAAAGTGAGCGTTTTAAAAATATAACATTTGAAAATTACAGACTTTTACGAACTATTTTATTAAATCACAAATATATACTTAAAATAAGTGAACAAATAACTGTTATACAATAAAGTAATAAAATAAAAAAAATCATATGAAACTGCTGCCATAAAATTACAAATATCTTTTAGCATTGCAGTAAACATTTCATTTCTTGAATGAAGATGAAGACGTCGCCGCATAAACTCTATGAGATACGACTGACTCTAAATGATGACGAACAGTTCCCCGATGTCATTTTTTGCGCCATTTTGCGATGCCCCATAATCTCTCAACATTTTGAGTGACATCCAGTATTAGGATCGACAAAATTGTATTTGTGATTCACTGTGAAATGATCATTACCAGCACTTCGCAGTTCATCTGTTTTATATCCTTGCCAGCAATCAGTATAAATAATACTTCCATCAGATACATTGTTTTCTATTGCCGCCTTTAAAGTTTCAGCTGTACGATCAGGAATAGGAGTAAGGAAACATCCTGTGTTTCACGGCATAAACCACCTAACACCCATTGAGGAGTAAGACGGTTTAAATAAGACCTACGTTGCTTTTTCTTCTGGTAAAAAGACTTTCATCTACTTATACAATTTCATTAGTTCCACCGATTTTTCTATTTGGTCGTGAACATAAAGCATTTGCACAAACGTCTCTCAAATAACTATTCCAGTCCACTGTTGTGTTGTGGTTCATATCAAGTTGTAGCTCATAAAACTCAATCGATGTCAGTTCTTGGCACCATAAATATATAAACCTCAAAGCATTAAGAAAATACAACCGCGATCCTTCAAACCATGATTTTGGTCGAATTGCTACGCTTTCTTCGCATGATCGTAAGCTACATCACCATTTCGGATTTCCAGAACTCATTCATAATTTCACTTCATGGTTTTTTGAACACAACCTTTTATTATGCAGAATTCCAAATTCCTGAAACAGTTTTATCGTAACTTTCTCATCATCTGGTAATTGCCAAATGGTAAAATCCATCTCAGCGTCAGCAGTAAAAGTAAATTATAACTTTATATAAAAAAAAGTATTTTTAATTCGAATAATAGCAAATTAAAAAGCTTTCCAAGGTTAAGGTTAAATAATAATCATTCACGTGATTCATGTTTCATAAATAACTAATCACAATGTTTTGCATGGTTTACAATTAAAATCCTTTTCACGATCAGGGTTGAAATAATTGGCGCATTAGAATACATTTTAGCATGCTGTCCGTATAACGGAAAAGTACCAAGAAAAGCTATTTACGCATTTTTATAAAAAGCAGAAATACTTTTTTGCACAGATGTCATATACGCATCGCATCGGGTTTGGCATGATTTTTTTCTGAGGCCAATTTGGCAAAAACCTCGCTTTTGAATACCAGTTGCATATATATTTTTAAATTATTTGCTATCATTTTGAAAAGGAAATAACAATAAATAAAAAGGTCGACGGGATAACTAAGAAGTACCAATAAATGTTTAATTAATAACTATAGAACAAAACAGTTTATATAATTAAAAAAAAGAAAATAAAAGTAAATAAATAAAAAAAAAATATTGGTTACCATATCAGGCAAAATAACACCATTTTGGCGCCAGTTAGGTACCCCAGTGCATATATAACATATGTACCGTAATTTGTATATAAAAAAATATTATAAATATTTAGAAATGATTTTTTTATGTATATAAATACATATATAAACAAAAATAAAATTTCATTAGATTTGTTTTCGTAGCTGTTTATATATTTTGGCAACATATCTCACTTTCTGATGCCCGAATTGCGCCAAGCTTTTTTTAAAAATGCAAAATGCCCTATAGTGGAAAAGTAGCTAAATAAATAATCGATAATAGTAAATACATGTATAAGCAAAAATAAAAATTCATCAGGTTTGTTTTCATAGCTGTTTATATATTTAGGCAACAAATCTCACTTTCTGAAGCCCAAATTGCGCCAAGCTTTTTAAAAAAATGCTCTATAATGGAATAGTACCTAACTAAATAATTAATAGAAATAACCAATTATATAAACTAAAACATTTTATTTCGAGATCAAAGTATTGTTTTTGATGTCGATTAAAAAGTACATATATCCTAGGATAACTTCAGTTGAAATTAGGTTGACAGCTTAATATCTCATTCCATAAACCTAAACAAACATAAGTGATTCATTCATCGTGAACCGTAAAAAATAATAAACCATTGAGATAATCATTCACAAAGTGAGTTCTCCAACAATCAATGGACAATATTCTTATGACGTCATAGTAGGTAAAATGGTGGCAGTATCTTTGTTTATGGTTTGAATTCACAAAGATTTTATTTCGCAATGTCTCTTAGTTACATTACTTTATTGTCATATTTGTAAGCTCAGAAAAAGGCATATTTTTTCATTATTTAGTTATTAAATTATAATAAAAAATTATAAATGCATGATTTGAAAAATTTAAATAATTTATGGAAATTATTCAATGTTACAAATATTATTCCTAGGACTGACATAACATCAGAACGGCCGGCAATTTTACACAAGTTTTTGAAAACTATATCAAAAATTTTATTAAAAACTGGTTAGTTCTTTGTTATAGCGGCCCACACAATTATGATTATGACAAGTTGCAGCCAATTTCGCCAACGTCGTAACCAAGATCGTGATTCACACACGTATAATACCATATAATACCATTTCATTAAATCGTATACGATAGTTCAATAATTTTTATTTTGCTTCAAGTGTGTCATTTATTTATTTTTAAGAATTAACAATCTAAATTGTCCAATATATGAATAAAAAAATGTAAACAAAGATTGAATAGACATGACCGCAAAAAGCCTGAAATCCGCAGAACACTTGGAACCAAACTGTGCAGATTAGTGGTCTTCTACTGTACACAGTTTTTTATAACTGTGTTTCATTCTTAAAATGTGCTATTTTCCTCTATCCCCGCGGAACAAGCGAGAAAAACTCATATTCTTGCACATGAGTTCTATATATCTCTATATCTAAATTTCCGTCATTTTTGACGGGCTACCTTTCTAGTAAAATATAAATAATAAACACCATACCGATTAATATTTCAGTATTTTACAAATATCCACGCACATGGCTACCAGAATATCAAAAAGATTAAGGTGAATAAAACAGTTAAGAAATCACAGTAATTGATACCAAAGGATGCAGTTAATACAATTTGAAATAAATTTTGAAATACGTCGTTAAATAAATTTAATATAATATAAAATAAATAGATAGTAATTACATTATTTAAAATGCACTATTAAATTAATTAATAACTGTTTAACATTATACTCAAAATTTAGCTAAAAATACCACCTGGTGTAGTTAATTATAACTGAAATGGAGGTAGAAAAATTAAAATTTAGAGCTATCTTCAAAAGACAAATTTTTTGGTGCTGCCATCTAGTATTACCTTTTATTACCTTTATTCAACTATCACAAGATAAATATTTGTAAGCATTTGAATGTAAATAATTCTTTTAAACAGCAAAACCAAAACTATCCTTATATATAGATAATTATAAACCTAATATAAACCACACAATGTATTTAAAAAATAAAAAAATAAAAAAAAAAATAAAACTATTGTTAATAAAATTTAAAGGCATACAAAATATTCTATTAGCTAGCTTATTTAAACTAAACTAAGAATTTAAATAATTCTAGAACATTGATAATATATAGCATATAGCTTAGGGTGGGCCGAAAATGCACTTTTGCACAAACTTTCGAAATCGATGAGGCTTGGGGGCGGAAAAGTTGTGTATTGGGTTGCTCAGTAACCATGTAAAAATTTTTTGAAATCGAACAATATCTTCAGGTGGCGCCGGCGCCTTAAAAATTTGAAATTTTGACTAAAACAGACCTTTTTCTTCTAAAAACACGATTTTTGGCATTTTCGAAATAGATTACGCTCTAGTGCGGAAAAGTTGTGTATTGGGTTGCTCAGTAAACATGTAAAATTTTTTGAAATCGAACAATATCTTCAGGTGGCGCCGGCGCCTTAAAAATTTGAAATTTTGACTAAAACAGACCTTTTTCTTCTAAAAACACGATTTTTTGCATTTTCGAAATAGATTACGCTCTAGTGCGGAAAAGTTGTGTATTGGGTTGCTCAGTAAACATGTAAATTTTTTTTTAAATCAAACAATATCTTCAGGTGTCGCCGGCGCCTTAAAATCGGAGATTTTATTCAAAACAGACATATATTTTCATGAAAAGAGAATTCCTTATCGGTTTTCTATTTCACCCCCCTTCTTCTACTAAATGAAATGCTCTCGCACCTGCAGTCCACGTGACCCTCAGTGGTACAGGATTGTCTCTTACATTCCTTATCAGTTTTCTATTCCACCCCCCCTTCTTCTACTAAATGAAATGCTCTCGCACCTGCAGTCCACGTGACAGTCAGTGTGATAATATGCAATACACAGTTATCGTTTAGTTCAGTCTAGTACAGAAGCAATCAATAAGCTTACTTTATGTCGTTTGTTCATCGAAGAGCAGTCTCTTTAGATATTTAAATGTCATTAACTAGTTAGTTATAGTTATACTTTTGTCACAATGGCCGGTTGTCATTCAACTAGAAAAGTTACAGATTGTTTTGTTTTTGGTTTGCCAGAAGAGCTGAAACCTAACGTCTTACCAACTTACAGTCAAGTTATGAAATTTTACTTCCTTATAAGAGAACAAGTGAAATCTTCAAATCACGGCAAAGATCCAGCTTTTACTGACATTGCCAATGTTGTTGCTGAGAGGGTAGCTGATTTGTGGAAGAAGTCCTCGATTCCTACTATTTCTCATTGCAGAATTGTGCGCATCCTTAAATCATATCATGCTAAGTATAAAAATATCCTGAAAAGTAAAAACAAGTCTACGGAATCCTATAAGAACAAAGTAAAGGAATTTTTGGAAGACGCCGAGAAAACTCTCTTTGACATTGCCACATGCAAATGTCATTCCTTTAAAGCATGCTGCTGTGAAAAGGATAGAAAAGTGCCACATTTAGAACAATCATTTTTGATTGATCAACGAACCGTCAGAAAAATGATTATCGGGGGCATTGATTTAAAAGTAACTGAGAAGCTGCTCCGAAAGCAAAATAGGCAATCCAAGACAGTGTTGAAAGCTGCTACAAGTGAACAGCAGTTCCAAACACCAAAGTCTATGTTCGAGTCGCCTGAGTTCGAGGATTGTGAGAACGAAGAATTTGAATATGAAACGCGTAATGATGAAGAATACACTCCTCCTAGATCCAGAGAGAACCATTCCAGAAAAACGAAAAGAGAGACCAAGGTAATCAGCCAGATGAGGATAAAACTGCCAAACACAGCACTCGCCTGCGATAGTGCAGGGATTGGAGACAGGCCTGCAGCGAAAATTATTTCTGCAGTTCTTGAAGATGTCGGAATGATTTCTGATAATAATCGTTCCAAAGTTACAGATAAAAATAAAATAAGAAGAGAGAGAAAGAGAAAACGAAGGGAACTACAATGTAAAGGAAAACCAGAAGAGCTTCAAGCCCTCTTTTTTGACGGACGAAAAGATAAAACTTTAGCAGATCAAATCAAGGGAAACAAAAAGCACAGGACAACGGTTATTGAAGAACATGTAGTTTTAATACAAGAACCTGGATCTGAATATATCGGCCATGTTTCTCCAGCTAGTGGTTCTGCAAAATCTATTAAGAGCAGCATCGCTGAATATCTTTTACAGAATGATATCAACACTGAAAATCTTTTGGCAGTTGGCTGCGATGGGACACCCGTTAACACAGGTTGCAAGACTGGAGTTATACGTCTCATAGAAGAAGATGTTGGTAGACCTCTTCAATGGCTCATATGCATGTTACACGCAAATGAGTTACCGTTGCGGCATCTTCTAAAAAAGCTAGACGGTCAAACAAGTGGTCCTGAAACCTTTTCTGGTCCAATAGGAAAAGATCTCGAAACCTGTGAGCTGAAACCGGTAGTCAATTTCAAAAAGGTTGATGTCGTAGAGTTAGTAGCAATATCAGAAGAGCTTCGAAAGGATCTGAGTACAGATCAACAATACATGCTGCAAATTTATGAAGCTGTAACATCAGGTTACTGCTCTGTTACCCTAGCAGAGAAAAAACCAGGAAAGCTAGCGCACTCCCGTTGGCTAACGGCAGCATGTCGAGTTTTGCGCCTGTACATTTCAGTTACAAATGTTTCAGCAGAACTGAAAACCTTAGTAGAGTTTATAATTAAAGTGTATGTGCCGATGTGGTTTGATATAAAATCCAAACCGCATTGCAAAGATGGTGCTAGACACTTATGGAAGATGATTAGCTTGTCACGTTATCTCCCAGATGACTTGAAGACTGTCGTGGATGGCGTAATAAGCCGAAATGCTTTTTTTGCGCATCCTGAAAATATTCTTCTTTCGATGCTTACGGATGAACGAAATTATATCCGACTGCTTGCAATACGAAGAATTTTAAAAGCCAGGGAAAATAAACAAGAAGGTATCTGGCGGTTCACTGTTCCTGTAATAAAATTCGAAGCAAAAGATTATACGGACCTAATTGATTGGCACCAATCAGTTGTTACGGAGCCACCAATGCTTCGTGCAGTCAGCAATGAAGATTTCCGAAATATTCTAAAGGAGAAAATATCTTTACTAGAAATAAAAGAGTTTCCATGCCACAGCCAAGCAGTGGAGAGGGCAATAAAAATAGTGACAGATGCTTCAGCTTCTGTGGTGGGACAAATCGAAAGGGATGGCCTTATAAGGGCGAAATTAGAATCACAAAGAATAATTCCTTCATTTGAAAGCAAGACGAAATACAAAAAAGGCCAAGTAGATCAGGCAACAGAAAAGTGAAATATTTAATAAAATCTCAGTGTCCATTATATGGTTGGGAGGGCATGGGTGGAACTCGATATGCAGCCACCTCCTCGTGGTGAGTTCTGGGTTATCTCAGTGAATTTCCTCTGAGATAAGCAAAGAGCTGCATTGCTTCATGTTTGTTTGCTTACTTGGCACACATGACAGCAGTAAAAGATGAATTCAATTATTATTTATGTGTTTATTGACGTTTCCTTTTTTCTGCTGAACAAACCAAATTTTAAAGGCTCAGGCTCCACCTGAAGATATTGTTTGATTTAAAAAAAAAACTTACACGGCTACTTAGCAACTCAATACTAAACATTTCTGCACTAGAGCGTTATCTATTTCGAAAATGCAAAAAATCGTGTTTTTAGAAAAAAAGGTCTGTTTTAGTCAAAATTTCAAATTTTTAAGGCGCCGGCGCCACCTGAAGATATTGTTCGATTTCAAAAAAAATTTACATGTTTACTGAGCAACCCAACACACAACTTTTCCGCACTAGAGCATAATCTATTTCGAAAATGCAAAAAATCGTGTTTTTAGAAGAAAAAGGTCTGTTTTAGTCAAAATTTCAAATTTTTAAGGCGCCGGCGCCACCTGAAGATATTGTTCGATTTAAAAAAATTTTTACTTGGTTACTGAGCAACCCAATACACAACTTTTCCGCCCCCAAGCCTCATCGATTTCGAAAGTTTGTGCAAAAGTGCATTTTCGGCCCACCCTAATATAGCTATATGCTATAAAACAAAATAATTTCAGTAATAATTAACATAAATAATTATTAAAAATAATATAAAAATTATTTTTTAAATCAATTATATATAAGATAATTATAAAATGAACAGGAAATAAAAAACATATGGAATATATAGACGGTTAAATGATACTTAAATTCCCATTACTTAAAAAGCACAAATATAAAGTGTGCATTATTTTCATACATCCATAAAAATCCAAAAAGTATGAATGTGGGACATTCAAAAACATTAAACCGATAATATATTGAAAATAGATAAATATTAAAAAGAATAGAGAATAATAATAAAAATAATTACCCAATTTTAATACATGCAGTATAACTATATTTATATTAAACATATTTATATGTATATTAATCACTATAAAAATGACATACAATTAGTAATTAATATGATATTGTCCTTAGTAAATTAAAATTTAATAACAAATGATTGTAAATAAGATTAATCAATAATTAAGCTAATTATAATATTAATGAAATTCTCCAATTACATATAAAATATCAAATCAACATCCATATAAAATACGTATCAAAAAAATAGTAAAAATACAAAAGCCCCTCCCCCTTTATTTTTTATAATTAACCATTGCGTATTATCCAGACAACACCACCCTCCTCCGTACTCTAACATCTACCCACCCAACCAGCCTATAATAATTTTTTTATATTATTTTACAATTTTTAATTTTTTATAGATATTTTTTATTTTATAATTTTTTTTGTAATTTTGTTTACGCATGTGTTAATTTGTTTTAAAAGATCATGTAAGAAAAGTACTAATTGTATATTAATGAATATATGAATTTTTTTGGAAAACCATGATTTAATACATCATAAATTAGTTTTTTAATATTATTGTTAATTAGAGGAGAAGAACATAAACATTTTATTCTATATAAATGATTAAGTATTATATTTCGAAATACAGAATGATGTAGACAAGATTTAAAATTTGTAAATGTATTAACTTTGAATTTAAAATCTTTACGTTTGTCATAAAAATCTGTGATTGTTTTGTTGTCTTTTATTGTAATTTTAAGATCTAAGAAGTTAATTGTATTGTTAGAAAAAAGGTTTTCCGTTAATTCCAAATTAGTGGGATAATCAACTGGAAATCGAGTATTTGCAGATGGATCAGTATCAATTAAAATTATGTCATCAATATAACGATATAAATGTAGATTATTATTAGTAAAATTACGTTCATAATTATATAAGTATAAGTCTGAGAGTAAACTGGAAGTACAACCGCCTTGTGGTATACCGACATGCTGTAAATATAAAGTGTTATCTTGCAATATATAATTATTATATATAATGAAGTTAGTTAAAGATTTAAAATATGCAATATCTATATTAGATGGTAATTCCAGTTTTTTATAATACTTTTTAAATAATGCATTTATAATTTTATGTAAATCTAATAGGTCTATATTATTAAAAAGATCTTTGAAGTCATATGTCGTTATATTATAAACACAATGAAGATTTTTTAAAATATTGACAAGTTGATAGCTATTTTTTATACAATGTGTATTATCATTGTTTGTAGTAAGTACATATAATTGATTAAGAATTTTTAAGAGAAGTTTATTGGCTTTATTATTATATGTATTGCAACCAATAGTTACAGTCCTAAATTTAATTGGAGTTTATGAAATTTGGGAATAAGAACTAAATATGGATAATTAAAGTTAGTAGATAAAATATTTAATAGTTTATAATAACTTCGAATTTTACGATTATTTACAATTACATTTTCATTAGTTTTTTGAAATGACTTATTAGAAGAAATACAATTTGTAAGAAGTTGGTGATAATATGATTTACATATAATAGCATAATTGTTAGGAGATTTGTCTACATATGTAATAACGTAGTTTTTTTGTAATTTAGTAATTTGTTGGAAAAAATGCTTTGTGTTAATATAAACCAAATCAGCAATATTATTTATTAAAGCCATAGTTAATTTTTCAATTACTAATATTTTCAATTGATTAAAATATTCAATAGGCTTATTATAAGAGATAGAAATTTTATAAATAAAAATATCAATATCATATGTAAACTGTTTGATAATAGATTTAACATTAAATTTAGATGGAAGTCTATATTTAGTACCATAACCCATTAGTTGTTTCAATTTAAAATCATTAACAATATCAAGATTTCCAGTGATTATATGTCCATGATCATTGTTTATGTATTTTTTTTAGAGTGGGGTCATTGCAGTTACACGGAAAATTACTTGCAGCAGATGTATTTTTTGAAAATGTATTGTAGTTAAAAATTTTTCTACCAATTGTATTCGGATATTTAAAGGTTTTTGATATATGAAGATTATTGATAGGAAAAAAACAATTTTTATCATTAATTATAGAATTGATATTAATTTTATTAAATATGTGATTTGAAAAAGTAATTATCATTTGAGTATTCATGTTCTGAATTTTATGTTTTTTTTTGTAAATTAATATTTAAAAGATTAACCCTAGTCATAATTAGGTCAAAATAAATATCAGAGAAATGTTTAGAGAAAGATTTACTTAGAAATACATTTAAATGTTGTACAATCTGTTTCTTTTTAATAGCAAAGATGTTTTTTCGAATTAACAACCAGTTATAATTCGCTAAATAATTTCTTTGAAGATCATTAATTTGTTTAGTGATAGATTTTTTGGAAACTACAACTAATGATGAACCCTTTCCTCGTTTATTACGTGTTGTTTTACCATTTAAATTATGATTAAGAGTAAGATAAATTGGAGAATAATCAATATTGTTATTTATAGATGTGAAGACATTGACAGGTCTGTTAAATACTTCACTGTTAAGTCCATAAGGATAAATTGTGTTATAATATTTCATATATGATGATTCCATATAAAGACGTTCTGATTTATTTTTTAGAATTTGAAGGATTTCAATTGTCGTATTTTTAAATTGATGTTTATGAAAATGTTGAATTTCAGCTGTAGATTGTATATTTTTTGCTTTGTTATTATTAGAGTCTGAACGATGATGATTGATACGTTTATGAATTGGACCTGATGTTTCACCAATATATTTCATATTACATAAGTTGCACTTTATACTATAAATCACATTAAATGCTTTACAAAAGCTTGAATAATTAGGATCTGAGACAATTTGTGTCTGAGAAGCGTATGGACATGTTTTGCACCGAGCATCATAACACTTACGAAAAAATAAAGGACGAGGGGGAGAGTATAAATGGTCTCTGGATGACGATCCAGGAACAACCCAATTATTGTTCCTGTACCGGGCACTACACTGCATAGATGCTAAGTGTATCTTGCCAGGATCGAGATGTTTACTAAGAACTGCCATATAAAAATTATGTTTGGAAAATGCAATAATTGCCATAAAAATAAGAAAATTTAATAATAAAAAATTAATAATTTAATTAAATTAGCCTTGATTAAATAATAAATCTTGAGTATGAAAAAATATATACAATATTTACAATAATAGAAGCAGAACGCAGAAACAATCTTCAAATTTTCCATAACCAAATAATGATAACCCTAATTTCGTAGACTAATAATAGCAAGAAACCACTTGACTTTTTGATAACAAATAAGTCAAAAAAGATCCGCATCTAACATCCAAATCCTAGAACAACTATAACCATTCAAAGACAACCATAACGCTTTCCCAATTAACTTCTCAGATCAAAGTAATATGAATTTATACTTCTAAAGCAAATTAACATTAAATCTATGAATGGAAATAATTATTGCTACCATATTGATGTATATATATAAAATGATTATCTCTATAGAATTATGTAAAGCTATAGCAAAAATAGAAATTATATAGGACAATATCATACACTAACAACAAGAAAATACAGATAAAATCATAACTAGAAAATTAAAAAACATTAAATAAATCTTTGCAATGATAGGAATGGAAAAATTAATGGAATCCTAAAATAGGTATCAGATAACTACATGGTAGAAATCATATTGATAATACACATAGATAGTGCGCTATTGCAGCAATGATCTAAGCGTATAATATTTAAAAGATTGCTAAATATATAATTACTCTAATTTGGTCTTTTTATAGATATTTAAACATCCTTTTTTAATGTCAAATGGGGGTATGTTTGTAACCATTCATATTAAGGAACGCTCAAAATATATATACAGAGAGGGAGAGAGAGTTGTGCATTTTAGAAATAAGTGTGAGATATCTATCGAATAGTGTAATTATTAGGCAAATGAATTTATAAGGGATAAATTTACTTGAAGATATGATTTTTCACCTTAAAAATTTGAGAATTATTCTAGAATTGAATGACATCTGAATTAGGGACATCGTAAATCCTAGAGAGTTTTGAATGCTAGAAGCTATTAAAAAGAAAAATTTTTTGTACTATTCCTTTATGTACAGATATCTTCAGACTTAGGTTAGGTGGGACTAAGAAAGTAGGATGCTATAATTATAAAAGAAGAATCATGTTGGATATAGACTCTAATGTTAAACGTTTTAAATAAATATATAATTCTATTTAGTATGTCGTTACGTCCACTTCTGAAGTTCGAAAACCTGTTTTGACTTTTTGTAAAATTTACCTCTACGTTTTAAATTAGAACTTAGATAATTTTTAAGACATTCATATTTCAAAGAAGCAAAATATTACCCAAAAGTCCAAAAAATGTTCTTTACCTACAAATACTTAACCAAAATCTAAAAAAAATGACCTAAATTTAAAGAAGGACCCTAAAAGTGCAAATTTCAACAAATTTTTAGCATCTGGTAAGGTGTTAAAAAAATTATTAGGTTATTGTAGCATGTTACCAAGCTAGTGGTGTAATGATGGAACCTGTTAACGAAAAGTAACTGTTTTTCCCATCTCTAATATATATAAAAGCCGTTCTCTGTATGTATGTCCTTTATACAAATCTTCAATTTTTGACCGATTTGCACGAAACTTCATGTGCATACGTTTCAGAACGTGGAAAAGATTTTTGTCTACTTTAAAAAAATTATCAGACCACAATTTATCCCTTTTTTCTACCACTTCGATAATTTAACATTATAGAAATATCTCTTTTTAAATCTTTTTTAATTCAAACGTTTCTTTCCTGTTGCCACACCCTAAAAATGACACAATAATGTGAAAAAAATAAGGATAACGCGTGTATTTTGTTTCTATTTGCCAATAAAAATTCAGATTTTCTTGCTATATTTTTGCGTGCTTGAATTGACGTCATTCTAAACAAAAAATTAACATTTCTTTCTATATAAAATAAAAACTTTAACTATAAGAGCGGGAAAATAGCGTAGCACCTCAATTTGAATGTTATTTTTTAATTAAAACACCCATTTTAATACAAACAGTCAAATTTCATGAAAACAATTTAAGGAAAAGAAAAAAAAAAGGCTAGATATGACGTCACATTCTATCAAATCTTTTCAACGCGTAATCAAACTCATTGTAAACATATGGCTCCCTTATTTTGCTTACTACTTCGATTGTATACTACAGCCATATCTTATAGCTATACGTTATCGCTAAGTGTTGTAGGGTCAGGTGGGGGAAAGTGGTGGTAATCTAAAAAAATGCACTTTTTTCACAATAAATGTACATATTTTTACTTTTTTTTCAATTAATACATAATTGGAGTTTGTGACAAATATTTCTATTAAGATTTGTAAATCTGGCAACAAGTTTACTGTTGTTTATCTTCTTGTTTACATATATGTGCAGTTTGTTCTTAACACATGGTATTGATAAACTTTATTCTTGATCCTTTCTCACTTGAAAAAATTAGTATATTTTGATACATTTCAGTAGAAGAACTTCTTAAAAACAGATTCATTCATCAAAGTAAGAATTATTTTATTATTTCAATTTTGTATGATTTTTTTTCTGAGGTGGGGGAAAGTGGTGGTATAGTTAGGCTTAGCTCAATGTTGTATGATGATTCAATTTTAGACTGTAGATGTGATTAATTTTTAAAAATGGGCTGTAATAAAAGTATTAATCTAAAAAAAAATAGGTTTTATTTATAAATTTTAATCTTAATATGAAAATACAATTAAATTAAAAGTTATTTTTTACATAGGGTCAGGTGGGGGAAAGTGGGCCCATGGGGTAAAGTGGGGGCCCGGTGGCAGAAAGTTCGAGACGGGAGTCGCAGATTTTCTTTTCTCTTTTGCAGATTCTTTTTCATCGAACTTTTATTTTGCTTCGTATTATGTTTAGCTCTTTATTACTTAATACAAAAAGTTAAGACTATTATTAATAAAAATTTATAAAATGCCTAAAAACGCTACAGGTAATTGATTGTTTGATTAATTAACGTTTCATTTATAAAAATATTTTACCTGCAGATTATTTTTTGCCCCTGAATTACCTGTCGCAGACACTTTGAGAAATTTCTGCTACTGGGAGTGGGGGTATATTGAAAAAACCTATTTTCTCTTTTAAATTAAGATATTTTGTTAATTCTTTTTTAGAGACATATATTGAAATTATGGAAACTATTCTTATTTTTGTTTTAGAAACTGGAAACAAATTTAATGTTTACAAACTATCTTGTTTATGCTCATTGCATACCGTAAAAAAGTCGATCAGCTAAAATAATCGCCCAAGTGATAAAAATTAATACATTATATCACATAAAGCATTTGAATAAGTCACCATTGGGGAACTATTAGACTTTTCTTGCTATTTGGTGGTGAAGATTATATAGAGTTCAGCAATATATGCTACATACTAAGTGAACCTAATTTTGATAGCCATGGACATTATTTCTTTAATTAAATAATATCTGAAAAATATTTTTTTTTGTGCATTTGTACCTTTAAAAATAATTAAGATACATTTATTTCAGTGTATTTTTATTTAAAAAACAATATTTACACATTTTTATTTAAATATACACTAATTTTGGAACTACCCCCACTTTCACCCACCATGGGGTAAAGTGGTGGTATCAAAACATGCTCTTTTAAATGTATCACTGTCAGAAAACAATCGAATAAAATTGAGTGGTTATGCTTCATGTTTAATCTATATGAATCCAATGTATAGAAAATGCATCAAAAGTTTCATTAAAATTAATTTAATAGTTTGATTTTAGGGCCTTTTCTAAAAAAAGCTTGATTTTACCACCACTTTCCCCCACCTGGCCCTATTGGTTTAGATTCAGTGCTAATGTTTTCTGTGATTTATAGCAAAAAGAGAGCGGTTATTTACATTTTCAAAAAAATTCTTGACAGATGTCTTGATTTAAAATTTATGGAAAATAGCATCATTTCATCTAATTATTGTAGATTTAATTTCAATAAAATTTCAAATTTTCCGAATAAAATTTTAGTAAGTACTACCTCATTTGGATGTATTATTATTATTTTTATTTATTTATTTATTTATTTATTTTTTTGCATTTCTCCCCGTATTGTGGGAGATATTGTATACTTCTGTTACGCGCGCCAAAGAAAACATGTATTTTAATTTTAAAAGTTAAAAAAATTACCACAATGTGTCAAAAGAACATCCTTTTTCTGAATTTAAATTTCGCGAATTCCAAAATTAAAACTAAAAATGTGAGTTTTTTCATAAACGTCAAGTTAAGGCTGTTCATAAAGTTAAGGCTGTTCTCAAATCCAAAGAGCTATTTTCTGACACATTTTTAAATTAATTTTTGTTCGAAAACGCATGAAATTGACAGGAGTTCTTATTTAGAAACTATGTAATCGAAAGATAGTTTCCATATTTTGGTAAAGGTATAAGATCTTTCAGTTGGTGTTTTGAACTGAATTTCGGGCGCAACAGTGCAATAAAGGAGAAAAGCCGGCCGTCACGCAACCACAATTGCTCATAACTCGATAAGTAATTTATTATGAAAAAAGGGAAAACTCATTTCAATTCCAAATCGCTTTAATAGTCCGGCCTACAAATTTTAAGCCTTTACGTTTAATGAGTCAGAAAATGTGTCAGAAAGTTTCGCGTTGTTGAGCAGGGAACTGGAGAAGCACCTTAAGCATCATTGCAGGTTAGTATTTTGTAATCAAGTTGCATGCCAGATAGTCGCTTAAAACATAGGGCATTCTATATTGTTTTAAACAAAGGTGCATGCCATAATAGGTGTCAGGCACACTCATTAAATTAAGAATACCCTAACGCACAGCCCCATTACTGAAGATAAACCCGTCAATATACTTAGAGATAAAAATAGTTCTGCATTTTTCATTCAGCTAATAAGACTAATCCTTCATAATTGGGTTCCCATGATTATATAACTTTCCCCTATAATTCTATGACTAAGCAACGGAAAACAATATGTTACGCACTAAAATCTTCCCTAAAAAACTAATAGTGCAAGTCGCATGGAAATCCGTTCTGAAGAATTCAAGTTATATGCACCCGGAACGAAATTCTCATTTGAATTTTATATACTTAACAGGTTATTTTGAGTAGTTTGATTTGATATCTGTTAAATTCGTGTTTTATTTTATTTTATTTTTGGCGTTTTAATTTCGTTTGCCAATTTAGTTATTGAATATTACGCGAAAGAAAACAAATTCTGAATTATTTACAATGTTTTTGAACAATTGATTTAATCTTTTGTATTTGGGTTGCAAACATATTTAAAAAATATGCATGCTTAAAAATTATTTTTAAACCCATAAAAATTTTGTAAATTGAGATAAACATTACAAACAAATATTACTGAAAGTACTTTTGCTTTCTATAATACGTTGGAACAATCGAATGTACAATGTTTTGACGTTAAACTGCAGTAAAACGGAAATTTATTGTTGTGTTAGGTTGTTGCCACCGAAAATATGATACCAGCGTTACTCATAGACATGTCTTTTCTTTATACTATTGCATTAAGTGTAAGCAGGTTCATCTTTCGTAATCGGGTTGCACTCAACTTTAAAAATATCCATACTTTAAAATCCATAAAATCAGAAAACTGAGGTACAATTTTCAAAGAAATTTCATTTGAAAGAACTTTTTCTATTCGAGATTGAAAAAAAATTAAATTGTGTGATGTTTAAAAGTTAGAAAAATTGCAGTAAAGGCACATTTTATGGGTTACAATTTATGGGCACTGACATAGTGTTTTTACTTTATAATGTAGATAATACCATACAAACGAGAATTTCACTAAGTGCTACGCGATTTGGAGGAATTTTTTTTTTCGTATTGTCAGGAAAATCACATATTTTTCTCTTACACCCGCCAAGGAAAACGTACATTCTGTTATTAAAGCTCGGGGATTTTACTATAGTTGCGAGACAATAACGCCATGTTTTTCGATTGTCTTTATAACGATTTGTGGATCGGAAAGCACAAATTTCAGTTATTGTGATTGCCGTATTATTTCCTTTTAATTTATTTTACCTGGAAGGTTCCTTATAATTGACATGGGCGAAGCCGGGTAGTTCTGCTAGTCTAGTATATTTTGCTGCTGAAGAAATCTTTTGAGTTTATTAACTGGCGATGCTGATTTTATTAAACGGCAGTTTTAACAAAGGTTTGTATTGATTTGATTCTGGTCCTCACAATTTGATCAGACTAAGCGACTGATTTTATTAAGCGCAAATAATTCTTTTAGCATTTTAATTTAATTTATTACAGAAAAAATATTCTTAATGTATTAGTGTCATAGACTTCTTATAACTGGACCAAGAATTGCTAACCTTTCTTAATGCCAAGATAGCATGCCAAACTGGTTTTTCCCTCCAAAAACTGTCATTAGAATTGCCGCCCCCACCGAAGCTGGTACATCGTCTGCTTGCATCCGGAGCTTGACAGCAGAAACAGTAAGTTGTCAACGAAGGGATCACCGCCAAAAAATGACAAGCTTTTGGCGATGAAATCGGAAACATGTTGCAGTGTTACAAGTTTCTTGTAGGACATTGTAAAACAAGAAAGAAAGACTTGTAAAACATGAAACATGTTACAAGTTTTTGCAGAAAGGACAATGAGATTTGTTCTGTACGCATTCCTTCCCTACGATTAGTATTCAATGGTTAGAAAATTAGAATTATTTTGGCAAAAGCTAGTACAAGAGATATTTCATATTTTGATGAAAAATTATAGAGAAAAAATCCAATTTTCTTATAATGCTTAGTTTAAAAGTTTCTAAATTAACTTGGTAAATCTTCTCATTTTTCAATAAATTATGTTAATAATGGAAAAAAAATACTTTGAGGAAAAACGAAAACGTTCTTACTTTGTGATTACGTTGGCGGAGAATGTTGGAGGAAAGGGAAAAACGAAAGAGCGAAGAGGGAAAAAGGAAGGGAAGCTGTAAAATCTCATGCGAGCTGCAAAACAACATCATTTCAAACTGAAGACGCCTCCGGAGAGGGACGCAAACGTTATTTTTGGAAACAAGCTGGAAAGCATAGACGATGCATTGCACATAATATGCTTGTTATATAGCATAATTTAAACCTGATAGAATGTATGCTTTTAAGAAAAATATGAAATATGTATTACAGTTTTTAATGAAAATAACGAAACATGCCTTATAGAAATTGATTTTAATGTAAAAGTATACAAACAAGAGAAAGATTTTTTTTAATTGAAAAATAATGGTGTCATGGTTTTTTATGTAACTGAAATTTTGTGTAACAGATAAGGAAAAATGTCTATACTGTGATAGCCAGGGTTGTATAATATAGACACACGCGCGCACCCCGTGCGCGGAAAATTTTCCGCAAAATTCGGAACTTTGCGAAATTTTCTTAGAAAAAAAATGTAATTTTTGTTCTTTTTTTTTTTTAAATACCGAAAAATTAAAAATGTTCCCCAATTTTATGTACGATTTATTTATTGCTTGCCAGGGGTGATTCTGTTCCGAATGTTCCGAAAATTAAAAAAAAAAATCGGTCATCAATCCGAAAATTCAGACATAAAAAAATATCACTGAAATATATTGCGGATTTCAACAAATGGTCGCCGAAAATAAACCAATTCCGTCAATCGTTCGCGGAAAAAACGCGAATTTCGTCAAAGGACAGCAGAAAGAACGCGAATTTCTTTAAAGAATCGTGGGAAAAAAATAATTTTGTCAAAGAATCGCAGAAAAAACGCAAATTACGTCAAAGAAGCGCAGGAAAAAAACGAATTTCGTAAAAGCACAGCGGAAAAAGCGTGAATTTTGTCAAAGGATCGCAAAAAAACCGCAAATTTCGTAAAAGAATCGCGAAAAAAACTAATTTCGTTAACGGATCGCGAAAGAAACACAAATTTCGTAAAACGGCTGCGGAAAAAGAGCGCATTTCGTCAAAGGATCGCGAAAAAACACGAATTTCGTCAAAAGACCACAGAAAAAACGCGAATATCGTCAAAGAATCGCGAAAAAATAGCGAATTTCGTCCAAAAAGCGCAGAAAAAAACGAATTTCGTAAAAGCATAGTGTAAAAAGCACGAATTTTGTCAAAAGATCGCGAAAAAAATGAAGATTTCGTCAAAACGCCGCGGAAAAAGCATGAATTTCGTCAAAAGATCGCCAAAAAAATGCAAATTTTGTCAAAGGGTAGGAAAAAAGCACATTTTGTCAAAGAATCGCAAAAAACCGCGAATTTCGTCAAAGAATCGCGAAAAAAAACGCAAATTTCGTCCAAAGAATCGCGAAAACCCCCGCAAATTTCGTCCAAAAAATCGTGAAAAAAACGCAAATTTCGTCCAAAGAATCGTGAAATAAACGCAAATTTCGTCAAAAAAACCACGGAAAAACGGAAATTTCGCCAAATGATCGCGGAAAAAACGAGAATTTCGTCAAAGGGCCGCAATAAAAACTTATCCGTCTCTTTAATGATGATACCTATGAATGGACCTCTCCTTACAAAATGTGATTCGGTTGTTTCGGAAGCAATGTCCTTTATTTCTGAGAAGAGAGTGACTGGCATTTTGTGAGAAGAGGTCACAATATTAAGGATTGGGCTGTTTCTAAACGCATTGACAAAATAACTGATAAGAATTCACCCCTTCTTATCATGGATTTTTAGCTTTATTATCTTTTTAGCCAACATAATTATTCCGTAATTAATATTAATTTTTAAATTAAACGATAATGATTTTAAAACTACTGTTTAAAATTCATACCGTCAAAGTAATATAACATGTTATTTTATTAAACATTAAATTAATTTGCAGAAAGTTTTTGACCCAATATTTATATGCGCAGAAAGTTTTTGGTTTTATCCAAGTCTGGTGATAGCTACTATGATTATAATGCCTGAAGAGATGGTATAGGGATAAGTATAAGTATAGTACGGGCATTAAAAAAAGACAGTGATTTCTGTCGATAAAAATTAATTAAATAAATTATTGCAGATAATTTTGCTCTAATGATTCAATTTTCAGCTATTCAAAACACTCTCAATTATTCTCTGTGACTGAACAACTTCAATTTATTAAACAATTAAATTTCAAAATTCAAAAATCCCGACTGCGTAAAAAGCGAACTAATTAATTATTTCTCATCAATGTGAAACTATTTTTTTTTTCAATTCCTACTATTAGCTCACACTCTCCGCTATATATATCTTGTTCAAATTTTCAATCGTTAATAAAATACTTATTATTCATCCAATCAAGATCAAATAGATTAAAATTGTAGTGGATGACACTTGATGTTAATCCAGTTTTTTCAAGTATTAATTCATTAATTAAATTAATTAATTTTCAATAATCGAGAGAGCCCTCTTCTTGATCAAGGCATTTTAAGACCGAGAGAGCTCTGTTCTTGATCAAAGAATTTTAAGCACCACTCAAAAGGAAAGAAGAATGGGAGAAAAAAAATTCTCTTATTGACCTAAGTAGGAATTGACTTAAAATATTTTTTTATATTACTTGTTTATATTACTTACCTATTTTTTTTTATTTACTTGTATTGATGACTTTTAAGTTGTGTTTAATGGTTAGTTCCTAATCTATAAACACTGTTTTGATGAGGTCTATAGATGTCTATGATGGTTAGAGTTGCAGTAAAGCTAGAGATCCACAATACAAAACTTCCAGGTTGTATAATGTTTTAACGGAGCTTCTGGCTGTAAAATAGTCAATGAAATATTGTCTTTATTTTGAAAGACAGATCAAATGATATGCCACTCAATAGAGTGCGTAATTTTTTTTTCGTCTCTACTGCCATTTTGTATTTTACGGCCGTCATTTTGAGTTTATAAAAACAAAACTTATCCTATAACCATCGGGCCGTTAAGACGAATTGATAGAGACCTCATTCATTAAAACCCATCCAACCGTTGGGATATTTCGAGGGTATAAAGAAATCCACATACACAGATACGCGTGAAACACAACCCTTCTTTTCAGTCGGGTAAAAATAATTTCTCAGATGTTAGAATACATCATTTTTAAACATGTAAAATATGATTAAAAAAATTTAGATCATGAAAATAAAAAATTATTGACTAAAATATATGTTTTTCACGTCTGCAATAAATAAAAAATTACATATTTTTCAAAAAAATATTCTCAGTTTTCTAATACAAAATTTCAAAGTGTACAAACTTATCTTTGTAAAAAAATCTAGTTTTGAACGTCTCTAACCTTTTTAATTGGACAAAATTTATGAAGTTAATTTTAGTGATAACAATACGAAACTGCTCAAATGATAAATTAAACTGTAACATGAAAAAGTGACTCACTATCGCAATCTGTTGACAATTCTTTAAACAATTTATTTTAAGAATAATGGATGATAGCAGCAATAAAGAAAATTGTTTTTTAAAGACTTCCTACGAATTGAATTATACATATATATATATTATCTCGACAAGTATTATTCCGAACAGAAGTTATAAAACTAGTATTATTCCGAACAAAAAACTAACCAGGTGACGTCGTCATATTTTAAATCATTAACCAGTTTTCTGTTTTCTTTCAGAAAATATTAGCATTTCATAGCACTTATGCAAAATGGTTTGATTTCTACAGAATTTACCATTCGTAAATACATGTTTAACATCTTTTTACCTTAAAATCTCCCAGAAATTCTATGTAAGAAAGTTAGCAAGTAATTTTAATTAGAGATTAGGCTTCACATATGGCATCGTTTACATGTAAAGAAGATCTGAAAATAAGCAATAAATTCGCCTTTCACCTCGCATCCTTCTAATTTTTAAAGGCGCCATGATTATCGAAAAGTGAAAGAGAAGAAGGGAAATTTTCTTTCGATTTTAAAATATCTAAATCTATAGTTAAAAATCTCTGAAACACAATCCCTGTTCCCCATTGGAGCATATTCCTACAAATAGCTAAGCTTCCATAATTCAAAATTACAACACAACAATCGATATGAAAATATTTAGCCGTAACTGGATCAGGGGCGGATCCAGAGAATTCTTTTGGGGGGTGACATATAATCAACGTAGTCATAACTTCAGTTGCTCAAATCATTCCTTGCAGTTAATTATTAAATGAATATAAAATAATTAATGCGATTTGAAAATATTACAGACTCTCGATTATCCGACATCCGATTAACCGAAACACTCGGTTATCCAACACCCTTTTTATATAATCCCGCCCTCTCCTCAAAATATGGTTTATTGTTACTTTTTAGGTCATAAAATTAAAAACGTTATAACAGAATTTATTTATTAAATGTCTTATTTTTTTCTTTTTCTTTTTACTCTTGTACTATGGTAATTATTTATTTTATTTTTTGTTCTTTTAGTTATAGTGAACAACATTAATAACACAAGCCTGCCATGATTGTGTTTTTTAACTTTTGATAATTGATTTTGGTGTATTTTTTAGCACTGAATCCGAAAATGACTTTCATTTTTAACCATCACGTCACGATTTTCGCAAATCGTAAGTTTCAAAGTTAAAAAGTAAAAAATAGCGAAAATCTCACAAAGCAATTTGTCAAAGCCTTAACAAAAGAAAGTAAATGTTTTAAATGCATCTGCGACAAATTTTCCAGCCTTATCAACCGCCAAAGTAAAAGAGAATATCAAGATGAACCCCATAGAGAGAATTAAAAGAAAAGCGGGAAGCAGAGCATGGGCGGTTCAGAGAAACTTCCACGCATGGAATAAAATTATAAAGATTTTAAATACACAATATTTTACATGTTTAACTATAAAAATCCATGTATGAGCAAAAAAATGAATGAATTATTATGAAAAAAAGTTACGTCTATTTTATAGTAGCAGATTTTCGCAATATTTCGACTTCTTAAAAATTTGCGATTTGTGGAAAAAAAAAAAACCGACGTGATGGTGTGGTAAAAAATGAAGGTCATTTTGGGATTCAGCACTAAAAAATACATAAGAACCAATTATAGAAAGCTGAAAAAACATAACTATCACATCCATTTTTTAATATCAGATTTCTGAAAGAGGATCCCCTTCAGAAATCTGAAGGGGCCTTAACATCCTTGAAAGTCAAAAATGTCATCTAAGTGGTGTGTATACCTCTTCACAGGCGCGGATCCAAGGAAGGGGGGAGATCGCCCTGATCGCCACCCACCCTTTGGATCAAAAAATATAAATTCACCGATTATCGCAAATTTCGACAAATGCTCGCCGAAAAGAATCATTTTTGTCAATCGTTCGCAGATCAAAAAATCGCTCAAAAAACGCGAATTTCGTCAAAGGATCGAGCAAAAAGCACAAATTTCGTCAAAGGATCGCGCAAAAAAGCGAATTTCGTCAAAGGACAACGGAAAGAAACGCGAATTTCGTCAAATTACCGCGAAAAAAAACGAATTTCGTCAAAGGATCGCAGAAAAAATGCGAATTTCCTCAAAGGGTCACAGAAAAAAAACGCGAATTTCGTCAAAGGATCGCAGAAAAAAACGTGAATTTACTCAAAGGATCGCAGAAAAAAACGTGAATTTCGCCAAAGAATCGCAAAAAACGCTAATTTCGCCAAATAATTACGGAAAAAATGCTAATTTCAAGAAATAATCGCGCAAAAAATACGAATTTCGTCAACAGATCTCGGAAAAAATGTTAATTTCGTCAAAGAATCGCGAAAAAAATACGCGATTTCGTCAAAGGATCACGAAAAACGCGAATTTCGTCAAAGGATAGTAGAAAAAACGCGAATTTCGTCGAAGGATCGCAGAAAAAACGCGAATTTCGTCAAAGGATCGCAGAAAAAAACGTGAATTTCGGCAAAGAATCGCAGAAAAAAACGCGAATTTTGCCAAAGTATCTAAAAACGCGAATTTCGCCAAATAATTAAGGAAAGAACGCTAATTTCGCGGAAAAGCGCGCAAAAATGCGAATTTCGTCAACATCTCGGAAACATGCGAATTTCGTCAAAGAATTGCGAAAAAATGCGCGAATTTCGCAAAGGACAGTGGAAAAAACGCACAATTAGCACCAGGGGGAGATTCTCCTAGGCGCGCATCCATGGGGGTTTCTATCGGGGCGCTCGCCCCCCCAAGATATAAATCCAACGCTTTTAACGGCAGTTTTCGCGGAACAGACATACAAGCAAACGAAACCAAACACTTTCCGGGTGTCAATGGTAAACCTCACTGAGGTTTCGGCAATTAGTGAACAAAATAGGATTAAGTCCTGTCAAAAGGCATATTGCGCCATAATTTTTGACACTATGGGTTGAGGTGGGGGATGATACCACTTCGTGTACCTTTTGTTGAATCTCTACAAACAGAAATTGACAACGTTATGCGGATCCCTTTAAGGTGTTGAAACTTTTCCTTCATTCAAAGAAGCTGCAATTCTAATTTATGTATAACGATATTTTTGAGGAGTTCTTTATTGTTTGAGAAAAGAATGGGAATCATAGCAATTTCCAAAGAAAGAAAGAAACAAGAAAAAAAGGTCCTTTGAAAAATGCAATCATCTTAATGTTTTCTGAATAAAGCCACTAATATGTAAAAAATGTCCTGTTATTGCCACCCACATTGGTAAATTTCAAGGGGTATTTGATAAATGAACAAAAAAGGATTATTTCCTAATCCTAGTCAGTTAAAAGCTAAAATGCTTATGGTGTGTTGATTTCTTAAAAACCGACTTGGTAAATTTGTTCTTCCCTTCTTTGCCCCGATCGAACCCCCCCCCACTCCCGTGGATGCGCTCTTAGGGAATCTCCTCCCGGTGCTAATTGGCGAAATTCGCGTATTTTTTTCGCGATTCTTTGAAGAAATTCGTATTTTTTCAGAGGTCTGTTGACGAAATTAGCGTTTTTTGCGCGATTCTTTCCCGAAATTGGCGTTTTTTCCTCAATTTTTTGGTGAAATTTGCGTTTTTTCTGCAATCCTTTGACGAAATTCGCGTTTTTATCTGCGATCCTTTGACGAAATTTGCGTTCCTTTGTGGTCCTTTGACGAAATACGCGATTTTTTTACGAAATTCGCATTTTTCGCGCTTCTTTGACGAAATTTCGCGTTTCTTCGCGATTCTTTGACGAAATTTCGCGATCCTTTGTCGAAATTCGCGTTTTTCGCGATCCTTTGACGAAATTGGGGTTTTTCGCGAGATCCGTTGACGAAATTCGCGTTCCTTTTGCGATCCTTTTACCTGCGAACGATTGACGAAATTGATTTTTTTTCAGCGAACATTTTTCGGAATTCGCGATAATCGGTTGATTTATATTATTTTGGGGGGGGGGGGCGATCGCCCCGATCGCCCCCCCTCCCCCCCGTGGATCCGCGCCTGAACTGGATTGCTTTTTCCATAAATAGATTTCTTCCGCGATTGAAAGAAATAAGCAACTCTATTGCTTAAATAAATAAGCATTTAGGCTTCGAGAGTCTTCAAGGCGTGATAAACATTTTGATATTATTGGTAGATCTACAACTATTAAAAATGTGATACGATGAAATAAAAATGCAATAAATATTTGAAAGTTAAAGATATTTCTCGTGCTTTTATTATTTATTTTTGACTTTTGATGCTTCACTACGTCTGATTTTTTTAATACAATTTATCTTTTTCTCTTTTCCAAGGTGTAATTTTTTTGAACAGAAATATAATGTTGTATGTTGTTTTTTCGATTATTCTAATCAATTCTAAGACACGTCTGAAGTGATATGTTAATAATCGCTATTTACTAATATATCTCTTTAAATAATATTCTTTGTCACGAAAACATAAATCAATATCCATGAACGGAATAAGTATAAAATAGAATAAATATAAATAATAAAATAGAATAACAGAGATGAAAATTTATTCTTCATTTTATCCTAGACAACGAGTAAGAAATTTCAAGCTCACGAAAGAAATTTAAATGATTCTATATATATAAACAAAAATAAGAAAATTGGGATCATTAGAAGTGTTTCTACTATAATATATGATAAAAGGTTAATTACAAATGCTATTAATTATCGAAATTTTTTCCTTAATTGATGAATTTATTCTTCTTTAAACGTTAAGTGAACGAAGTCATGTGTAACAGCTAGTAACGCATAAAGAAGAGAAACCGTTTGTGTCTTATGTCATGGAGAATTTTCTAGAAAATGTTCTCTTGCAAAGTATTCTTGTATCATCATTAATGAAATTGGTTACAGTTGTGAGTTGTGCAAAAAAATTTACAGCAGAAAACAACATTTGTCAAAACACTTTAAAAAGATAATTTTTTTGTTTGCCATACATGCAACGGGAAGTTTTAAGGAAAGGAATTTTTTGAAAATTCATTATCATATTTATTCTTAAAAAACCTTTGATAAAGAGTTTTGTGAAAAGCCTAATTTAGGCATAAATTTATTCATCAGTAACCAGTTTTTTTCAAACAGGAAAAATTATTTTGAAGAATATTAATGGACAGTATTCTCGTGACGTCACAGTGGGAATCGCGTGGTGTAAAAATAGCGGCTAGCGCGTTTGTTTACCTTATTGCGTCATTTGATGCAGCAGAAATACAGGTAAATGCATGCGTAAAATACTGCAGATTTATTTTGTACGAATTATTTTCGATCAATACTTATATGCATATTAATTACAATCCATATGTACGTATTAACTAAAATTTTAAATTTGATTTTTATAAATAAAATGAAAAATTGCATGTATAAATAAAATGAAAAATTGCACTTTAAAATAGAGAAAAGAATTCATGTATAGCCCATAGCTCCCCCTGAATAGGTCTAAAACTCCGTATAAAATCAAATATAAGCATAAAATTTTTAAACACAATGCTTTTCAATAGCGCGGTTATGAATGTTATTCCCATGCAGACGAATTTTTGTAGCCTCGAACCCAAGGAGAGAATATGGTCCATTATAAGTACAGTAGAACCTCGATTATCCGAAGTAATTGGGAACGACCGTCTTTCGGAAAATCGAAATTTTCGGATAATCGAGAATGCTTCCATTTTAAAGTTAAGGAGAAATATATGCAATATTTCTTATTTTGGTAACATGTGCTTAATAAAAATAAAGCAATAGCAAAAATAAAAACAAAAATAAATTACCTCAATTTTAATTTTGAAATTAAGTACCTTTTACATATATCACAAGGGCTTGAAAAAATGTTTTATTTCTCGTAGTTTCGATTGTTTTTGCTCTATCACGGAGTTTTTTAACATTATTAGTTCACCAGTATCACAGTCTTTTCTGTTGCTCCAGCCATGCCAAACCTTTTGCAAAACATTCAAAAGCTTTAAAATTGCTAATTTATTCGGGTTTTTTTTTCTTTTGTTCTTCTCAGCAAATTACGGGAGCTGAAGTTAAATTCAGAGGAGCTCTAAGAAATTGGATCGAAAATATTTATGTACTCGTAGTTCGGAAAGGACCGCTTGCACATAAAGAATATGATAGTAAAAAAAAAAATCTTTCAAAATGGATTTTGCACACAAGGAATGTTATAGTAAAGAAATAATAAAGACCTTTAAAAAGGGATTTCGGTTAACCGAGAGTTTCCGGTTAAAAGAGTTTGTACTGTATTCATGTTTTGTTGTAAAATGAAAGTAGATGATTCTTATATATTGTTTTCTTTCATTCATTGTAGGTAACTTACTATGGATTTTAACAATTCCCAAGAAAAACTATATAGTTGTGAAATATGTTGCGAAGAATTTTCTAAAAGGAGTCTGATGAAGCAACATTTAAAAACACATAAAGAAAAAGAACAATTTCTTTGTAAAACCATTTATTCTCAGAAAACATGTGATAAAGAATTTTCTAAAAAGCTTATAAATTTTTCATCTTCTCTACAGCAGAAATCGCCTGCTGTTGAAATATGTTTTGAAAAATCAGGTACTAAAGTGTGTCCCAAGGAAAAACCATTTGTTTGTGATATTTGTGAAAAAAGATATATCTCTGAGTTTAACCTACAATGGCATCAGGAGAAAACACATGCAAGAGAAAAACCTTTCAAGCCTTTTATCTGTGACATCTGTGAAAGAAAACTTTCATCAAAGTACAAATTATCTCAACATATGAAAATCCATGCTGAAAAAAAACACAAATGTTCAATCTGTAACACTTCTGAAACCGTTTTTACTTCTAGGGCTGATCTACGACGACATCTGAAAATGCATGCTGGAGAAAAGCATTTTATCTGTGATGTTTGTCAAGGAAGATTTACATCTAAGTTTATTTTACAACAGCATCATAAACTGCATACTGAAGAAAAACGCAATCATTTCAATTGTAACATTTGTGAAAAAAGATATCTAACAAAGCAAGGTCTATATCGGCATATGAATATGCATGCTGGGAAAAGGCCATATTCTTGTTCAATATGTAAGAGAGGATTTTCTGAAAAGGTCCAGTTAAGTTCACATATTCGGACTCATACCAAAGAGAAACCTTATGTTTGTGAATTGTGCTACAGAGCATTTTCAGATCCAAGTGCTTTGAGATCACATCGTCTTGTTCACACCAAAGAAAAACCATTTGTCTGTGAAGTATGCGAGGAAGGATTTCCCCGAAGATTTAATTTGCGGCGCCATCTTCAAACCCATGCACAAGAGAAACCCGTTTGTGGTGTATGCAAAAGAGAATTTGTCCGAAGGTCTAATTTAATGCAACACCTCCGGATACATACTGATGAAAAATCTTATTTTTGTGAAGTGTGCAAAACACACTTTCGTTCTAGCAGTAATCTGAGATTCCACCTTCACATTCGCGAACAAAAATCTGCTCACATCTGAAATCTACTAACAGATTGTGTAATGAACCATTTATTCCTATGGGTAATTTGAAAAGATGTTATCTTGTCTACTCTATGTTCTTACCAATAATTTGTACTCACAAGTAGGGCTTGTAAATATATTTTCGATATATCGCTCACCCGCAAGAAAAGTGACACATCTGGACAAAAGTAAATTTCACAGGAGAAGCAAAAGGAAAATTTACGTGATTTTACTGTACCATGAAACTATAGCACTTACAAGGAAGGTCTCCATTCTGGGCATACTCAGAATATTTTGAAAAAAATACTAATTAAACTACTTATGTATGTAATAAAAGATCAGTCAAATTTAGCGGCGGAATTACAGTAGAAAGACTGTAAAAAAATAAAATACTTTTGAGTATTTGGCGCGAAAAGGCGAAAGCGTCACGCTGTTTGGCGAGCAATACTTTTCCTCGCCAAAAGCAAACGATTTTAGTGCATCTGAAAATTGATTGTTAATTCATTTTTAGAATGCGTGTAAATAGTATTTAATGAATTTAAACTTAAACAATGAGAGAGTTTAACAAATACATTTTTTCGTATTACATATTTATGTTGCTTGTTATTTAATTTTATTATTTTAAAAACAATTTCATTCAAACAATTTCAAAGCGTATTCCAAAATAAAGGCAAGATTCATTTACCAGTTATTCATTTCAAAGAATTCGTCGTTTCCATAGCAACATAATTGAATCTACAGTGCTCAATTGGACTTAATTTTGAGACATTGAAACAATTTTAATTTATTTTAATTTTATTTTAATTCATAAAATTTGATATTTAACTTTCATTATAAATATATATATATGACAAAACTATAGTTAAATCAAACTAAAACTGACAAAACTAAAGTCATTTACATTAAATTTATTTAAACAAGTTCAACATGAAGCATTTTTATCTTAAAGAGTATTCGACATAAAAAAGTATTTTTCGAAATTTCATTTCATCGCCAACCGATGATAAATCGCCAAATAAACGAAAATTTCATTATTTTTTTACGAACGTTCTATCGCGGTTCCGCCAAAAAATTTTATATAAACATATATATCCACATGAGAAAAACACTCTGTAATTTTTTCAGATTGTTCTGAATATGCCCGTATGGAGACCTTCCTTGTTAGCTCTGTATGTAGGAATAACAAGTTGGAAATTGTTCGTCAAACGTGGCAAATGAGGTGCGTTCGTACTATAAGTAGTTTTATAATTATTTTTTGCACCCCATATTGTACTGAATGTATATTTTTTTGCACTTCATAAGTGCATAGTCTGTAACATCATTAAAATGCACTTGCATTTTTTTTTCCCATTCCCCGTAATGCAACGGAAAACTTTTGACTGTCCCTGTCATTAAACTATACATCCGATTTTCATAAAATTTGAAATGGCTAGACAAAATTTTACAGCAATTATATATTTAAAATTTCAGACCATTCGTATTCTGTAACATCATTAAAATGAACTTGCAATAATTTTTTCCCATTGGCCGTAATGTAACGGAAAACCTTTGACTGTCCCTGTAATTAAACTATTCATCCGATTTTCATAAAAATGGAAATAGCTCGATAAAATTTTGCAACAATTATATATTTAAAATTTCAGACGATTCGGAAGGCTGTAACACCATTAAAATGAACTTGCAATAATTTTTTCCTATTGGCCGTAATGTAACGGAAAACTTTTGACTGTCCCTGTAATTAAACTATAGATCCGATTTTCATAAAATTGGAAATAGCTCGACAAAATTTTGCAACAATTATATATTTAAAATTTCAGATGATTCGGAAGGCTGTAACAACATTAAAATGCACTTGCAATAATTTTTCCCATTGGCCGTAATGTAAAGAAAAACTTTTGACTGTCCCTGTAATTAAACTATACATCCGATTTTTATAAAATTTGAAATGGCTCGACAAAATTTTACACCAATCATACATTTGAAATTTCAGACCATTCTGTTGAGTAGTTTTTGCTCTGTTATATGCGGACGGACGGACAGACGGACAGACGGACTGAACGACGACTATAGGTGCTACGTATTTATATAATTACGAACGCACCTAAAAAGGTGTATAAAAGCGTAAAACCCTTAAGAATGAAGACTTAGGATGAGGTTTGGAGGGTTGGGTAATTTTACCTCCCCACAATATCCACCCCTCTTCTGCGGTCACAAATGGACATATAGCATAATAAAGTAGTTTTCCGTGTAACTACACATATGAAACTTTTGCAGCAAGACACACCTATGACAGATCTATTAATGAAATAAAACGCAAAATGAATTTTTGCGAGATGTGTCACTTCTCTCGCGGGCGAGCGATATATCCTGTATTTTCAAAACGATCAACTTCCTGCTGGTAATAAATATTTTCAAGATTAATATAAATTAAAAACTAAAAAATATTGCATTTAACATGGAAACTTAAACATTACTCTAAAAATGCATATTTCTCCCTCCTCCCCCCCCTTTTTTTCAACAAAATTGAAGATCAATTAATTAAAAGCAGAGATTTTTTTATTTTGATACACACAAAAAACATTGTATGATTCAGTATCCAGTACCAAGAAAATTTTATGTTTTAAAAAACAAAATTTTAAACACAAAATAGTTTTTTTAATTGAAAAATTGTAACATAAATTTAAGGTTGTCTTCTTTTTTATTCTCTAACAGGTTGTACCGTTTAAGCTCAACTAAACCAAAACCAAAATAGATTATTTTGTATTGAAGCTGTAAATGGGGCATTCTCACAATCTTTTGACTTTAGGGAATAAAAATCTGGTGAAATTAAACTTGCTAAAATAACATTTTAATGTGATAGACGAATGCCTTAATAATTCGAAATAAAGAAAAAATGGTCAGCAGCGAAATTTTTTTTTATTTAACTGAGGTTTAAGTTAAACTTGCGAGTTTAATTTTCCTTACCATTTTACCACTATAACTTTCTATTTTCTTGTAAATTTTTACTTATAATGAATTTGCATAGTACCTACAGAACATTCCAATAAGAAATAATAACAATGTGCAGAGTGTTTCAAAAATGACCGGTATATTTGAAAAATCAATAAAAACTAAACGGGCAGCGATAGAAATACACTGTTTGTTGCAATATGCTTGGGACAACAGTAAATTTTCATGCAGACAAACTTTCGAAATTAGTTACAATGTCCAATAACAGATGGCGCTGCAGGCGATTTGAAAGATATAGAAGAAAACGCAGTCTGTGAGTTCGCCATTCTGTAAGTCGTCTTTCTGCTGTAAGCGTGTGCTGTTCACAGATTGCAAATTTGCTGTGAAAAAATGGTTTATTCCTTAGAACAGAGGATTTTTCTGTGTTGGAATTCCACCGCCTAGAACACAGTGTTGTTGCAACAAGACGAAGTTTTCAATGGAAGTTTAATGTAACCAAAGTACCAAAAAGGGATACAATAAAGGATCTGTTTGAAAAATTTCAATGGACTGGGAGCGTGAAGGATGAACGCGCTGGAAAGGTAGGCCAACCGCGTACGGGGTCAACCAGGCGGGGAGGCCTACCAAATGGCTAAAGCACTCACTAGCCCCGCCCACCGACCGCGTACGGCAACCACAGAGGGCAATGCTCAGCTTGTGCAGCAGGTGATCCAACAGCGGCCTCGGGTTTCCATTCGCCGTGTTGCAGCTGCGGTCCAAATAAAGCCAACGTCCACGTATCGTCTCATGCGCCAGAGTTTACACCTCTATCCATACAAAATTTAAACTCGGCAACCCCTCAGCGCTGCTTCCATTGATGCACGAGAGACATTCGTTAACGATATAGTGCAAAGGATTGATGACGCGATATCCATGTGGGCAGCATTTGGTTTACTGACGAAGCTTATTTTTACTTGAACGGCTTCGTCAATAAACAGAACTGCCGCATATGGAGAACCGAAAACCCCCCATGTTGCAGTCCCATCGTCCCTGTATCCTCAAAAAGTATTGGTTTGGGCTGCCATTTCTTCCAAAGGACTTATTGGCCCATTTTTCAGATCCTAAACGATTACTGCACCACGCTATCTGGACATTCTTCGTGAATTTGTGACGGTACAAAATGCCTTAGAGGATACTGCGAGCACTTCGTGGTTTATGCAAGATGGTGCTCGGCCACATCACACGGCCGACGTCTTTAATTTCCTGAATAAACATTTCGATGATCGTGTGATTGCTTTGGGCTATTCCACACATACAGGAAGTGGCGTGGATTGGCCTCCCTATTCGCCAGACATGAACCCCTGTGACTTCTTTCTGTGGGGACACTTTAAAGACCAGGTGTACCGCCACAATCCAGAAACAATTGAACAACTGAAGCAGTACATCTCTTCTGCATGTGAAGCCATCACGCCTGACACGTTTACAAAGGTTTCTGGTAATTTCGTTTAGAGACTACACCATATTATTGCTGCGCATGGTGGATATGTGGAAAATATCCTGGTTTAGATTTTTACAGACTGCAGCGCCATCTGTTGTTGAAAATTTTAACTAATTTCGAAAGTTTGTCTGCTTGAAAATTTACTGTTGTCCCAAGCATATTGCAACAAACGGTGTATTTCTATCGCTGCCCGTTTAGTTTGTATTGATTTTTCAAATATACCGGTCATTTTTGAAACACCCTGTAGTATTTTAGTACAAAATTTTAGCATAACATTGTCTTAAAAGGGGTGTTAAAGAAGGGACGGAAAGGAAAATTAAAGGGGACGGTAATGGGAAAAAAAGGATGGAACGGTAAGGAAAATTACCACTATTTTTAGGCAAATCATGCTAAGACTAAGTGTTCATTGATTGTTTTTCATTGATTTTAAAGACTAAGTGATAGCCAGAATGTTCATTGATTTTTAAAGACTAAAAGATAGAGACACTGTTCATTGATGTTTAGAAACAGTTATTTACATTGGATTAAATAATAATAAAAAAAATAATTTACCTCGAAAAGTGCAGGAATAAACCTTGGAGACGGTAAGACTACCAATAAAGTCACGATGCTTGAAACTGATATTTAAATTCTGCAGTCAATTTCCTGTCAAATAATTTTAGACATTTTCTCTCTAGCATACTTCTGCATGGGAAAGAACTTGAAAAAAATTCTGTGGCTGCCTCTGAAGTGATTTTCTGTATAAGTTTAGCAAGAGGGATGGTAAGGAATCTAAAACCCAGGGACAGAGCTCAAAAAATAATATCAACCGTAAAAATGTGTGCAGGTTAATATTTTACTACATATTTATGTAAAACAACTGTCCTAGTTTCGGAAAAAAATTACATCGAATTACTTTTATTGAAACAATTTTATCCAGACAGCTCCAAACTTAAAAATCAGCATCAGAGACGCAGGGCGGTATAGGAGTTTTCCTGGTATTTGGACCTCCAACATCGTCCAAAACTTATTTATCTCGTTAATATTGTTATGCAATCATGCAGTGGGATGTTGCCCAGTATATGAAATAAAAAAATCCACAAGAATATGTACTAAAATAAAAGTTATTATTCAGGGACTTAAAAATCAAAAGATTGTGAGAATGTCCCCAAATAACTGATTATCTAAGTTTGACAGTTTATATACAAATTTTGATTGCTAAAAAGTGTAGGATTAAAGCTTTAAAAACAGTAAGAATAGTTTTATTCGACTGTTTAAATGTTTTGATTCTACTCGAGTCATTTCCAAAACAAACACAGTAGAGTGCCGATTATCCGGACAAGTCGGGACTGATCCTAGTTCAGATAAGCAAAAGTTCGGATAAATGGACAGACAATTTAAGGGATGTTCCTGACTATACTAAAACCTTCACACTTTATGCAGGCTTAGGACTGGCAGCACCAGTTAGTGTTAGCATGTTTAAAAACTGTTTTTTAATTTTTTATCTTTTAAAATTTTCTTTTCTCTTTTTATCATTTTCTGAACTCCAGAGATTAAAATTTAAGCAAAAAAGCATGCGATTGTTGCTTGCTTCAAAGAAGACGTTCTTTCCAATGCTGCCATATCTCTAATTCTTCTTAAATACGTTAGTTGAATAGGATCAGAGTTCTTCTGCCGTTTGAGCCATCTCATAGCTGTTTCCAAACATTCAAAGGCTTCGTTATGGGATGGACCTGGGTCATTTTCAGAACATTCGTTTTCATTTCTTTTTCTTCTTAAATCTCATCCACAATCTCATCATCATTAAAAGAAAATTTTGAGAGAAATAAGCTGTTCGGATAAATGGAAGTTCGGTTAAAAAAATTTTTTTTGAGAGAAATAGGCTGTTCGGATAATTGGAAGTTCGGTTAATTGGAGTTCCGATAATCGGCGCTCTACTGTAAATAAAAATATTCTAAAATTGCAATGATTTGAAATGCCACCATCCTAATTTTCACATACTATTTCATACTACACATATTTTTTTTATTTTACCTTGGATGTTTATTTCTATTTTCGTAACCATTGAGTAACTGGGGCCATAATTTTGGTAAGTTAAATGATGTTGAATCATTACATATGGAATTTTTATATGTTAGAATCTCTAGGGTTTCTCTTATAATGGTGGAGAAGGCTGGTGGTTTAGACTGTAGGGAAAAATTATATTGCTATTGCAATTTATTTGGATGGTTTCATATTGATATAATCTTGCCAGGGCTGTGGTTTTTCTATTATATTAATATCAGCTACGTGTTCCTTTTTTCTGTACTTTAATTTTATGCTAATGATACCAATATAGTAATTCTTTGATCCGTCTGATCTAATAAATGGTATTTCATATATTCCTGGGTAACGTCAAAATTAACTGGGCCAATTTTAATGCAAATGATATTCTTTAATTTTGGGGTGGTTTGGCTGTTAAGTAGATATTGAAACGCTTAAGACTGTACAGTTTATTTGTTTTGAAAGTGACTCGGGTAAAGTTGAAACATGTAAACATTTGAATAAAATTTTTTTAAAGCTTTAATCTTACACGTTTTAGCAATTAAAAGTAGTTAATTTGTTATATATATATATATATGATATAAAACTCGGTTTGGAGTCGGGGCTTGTGGCATTCGTACTTAAAACACACACAGTTTTTTCATACATTTCTTTATTAGGCGTAGAGACACCTTACCTGAGTCGCAGTCATCCAAGGCACACCCGCCGGGCATCCCCGATCCTATGTCTGTTCCCAGTGGCGGCTCGTAGGAATCTGCGTGAATTTTAAGTTCTAAGAGAAACTCACTATTAGAAGACTACTTACACTATGACGCAAAAGTTTAGACAATGACGTCATTCAGCTTTAAAATGTAGAATTATGACGTCAGAATTACAAAAACCTGTAAATATATTCAAAAACTGATTTAAAATGCTATGTACAAAAGACAGTCGTTTTATTTGCTATAATACTAATTTTTTTCATAAAAATTCAAATGTGCTTGTCGCAAATGTTTAGACACTATTCTAAATTTCTTTGAATATTCGCTGGCATATGCAAATTTAGAATCGATGATGTCACAAATTTGGAGTACTTAAGTTCTGCAAGCGATTGCGCTTCATAGTCGACATGCCGAGAGCTAAAGAAATTCAAGTGAATGAGGTTTCAAGGATTTGACAGTTGAAAGGTGAAGGGAAGAGCGTTTCTGAAATTTCTGCTATTATTAATAGGTCAAAAAAATCTATTTATCGAGTTTTATCGAGTGGTTCCGAATATAAAGCAAAATGTCGGTCTGGGAGGCCACGTGTGACAAATGTACGAGAGGATCGCCTGATACAAAGACTAGCGAGTACTCAACAAATGAGCGTACGTAGAGTTCAAAGCTCATCGGGACTCTCTGTATCAAAGGATACGATTCGTAGACGAATTTTGGAAAAAGGAACAATCGTTTATAGCAAAATGCAGAAGAAACCAGCTCTGAAACCACATCATAAGTTACAAAGACTTATGTGGGCTGGAAAGCATATGTCATATGGAGAGAAATGGCAGTCAGTCATATTTAGCGATGAAAAAAAGTGGAATCTGGATGGTCCAGATGGTTGTTTATCGTATTGGCATGACTTTCGGAAGGAACCTCGACCTTTTTTTAGTCGCAGACAAGGAGGGGGCTCGGTGATGGTTTGGGCAGCCTTTTGCTATAATGGACAAGTATCTCTGACCTTCACCAGTGGTCGTCAAACTTCACAGCATTATACACAGACATTAGAAGAAAACCTACTGCCATTTGCTGAGCTTCTAGGGGGTCCTCAGTGGGAATTTCAGCAAGACAATGCTTCAATTCACACTGCAAAACATTCAAAATCTTGGTTTAATTCCCATAATATAAGAGTTCTCGACTGGCCAGCATGTAGCCCAGATCTTAACCCTATAGAAAACCTTTGGAGCATCATGTGTCGCAAAGTTTATAGCAACGCTAGACAATACTCTTCTGAAAAGGAACTTAAGACATCTATTGAGAATGCATGGTACGATATCGATCCACAAACTATGCAAGATTTAGTTTCTTCCATGCAATCTCGTGTATATGACGTAATACATAAGCATGGATGCGCAACCAGGTTTTAAAAATTGTTTATTTCGATTTTATTTAATTTGTGTCTAAACTTTTGAGACAGCAGTTTATTTTTGTTACCATTTAATTTATTGCAATATGCACAATTCCACTTTTCTTTGTTATAAATGTTGTTTATATGTACAGCACATTAATTTCAAGCAGTGATTTGAAAATTGAATAAATATTTTTCAAAGTATGTAAGAATTTCTTCATTGTCTAAACTTTTGCGTCATAGTGTATTACAATTTATAGCCTTAAGACTGTTTTATGCTAGATGCTCCTGAGTAATCTTGGATAATTGGCGTTCAATTTGGTGTAAGTTACATGTTCATGCTCTCCGAGATTTAAAAGTTATAAATACTTGATGATTGGGCCATGTGTTGAGAGTTGCTTCTGGATTTGAAGTAGCAAGGAAATTATGATGTTTGACACGTGTCAAGACATCGAACATATGTGTGCACTGATGATTCTCGAAAATAGGCTATACTTGATAATATTTCTTATGGGGTTCTAACGATTTGAAGTTCTATTTGGGGCAGATATAGAAATTGAGTTAGAAACTAAGGGGAAAGTGTACTAATTTAAAAAGTTTATAGAGCATCTTACCAATTTTATAATATATATATATATATATAGTCCCTGGCCAAATTATTAGACGCACCGTTGTTTTTTACGAAATACATGTTTTCGACGAAGTTTATATGCAGTTGTGTTATATTTAAACATAGATTTAATGAATTTTTATTTAGGAGATTTGTTATATACTTTCTGTTGGTATTTAGTTTTAACGTATGGCAACACTATATGAACCAATGGATACATGGACGTAAACAAGTGGAAACCGGCTGCAGCCAGTTCAAACCGGCGTTCGCTAGTGCGGCAGTTGAGGACGTGTTTCTGTGGTGTTATGCGCTTGGTTTATTTGTTTCAAAGTTGTATGCTACGTAGTTAGTTGTTTTTTGTGTGTCAGTGTTTAAATAAGCACGTGGAACATTTTCAGCATGGGTAAAACCGGTGATCTGCCACCTCGTAAAAAAGCTGAAGTGAAGGCCCTCGTGGATGCTAAAAGTTTTTCACACCGCGAAATATCACGAAGATTGGAGGTTTCTGAAGCTAGTGTACGACGCATAAAGAAGAAAATTGAGGCAGGGGACGATTTGAGCCCAAAACGAAAGCAAAGATGTGGCAGAAAGACACTTTTCACTCCAAGGTCAGAGAGATGTTTAAAGAAAATTTGTGTGGAAAACAGATGGGCTACCACAAAAATTATAAAATCGCAACTCCAAGATGCTAACGTGAATGTTTCTGAACGCACTGTTCGCAGAAAATTAACAGAGATAGGTTTTACGCCCTGACGCCCCGCCAGGAAGCCCAAGTTAACAGCTGCAATGAAAGCAAAGCGTCTGAAGTGGGCCAAACAGTGGCGTGATAAAGATGTGAACTTCTGGAGATCGGTAAGTTATTATAATCACATCACTAGTCATACATTCAATATCATTTTCTATGCAATGACGCAAGATCCGCAGAGATGTTTGTATTTTTTTCTGTTTTTGACAGGTTTGCTTCAGTGATGAAAGCACATTTGAAATTTTGGAGAATAAAGCTCAGTTTGTGCGTCGTCGTCCTGGCGAAAAGTTCCATCCTGACTGTGTCGTTCAGACTGTTAAACACACTAAAAGAAATTATGATCTGGTCAGTCATCAGCAGCAAGGGTACTGGACGTCTGTACGTGGTAAAAGGTACAATGAGACAAGATCAGTACAAACACGTCTTACAAAATCGGTTGATTCCTAGCTCAAAAAAGAGTTTCCAAATGGGGAACCATTCATTTTCATGCAAGATGGAGCTCCCTGACACACTGCACGGTCTGTTAAAGCTTTTTTAGTACAGCAAAGTATCCCTCTGTTAGATTGGCCGGATAATAGCCCCGATATGAACCCAATTGAAAACGTGTGGGAACTCATGAAAAGAGAAGTGGCTAAAGTTGTGATTACAAACAAAACTCAGTTCTTAGAACAGATCATTCATGTGTGGAATCATCATCCTCAAATGCAGAAGACAGTACAGTCTTGCCTTGATAGCATGCCGCGCAGAATTAAAGCTCTCATAGCGGCTAAAGGTGGATCAACAAAATATTAACTTTTCATTACATTTTCTTCATTTTTGATCGAGAGTTAATAAATACATATTTTTTCTATAATGACGATGTTTTATTAGTGTTGCAGATACTTATGTGATTAATAATATAGTAAATATACATTGTATCTCGTAAAAAACAATACAGCTGTACAGTATCACCCGATAATTAACGTTTTCTATAAAATCTTATGGTGCGTCTAATAATTTGGCCAGGGACATATATATATGTATGTATATATATATATATATATATATATATATATATATATATATATAGGCTGTTTATCTTTACTGACTGTTCTTAAGTAATTATGTCCCACATAATTATTAGTTCGTCATTTAAAAATAAACGCTTCAACCCTATCATGTAGGATTTGTTCGGTGGTCATTTTTGTCATGACTCAGCCATCTAAAATGAATTTTTTGATCAAATTTTGAAAGACTTTGGATAAACTAAAATCGCAGTCGTTTGAAAAAAAAGTTTATTTTAAAGCTTTGTGCACTATAAAAAAGTTAATTGTTAAAGGTAATACATATTGCAGGTATAAGATCCAACATAAAGTGCTCTTTTTCATAAAAAAAAGACTTGTTGGTACAAAATCCTGCAAAAAGTGCTCTTTTTCATAAAAAAAAAACACGACTTGTTGGTATAAAATCCTGCAAAAGGTGCTCTTTTTCATAAAAAAAGACGACTTGTTGGTATAAAATCCAGAAAAAAGTGCTCTTTTTCATAAAAAACGACTTGGTATAAAATCCTGCAAAAAGTGCTCTTTTTTATAAAAAAAAACACGACTTGTTGGTATAAAATCCTGCAAAAGGTGCTCTTTTTCATAAAAAAAAGACGACTTGTTGGTATAAAATCCAGCAAAAAGTGCTCTTTTTCATAAAAAAAAGACGACTTGTTGGTATAAAATCCAGCAAAAGGTGCTCTTTTTCATAAAAAAAGACGACTTGTTGGTATAAAATCCAGAAAAAAGTGCTCTTTTTCATAAAAAACGACTTGGTATAAAATCCTGCAAAAAGTGCTCTTTTTTATAAAAAAAAGACGACTTGTTGGTATAAAATCCAGCAAAAAGTGCTCTTTTTCATAAAAAAAGACGACTTGGTATAAAATCCAGCAAAAAGTGCTTTTTTTCATAAAAAAAAACACGACTTGTTGGTATAAAATCCTGCAAAAGGTGCTCTTTTTCATAAAAAAAAGACGACTTGTTGGTATAAAATCCAGCAAAAAGTGCTCTTTTTCATAAAAAAAGACGACTTGTTGGTATAAAATCCAGCAAAAGGTGCTCTTTTTCATAAAAAAAGACGACTTGTTGGTATAAAATCCAGCAAAAGGTGCTCTTTTTCAAAAAAAAAAGACGACTTGTTGGTATAAAATCCAGCAAAAAGTGCTCTTTTTCATAAAAAAAGACGACTTGTTGGTATAAAATCCAGCAAAAAGTGCTTTTTTTCATTAAAAAAAAACACGACTTGTTGGTATAAAATCCAGCAAAAAGTGCTTTTTTTCATAAAAAAAACACGACTTGTTGGTATAAAATCCTGCAAAAGGTGCTCTTTTTCATAAAAAAAAAGACGACTTGTTGGTATAAAATCCAGCAAAAAGTGCTCTTTTTCATAAAAAAAGACGACTTGTTGGTATAAAATCCAGCAAAAGGTGCTCTTTTTCATAAAAAAAGACGACTTGTTGGTATAAAATTCAGCAAAAGGTGCTCTTTTTCATAAAAAAAAGACGACTTGTTGGTATAAAATCCAGCAAAAAGTGCTCTTTTTCATAAAAAAAGACGACTTGTTGGTATAAAATCCAGCAAAAAGTGCTTTTTTTCATTAAAAAAAAAAACACGACTTGTTGGTATAAAATCCAGCAAAAAGTGCTTTTTTTCATTAAAAAAAACACGACTTGTTGGTATAAAATCCTGCAAAAGGTGCTCTTTTTCATAAAAAAAAGACGACTTGTTGGTATAAAATCCAGCAAAAAGTGCTCTTTTTCATAAAAAAACAATAAAAAAATTGTAAAATGATAAGCGTTAAGCATAGGTTATGAAACACTCTCCAACACTTTCTGAATGCTTTAACAAAACTTCATTATTTAGAGAAATAAGGTAAATAAGATAACTGAGTAAACATTTTAGAATACGCATAAAACATTTGAAAAACTGATTTCAGCAGTTACCGTCCATAGCCAAATATGTATTCCAATTCTTTTGAACAGCCCTGTATTTGATCTGTAGGTTGATATATATACTATATAATGGGAAAAATTAGGTTAGCAAGAAAACGCATAACAGGTTGAAATTTCTCTTTCAGCAATTTATACTAATACCGAAAACCTTTTGCTGTAAGTTTATCCCCTCATTATAAGTCCAGTCATCCCCCACATCAAAAACTTGCAGCTTTCAATACTCTTATTTTCCGTGCACGTAAAATTTGTTCAAATTCTGAGTTATTTAATAGTGAAATTAACTATATAAAAGCACTTGCCATCGATCGTGGATTTAGTTTGAATATCATTAACCGTATTTATCTAAACCTCCGATAATCACCGATTCTGTTCCAGCAAATAAAGAATTTAAAAATGTTATTGTCTTACCTCATTTTACTAAAATCAGTACACAAATATCTTATATTCTCAATATGTTTAGTTTTAAAGTTGTTTTCTCTCCAACCAATAAAATTTCTTTCTCCAATCTTAAAGATCCTATTGACGACCATAATAACTGGGACATTTACAGAATTTTTTGTGAGTGCGCCCTCTCTTACATTGGGCAGACGAAGTGTGCACTTAGAATTAGGCTGAAAGAACAGCAGAATTACGTTAGAAAGCAGGAATTTGAGAAATCTACAATAGCGAAACTTTGTTGGAATTTCAACCACCAGTTTAATTATCCAGAGGCTAAAATTATTCAAAAATGTAACTCAGATTTTGATCTAGACTTTTACGAAGCTCACTATATACATAAACATACTTCCTCCTTCGTAAATGATATGACCAGCACCCCTTTTCTTTCGCCAGTGTGGTGAGATCTGCGCAGTGACTCTTTTTCAACTAGTTTTGGTCCATTACGTCATTTCTTTAAGATATATAAACTCTTCTTTTCGCCTTTTCAATCAGTCCATGAGCCAGTACTCGGGGCTATAACCGAGGGGTTCTTCAAACCCATTTTAATTTTTCTATCTTTTTTTTTTCTTTCTGAGGAAGGGGATCCAGGAATCCTCGAAACGATCGTATGGGAATTTTTTGTCATGTACATTATTTGTGCGTAAAATCCGTTTTTATCACTCTTTCATATTATGCACCTCCCCTCCCTCTCCCCCCAGGGAGGCACATTTTTATATAAATAAAAATGTAAATGATCGTTTGTACAAAATCTTAAAGCTCCGAAAGTTCTTCACCGATTGCTTTGAAATTCACGGACTGCGTTGCATTTGAATGCGCGCATGTTTTAATACACCAATTATGAACCTCACTTGCCCCACTCCCCAATTTTTCCCCATCCGGGGGTATTTTTTAAATTTTTTTCGACTCCCATTATGTGGTATATCGTTAGAAAGCCCTTTGACAGCGTTTTCATGTTATACTCTTCCCGTCCCCCTCCTCCCATCACTTTGCCCCCTGGGGGGCACTTTACTGAAATATTTCGTCAGCATTTTTTATGTTTTTCCCTTGTTTTTTAGTTCCTGTTTTTTTTCCTTTTTAGCTCACAGGCTAATTAAAGCCTGAGAGCTAATGTGGCCGCAGGTTCTGTATGTACGTACGTATTTATGTATACAGTAAAACCTCTCTAAAGCGACCACGTTCCGTTTCAATAAAAATTGGTCGTTCCGAGAGGTGGTCTCTTAATGGAGGTCATGTTTAAATCTAGATTTTAATTGCTGAAAAAGGTAACAATTAATGTTACTAAAATTTATTTTCACATTAGGAAAAAATATGAAAATTTAAGTATCAAAACAAAAGTTAATTACATAAGTTAATTACTGCAGAGTATAAAAAATGAATATATTGACGTTTGTTGTGATTTTACGGTTTTATCTTTTGTAAATTTTATTTCCAAGTCCTTTCGAAGTACAGTAAATAAATGCAATTCTTTTTTATGGCCATGAACAAATAATGACGATTTTATTAATTTATCTATTTCTTTGAGAGTATCCTGAGAGAATAGGGTAGGGGTGTTTATTGACCGTCATTCTTAATTTGAGGGGTTTAAACACTTAAAAGTTACCGGAATAAAATATAAAAAAAGAAATCTTAACTTAGTTTAGAATTTTGATGAATAATGCGCTCTCTGGAATTATTTTTCTAATAAAACCCCCTTCAAGCAACAAGAAAAAAACGGAATTTGCTTCATTTTCTTCAAAGAAATTGGTTGCTCATGGAGGGAGTTCAACTGGGATGGTCTCTGAATGGAGGTAAAATTAGTATTGAGCCTATAGGAATAAATTTTGTTCCATGAAAAAATGGTCATTCAGGGAGGTGGTCGCACAGGGAGGTTTCACTGCATATGTACGTAACGCGATAACTCTTGATAGAAATATCCGATTTGCTTCAAAATTTATAAATAGGTTCATTATGATAAGGCGCTTCCGTGATTAGTTTTGGGGATTCATTGGTTAACTATAAAGGGGATAACGGGGCGCTAATCCCCCCCCCCTTAATTTAGATAAATGGGTTTTTAATACAGAATTATCCGATTGCTTCAAATTTTGTAAATAGGTTCATTCTGATAAGGTGATTTATTGATTAAATGTAAAGGGGGAACAGGGGCTAATTATCCACCTTAATTTAGATGAATGGGTTTTAGATGTAGAATTATCCGATTTGCTTCAAATTTTGTGAATAGGTTCATTTTGATAAAGCGCTTCCCTGATTAGGTTTGGGAGTTCATTGATTAAGTATAAAGGGGGTAACGGGGTCTAATCCCGCCTTAATTTAGATAAATGGGTTTTTCATGCAGAATTATCCGATTTGCTTCAAATTTGGTATACTGGTTTATTCTGAAAAGGAGCTTCCCTGATTAGATTTAGAGGTTCATTGGTTAAGTATAAAAGGGGGGGGGGGACGTGGGGATAATGCTCCTTAATTTATTTTTCAAGGGGCATTATTCTTTGAAAAAAGAGTATAATATACAATTTTTGCGAATAGCCTGTGAGCTCAATGCCATCAGTTTAACTGGGCACTTTTCTTTTTAATTCACGCGAGCTGCTAGGGATGCCACCGCACGTACTGCAATTGAAAATCGGTGTGTCAATTATGATATTGCGAAATATCCACCAACCAAAGCTTTGCAACGGCACGCGGCTTGCAGTAAAAAGATAATGAGCAACGTCGTAGAAGCAACAATCTTGGCAGGAACTTTCAAAGGTAAAGATGTCCTCTTCCTCGCATTCCTTTGATTCCAATGGATGTGCCATTTCAATTTGAGATATTGCAATTACCAATTTGATTGGCGTTTGCAATCTCCATCAACAAACCTTATGGCCAAGCTTTAGAATTCTGCGGTTTAGATCTAGACACGGATTGCTTTTCACACGGACAATTGTAGGTTTCATGTTCTAGAATAGGCAAAACAGACAATATCTATATCTGCACACACAATGTAACAACAAAAAAAATTACATATCCACGAGCATCATGAAATTAAGCATATGAGAAACGTGCACGTTCTCTTTTCTCTCTTTTCCATTTAGCTAGGCTGAGCTACAGCAACGCGTGGCCGGGTACAGATAGTTTATAATAAAGTTATACTTTCCCTTGTAGTTTTATGCAGGTATGAAACAGAATTTCAAGTTTTGCATTAAAATTCCTTTATTAAAAATAATAAGATTTTTTAATATACAAATTAAAAAACAAAAATAAAAATTGGTCTGTTTAATTGTTTAACTTAAAAGAAAGAAAGAAGCTTAATAAAGTCATACTTTAATAAACAATTTCAAATTTTATTTTACAATTTGAAAGTAAAGGTACAATTTTTTAAAAGATGTAAAGTCTTAAATTTATTATAGAGTTCAAATATCAATATTAAGAAAGCTGACAATTCTTTAAACTTTCGAGAGTTACCTTTTATTTATGGAGAGGGAATTTACTATATTTCATATTTTGCATCATAAACAAAAGATTCTCTGCATTATTTGGGGCCAAACGATTTCTGCTATCTGTATATAATCGGTTTAATGCGGCTGCCGGATATCCGGCATAGAAGTCGGATATCCAGTGATTGTGTTCAGATATCCGATGGTATTTCGGATATGGAAAAATCAGCCGGATATCGGATATTTACCGGATATCCGTTGCATCCCTAGTTCTAATCAGTTACAAAGTGAATTAAGACTACGTTTCAATTTCATCAAAATGTTATGAATTATCATAATATATATATTTTCAATATGATCTTTTAATAACCTAAACGATGTCAGTAATGTTGTGAGCTAAGTCATTCCACATATTTTGTTCTTTATTATTTCATTTTTAGTAAAAGAAAATAGTTTAATTACTGTTGTATTCTGTGGAATTTTAATATTTTAAAGAATATAGTTATAATTTCATACAGTCGATTCAATTCTACGTTAAATTATACTTTGGCATACTATCTACGCACTAGGTTATAACACTATAAACACACTGTAAAGAACTAACTCATTATAGAAAACTAACATTTTCCACCGATAGATGGCGGTAGTCATCTGATGATAAAAAGGGTTGTTCGGTTTTTCGAACTCAGAAGAGAAGCGGGAGTGAGAGCTCGGAGTTTTGATATTGGTTGTGAAGGTGACTTTTAAGTGATGTTTTTGTAGAAAATGTTACCGCGATTATATTTTGTGTTTTGTGAATGTTAATTAAATCAAGAAAACCACCCGATGGCCTCTTCATTTATCAAGTGTGTTCATTATTAAAGTATACCATCGTCTCTTACATCACAACACTAATTCCTGTCTTACTTGACCGTTCATAGCAAGGCTCATCCAGTACTACAACCGCACAGGTCTATTCGAAATATCAGCACACACGGACATTTCTAATAAAAAAAACCTTGCTAACAGCACGACTAGGTCTTCTCCACCCTTCAACTTTTCAGTTTCAATTTTCCACTGCTTCTCTTGCTCTCTCATTCCAACCTGCAGGGTTCCCCTCTATTTACATGGGCAACCCCACGTGTCGTAGTTGGCCTTTTTTTCAGTGACAGGTCATCCCAAAAGATTATCTTTTGTTCATGAACTCTCCCACCCTTCGCTACATATATTGCTATTGTACTATCTACATTCCAATAGACGATAACCCCTTTCTGGTTTTTACATTTATACCTACTCATTTTAATCTCACAGCTAAGAAAAAAAAATTCTAGACGTTTTCCAAGATTCATCAACATTTTTTACTTAACCACTTTATACTAGAAGATTTTCAAACGTGTAATAGATCTTATTTAATCAATCGCGAAACGAACTGTTTGTTATTGCTATGTCAGTGAATGTGGCCTTGGGAACTGAAAAATCCTGCAGTCAAAGGAAAATGATAGCAACCTGATTACAGGCGTTCACTACTGGTTTTGATAATATCATTCATTCTTCGGTAATCAGATAATATTTATTAATTGGAACAGCAAATTAGAAGATTTTTAGAGCCTGCAGTGCCTGGTTGTGGTTGGGCAGCGTAGTATATATAGAAGTTTTTAAAGAAAGTAATAGAAAAGTGATTTTTGTCACGGGTTTTAAATTGCCCACTGAAAAAAGTCCTTCCGGCCAGTGCCGGGAGGAAGAGGTAGCTTTCAAATACCTTATTTTAAAAAAGCCAACTTATATTATTCAAACACACGAAGCTCAAAAGTGGAAACCGAATACAGGAGATTCAATACTAATTTTTATCAATACTAAATCATTATGAATGAGAATTTCACGAAATTAGTCAGCTTCATCCAAGCTGCTTTTATTTAAAGTAACTTATATTTGGCTGAGATGTTGATGTATACTATCCACATGCTTTCTCACATGGAAATAGGCGAATACGTGTGTTATCGTGTGACAAATACAAGATCGTTTCAAAATGTTAGCCATACTAGAAATTCAAAGTGCTATAATTCAACCATTTTTAAGATATAAACAAAAGAACAAATTTTCAGAAACAAAATCTGCTCCGGAATCTTTGTATCAAGGTCAAACACTTAAAAAAATCTTTTTCATTTTCCAATTTTTTAATACCTCATTTTAAATTTTAAATTTAATTTTTTTAAATGGCCGCCATTTTGAAACAAGATGGCGGATGAAGCTGGCCAACGAACTCGGTCGAAATATTTTTATGTACTATGTACACACCAAAGTACATCCAAATCGGTTCATAAATACGCTTGTTATCGCGTGACAAAAATCAGGTCGTTTTAAAATGTCAGCCACAATAGAAATTCAAAACGCTATAACTCAGCCATTTTTTTAGATATAGACGAAACAAAAACTGCTCCGGCATCTTTGTATTAAGGTCAAACACATACAAAAAAAATCTTTTTCATTTTCCAATATTTTGGTGTCTCATTTTAAATTTTAAATTTTTTTAAATGGCCACCATTTTGAAACAAGATGGCGGATGAAGCTGGCCTACGAACTCGGTCGAGACATTTGTATGTACTATGTACACACCAAAGTACATCCAAATCGGTTCATAAATACGCCTGTTATCACGTGACAAATATCAGGACGTTTCAAAATGTCAGCCACGCTAGAAATTCAAAATGCTATAACTCAGCCATTTTTTAAGATATAGACGAAACAAAAACTGCTCCGGAATCTTTGTATAAAGTTCAAATACATAAGAAAAAAATATTTTCCCATTTTCAATTCTTTGGTACCACATTTCAAATTTAAAATTTTTAAGAAAATTTTAAATGGCCGCCATTTTGAAACAAAATGGCGGATGAAGCTGGCCAACGAACTCGGTCGAGACATTGGTATGTACTATGTACATACCGAATTACATCCAAATCGGTTCATAAATTCGAGAGTTACAGTATGACAAAGGTCAGATATATATATATATATATGGATATATATATATATATATATATCAACTTTTGAACGGAGGGTGGTTTCGGGGTCTGGGGGTCATGATCGATGAAAATATACCAAAAATTTTTGAAATCGCTTTCCTCCGAACGGCTGCAATAGGTAGCTTTTTGTAATGAAAGCTACCTAAAAATAAAATATTATAAAGAAACTGCTATTTGGGAGGGCCATAATTAAACTGACAGTACTCAGAGTGTTCTGTTGCGCGATCTAATTCAGAGAATGACGCCAAATTTTGTAAGAAGATTAAACAAGACGGGGGACGAAAGATTCGGCGAAAAAAAATTAGTTCCAAAAGTTACCGCTAGGGTAATATGAATCGCTATGTAATAGAAAAGAGAGTTTTAAAAAATGCAGAAACAATACTGAAATAAAATTACCTTACATTAAGAGCATTTAAAGATTTTAGTATTGATTCTGCATTTTTTAAAACTCTCTTTTCTGTTACACAGCGCCACATATTCCCCTAGCGGCGACTTTTGGAACTGATTTTCTTTTCACGGAATTCTTTGTCCCCCGTCTTGTTTAAACTTCCCACAAAATTTGGCGTTATTATCTCAATTTAGATCGCGCTACAGAACACTCTGAGTACTGTCAGTTTAATTATGGCCACCTTGTACTTAACCCCTTGAGGGGCAACGGTATATATTATATACCACCTACTATTAATAAAGTTTTACACCAGAAAAATTTTATTAAATTTTACTTTTCGAACTTTGGTGGAAAAAAGCCGAAATATTGTTTGTACTTATTTTGAAATAGAATTTTTCAAAGATTCCGGTGGGAATTCAGCATTTCACAAACGTAATTGCTCGCCCCTCAAGGAGTTAATAGAAATGCATTGTACAAAATAAGTAGATGAATACTAATTAAATTGTTTTCAGAATACCCTGCAGTAATTATAATTCAGTCTATATAGGCGAAATAAGCCGTACTTTTGATATAAGATTAAAAGAACACAAGTATGCTTTTAAGTCAGGTACTTTAACCCTTTATCTACTGACGGTACTTATAAATACCATTAAAATAACTTGTTATAAAATTCATTTAATACATCGATTAGTTGTAATACAGTTTAGAATGAGTTATAGATGCATTACTTTATCTTGTTCCAAAAACATTATTGGTTACACAAAACAAAAATATTTATAAAAGGATGATTTCTTTTGCCTTTGCATCTTTTCAGCTTTCTTGGCGTTGGGGAGGAGAGGGGGTGAATTTTTCAGTTCGGAAATATTTCTATTGTAAGAACATTATATTTGTACATTTCTTAATTCTACAAAATACTAAGAAAAATATTTACAATAAAAGATTTCAGTGGGGTTATAAATATTGCACAAAATCCCTATAAATTCGAATTTAATGAATCCTTCTAAATCCTTCTAAAATTTATTAAATGATTATGTAAATCTTCTAATATAGTTTAAACAATTCTCGAAATTTGCTTTAGAAGATAAAATTTTCATGAATTCATAATTCAGTACATAAAGGGCTAAACTCAATAATTGTTGTACATGTCCTAGAAACCGATCATATCCCGAACTTAGCGAATACGGATCAAAATGCAACAGTTACACGAGTCGCATGTTCTTCTTGGTATGCGAAATTGCCAGACTCACTTCTATAAACGAAGCAAACCCCCATTCCATCTATCTGATTGTACAGTTTTGATTTAATCTTTGTGACTTTGACTTTAACTGATATATTATAGGTTCTTTTCTTTAAAAAAATTATCATCGTTTTTCCCGTTCGTTATGTGTGTATTGATGAGTTCTGAATGTTTGTTTTCAGTAATTTTTATATGTATTTTAATTATTTTTAACCCTTCTTTGCATGATGGTGGAAATTTCCATCATAACATTAATTATATAAGAGAACAAATTCACTTTAAGTTGATCGTGTCTGATCGTACCTAAATGTAAAGGGTATTCTACAATCCAGCTCTTAACAAGTTTACTTTAAGTTGATCGTGTCTGGATACCTTTTTAATGTCCATTGCATAAAAAAAAACATAGCTGTCAAAAAAAGGCTTCTCCAGCTCTTCCACCTCTGAAAGATACAAGAACAGATGGTGCTGAACATTGGCCAACAGTGGATGGGTCACTCCGGTGCAGTTATCCTAAATGTAAAGGGTATTCTACAATTTCTTGTAGTAAATGTGGAGTCAATTTGTGTCTAAATAAAAATAATAATTGTTTTGTTAATTATCATAAAGAATAAAAAATATCGAATGATATCCTCTTTTATTTCTATTTAGTACTAAGCTAATGATCTAACTTTGCATGATGATGGAAATTTCCATCATATTGTTTTTTGCTAAATTTATACTATAAATATATACTAAGACTTTTTTAACCCCTTTTCCTTTAATTTTAAACATGAATTATATCATCTTGATTTATTTCATCAATAAAGAAAAAATCATGCAAAGAAGGGTTAAATGTCTGAAATATTTGTTTTATCTTTAAGTAAAATAACCAAACATATCATGTTTGTGTATCTTAAAATGATGCGATGATTCATATACAATTTTATTTTTTCTTATTGCAGGTTTTTATCAATGGATGTTTCACCAGCTGACATAAAAATTTCCACAAGTGATGAACACAGTATGGAACACTCTGTTCAAAGTACAACAGATGGACATGGACAAGCTAATGTGAGAAAAGAACCTATTATTTATGAGACAAGCAGTGGAATATATCCTAGTTCTAGTTTCAATATACATGAAAATACTCAAGCAACTGGAAAACGCCATATATGTAATATATGTAACAAAACTTTTACAGTTATTTCCAATTTGATGTCACATTCGTGCACTCCCGCAAAAAAACGGTATGTTTGTGAACTGTGTGGAAAAGGCTTTACCAAAAGTATTGGTCTCAAGAATCACCTTCGATTTCATACGAAAGAAAAACCTTATTCTTGTGAAATATGTTTTAAAAAATTTGCTTCGAATGCTAATTTGAAGGTCCACTTTCGAACTCATACAAAAGAAAAACCTTTTTCTTGTGAAATATGCTTTAAAGGATTTTCTGCAAGTGCTCAATTGAAGGTCCACCTTCGAATTCATACGAAAGAAAAACCTTTTACTTGTGAAATATGTTTCAAAGGATTTGCTCAAAGCTCTCATTTGAAAAATCATTTTCTGTCTCATACAAAAGAAAAAGCTTTTTCTTGTGAGTTATGTTTTAAAGCATTTTCCACTAATAGTTCTTTAAAAAACCATAGCCTAACTCATGAAAGTGAAAAAACATACGTTTGCAATGTATGCGATATGAGATTTTCTCGAAATATTACTTTGAAGCGGCATTTTCTATCACACACGGAAGAAAAACCTTTTACTTGTGAAATTTGCGATAAAAGATTTTCCAGAAAGGACAAGTTGAAAAGACATTCACTTACTCATACAACTGCAAAATTGTTTGTTTGTGAGACATGTGGGAAAGGAGTTACTCGAAGTGATCAATTGAAGGCACACATGCTATCTCATACGAAAGAAAAAACTTATTTTTGTGAGATATGTGGTAAAGGATTTATTCAAAATGCTCATTTGAAGGGCCATCTTCTAACCCACACAAAAGAAAAACCATTTGTTTGTGAGATATGTGGGAAAGGATTTGCTAAAACTAGTCATTTGAAAGACCACCTTCGAACTCACACAAAAGAAAAACGCTTTGTTTGTGAGATTTGTGAAGAAGGGTTTGTTAGACGCTGTCATTTGAAAGACCATCTTCGAACTCACACTAAAGACGAATAACCTTATTCAAGTAAAATATGTTTAAAAGAAGTTACCTGAGCTCCGTCAGCTACGGATGAGGGTGGAAAATAGAGATGTACCGAATATTCGGTATTCGGCCATGTTACCGAATATTCGGTTAAGCCAAATAGCAATCTATTCGATCTGCCAAATATTTGTCCAAACTGAATACTTTAAACATATTTTCAAAAACTTTACAAAACTTTTACTTGTAAGTGTCAACTTATAAAGATATTCAGAATAATCAGAAACAGAATCCTATTTAAATAAAAGAAAATATTTTGCATTATTTAGTTGCTATTTGTAAAGTATCACTTTAGAAACTTAACCATTAATGACGATTTTCATAGCCATTAATCATTAATGATGTACCAATGCAAATTCCTGAGCATTGTCTAGTAAACAATTTGTTTCTTGCTTTTTCACAAAAAGAGTGTTTTTAAACAAAATAGAAAAACATTCAGAGTTTTGGTAATAGACAACAATACACACAATTTTTTATCCTGGAAACCATAAACGCAATTCACTTATTCAGTCATAAATACAGTGCATCTCATCTCAATCGAGGTCAAAAATGGATTTTTGTTTGCTACTTTAACATTAGTGAAGATATTATAACTATACAGGGTGTCCCAAAACGACCGCATAAACTCTGCACAGCTAGATTCCTCGTTGGGAGTACATAAAAACTGCCCAAAGAAGCGTTCCTGCACGATCCATAGTTTACGAGAAAAATATGAAAAACAAAGTATGACGTCACTTCCGGTGCTAGAAAAAAACACTTTATTGGACATATCAACAACGCGGGACGGATATCGACGGGCATACTCCCTAGCGGTTCGTAAGGCATTTCCATTACATCGGCCGTACATCAGGTACATGTCGCAGTAGTCACGAACGGAATACATGGCCACCATACGAAGACTACCGGTAGCTGCAAGATGCAGCCTTTTAAAAATACGAGTTCAACGTCGGCTTAACGTCATTCCATGGCACGCGCGCATGCATGACGCGATATGCGCGGCGAACGTTTTAAACATTATCGTCTGGAAAGATATGCAAATTGTTTTTTTCTTGCACCAGCAGTGACGTCATACTTTGTTTTTCGAATTTTTCTAGTAAACTATGGATCGTACAGGAACGCTTCTTTAGGCAGTTTTTATGTACTCCCAACGAGGAATCTAGCTGTGCAGAGTTTATGCGGTCGTTTTGGGACACCCTGTATTTTCAACATAGGGTAATTCCGGGATTTATGCCGCACATTTTTTTGAATTTGTGTATAAAATCCCATGGTGGACATAAAATAAAAAAAATCTTGCTCTGCTATTTAATGTTAAATATACAACGCGTGAACTGCTTCAAAACAAATTATTAATATTTTTTAACAATTTTTTCTCTAAAACACACTGCGGCGCATCACCCGCACCTTCAAGCTGAGACGCCGCACTTCACTTGTGCGGTAGTTATGCCGCGCTTGTAATAAGAACAGAATGAAATGTTAAATTAAAAAAAATATTCATATCTGGACTATAATTAACGATGTAATAACAAAATGACACTAAATGAGTACAATGAAACGCATTAGTAGATTCAAATTAATAATTGTTGCGTACTTTCGCTATTAAAATTATCGACTTATTTTTTTACATTAAATTTTAATTGTCTTTTCAGCAACAACGTAACAACAATGTATTAGAAAGGGAAAAGAAAAAAAGTAAAATTGTATTTACATAATTTATTTGTTAACCCTTTCGGGACCGGTGGCTTTTGCACAAATTTTATTCGGTTGGTACCACTTAAAAAAAAAAAAAGTTACCTTTACTTAGATAATCATGAAAATGCTCTAATTAAGCAAAGCAAATATTACTTTTCTCTTTTACTGCTGCCAGAAATTAATTTTGTGAGCTCTTTATGAAGGTGCTTATATGCACTTATGGTCCCGAATGGGTTAAGGGACCTGTTTTTTCGACTACAATCTACAGAAAAAGTTTCGAAAAAGTACAGTCTCTATGTAACTACATTTAAACACATGATGCAACGAAGCCAATTACACTTCTTCTTTTTGGAGTAGTTTTCTAAACATTCCTTGAAAGGAACGTCTGCGTTACGCGTAATGCAATTTTTCATTATTATCATCTTGACTTGCATCTTTCTTGCCCTTCTTACTTTTTATTTTCCCCTTTTTCTCCTTTGGTTTTGGTAAACTTGATAACATGCCTAACATGGTTAGTCTGTGCAGAAAGAAAATGAAACGTTAATAACACTTAATCATCCCGTACAAAAGAAACTGCTGCATGTATACCGGAATAGCAGTGCGGCATGTATCCCATTTTGCATGGTGCAGACGTCGGTCATCACAGTTACCTGTCATACCTAAGGCGAATGGCGTAACCATACACACAGTACTCTATACAAACACTACTCTTAGTTTTGACTTCGAAAACATGCATGCATTTAGTAATTAGTGTATGAAAAGTATTTAAACATAACGTTTTTAAAAGTTTGGACAGTGAAATCATGCACTTATGTCAAATTAAGGATTGTACTTCTACAAGTAAACATCGAAATGGTATTCACGCTATACACTGGTTAAAATAATCTCATTGCGCACCTATACTGTGCCTTTGACGGCCATCTATCGATAATTACAAGAAATACAAGGGATGCGGCATCTATCCCGTATGCGGCGACTCTCCCGGAGTTACCCTATTTGCTTTGATTTCTGTGAAATATCATATGATGAGAAGTGCCGGAAATTGCCACCATTCATGTTCACAGTATTTATACTGTGTCACCAGTCAAAATACAGTCCAATTTCAATGATATCGTAACATTTAACACAAGGAAAATTAATATGAAACAAATCTCGCTAAAATATCTTCATTGTTGATGAAGTTGTGAACGAAAATCCCGTTTCGGCTTACAGTTACACACCCAGTATTTTTGATTAAATGTATTGTAATTTTGATGAAATAAATACTAGATTGAAATGTTGTTTCTTGTTCAAAAATTTTTGTTGTGACCAAACATTACCTTGTATACACCAGCCGTAAAACAAAAGCCGATGTTTCATTGTGCGATTAAAATTTCTAAGCATCGCACATTTTCAATTTTTATATCGTCGTATTGGGGGAAAAAAGTACTTTTTAATGCAATTTGTTTGAAAACTGCATCTCCATTTGTTTTTGAAATATTAATTTTTTTGTAGTTTTTAGCGACATTTGTTTCATTTTGGCAACTCAAGTACTCCATTTCTGTAGAAAGTAAAGAAAAAATTGTTGAAAAATAGCAATTATATCTTTTTGTTGCCATTTTCTCATAAAAATTGAAAAAAAAAATTAATTAAAATATGTGCTATTTTGAGAAAAATATAAATGAAGGATTTATGATAAAACATGGAGCTATTATAAACTACATTTAATTGTAAGTATACACTGTAAATCGAAATGTCTTAAATTCAGACACTTAAGTGTCTGAAACGGAGTGTTCAATTTTCAGACATTTTAAAATGTCTGAATTTTTTCAGACACTTTTTGCGTCTGAATTTTAGACACTTCAAACGTCTGAATCGCAGTCATTTTTTTAAAGCATTATACGTAGCCATGTTTGACCACGTTGATCATGGAAAAATATATGGCCATTATTCTGCCCCCCCCCCCCCCCCACACACACACAGCCTGATTTTAGGGGCTCCAAAATATGGTATGCAATTTTCATAAAGCTGATAATTGAAATTTTTTTCGACATTGTACTGATTATAATCAATATTTTGAATTTATAGAGTAGAATAAGATTAAAAATTAAAATATTTGTCACAATACAGTAAAACCTCTCAATAGTAGGCACCTTAGAACCGTGGAATTTGTTCACCATTCGGAAGTGTCTGTTTTTCTGAGGTAAAAAAATATAAAATATGTGCATGTTGTTAATAAAAAATGTGCTTCTTAAATAGTTGTGTCCCCTATGTAGGAGTGTCCGTTATGGAGATTTTACAACAAAACTTTCATAGGACAATTTTCTTCAGCGAACACTGACCTTTTTCAAGATAAATACTACATTTTTTTTACCTCATAAAAGCGAACACAATCGAATAGCAGGCAAATTCAACGTTCCAAAACGCGTTCAATTCGCGTTGATTATTTCATAATAATAATAATTTCATAATAATTTTTCATAATAATAGAAACCACCAGTCCACCAGAAGAAAATGAAGTAATGGAAATGCCGGGGGCGACACTAAATTCTGAAAAAGCAGAATTCCTGTTCTCTAGTAATTTATTTTTCTTTGAAAATGCATGAAACTAGCTGGTGTTGTTGTTCAGAAACTATGTAATTGAGCTGTTTTTTCCATTTTTTTGCAAACGCAATAGATCTTTCAGAAAATAGTGTCGCAGTGGGCGTTTGAACTGAATTTCCGCGCGAAGGGAGAAGAGCACTCAAGAGCGGGCGAAAAACGTGTTTGTCACGTGATCGGAATCGCTTATAACTCAATAGGTGATTGGTTGATGAAAAAATGGAAAAAACAGTTCAATTCCAAATTGCTTCCATGGCCAGGCTTTCCGTTAAAAAATGAATTTGTAAATGTGTCAAAATGTTTTTCGCTTGTTGAGCAGAGCGGCTAAGAACAGCCTTAAGAATAGTGTGCTTACAATCTCTGAAAATGATCGTTCACTCCGGACACTGATCTAGGATGCATTTTAAAAAATCCTTACTAAATCAAACGTACAGTAGAACCTCGATTATCCGAAGTAATTGAGACCGACCATCTTTCAGAAAATCGAAATTTTCGGATAATCGAGAATGCTTCTATTTTAAGATTAAGGAGAAATACAGGGTGTTTATAAAGTCCCGGACCCATTTTGATGTTTAATAACTCATAAAATAATAAAGACAGATTAAAATTAATAACATAAATGGTTAGATAGACTCAAAAAGTTTTATGACCCTTGTCAATGAACTTCCACGTATGCCCCCTTCGTCGCACGGAGAATATCAAGTCGATAGTCAATTTCACTCCAGGTAGCGGCAAGCATGTCGGCATCCACAGAGGCTATTGCGGTTGTAATTCGGGCTTTTAAGTCATCAATGTTCGACACTCTCCTCCTGTAAACATTGTCCTTTACAAATCCCCAAAGGAAAAAGTCCAGCGGCGTTATATCACGTGATCTGGGTGGCCAAGGAATTGGACCTCCTCGCCCAATCCATCTTCCTGGAAAATGGTCATTCAAAGAAGTACGAACGATGGTACCCCAATGAGGTGGTGCACCACCCAGATCACCTGATGTAACGCCGCTGGACTTTTTCCTTTGGGGATTTGTAAAGGACAATGTTTACAGGAGGAGAGTGTCGAACATTGATGACTTAAAAGCTAGAATTACAACCGCAATAGCCACTGTGGATGCCGACATGCTTGCCGCTACTTGTCGTGAAATTGACTATCGACTTGATATTCTCCGTGCGACGAAGGGGGCACACGTGGAAGTTCATTGACAAGGGTCATGAAACTTTTTGAGTCTATCTAACCATTTATGTTATTAATTTTAATCTATCTTTATTATTTTATGAGTTATTAAACATCAAAATGGGTCCTGGACTTTATAAACACCCTGTATATGCAATGTTTCATATTGTGGTAACAAGTGCTTAATAAAAACTAGTCGTTGGGGATCACCGTGATACTTACCCATCATGGATATAGATAATATAAAATATGAAAATAAAACGTGATATTTGCTAAGCATTGTACCATGTTACTTTTATTCATAACTTAATTTATTAGGACTCCCTTAAATATAATTAATAGAACCCCTTAAGCTAATATTACTTTTTGTTGCATTAAAATATCTCATTTTGTTGATTTTCTGTAAGCAAGTAAACACTATTCGTTTACAATGGAAGTCTTTGGGAATTTGGCGAAACATTAGAGATACCGCCAATTTGGCGTCACTTTTGGCGACAAACTTGGCGGTATTTGGCGTCAGAACAGGTCCCCCCTATTGTAAACCCCCTTATAGGTATGGAGAGGCATTAAATTCTTGACATTTACGATAAGCCATTATTGGCATTTAATCTTATAGTTTGGCGATAGTTTTTGGGTCGACGGGATAATCGAGTAGTACCGAATTGCATAAAAGAAACATCCTTATAACTCGAAAAATTATAATCCGATTAACTAACAGTTTACTGCGTCGGATTAAGCGTCTCATTTCCAATTAAAATATATCTTTGAATTGAAATTTGAATGAAATACAGGGTCATGAAAAATCGAAGAGTGTGAAAAATAGAATTACAAATATCTCGGCAACTCATTATCCGATCGGCTTCATTCATGATGCAAAATTTATGTTTTTTCTATTGTCTTTTATATTCACTCCTTCAAATAAACAATTTCAAAAATTTTTGTATACCTTTTATCAGAACGAATATTTCAAGAGTCCGAAAAAAATATTTCCGGTTAATCGAGGTTAGTGATATTCAATAGACTTCTTCCCATTATTACTTCCTAAGTACACACCGAATTTTAAGTCTCTATCTCAATTGTTCGGGGGATAGAGCGATTAAAGACACACAGACATACAGACGAACGGACAAATTTTTTTTCTAAAAATATTTTTTTCGGAAAATCCAGTGTCTGAAACGTGTAAATCCGCAAAAATTTTTTTTCCGATTTTCAAAACGATTACAAGACTTACCCTATACTACGTATGATGGGTAATTAATAAAGCAATACAAAATAGAAGCAAGAATAAATTACCTGAATTATAATTTTTAAATTAAGTACCTTTTACATATATCACAAGGGTTTGAAAAAATGTTTTGTTTGTCGCAGTTTCAATTGCCTTTGCTTTGAAGCTCTATCAGAGTTTTTAAATATTATTAGTTCACCAGTATCACAGTCTGTCTGCTGCTCCAGCCATGCCAAACCTTTTGCAAAAGATTCAAAATTGCTAATTTGTTTGTTTCCTTCCTTTTACAGGAGCTCAAGCTAAATTCAAAGGAATTCTAAGAAAGGAGATCGAAAATATTTAAATGTACTCGTAGTTCAGAAAGGACCGCTTGTACACAAGTAATATGATAATTAAAAGAAAAAAAAAAGCTTTCAAAATGGATTTTGCGCACAAGGAATGCGATAGTAAAAAAAAAAAAAAAAAAAAAAAAAAAAAAAAAAAAACTTTAAAAATGGATTTTGGTTAACCGAGAGTTTCGGATAAAAGAGGTTCTACTGTATTCGAATAGTTTTTCTTGCTGAGTTGCCACCATTTGAATAGATTGTATTATTTATTTCTTCTTACTTTAGTCTCTTCCTGACAAATAAACAGTATATGACCGTGTAGGGGAGACTTTATCCCTTTTTCAGTTTTTAATTTTTATTTTGGAAAAAACAACATTTAAAAAAAATGTTTCCAGTTATTATTAAAGGCTCATATGTCTTTCTTGTTGTAGTATTTTTTTTTATTTTTGAAAAAGCATTTTTAAAATAAAAATAAATTGTTTTCCAAAAAATAAAAAAAGGATCAAGTCTCCCCAGTTGCAGGTAGACTTGATCCTTGAAACAGATGCATTGAAATGATTTAAATTAAGTAGTAGAAATCAAATTTATTGTTGACTAACATGTAAAAAGGGAGAAAAACACAATTGATGATCAAAACATTTTCAAAGCTTGAAAAATCAAATGTAAATATTAAAATTATTGCAGTTCGAAGAATTTCACTAAGCATGGTTGGTTTGGGTAGTTTTTTGACATTGTCCATAACACTATTGTCAACATTTTCTGGATAAATAAATTGGTCGAAATTAAGTCTTCGTTTTCTTAGAAAATTGATTTCACATTCAGATGAAAAAATCTTCTTTTAAATTTTTCCTACGAAATGACTAATTTTCTTCTTTCCCAGAAATCGCACAATGACAAAGTCATTTTCATCAATCGACAAATTTTTTGGATCTTCAATGATTTCATCAAGATGTTCATCAAGTGGATATGGGTCGGTTGAACCATAAACACTATAACTGCTTTTATAACTTTCTGAAGATTCGGATCTTTCATTTTTAGTGATTTTACTTGTTTTTTCTTGAGATGAAATGAGTTTTTTCCAATTTTTGTTTTTTATTCAGTTAACGATCTTGTATTTCTTCTTCATTCTGTCTTTTAGTTGGTGTGCTTGTCAAAAATTTTGAAGACCCTTTTTTCATTTCTTTAGATTTTCCCAGTTTTGGTAATGAAACTTTAGGGAAGGGTTGTATGTCTTCTGGTGTCACTATGTTTGGTTTAGCTGTAATTTTTTTACTGGTTGTTGGAGTTAGTGGTTGATTTGAGACGAAAGATGATAAAAAATCATCTTCAGAAATTCTTATTTAAGGGATTATATTCCAGTGATTTTAAATCCATTTATTATGTTAGTTGTCACCATGGCTTTAGGATAGGCAATTCCGATCAGTTCAGCAATTTGATAAATTGTTGTCCTTTGAGTAGGATGATTAGTCATCCAATCTTGAGCAGCCACATTAAAATATCTTTTAAAGTGGTCCATATACAGCACGATCCAGAAGCTGCAATTTGTGAGAAGTGTGCAGTGATATTTTTAACAAAATTATTCCATTTTCTTTGGCATAATTCAAACTCTCAATGCTTATATGGTTATCATGATTATTCATTATGATTAACACTTTACTGTTTTGATTATAATATCTTACATTCTTTACGAAATGCTGTAAAAATTTTGCAAAGTTAGATGTATGTCTCACATGTATATTCATCCACCATGTGCTTGTTAACCATCATATGCAGCCACATATTAACTTTCTATCGTTGTCAACCATCTAAAATCAAGGCAACCATATTCTAACGAATACAGATAATATCTAAATGTCACAATGAGAAGTAGGGGGGGATAATAAAATTTAACATTAATTTAGCTTAACTTTGGTTTGGGGACACTCGATCCCCAGGATCAAGTCTCCCCATACAACAGGGATCAAGTGTCCCTAATGTGCAGTGCATGCTTGGGGAAAAAATTGCTAAATCAAAAATAAAGAAACTGTATTGGATTTAAATAACAACATTTAAGTAGTAAGGAATATTAGTATATTATATTAATAAAATTAAGTAATTTAGTTATATTTAGCAAAAAATATTAAACACAAACTACCTACTCAAAAAGAAGTTTGATTGTAAGAAAAGAGATATTCCTTTCCTACAACAAAAATAAAAATGGCTGAATGAAATTGTGTTGCTAGATCTGTTGATAAGGAATCAATTTATTAATGTTTCCAGTTTCAGAGACTTAATTGCATTTTTTCTCTGGTTTTAGACTTAAGGATCAAGTCTCCTTAAGGATCAACTCTCCCAAGTCTCCCCTACTGTTTCTCTTCCAATTTTTTCACGATTTCCATTTGATTTTAAAATGTTTGTTTTAGGATTTAAGAAAATTTCATTCATTTGTTTTAATTCACAGAAGAAGCCATGAAATTTAAAATTTTATTAATTAAAACAGTTTTATAATTATCCTTGTCTTAAATAACTCAAAGCAGATTTTTTCAGTATAAAGTTTACTTGTAAAAAGCTCTTGTTTATCAAAATGTAAGTTTCTGTATAAAATATTATGTAAAATTGTTTTAAAATTTAACATTTTAATGCCTTTAAACTTTGAAATATAAAAGTATTCGGCCAGACGAATATTCGGTATTCGGCTTAACAGTTACTATTCGGTATACCTGTAGACTGAATATTCGGTATTTGGCCAAAATCACTATTCGGTGCATTCCTAGTGGATAAATGCCCACTATTTAAAGTTATACAAAAAGAAGAACGAAAAATCATGCGTACAGCATATATTATGAAACACTTTCTAACGCATTCAGGATACCATAACAAAACTTCTCAGTTTTCTAAGGTGAAAGAAGACTTCTAAATGAACAATTTGGAAATTGCATTTAAAAACCCGCTGCTATCCATAAATAGTCGCTAAAATATGCGATTTTTTGTGCAGCCCTATACATAATCTGCAGATATGTATGCATACTACATAGTATGCTAAAAGTTAGTTCCATTAAGGCTCTCTTTCACTGATAATTTTTTTCCGACTTGAGTTCTCCATGCGTTCGTTCTTTCACCCCTTTCTAAACACGCCTATGCCTTTATACAGCTGTTTAGGTAGTTGGGGGGTCAAGCAAGGAGTCCAACAAGGGAGGAAACTGCTTGAGGGCAGTCTTTGATACAGAAAGAAATGGGCAAGAGAGATTCTTTTACGAAAAAAATTAGGAGCGAGCTTTCTTTAGAGTTTCTTGCAAAAGGACAAGATTCAGAAATAAGTTTCACAGGTCGGATCAAGTCAAAGATCAGGGCTTGATATTTCCCCCACCTTCCGCACCGCCTCTTCCTATACCGTTATTTTAAAAAACTAAACATTTTCGATGCCTTATAAAACATATGATTGACTACATAAATACACACTCACACATATGATGATAATTGCCGAAACGTCAGTTAAGGCTTACTGTGGAGACACGAAAAGTTTTGGTTTCTGTTAGTCTGTCTGTTAGTCAGTCTGTTAGTCTGCCTGTCTGTTCCGTGATAACTGCCGCAAAAAGCATCCGATCGGCTTGAAATTCACTGGGCATGTTGATGAGGTACCCGGACTTAGTTGTATAGTTTTTGGTTAAATTTGGTTCATTCGTTCGGGAAATATGGAACATTTTATTTTGCTCGATAATGCTTTTCTATGGCAAGTCAGACGATTTTCAGATTTTCATTTGTTGAAAGAAATGGCTCATATGAAAAATGGATTTAAATGGTAAATTTTTGATGCTGAAATTTTTAAATAAGATTATTAAATTATTCCAATTAGTTTGAAATTTTGTCAATATATTTGCGAGATTTTTTTAATTAGGCTTATAATATTGGGGGGAATTTTATGCATGTTTTCCAATAATATAAAGGATTTTGTTTTATCAATTTGACATAATGCATATTTCATTTTTTTCCTTTTCTTTCATCTGTTGCCTAGCAACGTATTTGGTCCTAATAATACTAGTATAATTGCGTGTAAAATGTTTGAGTAAAGCCAACATCAAAACGGATGAATTAATGCATTTGTATCTTTGCATATAGATGGATTTTAGAACCAGAAATACAAATAGGCCATATTTCATTTATTTTATTCAAATATTTTGCTTAAAAATACAAAAGTTCATTATTTTCATAGATAATAACGTAACATTTTTCCATAACATTTACCAATATTTCTTTATTGTTGCCAAGAAAATCAAAACCCGGAATAATATTTTCTTTTAAACAATTTTCAATTGAAATGTTTTGTCGTGAAACAGGAAAATGAAAAATAAAATTAAGAATAGAAAAATTAATATGGCGGCATATTGGAAATAAAAAGAAAACTGTCGAGTATTTCTTAATGTAACAAGATTTTCAACTCAAAGTATTCCAATAATGTAAAAGTTATCTTTACTTAATACTTAATAAAGGTAATCGCTTACCCTTTCTGTTATGTTGAACTGAATCTAGGTTCGCCGGGATGGCCGAGCATTATTCTACTTATAAAACTGCACTAATTTAATACATTTACATCACTTTATTCAAACAATCACAATGACAAACACAACACATCAAAAATATACACACATTCATAACAGCCGATGGAAAAACATTATTCCTTTTCCTGACTCGCGCAAGTCCTTTCATTTCAGTTCACGGGAGATGTGACAAAGATGAAAAGTTTTGAGTAAGTACGCATAGCAGGTGAATTAGACGTCATTTATCGAAAACAAAGATGCTGGAATAAAAAGATCTTGGGTAAAATAAAATTAACTATTATTCACGGAGGAAAGAGATAGATGGAGATGCAGTATGCCGTAAAAACAGTTTGCAATACGATGTACGTTATCGCTCAGATTTAAATGCCCTCATTCGGCCCAAACAAAACAAGCACGTGGAACAGGGACCAAATTCTTTGACTTCATCCGTGCATTTTTTCTGTAAAATGAAAATGATCTGCTTATATTTAAGCAATAAGCATTCTAAGGCAGCATTTCATTGTATTATGAATTAAAAACTGTATTACTAAAAATATTATTTAAGCACGTCGGCAATGCAATTTTTGATTTAAAAAGTTACCAGAATAAGTAGCTCATCAGAATTTCAGAACATCAATGTATAACCACTTGTTTAACACTTTTAATTTCTGAAACTTTACGAAGTATCTTGTATGCTTATAAATATTTATGTAATTTGAAAACTTTAAAAAGCGATTTGTAGGAAGTTGAATATTACGCAATGAGTGTTAAAAAACAATGACTTGCAAAGATGACGTTGAGGCTCCTGATCTGCAGATTTACTAATATTATCCTATTTTAAAAGTACAAAATATTGATTATAATGATTAGAAGGTTAAAATAGGCTTGAAATTTCAGCCATACGAAAATTCCCTAAAATTTCTCTCCTCGGGGACCACTCAAATCAGGAGTCCCAGTACCCAATTAGCCTATCGCATAATCAGTCCGTAGATGAGTCTAAATTCTTATGCTAAAATTAATTCCACTGTAAGTAATTTAGATCTTTGTCGTTTTCCTACATAGGTTTTATGAATTCCCAACAAATCTTTTAGTTGTTTAGGTATTATTATTATTAAGGATCGACCGAAATAGGCATTTAAAACCGTAACCGAAACAGAATTTCGGTAATCTTCCTATTTTCGGCCGAAAATGTCCAAAAAGAAATTTTAAGTACCTAATTAATACATATATAAATATACATAATTATTAATTAATTATACGCGTAATTATTCGTGTGGCCCAAGTTGTCTCTCTGTGAATCTGACCAAAACTTTTTATTTTCATATAAAATAAAATGTAATTAATTCATCAACCAACAAAACTTAGAAAAGTTTCCCCCGGAGGTCAAATTTGGGGGAGGGGCTCGCAAAGTGCATAGCATGATTAAGTGGTCACAGGCCTTTCCAACAATATATCACACAAAACGTATCACGACCTTTTTCACTGATAAGCCACTTATTCCTCCAGATATGGACAATATTATTATTAAAATGCCTTTTCACTAAAGAATGAGGTATAGGAACATCGAACACAGAGTCATATTCACCTTTCTCAATAACTGATTTAGCCAATCTGTCGGCATATTTGTTCCCAAGAAGAGCTTTAATCCATCCTAAACTAATAAGCTTGTTATTCAGAAGTCGTAAGTTGGAATAGATATTAAACAGTAATTCATTAGCTGGAAACAAGTTCTACATGGAGTAAATCGAAGAAAGGCTATCTGAGTAAATATGGAACTTCTCAAACGCTGAACGACTGCACCACTCAATGGCCCTATCAAGAGCTGCCAGTTCGGCCTGAAATACTGTGTTGTAGGTATTTAATCTATAGCTACTTTCAAAAATAACCCTCTCATTCAGATAAACCACAAAAGCAACTCCCACTCCCTCCTGCATCTTAGAGCCATCAGTAAAAAGAATAGGGTGTCGGAGAGATGGCGCTGTACTTGTAACAGGCTTAACAAATTCAATATGATGATTATTACAAAAATAAGGGTAGTCAAAAGTGTTGATGTTGCGTGCCAAGTTAACAAATGAGACATCAATCCAGCCATAACCTTTTTTTCTGCAAATATCATAAGACAAACTCAGCTGCTCCAACTCTATTTCTAAAGGTGGAATCCTCGAGAGGATAAAGCAGTTCTGTAAACACGAATGATAGACAGCAAATAAAGTTCTCTGACAAGAAGATAAATGTTTTATGCCATGATATTTAAGATTCTTATACCAAGCCTCAAAGCCATAAGAAATTAGTTTTTTAACAACAAAATTATACCAAATTTTCAAATAATCAAGAGGAAGACCTCTGTCACGAATACAGGTTTTTTGCATGGCACCGGTAAAATTACGTATATTGTCACGGACCATATCCAAGTGATCCAGCCAACGAAATTGGCTGTCTAAGTAGAAACCAAGATAAAGAACATTATCCCCAACGGAGATATTACGCCCGTGAAGTTTGAAGATTGGACTCCACTTGCTCAGGGTGCATCTGCCAAACAACATTGCTGAAGATTTTTCGACGTTAATGGTCAGGAGCATAGCCTCACAAGCTGTTACAAACTTCTCAATGCAAAGGTTCGTTTTATGTTCCAGTTCTCTCATTGTGTCCGCACCCTCCACTACCGCCGAATCATCTGCATAAGAAATACAGTCGGACCTCTATTTTGCGAACTTTTCCTCGGAACCAACAACATTTTGCGAATTTCTTCGTAAAATAACCTCCAAATAGCGAAGTGTATTCTCTATTTAACGAACTTTTTATTCTGATGTAATTTGTTTTCTCCCCATTTCTCAAAATATTTCCGGACACTTCAAACTTATTCTTTCTTTTCAGCATTTTATAATTCTCAATAACCTTGAATTAGTTTTACCAGGTACCTAACTCAACGAGAGCAGTAAAATCCTTGTCATTCTTTGCATTTCATCCAGGAAATGCAAACTTTTAATATCCCCCTTTCACACTCAAAAGAGCTGTTCTGTAGTAAATAAGTTTCAGTAATTAAATTTAAGGACGCATATAGTAATACAATGCTTAAAATTACTTGTTATAATAAATATGATAATGTCATTAAAATTCATTAATTTTAATGTAAATATTTTCTTAAAACTGAAAATACAGTGTATTTCCGGACAATATATTTTTTTAAATTCTTGTTGTCCTTACAGATTTCTTTTTGATGGGTAAAATGAATAATAATAAAAAAAATAAATATGATTTACAAAAAAAAAGTGTGAGAGTTAAAGTTTTTTAATAATGTTTAGTGTTTATGAATTAAAAATCTGTTTTGTGTAGTTTAAAGTATTTTAAAAGGTTCATCTCTATTTAACGAATTTCCCACATAACGAACTTTTTTCCGGGATTTAGCGACTTCGTTAAATAGAGGTCCGACTGTAATATTAATACTGTGGAGTTTATATAATTTCAAAATTCCATCTACATCTATTGTCTAAAGCAGTGGGCCCAAACAGGATCCTTGCGGACATCCACGAAATACTCTAAGATTAATGTCAGACGGACGTCTTTTTGTGCGCTTTTTTACTTACGTATTATTCCTTTTTAAGGCAATACAGAAATGATGTTTCTTTAAAATCACGAATTGACACAATTGTTCAATATCATTTCATCGATAAAAAAAGTGATATAAAAAAATTAACAGTTTATGATGTTTTATACAACTATTTATTTACAAGTAGAAAAATAAATAGGTTAAAATTATAATTGATATACAATATTATAATTTTTAATTCACAATGAGATTAATAAATTATAATTACAAGTATATTTATAAAGCAAAAAATGAGAAAAACATAGATAGCGCGTTCCAGTATCTGAGCCCACGGAACAACATACAACCACCGTACCAACTGAGCTACGACCAACGTTGCCCTTCCTTTACAAAGTAAGTATTTAAGCTGTGTTATAATATTAGACCCCACCCCCCTGTTTCTCAAGAACTAAGGAGCGTTGTATAAAATATGTTGAGCCTGAGACTAAAGGGTCTCTACCCTACAAAACATATATTAAAATAATCAAAATCTGTGATTATCAAGGTTGGCCCTCTCCTTGTTAGACCAATAGTTAAAAAATATTCTGGTAGTTCATTTGTTATTTCTAGTACTGTTTCTGACGTTGAAATTGGAATCAACTGCAATAATTAAGTTTTGACATAATGTTTCTTGACCTATCCTTTAAATATGACATTATTTATATTTTAAATATGACATTATTTATCAATGGCGATGTTTATTAAGCATATTGGTGATCTACAAAATTCAGCATAGTAATACTCTTTTCTTTTCACAGTGTACCTAAAACAATACTTTGTTCAAAGTTTTAACTTGGCATTGTGCTAAGCGGATTTCGAAAGGAGGTCGCAAACTTGCAACGCCGCCGTGCTTCATGCCACGTTTTCGGGATAGGTTTGTAATTAACCTTTAAAAACACGGGTGGTGTATTGAGAGCGCCACTCAATGCAAACTAGTCACAAATCCCAAGGTAATTACGTGATTAATTCTAATCAAATTAATCTTTTTAACAATTGACGTGTATTGCTTTTACACTACTACTGGGCATTGAATTACACAAATATATCATTAAAAGTTGTTATCTAGGCTTTAAAAACCAATGGCGCATAGAGAACGCCGCCCATGTCTTTATGTATGTTGAAACCGCTCGTGCCTTTAAAATATCTCGGGTAATTAAAGACATTTTTTACGAAAATCATTATCAACAATCCTTTTATACTTCCGGGACGATGGGTACCTCGAGTACCCCCAACCCCTTTCCTAAGCGCCCGCAAAGTGAAATTTGTGTGCAACGGAAAAAATGCGATTTTCTCAAAAACTATGTGACCTATGGTAATCGTAATAGTTTTCGGGCAAGGTTTAAATACTTCTACTAACCCTAATACTTTTCAGAATTTTAGTTTCAGTAGATTCGGAAATAGAGGGAGGGGGGGGGGGAGTCAATTGCATTTCCGACGATATCTCTGAAAATACAATACCTAAAATTTGAACAAATGTATTTTTCAGTATGGCGTTATGAGAGCTTTCACACGATATACAAGGGAGAAAAAAAAAGATTTTTATTTTCAAGTAACTTCATTTGCCCCCTTACACTTTTCCTAAATATCTTTGTGAATAGTTAATAATCTATAAATATGTGGGTCAAAAGCCTTTATTACTTCTGCCAAATTCAATCTTTTCCCGTTCCATAGGTTATGAGAAAAACGGATGTGAAAGACAGACATACGAGCGATCTTATAATGGTTCCGATTTTACTTTTTAAGTACAGAAATCTAAAATTAAAAAGTAACTATTCAAATCATAAAAGTTACAGATTACTGAAATTTAGCAAATACGGAATTTTCTGAAATCTATAATATTTGAAGACGTTCACAAAATGTGATGCTGCAACAAAAATTAACAGACGTAACAATTTTCAATCAATATAGGTGCTGTGCATAATTTATGCGCTGGCGCGCCACACACCAGGGTAACATGCGGCAAAAATCATGAGACAGGAGACAAATTCTACTGTTCAAACCGGTTTTTCCCTTGTTAACAGAGTGAAATTGTCACGTGTCTCATGTTTTTTTGTTAATGTCTCACTGGTCTGTGGCGCGCCTAAACATCATAACTTTAAGGGGGGAGGGGGGGGGTCTAGCACTTGATATGTGTATGGGGAGGGGGAGATTAACTTTTGATATTGTTATCATTTTTTTTATACAACCAAAATTTCCTTTTTTGTAAATATAGTCAACCTCTATTTAACGAAGTCGCTAAATCCCGGAAAAAAGTTCGTTATATGGAAAATTCGTTAAATAGAGATTCACCTTTTAAAATACTTTAAACTACATAAAACAGATTTTAAATTCATAAACACTAATTATTTTTACTAAAAGTAATTAATCACATTTTTTTAAATAAATTATATCGATTTGTTTTATTTGTTTTACCCACCAATATCCATCATCAATTCATTTTTTCTATGTGCTTAAATCTTCGAAATCTGCAAGAAAAACAAAACATTATCCGGGAATAAACTGTATTTTCTGTTTAAAGTAAATAGTTTTACATTAAAATTAACGAATTTTAAAGACATTATCGTATTTATTATTATTATAGCAAATAATTTTAATCATACATTAACATATGCGTCCTTAAATTTAATTTCTGAAAAATTGTTAATTTTGCCTGAGTTTTTTATTTAAAAAAGTTCTTTCTCTCATAATACGTCTCGCATCTTTGCAATGCACAGAAAACCCCTTCATGCGTATTTTCTTCTAACTATAATCCGCGTCGGATTGTTTCAAATGCTTTTAGCATTTCCTCATACGAAGTTTTGTTAATTCCTACATAATGATCATTTCCATCACCATCCTCGCAATTCATTGCTTTTTTTTTTTTTTTTTTTTTTTTTTTCACACTGTCGAAAATATCCGATTCGGATAGTGTTTCCGAGGTCTCAGTTTCCGAATTAAGTGAAATACAATCATCAATAAGCACATCATGGTTAATTTCTTCTTTTTTTCTCACTGTATCCATATTTTTTTTAAGTTACTCTAAGCGATTATAGACTTCGTCCTCCGTACTTACCGAATTCTCACTGCTAACAAAGAAGGCGCCTGGTAACACCAGTTCAAGGCCATTGAACATCATAAAATGTGTTAAAAGAAAGAATAAGTTTGAAATATCGAGAAATATTTTGAGAAATGGGGAGAGAAAAAAAATTGATCACAAGAAAAAGTTCGTTAAATAGAGAATGCACTTCACTATTTGGAGGTTATTTTACGAAGAAATTCGCAAAATGTTCTTGGTTCCAAGGAAAAGTTCGCAAAATAGAGGTTCGTTAAATAGAGGTCCGACTGTAGTTCTTTCCATCAAAATAGTCTGCTATCTTCTTTTAACCTGTTATCTATTTTTATGAAAATACAAAATTATTATTAAAGCCATTAAATGATTATACAATTATTTTATTCCAAAATACGGAATACCCCAATGTTTGGCATTTCTAGTCATATGCACTTGCACATACAATCCGCTGTTGGAGAAACCAAGTACGTAGTATGTCTCAAATGACACTTGTGTTTATTAGTAAAATAAAGAGAAATAAGGTGGTCTACTTGTTTTGTTGATAAGAAGTGCAAGAAAAAATATTACTGATGAATGCATTATATAACAAAAAGCTATTAATAAATGTTTTTAAACGGTAACCATCTTTTAAAAATTTTTATTGATAAAGTTATTTCATATACAATAGTGATATTGATATTTATTGATTTCTTCTTTGAATCAGTAAAGTATATGAATATGAGAGTTGTTAAAAATCACGAAGAAAAAAAAATCCGATTTACTTGATTTAAATCGGATTTTTAAAAATTTAAATCAGATTTTTTTATTAACATTATTTGTGTACTTATGTGCATGTATTTATTTTTTTCTGTATAGATTTACACATTTTTATTAATTTTATTACGTTTCCTAGATAAAAATTCAAGATATTTTAAATAAAAATTGTTGCACACAAAATAAAAAGATTCACTTAAAACTTAAAGTTTTATTATTTTGCTATTAAATTTAAATTGTTATACATATATCTATGCATGATCTGTGTATAAATTTCTAGTTAAAGTTATTTATTTTTCATTAATGTATTTCTCCAATAATATATAAACACATAATAAATGTAACAAAGAATTTTAAATGCATATGTATATTTCATTGCTTATTCAGATTCACGAAAATTATCTTTATCACTGCAAGTAAACTGCAACTTATTAAACTGCAAGTTCTTTGTGTTTTACATTCTTGCCATAATCCCCATCATTTTATCATATCACTATACTATTTGCATATTGCTATTACACCTTTTCCAAAAATAGTATTTTTTTTCTGTAAAATAAAGCAACATTGGATCTTTTTTTTCTGCAAACCATTTTTCTTATGTATCAACAAATCCAAAAGCTCTCTGTAACAGTACCTAGTATTAGTAAATAACATTATTGTTTCAACTTTTGATTCACACTATACTATGCTAATCTAATGATTGACAAAATAGTTACCAGATGAAAAATAATCACATAATTGAAAGCCTAAAACTATTTGTCAGTGTTATCTCCCCAGCCATTGACAATTTCAACAATCAATCATGCTTACTGGACAATAGGAATGACTGTTTAGCTTAGAAATAACAGGGATTTGTTTAGGAAAAATTTGGGCCCTTTAAGGTATCCACACCCCTTCGGAAGTGATTTTTTGAAATTTTCTCTTGTTTTCCATTTTTATAATGACATTTACTTTAAAACTTTGAAAAAATATGAAAAATTTAGAAATTACCCAGAAATTATTTTTTAAAGAGAAAAATAGTCAAAATTATGTCAAAAATTGACATTTCCGCAAAACGTGATAACTCAAAAATAAAACAATGTATTGACATTTTGAAAATTGCATAATACACAGAATAACTTTCTCTGGGACTTAGACTACACGCATTAAAATCGCATCTCCTTCTCAGATGCTATGGCAGTTAAAGTACTAATGTAATAAAAAATTCGAAAAATTTATCTCAAGTTTGACATTTATGACAGTGTAAATATAAAACTATTTAATATATTATCAAGAGTGTAGTCTATTCCCTCAAAGGACATTTGTAAAAGAAGCACAGAAAATTTCGTGGCATTTCATACATAATTGTTTGTTTTAGGATGTTTTGCGTATAGTAAAAATCAGAAAAACTTCATTTTGTGAAAAAGCTAAACATAACTTTTAAACGCAATTCAAAAGCTCTAAATAGCTGTAACTTTAAACGGCTGTAACTCGGGTTCTATTTTAGATACTGACAGAATTTAAGCATACTTTTATAAATAAAAGATTCAATTTTAATAATATTGCAAAAAGGAAAAATCGATATTTTGATCGAAAATTAGGTTTTAAAGGTGTTCGGATAGCTTAAAGGGTTTAAATATTTAGACAGGACCCTTCATGTAAATTTTCACCTTAAAACAGGGCCCTTCACAAAATTCTTTGTATTCTAAATAGACCTTTCACTAAACTTTTCTGTCACCAGACTTTCACAAATTATACAGTAATATTCCTTATATTTTCAATTGAAGTAAGCAAGAATTCTAGGAAAAGAAAGGAAAAAGGAATTAGTCACAGCTATTAAAGTATTTTCAGCTATAGAAGAAAGATGAAATTGGAATTCTATAATTTTGTGTTAGGCAAATAGTCGAAATACTTATTATGTTACAGTCCAACTATTGATCATATTATTTGATCAATATTTAAATCATCAACATATGGGATACAGTAATTTGCCGGTCTAAGCAACTAAGAATAAAACAAACTAGTGAATTGTGTGCAATCTGCTTCAGAGAAAGTAACACTGCACTGAAAGTACTATTATATTAAATACATTATTTTAAATAGATTTAACTATAGCTTAAGGATTTAACTTCCGAAAATGAACTGATCATTTAAAAAAGAAAACAATTTAAAAATGAGAGAGGGTTTATCAATATTTTTGAGGAATGAACAATGGATTGATATTTTTAATACAATTGCATTTACTTTCATAAAATAATAGTATTTTGAACTTATAAAAGTTTTATTTAATGTTATTAGAAGGTAATTTTTAATCTGAAATGAATAATGACTTTTCTTATAACATAAATGAGGAATTTGATTCTTATTTAACCTGTAAATATCAATGTTAAAAAAAACTGATTTAAATCAAAGATTAAAAAAAAAAATCATTTGATTTAAACCATGATTTAAATCCAGCTGATTTATCAAACAACCCTGGAATATATACCTGTATATTGTAATGTATAAAAAGAAAACAAAAAAATTTGTAAAAATAAACAGAATTTTTAGACACTGATAATGATATCAATAGGGATAGAGGGGGTACATGTGGGATAATGTATGACATTATAAGGGGGGTGGGGTGAAAATTTACCATAAACTTGATAACCTTATACATACAGTCCCATAAAAAATATTTCTTATGACTGCTTGATTTTTTCCTATTTCCTGTTTATATCATTTCCAAAACTATACAGAAAATTCCAGTGAAGGAAATGTAAAGTTTGAATTTAATAATAAATATAAATGTAATTTTTTTAAAACATGCATTCATGCAAATATGCTTTTATTAAAATTCACGAAAATGTAGAAAGTATACATGTTTTTTAAAATGCACTAAAAAGTAGAAAAGTCTTGAAAAAAAAAAAAAAAAAAACTGAAATGCATGGAGTTTAAGCATGATTATGGAAGATTAATGGATTTAAATAGGGAATTTTGCCAAATTAGCCAAGTTGGCTTCATATATGGCAACTTACTTTTGCTGCCAAAATTGACGATATTTCACCAAGTGGCTGAAATTTTCTGCTATTGTGGTAACCGTGCCATTAATACTTTTCAACAAATACTCATTGTTGAAGCTGATGCTGATTTCTCCATAGAAAATCAAAGATAACTATTAAGTAAATTTGTACCTCCTTGCCCTTCTTGGGGATTGAATATTAAAACAAGTAATATAAAAATTTTGTTTTAAGAGTCAATTCCTACTTAGGCCATCAAAGAAAAATTTAATATAATCCCTTAAGCTAATATTAGTTTTTGTTGCATTAAAATATCTCAATTTGTTGATTTTCTATAAGCAAGTAGGTTTACAATGGAACTCTATGGGAATTTGCCGAAATATTAGAGATATCGCCAAGTTGGCGTCACCTTTAACGACTCATTTTGGCCGCCAAATTTGGCGATATATCGCCAAGTTGGCGTCAAACTTGGCGGTATTTGGCGACAGAACAGGGTCCCCCCTATAGTAACCCCTTATTGAAAATACTTTCATTGAACTTCAATAACCAATGGCCGCCATTTTGTTTCCCATGCAAAACTAAAATTAATTAATTAAAATTTAATTAATTAATTAATATTTGAAAAAACTGTATTAACATCAATTGTCATCCAGTACAAGTTAAAAAAAATTTATTTCAACTTGATAGGATGAATAATGAGTATTTTATTAACGATTGAAAATTTGAACAAGATAAATCAGGGTTGCCGGCTTTTAGCCAGGCCAAAAAAAGTTGGCTGGCTTTTTTTGGTTTTAGCCGCTTAAAAAAAGCCGGCTTTTATTTTTCGAAAAGATGGTTTATAGATGATTCATATAAAATTTAGATTAATTTATTTTTAATACACTTATAAATATTTTCTATGATAAAAATATAAACTTCTATTAAATTTTGTCAAATAAATAAGACCTTATAACTGCTAGAATGCAACTGTGAAAGCATTATATCTGAAAAAAAATTATGTATATTCAGAAGAATACATTGAATTAGACTCTAAAGTATTGATTTGGAATTCTTTATCATGGCTCTACACATACCACACATTTTAAGGATTATATGAAAGAATAAGAAAGTGTCGCACATTAAAATAGAAACAGTCTTACATATACTGATATTTACTTTTAAAGTTGATTAAAATTAATAGCTTATATGTATTTAATAACTGAAATTATCTTATATAATACTTGAGCAATAATAAGCAATCGATAATAAGTAATAAGCAATTGATATATAAAAAATACTTATAAAAATGATATATGTAAAAAGTTTTTCTGCTACTAAGCTGTTATGTAACTTATTCCAGATATGTCCATATGGACAGATTAAAATCGTAGAATGAACAATGTTGAAAGAGAAATTAGGAACAATATAACATTTGAGGAAATTTTAGTATGTGCATAAAACAAAGTGAACAAAAAAAAAAAAAAAAAAAAAAAAAAAAAATCTCCAAATAAAACTTGTTGAATTAGAATTTTGAAAAGCTAGTTGCCATTTAAAATAGTGCATATTCATGCATAAATTAATGCATATGTTATTCATAATACTGTTTTAATAGAGAGAAATGATGGTTTTATTAAATGACTTTATGTGTGATTTCAAATAAATGTTTATGAGAAATAAAACAAGACTTGTATTATTAATATCCCTTAAAATTAGTTAATAAAATATATAACTAAGCAACCATTGTCCTTTTTAATTATATAAAGCAATAATAAAAAAAAAAAGATCGTTAAGGTCAGCATAAACCAGATAAATCAATTGGTATGACCTTTTATTCCAATATTAATGTCTTCATTATTGAAAAATTGGGTTATATTGATTTCTACCTCAACTAAATATCTTTAAAACAAATTAAAAAACACATAATAATGTGTCGTTTATAATTAAAATGCTTCATTGTATAAAAGCCAATTTTGGTCAAAAAAGGCCAATTTTGGCCAAAAAAAGCCGGTTAAAACCAATAAAAGCCACCGGCGTAGCTTTTTTTAATTTTAGCCGGCTTTTTTGCAACCCTGAGATAAATATATAAATAAATAAATATAGGGAGACTGCGAGCTAATAGTAGGAATTGAAAAATCAATGTCCAATTCTATTGTCCTCAGAAATCAGGGTTGTAATGGATAGCTGCCCGGGTACTCACCCGGTGGGTTTTTAAAAATATATTTCTGGAAAGGAACAAATGATGTATTTGTTAACCGTTTATGGTTATTTTGTTTTATTTATTCACTTCTTTGAATCTCAGAAAATATATTTGTACTAATTTAGTTGCACTTTTAGATTGGAAACCCTATAATTTCAAAACATTTTAGATTTTAATTTAAAAGATAAATTTAAGCTTTTCAGTTAGCTTCAAGAGTATTATATTTACTAAACTTATTATATCTATTAAATTAATAAGAATAGTATATGCAAAGAAAATATTTTATTCATACTTATACATTTGTTATTGATAGCAGTTGACAGGACACTGGTCTGATTTTGATCTGATGAAATGTTCCATCATCTTTGATTTGAACCAATTAAAAGAAAACGTACAATGCCATTAACATATCAGAGAGCTGGTCAGGAATTTAAAATGCTAGTAATAACAATGAGCAATGATGATAATCCTTCCAGAGATTGCATCATTTTTTAATCGTTTTTTAGTGAATGCAAAATGTAAATGTTTAAAACTAAAACTTAACAAATGGTTGTTTGCAATATTTAGTCTTATTGCATCAGCCTATAAAAAATTAAAGTAATCTCTATATTGGGATATATATGTATTTCATATTGATAATGGACGATACTAATTTTTTTTTAAGTTAAAATAAGAATATCCTTATTAAGGATGGTTGTGCATAGCTACTGTTTTAATTAAAAAAGAAATGTATTTAAGCTAAGGCAAAATGGAGGTCATATGGTAATACAGTAGACTCCCTCAAATCAGCAAACGCCTAAAATCCGCACATCACAGATGTAAAAAATGAAACATTCAGTTCAGATGTAGGGCAAAATTACAGAATTTTTTTAGTTTTATATCATTCCGTTAGTATTTTAATATGTAATTAATTCTGTATAATATGACTGAACTCATGGTTTTTCATGAAGGAAGTACAATTTATTTCTGAAAAAAAAAAAAAATCTTTGGTAATCACACTATTTTTATGTATTAATCAAGATTTTTTGGTTATTAAGACTGGCTAAACCTGAAATAAAACTTCTTTACTTTACGATTTTGATGTGAATAATAGGGTACCAAGTACCATTATGAGAAGTTTCATTCAATAATTCAAGGAAAATGCATCTTATCTTTATTATGCATATTTAATTATACATTATTATTATTTACTTGATCTTTACTTTTAATAATTTAAACATTTTAAAAATTATCTTACTTCTTATCATTTTAGTTTATTACTTTACTTAATTATTTTAATATTTAACTATATTGCAAGGATTCTTTATAATTTTGATTGCATTATTACATTCAAATTACTGTTTAAAAAGTGTAAATAAAGCAATGATCAGAAATCCACGGTCATTTGAGGTGTGGATTTGAGGGAGTCTACTGTATTAAGTGAAGTTTTTGAATAGGAATAATTTATTCTAAATGAATTGTATTAAAAACAAAAAATTTAACCATATATGAATAGATTATATATCATAAGAAAATTTTTTGTTGTAAGATTTTTTTTTTTTTTTTTTTTTTTTTTTTTTATCAACATTTGCTAATCTTATGATAATTTCAAAGGAGCAAGTTTTTTTAAAGTTATATTTATATTTTGTTATTATTAAATAAAACACAGTTGATAGCTTTGCAATTTAAAATTTTTTTGTTATTTCAATTAAAGAGATCATATATATATATATATATATATTAAGAACAGAGAAAAATATTGAGATCATTATTAAGACTATGAAGTCATTCTCATCTATTAGACTGTGACGTGTTCATAAAAATTGCATTTGAGATCAGGATTGCCATTATTTCAGAAAATTCCTCGCACTTTCCTGAGCAAAAAATTAAATTTTCCCACAGTAATTCCTCTGAGAATTTGCAAAATTTCAACAAATGAATTTTGCAAAGCACCAAAATTTAGTAAAATTCCTTGTTTTTAATACTCATTTTTAAATCCCCTCAGTTGTTTCAGTTTCCCTATACAGTGGCAAACCTGAAGATTATTATTTGTGAGGAAGGTGGAATCATAGTCCACATTTTGGCATTTTAATCCAATTTACCAGGGTTTTTTACAACCCTGTCAGAAATACATATATATTCCAAATTTTAAATCTCTATGTCAACAGGAAGTGGGTGAAAAATTAATCACAAGATTTCACTGCCGCACACAAACATAATTGTAAGTTAAAAGAAAGCATGTAAAAAAACATTTATGTACAACGGTGCATTTTCCAGCAACATGTAAAAGCATCTTAAAAAAATATCAGATTCCATTACAATAAATAAAAATATATAAATAAATAAAATTCATTCTGTGAAAAATTATCCAGTATGAAAGTTTCATTCTTCCGAGTTTCAATATAAAATTACACTTCCAGAATGAAACTGCCTCTCTCACATTTCACAAAAAAATGGGTTTTTTTTTTATTAGTAGGTGTCCAAATATGTTTTTTCAAACTAGACAGTTGGGCAAATTCTTTTTTATATGCATCACAAATGAATATATATATATATTACAAGGATGCAAATATGGCATGTCAAGTGATACCATTAAGAAAAATCTTTGATGGCATAATTTACAAATATTTGTGTGTGTGTGGACGAGATGTTTTCTCGAGTCACTTTGATGATAAAATGCTCTTATTGCATAAGTCACAAACCAAAGTTTCTCTTGTGTATCGATACCAAGATGACGTTTCAAGTTTTCTCTTTGGGTAAATCCTTCATATGTTTTAAATCCTTATTATGGCATACATCACAAATGAATGGGTTTTCTTTGATGTGAACGATAAAATGTCTGTTCAAATTATCCGCACCATACACAACAGACTTTCCTCATCTGTTAATAGATTCCTCTCGCGTATGAATGCGATGATGGCATTTCAAATTACCATTAGAACAAAAGTGTACCTTGCACACGTCACAAAAATAAGATTTTTTATCAGTATGTGTCCGGAGATGACTTGTAAAATGAGACTTGCGTAGATCCTTTTTTGCACACATCGCAAATGAATGGTTTCTACTGTTTATGGATACGAAAATGGCATATGCAATGAAAGTTTTTTTCATTCCATAAAATATATCACTTTATTCAACAAAATTTGCAATTTTACCCATATTGCAAATTTACCCATCAAATATGCCCTTTTCAATAAATGAGTCGTGCTTTTAATAAATGAGTCCAATTTTAAAATAAATACGAACACTATACTTTTACTTTGGTGTGGACGAGACGATGATGTCTCCTAAAATTACTTGAATCAGAAAATGCTTTAGAGCATAATTCACAAACATAAGGTTTCTCTTGTGTGTGGATGCGAAGATGACATCTCAAACTTTGGTTGCTGGAAAATCCCTTATGACATAACTCACAAACAAATGACTTTTCTTTTGTGTGGACCAGTAAATGTTTTTTCAAACTTTTAATAGAATAAAATGCTTCATTGCATAATTCACAAACATGAAGTTTCTCTTGTGTATGTATGTTAAGATGGACTCTCAGTAATCTAGAACAAAAGTGTTTCTTGCACACTTTGCTATAATAACGTCTTTTATCAGTACGCATCTGGATATGGTTCATTAAAGCAGACTGTTGGGTAAATCCTTTTTTGCATACATCACAAATGAACGTTTTTTTTCTGTGTATGGATGCGAAAATGGTTTTTTAAGTGAGACCCCCAGGTAAATCCTTGATGGCATAATTCACAAACAAATGGTTTTTCTTTGGTGTGGACAAGTCGATGTGATGTCAAATTACTTGGACCAGAAAATGCTTTATTGCATAATTCACAAACGTGAGGTTTCTCCTTGGTGTGAGTACGAACATGTGAATTTAAATTGCTTTTTTGAGCAAATCCTTTCCCACATATTGCACAACAAAAAGGTTTTTGTTTAGCATGTACGTACATGCATATGCTGATGTAGACCACACTTTGTTGAAAATTTTGAGTCACAAATATCGCAGATGAAAGGTTTATCTTCAGTATGCACTGCCAGGTGCTGTTGTAGACCACACTCAGTGATAAATCCTGCTTCACAAATAAAAGGTCTTACTTCAGCATGCATTTTCTTATGTTGGCGTAGACTATACTTTGACGAATATATTTTTTGACAAATGTCACAGATGAAAAATTTCTCTCTAGCATGCATTTTCAGGTGCTGTTGTAAATCAAACCTAGAGGTACATACTGCTTCACAGAAGTCACAGGGGAATGTTTTTCTTCAGTATGCATTTTTAAATGCTGTCGTAACTAATGCTCTGATGAATAATTCATTTCACAAATGTCACAGATGAAAGGTTTACGCTTTCCTTCAGCATGCGTTTTTATATGCGTGCTGACTATATAGATTAACTTGACATAGACTAAACTTTCATAAAGCTTTTTTTCTGGAAACAAAAATGACCACAAGCAAAATGCTCCGTTTCTTTATGTGTGGCTTCATCTGACCCCTTTTAGAAATTCTTTTACAACATATTTCACAACTTTAGAGTTTTTCTTGGGAACTGTAAACATCTATAATAAGTCATCTGTAAAAAATGAAAGAAAAAATATATATGAATCATTTATTTTCCTTGTACAACAAAACATGAATAATTATATAAGTGCATTAGACCCCCTCAAATCCGCAACCCTAAAATCCACACATTACTTCAGATGTAAACAATGAAACGTTCAGTTCAGATGCAGGAACAACATTACAGACTTTTTTTATTTTTATATTACTCCATATGTATTTTAATATGTAATTCTTGTTAATATGACTGATATATATCCGCCTCTGCTACTACTGTTTATTTAGATGCATGTCTGCTCAATTTTTAACAAAAATTCCATTTCAGAATTACAGTCCAATAACCTAACACATTTTCAACATACGATGACCATACAGTAATTTGCTAATTCCTTAAACTGGAATTTGTTACTGATATAAGCTGAGGCGATTGTTACCCTAAATGCTCAAAAGGAGCAGGGACATTATATAAATTTTTAAATCATACTTTTGTTCATTTCTTCATGAGATGTTCACTAAGAACTTGTTATGTTTTTGTATTGCCCTACTTGCTATGTCACATTTTACAAAATGTAGCGTTTCAAACTAGTATGAGAAACGTAAGTAACTACTAAACTATATATTCGTAAATTATGAGAGTCCTGTCTGTTAGTTAGCTAAAAGGATCTCACATGGTAAACATGACAGCTAAATCATTGTAAAGAGTCACACATGTAAATTAAGAGTGTGAAATATTCATTTGTACACTAACTTGTTTAGATTTTTTTTTTAAATAAGAAATCGAAAAAAATCATTCACACTGTGCAGAGGGGGGAGATGCCAGATCAAATATCAACTTTAATACTTATATTTTTCAAATACTAGAAGATATTCTACTTATTTTCTTAAAACAGCTCTTGATAAAGATCATGAAATAACGCATTTCATGTTCTTGTGTCTTGACATAAAACTAGAGCTAGACCAGGGGTGTTGAGAATGCCAACTTGGCGATGCTTGCCATTTTCTGTTAGTTGGCACTGTGGCAACCCCCTTTTTATTGTTTTCCGATTTTCTTTTCAGTGTAGATGTAAAGTTTGTTTTGAACCGGTCTGACGGTAATAATGGAACTCTCAAATGAGAGTAATAATAATAATATTAATATACCTATATATTTGTAAATAAAATGTACATAGTTGTTTTTTAAGAAAGAAGTTTAATTTGAACTGTAGAGTTTGTTTACTTATTCAAGTTACGAATTTTATTTACAATATATTAGAACTAAGTTATGAAGACGTTTTTATTCTTCGATGCATTATGAAATAATTTGGATTTACCGAACCTGCAGTCTCACCGACAACGCAACATTTTTCTGGCGTCAAAGCTCCAGGATGTCTGGATTTCATCATCGATTGAGGTAAGTACCTCAAATTAAATTATATTGAATAAATAGAATTATGAATACATTTATTAACTGAACTGTATCGAATAAATTGAATTCTTTATTTTATGATGGATTGCGAAACTTTGAAAAAAAAAAGAGCTACGATTCGTAGTCAAACTACGAAAATATTTGATAAAATAAGGGATTTATTAGATAATACACAAGAATTAGAGCTTGAGATTAGAAAATCACAGCTGGATCTTTTTAAACAGCAATTGAATGACAAAATGAAAACTTTAAAATCATTAAATTCTGAAATTGAACCACTGTTTCCAAGTACTGAATTTGAAAAAGAAATCGAGAAATCGGAATCTTATAATGAGAATATTATTGAATGGAAATATAAAATTTCCAAATTTTTAAATGATAACACAGTTACTCCTGAAACTAAACAAGATTCTTCAGACATTGAAAGTGATAGTAGTAGCAACAATAGTTCTCTACTAAAAAGTCAGAAAATTCTGAATCAAAATTTGATTAAACTTCCTAAACTTAATATATCTAAATATTATGGTGATTCGTGTTTATGGCTCGAATTTTGGAGTCAGTTTTCGAATGCGATTGACAATAATGAACATTTAACTCCGATTGATAAATTTTCCTACTTAAAGTCATTTTTGGGCGGAAGTGCTGCAAATACTATAGCAGGCTTTTCGCTGACTAAGGAAAATTATGCTCATGCTATAGAATTATTGAAAAATCGTTTTGGTCGTAATGACCTGGTAATAAATAGTCACATGACTAAACTGCTAAATTTGAAACCAGTACGAAATTCTAGTAACATTAAGGCTTTTAGAGATTTGTATGATGAATGCGAAATTCAAATAAGAAATCTTAATTCTTTAGGTGTTGCCTCAGGTTCATATGGGCACTTGTTATGTCCGATTCTTCTGAAACTTATTCCATCAGATATTGCACTAGAATTTAATAGAAAACGAATTAAAAACACTGACTGGGATGTTAATGAGCTGATAAATTTCATTAAAGATGAAATTGAATCTCGCGAGACCACTGTCCAATTAAACCATTTTGAAAAAATCCCTGAGAAGCAGGAAAATTATAAGAAAAATTATAAAAAATTCATTCCATCAGCTTCTGCCTTAACCACAAATATTAAAAATAACTGCATATTTTGTAATCAAACTGATCACGATACTGAAAAGTGTAAGTCTCACCATTCCGGAAATGCGAGAAAAATTAAAAAGGGAAGGAAGGTGCTTTAAATGCTTCCGTAAATTTCACATCGCGAATTTTTGTAAAATTTCGAATGAAAATTGCAAAGTGTGTGGTAAAACATATCATAATACTATACTTTGTAATTCTAATAAAAAAACAGAAGTATCAAAAAATTCAGATAGTATTATTTCCTCCGTATCTCATTGCAAAGGCAATATAAATAATATCAGTAGAGAAGTAATATTGCAAACAATTCATGTAAAAGTGGAAGCGGGTGAAAATTCAGAAACTGCTCTTTGCTTATTTGACTCTGCTAGTCATCGAACTTTTATTACAGAAAATTTAGTTTCAAAATTAAAACCTGAGGTCATTAGAAAGGAAAAATTAATTGTCTATACTTTCGGTTCGAGAAAATCTGAAGAACGATGTTATGATGTCGTTAAGCTAAAGCTAATTCACTTGACGAATAGAAAACGTAGTATAATAATTGAAGCATTAGTCACACCGCTAATAACTAATTCTTTGATACAAATTCCTCCTCTTCCAATCAAAATTAAGAGAAAACTTTCCAAATTTCGTCTTGACAGGTGGGAACATTTGGAAAATAGTGATGTTGATATATTAATAGGAGCTGATTATTTATATCAAATTAATGACAAAACATACCCCATAAATAAATCATTGTTCGTCTGTGAAAATTTATTTGGGCATTCCCTCTGCGGGACAATTGACGTAAATAAAAATAGTGAGAGTAAGCAAGCTGGGGTCTTGTCCACTCAGGTTATGAAACCTATTCAAAATGATTTGAAAACATTGTGGGAGTTAGAAACTTTAGGGATGAACACTGAAGAAAATATTTCTGAATTAGATAAAGAGATAATCGAAAAATTCGAAAACAATTTGCATTTTCTTGAGCACCGATACGAAGCTAAATTGTTATGGAAAGATGATAGAAGAGATTTAGGAAGTAATTATAACAATGCTAGAAACCGATTTATTAACTTAAATCGAAAATTGCTTAAAGATAAGGAATTATTGCAGAAATATAAAGAAATTGTGATTGAACAGGAATTAAATAACATAGTGGAAGCATGTTCTAATAAAACTGTAAATAGCGGTTATTTTATGCCCCACCGACCTGTCTTGCGAGATGATAAACCCACAACTAAAGTTAGAATGGTATTTGATGCTTCCTCAAAAGAAAATAGCAAATCATTAAATGATTGTTTGTACGGTGGCCCAAATTTGAACCCCGATTTATTAGAAATTATTATTAATTTCAGAAAATTCAATACTGCGTTTTGTGCAGATATTGAAAAGGCCTTTCTTCAAATTTCTGTAGCTGAAGAAGACCGAGATTACCTTAAATTTCTTTGGTTCGATAATGACGCAAACAACTTTTTCAAAATTTTAAGATTTAGACGTGTACCATTTGGCGTTACATGCTCACCATTTATTTTGGCTGCCACAATTAAACATCATATAAAGAAATATCGAGATCAACATCCAAATGTTGTATATATGTTAGATAATTCCCTCTATGTCGATGATTTAATTTCCGGATCAGATTTAGATAACGAAGCTTATTATTTATCAGTTACAGCTTCTGAAATTCTTAAAGAAGCTGGGATGAATTTGAGGAAATTAAGAACAAATTCTATTAAACTTAGGAAAATGTCGGAATCTGGTAACTTAGGTATAAGTGAGGAAAACACAGGTAGTATCTTAAAAGTGCTTGGACTGATATGGAATACTGAATCTGATATTTTGATGTTAGATGCGCAGCCCTTTGAAGAATATTACATCGATGATCCCACGAAGCGAACAGTTCTTAAAATGTTACTGAAAATTTATGATCCATTAGGATTTGTGAATCCATTTGTAATACGTATTAAAGCCTTGTTGCAAGAAACATGGCAAAGAGGTTTAGAGTGGGACAATAAATTACCTGAAGATTTGAAATGCGAGTGGAACACTTGGTGTTCAGAAGTTGTACATTTACGCACATTTGAAATAACCCGAAAATATTTTCCTAATATGATAAACATTTCTGAAAATTCACAAATTCACATATTCTGTGATGCTAGTCCCAAAGGGTATGGAGCAGTTGCTTATTTGCGTTCCATTTCATTAACTGGCGAAATTCAAACAAGTTTTGTTTGGAGTAAATGTAGAATAGCCCCCCTCAAGAAGTTAACTATTCCACGGCTGGAATTGATCAGTGCAGTAGTTACCGCTAGAATGTGGAAATATTTAAAACAAAAATTACATATTTCGAATTTAAATATAAAGTTATGGTCGGACTCAGAAATAACTATTTGGTGGATTAGGAGTTCTACTACAAACTGGAAACCCTTTATTTCCAATCGTGTAACCGAAATTCAGTCATTGATAGATCCAAAGGACTGGAATTATTGTCCCGGAAAAGAAAACCCTGCAGATCTGCTTACGCGAGGGGAAAACTTATCGAAGTTAATGGGTAATAATGTATGGTGGTGCGGCCCACCTTGGTTATCACTATCAGAAGATATGTGGCCTTCAAAAAGGGCTATAGAAATGGTTTCCGAAGCTTTTAATGAAATGAAAGCAAAACCAAATTTAACATTATTGTGTAACGAATCAAACTCTATTCCTAAGCCAGTATTTGATATGGCAAAGTTCAGTAGTTTAAATCGCGTGTATAATATTACTGCTTGGATAATGCGTTTTATTCATAATGCCAATTCGAAAAACCCCAAAATTTTAGGACCTTTAACTACCTCAGAAATAGAAATAGCAGAAAAATACTGGATTAAACAAACTCAGGAAACTTCATTTAAAGTTGAAATAGAAGCACTTAAACAAAAAAAAACCACTTAATAAAGATTCTTCTTTGTACAACCTTAATCCACAATTCGATGAAAATGACTTACTTGTTTTATCCGGAAGACTTCAGTTTTCTGAAGTTACAGAGCAGGAAAAACATCCGTGGATACTTCCTAATAAATCTTATTTTGTAAAATTACTAATTAAGGATGCTCATGAAATAATGTACCATTTTGGTGTAGCTGTCACTTTAGCTCACCTTCGTGAAAGGTATTTTATATTAAAGGGAAGAAGATTTGTAAAATCCGTCTTAAGATCGTGTGTGATATGTCGAAAACTTAATGCTATTCCTGGAAAGGTGGAAATAGCACCTTTACCGAAAGATAGAATCATCAAAACACCAGTTTTTGAAACCTCTGGTGTCGATTTTGCCGGTCCGATTTATTATAAAACTTCTGAAGGCACTGGGAAGGCTTATATTGTCGTATTCACATGTGCTGTAACCAGAGCGATTCATCTAGAGTTAGTCACCAATCTGAGTACTGAAACCTTTATCTTAGCACTACGAAGATTTTTCTCTAGGAGAGGTTTCTGCAAAATAATGTACAGTGACAATGCCAAGACATTTTCTAAGGCTGATTTGGTGTTAAAAGATGCTTGGGAAAGAATTTCTAAGCAAGAAATTTTTGATTACTTGAGAAAGAATAAAATAATATGGAAGTTTATAATTCCCAGGGCTTCCTGGTGGGGCGGCTTCTGGGAAAGGATGGTCAGATCAGTTAAAACACCTTTAAAAAAGGTTCTAGGAAAAACTTGTCTCCATTATGAAGAGCTAGAAACAATACTTACAGAAATTGAAGCGGTGATTAATTCACGTCCCTTATGTTATCTCTACGAAGAAAATGCCGAACCATCACCTTTAACGCCATCTCATTTTTTAGTTGGTAAACGATTAATGTCCTTACCTTCTTATGGATTACCAGTCTGTACGCAAGAGAAATCCAATAAGATTTTGTTGACGAGAAAATATAAATATAAGCAACAAATTACTGACCACTTTTGGAAAAGGTGGAGAAACGAATATTTGTTAGAACTTAGATCTGCTTTTCAAGTGAAAAACATAAATTCATCGCCTCAGTTCAAAGTTAACGATATAGTGATAATTCATGATGAAAAGCTCCCAAAACATATGTGGAAGTGTGGTCGTGTTAAAGAACTCATATTTGGTCGTGACTCTAAAATCAGATCATGTGTATTACAGACTGCAAAAGGCGATCTTAAACGACCTGTGCAATTGCTATATAATCTTGAATTGGACTTAGTGGACTAAAAGGCACTAAAACTCTTACACTAAAAATAAGAACTATTATCGAACATTTAATTTGATTTGTTACTCATATTTACCCTTATTATTGTTTAATTTTCATACAATTCATGTGTTTTATTTTCTTTCGTAGATTGCAGCATTCTTATTATTTTTGCTTTTATATCTGTAGCTGTATGTAAGTATGTATCTGAAAATTTGTCATGTATGTAAGTATATTCTCATGTTTATTAAATTGTTTAATATAGATGCTGAACTAAGTGTTCAGCCCGGGGCAGGATGTTGAGAGTGCCAACTTGGCGATGCTTGCCATTTTCTGTTAGTTGGCACTGTGGCAACCCCCTTTTTATTGTTTTCCGATTTTCTTTTCAGTGTAGATGTAAAGTTTGTTTTGAACCGGTCTGACGGTAATAATGGAACTCTCAAATGAGAGTAATAATAATAATATTAATATACCTATATATTTGTAAATAAAATGTGCATAGTTGTTTTTTAAGAAAGAAGTTTAATTTGAACTGTAGAGTTTGTTTACTTATTCAAGTTACGAATTTTATTTACAATATATTAGAACTAAGTTATGAAGACGTTTTTATTCTTCGATGCATTATGAAATAATTTGGATTTACCGAACCTGCAGTCTCACCGACAACGCAACAAGGGGTGCAGAATATGTCCGATCTGGCGATTTAGGATCGGGGGAAATTTTTGCCAACTGGGGAAATTCTGCAGAAAAATATGCAATGGGTTTCGATTTTAACTATGAATTAGTGATGGGCGATAACGAGATGTTTTTCTCGATTGTATGGACATCTCGATATTTTTCGATTGTGTAAATTTTTTCTCGATGACTCCAGTTTACAAATTTGTTTTATAAATCATATTATATACGTCGTACATTTATCAAGAATCGTCTGCGGGTGAACTGGAATGAGTTGATGTTAATAAAGTACGTAATCTTGTAATATGAAATCAGGAACAGGTTACCCGCTATATACGACACTGATATATGATAGCAGGCGGGTGTGGTGTGCACGCACTACAAAATCTTGTAAAAAATATAATATCGAAACGAATGAACCTCGGACCAGATCTCTTGGGGGAGGGGTCAAAGCAAGCGGAGGGGCACAGCAGCTGCATAATATGATTAAGTTGTCACAGGTCTTTAGGCCTTTCCAACAATATGTCACATGAGAAGTCTGGATCTGAATTTATAAAAATGCCCTCCCCGAGGGGCAAAGGGGGCTGCGGGAGGTGGATAACATGAGTAAGTGGTCATAAGCCTTTCCAACAATATGTCACATGAGGGGTCTCGGCTAAATTTAGAAAAACACCCCCGTGCGGAAAAAGTGTGGGGGGGGCGGTCACCGGAGGTGCATTACATCAATAAGTAGTCACAGACCTTTCCAACGATATCTCACATGTGGGGTCTTGGCTAAATTTGGAAAAGTGTCCCCCCCGGGGGGGGTGTGTTCAAAATGGGGGGACGGACACCGGAGGAGCATAACATCAATAAGTAGTCACAGACCTTTCTAACGATATCTCACATGAGGGGTCTTGTCTAAATTTGAAAAAGTGTCCCCCGGGAGGGGAAAACTGTCACCGGAGGTGCATTACATCAATAAATAGTCACAGACCTTTCCAACGATATCTCACATGAGGGGTCTTGGCTAAATTTGGAAAGTGCCCCCGGGGGGGGGGCAAAGTGGTGGTGGGGACACCGTAGATACATAACATCAATAAGTAGTCACAGACCTTTCCAACGATATCTCACACGAGGGGTCTTGACTAAATTTGAAAAAGTGTCCCCCAGGGTGCAAAGAGTGGGGGGGGGGGCTGTCACCGGAAGTGCATAACATCAATAAGTAGTCACAGACCTTTTCAACGATATCTCACAAGAGGTGTATTGACTAAATTTGGAAAAGTGTCCTCCGGGGGGGGGGGGGGGGTGCGGCCACCGGAAGTGCATAGTATCAATAAGTAGTCACAAACCTTTCCAACGATATGTCACATGAGGGGTCTTGGCTAAATCTGAAAAGTGTCCTGAAATTTCATATATTATAAATAATATTTAGCAGAGGGCTCCATAAAAAAATCCGATCTAAAATGATAAAAATGGAAAAAACTACAATCGCAGTGGGGGCCAAATTGGGGTGGGGAGGAAGAAAGTCTCATAATATGAAACAGTCATCCAAGAGCTTACCGATGACATATCACATGACTGGTCCAAAAAAAGTTTGAAAATTGCTCTCCCTCCCTCCTCTCGTGGGCCTACTCTTTCACCCCGGAATTCAGACAGCCGCCACTTTAAAATTTTTAGGTTCAATAAATAATATTTACCGATAGACTGCATAAAAAACCCACATCTAAAGTGATATTTAAATTTATTATAGAAATCGGCTACAGTTTTAAAAATTTGTTCACCCCTTCCCAATCCCCCTTTGGGCGAAAAAAGGTTCATAGTATGAAAGAGTGGTCAAAGGGCTTTTCGATTATATGCCACAGGAAGGGTTCGGTAAAATTTTTTAAATTGCACCCCGCATGAGTCCACTCTCACGTCCTCCTCCCTCGAAATCACCAGACCCACCTTCCTCTTTGAAATTTTTATATTTAATAAATAATTTTTATCGGAGGGCTCCAGATATGTGACATCTTGGTAGGGCTAAAATAAGAGAAACTTTGAAAATTAGGGCTTCATTTCACAGCTCATTGTCATGCCTCTTTCTCTATCTCGTCCCTTGGTACTCTCGATAAATTTTCTTACTTTTCTTCTCTGCCGAGGACGAGAGAAATCCTCGAAAAGTTTTCCATTGGCAGATTTCGAAAAGGACGAGAGAAACCAGCAAGAGGCTTCCCATCGGGAAAGGTTGAAAAGGGCGAGAGAAACTATCGAGAGACTTCCCATCCCGAAAGGTTTAAAATCGCGAGAGAACCAACCATCGAGCAGCTTCCCATCTGGAAGCGTCGAAATGCTGGAAAAATCATCGAGATGAGATTTGCCAAAATGCGAGATGGAAATGAAGCTTTCAGAGTCATACTTACCGCATTTCTGGTTTAAGTCATAATTTCTCAAAGGAGTTCATCTGCTTATCCAATCTCTTTTTAGCTCACAGGCTATCTAAGCCTGAGAGCTAATGTACCCGTCGGTTCTGTGTGTATGCATGTACGTAACGAGATAACTCTTGATTGAAATGTACGATTTGCTTCAATTTTTTTTTATGTTCATTCTGATAAGGCGTTCCGCTGATTAGTTTTGACGGTTCATTGGTTAAGGAAAAAGGGAGAGAAGGGGGCTGGTCCCCCCCTCCTTAATTTAGATAAATAGGTTTTTCATGCAGAATTATTCGATTTGCTCCAAATTTCGTATACCGGTTTATTATGTTAAGGAGCTTCCCTGATTAAACTTGGAAGTTCATTAGTTAAGTATAAAGGGGGGAAAGGGGGGTAGACCACCTCCTTAATTTAGATAAATGGGTTTTTCATGCAGAATTATTCGATTTGCTCCAAATTTGGTATACCGGTTTATTATGTTAAGAAGTTGCCTTGATTAGATTTGGAGGTTTACGGGTTAAGTATAAAGGGGAGGGGCTAGTCTCCCCCTTAATTTAGATAAAAGGGTTTTTCATGCAGAATTATTCGATTAGCTTCAAATTTAATATACCGATTTATTCCGATATGGCGCTTCCTTCATTAGATTTGGAGGTTCATTGGTTAAGTATACAAGGGCGAAAAGGGGGCAAGTCCCCTCCCCTTAATTTAGATAAATGGATTTTCACGGAGAATTGTTCAATTTACTTTAATTTTTTTTTCTATGTTCGTTCTGATAAGGACCTTTCCCGATTAGATTTGGAGGTTCATTAGTTAAGTATAAAAGGGTTAAAGGGGTTAGACCACCCTTAATTTAGCGATATGTTTCTTTTTTTCATGCAGAATTATCTGATTTGCTTCAAATTTGATATACTGATTTATTATAGTTAAGGAGTTTTCCTGGTTAGATTTGGAGGTTCATTGGTTAAGTATAAAAGGGGCAAACGGGGGATATTTCCCTTCATTTATTTTTTGAGGGACATTATTCTTTGAAATAAGAGTATAATATACAATTAGTGTGAATAACCTGTGAGCTCAATGCCATCAGTTTAACTGGCACTTATCTTTTTATTGCTATTAACCGATGTGGGTTATGAAGCATAGTGGTTTATGTATTCAGTTCTGTATAGTCCTAGTTTCAAACTTTACTGTTAAATTTAGTGTCATTTTGCCCCGAATCTTCAATGTCCCTCTTATTTTAGCTCTGCCAAGCTGCCCCATACCTGGAGACTCAGATAAATACTATTTATTAAATATAAAAAGTTCAAAGAGGAAGGTGAGTGAATTTTGGGGGGGCACGAGAGTGGACAAAGGGAGGGCGGGTAATTTTCAAACTTTTACCAAACCTCTCCTTGACATATCATGGGAAAGTCCTTTCACCACTCTTTCATATTATGAACCTTTTTCCTCCCAGAGTTGAATTCCGGAAGGTGGGGGGGGGGGGGGAGCGGTGCGGGGGTGAATTTTTTTTTTTTAATTGTAGAGATATCTAAAATAAATATCATTAAATGAGGTTTTTTAATGGAGCTCTCCGATAAATATTATTTATATTAAATATAAAATTTTAAAAGTGGGGCTGCGTGATTTCCGGGTATATTCTGAGATAAAAGAGTGAACCCACGTGGGAGAGGTAGATTTCAAACTTTTTTTGGACCAGTCATTTGATATATCATCGGAAAGATTTCGGTTATCATCGGAAAGTTACTCTTTCATATTATGAACCTTTCTTCTTCCCTCCCTCCCTAGTTTGGCGTCTCGAGAGAGGCACTTTTTGAACTTTTTTGAAATCGTAGCGTTTTTAAAAATTTTAGATCGGATTTTTTTACGGAGCACTCCGATAAATAATTTTTAATATATGAAAATTTCAAAGAGAAGGATGGCAGTAGACCGGAGCGAAAAACAAAAAAGTTTTCTAATCGAATCGTAATAGTTCGGAAAAGTTGCTACTCGTCAATATAAACACAGGGGAAAAATATTTTTGAAATCGGAAAATATCTTTCGTTCGCGCATCGCATTAAAAGTTTTCGAATTTGAACATAAATTGAACAGATAAACGAAAAATCGCAAACAGTGTAATTTTTGTCCGATCGAACTACTTTTTTTAGTAAGTAGCATGTCCTTGAGGTGTAGAATGGAGGATAAAATACCACATACCCCTCCTCTATTAGATTCTAACCCTCTCAAGGGGTTGAAAATGGCCAATTTTCGTAGAGTTAACCCAGATTACAGGAAGTGTAAATATCGACCAATTGACCTGATTTTTTTTGTACATAAGGCAACCTTGAGGCTAAAAATCGAAAGAAATACCCCCTCCGTTCATTTCTCCGGTTGGGGACGTTGAAATTGTACAGCTCTTTGCCCATCCTTTTGAGGACGACTCAGGACACACCACGGGAAGGTGGCTGTACCACTAGTCTCACCCACACCGTACCCAACCAACCAACCAAAATGTGGGCGTGGAGAATTATCCAGATGCACATGCAGATTTAGATACTGTGAATTCTGATTTAGTGTCAAATTTTAGCATGGTAGCAAGAAAAGCGAGGGTGGCTCTTATGAAATCATCACGTCGCTCAGGCCCATGAAATTTGAGGTGGCCTGTGTTACCAGCTTGACACTGTGCTCTCTACGTCTTGCGTATGGCATGGTATGCCTGCCAGATTCAATAGAAGAGTTCTCTTTCCAAATTGGAAGCCAAGTCTGCAATTTCAGGTGAAGAAATGTTTACCAAAAGAGGTGGACAGGTAATCTTGGTTTCAGACCAATTTCTGATGTCATAATAATCATTGGCGTCAAAATTTACGGCCGGAACTAGAAAATTTCTGACGAATTTGCCCTTTGTGGGAGTGTCTTTCGATTTCAGTACCCGCCTAAGTCCCAGCTCTCAAACGTGCTGCCTATCATCCACTACCATTAAAAGGAGAAAGTTTTCTGGATGTACAAAAAAAGCATTAGTTTGAAAGACTTGCTTCACCACTTCTTGGACTTTTGCAGGTAAGCTTCTTAATGCTTTCAAGAATATGTTTAGGTCCCTCAACTATTGAAGATCTTGTCTTAATTTCTTACCACAGAGATAAGTATACTGGCATAATATACGTGACAATGTTAATGAGATTCTCTCGTGGGGTTTCCCATGAAATAAGCAATACAGTATCAGTAACCTGTTTGTTGTCATTAACCACCGAGAGTGAGATATTTGTACTGGATCCTGATTCGCTGGGTCTGAGGAACAAAACCCAGTAATAAACAATGGCGGATCTAGGGGAAGGGGGGGGGCGAGGGGGCGGTCGCCCCCTCTTGGACAAATAAAGGTTTGAAAAACGGCATTATGCATCCTCACGGGAAATGACTTGGGGCGAAGCTCGAGTCCGGCGCGACCCGACCCGGGTCGCCCCCATTTTTAAACCACTAGACCTGGCCTGGGTTAGGTCTTCTCTCTTTTATCGCCAGACCGTGCCCTGATTTTAAAATTTTTTGAAAATGAGAGTCGGGCGAGACTTATTTTTCTTCCAGGTCGAGCATGGCCTGGACAAGGGCTGCGAAGTCAGTGGGAAAAATGGACGACTCCTACTCCGACTCCGGGAATTTTAACAGATCCGACTCCGACTCTTTCGCTCAAAAATGGGCCTGACTCCAACTCTGACAATGCAACCCTGCTTGTAAAATGGACGACTCCGACTCCGGGAATTTTAACAGATCCTACTCTTTCGCTCAAAAATGTGTGCGACTCCAACTCCGACTCCGCAGCCCTGGCCTGGACTTCATTCTTCCTAGAGGTCTGCACTGCAAAAATTTCCAGGTCGGGGCTCGACCCGGAATCAAAGCTAAACGTTTAGTCCGTTGCACCCCTTATGAAAAGCAGTATTGGTCCGACCGCCACCCGTGCACTTCTCTAAATTCTTCTTTCCGAGCCCAAGTTGGTCTGGCATTTTACTAATTTGTTATTCGTAAAGATTATATTTATGTTATGCATTTGTTTAGCGAAATCTTTAAAAATTTAATTTGATTTGATAAGTTATAGAGATGCATTTTTAAAAATCTACTTTTTTTCTTTGTAGAGCTTTAAACTTGTGATTTTCTTTTATCATCCGTTTCTTTCATTCTAAACAGATTTTCTTACAGGATTTTCATTTGAACGTATTTCTCTAAGTAATGATTTTTGTGTAGTGTTTATGTACATAATTGCCTAAATAGTCATTAATATTAATGTTTTTCTGTATTCATGAATTTCGAACATAATCTAAAAAAAAATATGAGCATAAGTAAGTGCGCTTTATGAATAATTTTAATTTCAAAATGCAGGCTGAGCTGGAGTCGATTTTTTAGCTTTTATACCGGGCCGGGCCGGGCCAATAATTTTTTAAGTGGTTTGGACCTGGAAATTTCAGCCCAGTAAATCTCTAACTGACATATCGAAGACAGCTTTTTTTTTTTTTAATGCTTCTTTCAGACATCACCCCTTAGCTGCTGAATAAACCGGGTGTCCTAAAATGGACTGACTGATTTTAAATACAATTCAATAACTTGCAAATGGTGACAGCTATTAAAAAAATTACTTGAAGGAGGGTTATGTGAGATGTCAGAAGCAGGGGTGATTCTGTTCCGAATTTTTAACCCTCTCGCTGCGCGATTTCCACGTTCAACATAAAAGTGGCAAAATTTGCGCAACCTGCAATTTCCGCAGCTTTTCTTTTTTTTAATGATATAATTCTATTTAAAAGAGAAACTCTTTCACAAAGATTTTGAACATATTTGAACTCTAAAATATATCAAGATTTGAAATATGTAATAAACTAAATGCGCAATTTTTTAACCTATATTCATAATATATATTTATATATGTATACATAGCGAGAGGGTTAAGGCATTCGGTTCCAAAAATTAAAAAAATTCACCAGTTCGAAAATTCGGATATAAAAATAATCGCGAATTGTGAAAAATAATTGCCATAAAAAATCTATTTCGTCAATCGTTCGCAGGAAATAACTTCAATTTCGTCAAAGAATCGCGGGATAAACATAAATTTGGTCAAAAGGCCACAAAATTATTCAAATGATCACGGAAAACGCGAATTTCTTCTAAGGATCGCGGTGAAAACGCGAATTTTGCAAAAAAAAAAAAAAAAAAAAAAAAAAAAAAAAACCATGAATTTCGTTAAAGGATCGCGAAAAAAATTCAAGTTTTATCAAAGAAACACGAATTATATCAAAAGGTCGCAAAAGAAATGTGAATTTCGCCAAAAGGTCGCGAAAAAACTCTCGTTTCGTCAAAAGATCGCGAAGAAAATGCGAATTTCTTCAAATAATCGCGGAAAAAGCTAATTTTGTCAAATGATCGCTGAAAAAACGCGATTTTCGTCAAAGTATCGCGGAAAAAGCAATAATTTTGTCAAAGTGTCGTGGGAAAAAAAACGCGAATTTAATCAAAGGGCTACAACAAAATTACACTAATTTCGTCAAAGGGTTGCAGAAAAAACGTAAATTTCGTCAAAGGGCAATGGAAGAAATGCGAATTTTATCAAAGAGTCGTGAAAAAATACAGTGGTCTCTTTAGAAAACAGCACCATACTTGCCAACTAAATTTCGGTAAAACTCAGAAGATTCTGGACAAAAAATCAGATGATTTTGGCGAAAAATCAGAAGATTTTTTAAGTCTTATAGCACTTTCAGTAAGGATTAAAAAACAGCTGAATCCTTATAAATAAACAAATTTCAAAGAGAAACTCGAATAAAATATTCACTAATTTGCAATTACACAATATATATTATCACAAAAAAGAATAACTTGAATATATTAATATATTAAAAATTACTTTTTGTTTTTTCTTTTGGAATATTTATAGATATCCTACCTTTCACATTAAAAGACACTTAAAATTTCTGACTCCTAAATTTTTCTTTCTTTTCTTTTCTCTCTCTTTTTTTTTTTTTTCTTTTATAGGGTGATTCTGAGAAAAAAAATATCTGAAATTCACAGCAAATTTTCTGAAAAGTTACAGCAAGGGGGGGGGGGGAATCCACTTCCGACACTAGCTATGCGTTTTTTTCCGCGGCCCTTTTACGAAATTCGCGAACTTTAGCCGAAATTTGTATTTTTTTTCGCGATCTTTTGACGAAATTTGTGTTTTTTTCGCATTCTTTTGACGGAATTTCTGTTTTTTCGCGATTTTTAAAGGAATTTTATCATTTTTTCGTTTTTTGTCGAAATATGCCGTTTTTTCGAGAAATTTGCCATTTTTTCACGATCTTTTGACGAAATTTGCCGTTATTTCACGATCTTTTAACGAAATTAGCGTTTTCCAAGCGATCCTTTGACGAAATTGGCGATTTTTCTGCAAACGATTGACAGTTTTTTTTCGGCGAAGATGTCGAAATTCGCGATATTTTTATGTCCGAATTTTCGAATTGGTGACCGATTTTTTTAAATTTTCGGAAATGAATGCCTTAAATTTTCGGAAAATTCGGACCAAAATCACCCCTACGCGTTGTTTACGCACTCTTTTGACGAAATTCGCGTCTTTCCCGCAATCGTTCGGCGAAATTTGGGTTTTTTCCGCGATCCATCGGTGAAATTTGGGTTTCTCCCGCGACCTTTTCACGAAACGTCCGTTTTTTCCGTGATCCTTTAACGGAATTCGCGTTTTCACGCGATCTTTTCACGGAAATAGTGTTTATACGCGATCTTTTGACGGCGCTTTTTTTACCCGATCTTTTGACGAAATTTGCGTTTTTTCGCGATCTTTTCCCTGAATTCGTGTTTTGACGCGCTTTTTGGAGGAATTCTCGTTTTTTACGCGATCTTCCGACAAAATTTGCGTCTTTCTCGCGAACCTTCGGCGAAATTTCGGGTTTTCCCGCGATCCTTTGACGAAACTCGCGTAAAAAAATGACAAAAATCGGCAGAAAATGACGAAAAGCGGAAGAAAACGCATTACGCGCGTAAAATCGGAAAAAATGCCGATTTTTCGGAAGAATTCGGAAAAAATTGGAAGAGTTGGCAGCTATGGCACACATACCTATGTTTATTAGTATAGGTATAGTTTTTAATCTGAAATAATATACCGAACTAACTTTTGAAGAAAACGGTTTAACCTAAACCCAACTTGCAGGAATCTACACTCAGCATGAAATCGACCCGAATCAAAAACAGCAAACCCGACCTGCAACAAAAATAAATAGTGCCAGGAGGGAATTCCCCCCCGTCCCCTCTCTGCTGTAATTGTCAATTTTTTTTTCTTTTTTCTGAGAATCACCCCTGATCAGGAGTTTTTAACTGCGATTCTTAATTTTAGCTTAAAATAGCAGCGACAGACGGCGCTGCAAACAATAGGCGCTAAATAGGTGCCAAGTTTAACGACCAATTTATGCAGCGCCATACATCGCTGCTATTGTAAAGTAAAATCAAGAATCGCAGTGAAAATTCTCCTGGCATCTTACATAATCCTTCTTCAAGATTTTTTTAATTGTTGTCACCATTTGCAAGTTACTGAATTTTAAAATCAGTCAGTCCATTTTCAGACACCCGATATGTTATTTAATAAGTTTCAAAGCATTCTTTAGTGAATTACAACTGATCTTAGCTATAGAGAGAGACAAGCAGTCTTATACAAATTAGTATTTTTTACATAATCCTTAAGATTAAAAAGTATTATTAAATAATTGTTTGGGCATGCCTGTTATGGAGCTTTTACTGTATGTAGTTTTTATCTTAAAAAATATTTAGACTTTGTTTTCAAAATTAGGGTTGGCCCGAATCCTTCTCGCAAGAGTGAAAACCCAATCCGAAACTGATCCAAACCCAAAATAATGTATGTCAATCTGCCCAAAACCAACGCGCTAGGCGCAGCTAAAAAGTAAAAGTTAACCCGACCCGCAGCAGAAAAGTTGAAGTCAACCGGGCCTAAACCCGACCCGCAGCAAAAAAGTAGATGTTAACCCGACCCGCAGCAAAAAGTAGAAGTCAATCGGACTCAAACGCGACCCACAGCAAAAGAGTATAAATTAACCCGACCGGCAGCAAAAAATAGAAGTCATCCGGACCCAAACGCGACCCACAGAAAAAAAGTATAAGTTAACCCGACCAGCAGCAAAAAACAGAAGTCAACTGGACCCAAACCCGACCCGCAGTGAAAAAAATTAGCCCCAAACCGCGCATCAGATTGGAGTTTCCAAATTTCAAAAATCGCCCCCCCCCCCCCCCTTGAGGACTCTCCAGATCCGCCCTTGGTAGCAAACGGCAATGATGAGCAGGTATCTCTGACCTTTGCTCAGGATTTATGGGTCAATGTGTGGAATGTGGCATTCCATTATTTTAAAATCAACTACAGGCAAAGACTCGCAACCCGCTAGCTGTTTGCAAAGTCCAAGAAGTGGTGAAGAAGGTCAGTAATTTTTTTTTTGTTTTTGCACAACCAGAAAACCTTCTCCTTTCAATGGTAGTGGATGATAGGCAGCACGTTCAAGAGCCGGCACTTCGGTGGGTACTGAAATCCGAAAACACTCCCACAAGGAGCAAATCCGCCAGAATATTTCGAGTTCCGGCCATAAATTTTGACGCCAATGATTATCATAACATCATAAATTGATCTGAAACCATGATTACCTGTCCACCTCTTACGGTAAACATTTCTTCAACTGATGTTGCAGACTTGATTTGAAATTTGGAAAAGTCAATTATTCCTTTGAATCTGGCAGACATATAATATCATACACAAGGCATATAGCACAATGTCAAACTGATAACACAGGCCTCCTCAAACGTTCATGGGCATGAGCGATGTGATGGTTTCATAGGAGCCACCGTCGCTTATGGTGCTACCATGCTAAAACTTTAAATCAGAATTTGCAGTACCTGAATCCGCATGTGGATCTGGATAAGTCTATACACCTAAATTTTGATTGATTGGTTCGGTAGATTGTGGGTGTGATCGAGGAGCAGCCACCTTCCCGAGGTGAATCCTTTATCGTCCTTTGAAGAACGAGATAAGAGCTGTACAATTTTGACCTCTGGTACACATACGAGGAAAGGTATGGGGATATTGTTTGACTTTTAGCCGCAAGGTTGCCTTATGTAGAAAAAAAAAATCAGGACGATTGGTCAATATTTACACATCCTGTAATTTGTGTTAATTCTACGAAAATTGGCCATTTCAAACACCTTGAGGGGGTTGGAAGGGGATAAAGGAGGGATGCAGGGTTCATACAGAGTTGGGAAGAAAAAATCCAAGGAGTACCCAAAAAATCCAAGGACTCCAAAAAATTTTAAGAATTTGCCATTTTTTTTTTGTTGTCGATGTTGTTTTGTGCTGCATCGTTATGTGGTATGCACACTCCAATTTTTAATACCCAATTTGGAGAGAAAAACATTTCAAAAACAAATTTTACTCAATCAGAATCTAATTGTTAGTGCTGAAATTGCACAGTATTCACAATATATTGCTTAATGATTTCGTAAGTTTAAATATAAAATCGACAATCTACTGGGGTGATTCTGAGTAAAAAAAAAAAATTCTGAAATTCACAGCAAATTTTCTGTAAAGTTACACGAGAGAGGGGGGGGGGAGGGGGAAATCAACTCCCGACACTAAGCTATGCGTTTACTCCGTGATTCTTTGACGAAATTCGCGTTTTTTCGCGATCTTTTGACAAAATTTGTGTTTTTTCACGATCTTTTTACGAAATTTGTCGATTTTTCGCGATCTTTTGACGAAATTTGCCGTTTTTCGCGATCTTTCGACGAAATTTGCCGTTTTTTCGCGATCTTTTGACGAAATTTGCCGTTTTTTCGCGATCTTTCGACAAAAATTTTGGGTTTTCGCGATCTTTCGACGAAATTTTTGGGGGTTTTCGAGATCTTTTGACGAAATTTGTGGTTTTTTCGCGATCTTTTGACGAAATTTCTGGATTTTTTCGCGATCTTTTGACGAAATTGTCAGGGATTTTCGCGATTATTTGACGAAATTTGCGTCTTTTCGCGATTATTTGACGAAATTTGCGTCTTTTCGCGATTATTTGACGAAATTGGCGATTTTTCTGCAAACGATGGACAAATATTTTTTTTTTCGGCGACCATATGTCGAATTTTTGGATTGGTGACCGATTTTTTTAAATTTTCAGAAATGAATGCCTTACATTTTCGGAAAATTCGGATTAGAATCCCCCCTAGGTCATATAAATAGAGATTAGTCAAACCCCAAACACTTATTATGTATATCACATACATGATACATCTTAAAGAAAATTTTAAAAGGCAAAAAAAAAAAAAAAAGAATGCTAAATGTAACATACAAGAAAAAAATATAACAAGTTTTGAATTTATTCTTTTAGAACAGCGGTAATCGCTTTCTTTGAAGGTGAAATTTTGACGAATTCGCATTTTTTTCGCGATCTTATGATGAAATTTGCGTTTTTTTCGCGATCTTCTGGGGGAAATCGCGTTTCTTTCACAATTTTCTGAGAGAAATTCGTTTTTTTTTCGAGACCTTCTGGGAAAATTCGCTTTTTTCGCGATCTTTTAATGGAATTCGCGTTTTATTTCGATTGTTTAACGAATCTGACGTTTTTTTCGCGATCTTTTGGTGGAAACCGCGTGTTTTTCATGATCCTTTGACGAAATTTGAGTGTTTTTCGCGATCCTTTGACGAAATTCGCGTGGTTTTCGCGATCCTTTGATGAAATTCGCGTGTTTTTCGCGTTCCTTTGATGAAATTCGCGTGTTTTTCGCGTTCCTTAGAGGAAATTCGCGTTTTTCGCGATCTTCTAATGGAATTCGCGTTTTATTTCGATCGTCTGACGAAACGAACGTTTTCGCGATCTTTTGATGAAAACCGTGTGTTTTTCGCGATCTTTTGAGGAAATTCGCGTGTTTTTCGCAATCTTTTGAGGAAATTTGCATTTTCCCCCGATTTTTTGAGGAAATTCGCATTTTCCCATGATTTTTTGAGGAAATTCGCGTTTTATGCGATCTTTTGAGGAAATCTGCTTTTTTTCTCGATCTTTAACGGAATTCGTGTTTTTTCGTGATCCTTTGAGCAAATTCGCGTTTTTTCGCTGTCTTTTAAGAAATTCGCGTTTTTTCACGATCCTTTGACAAAATTTAAGAATTTTTTTCGCGATCGATTGACGGTATTTTTTGGAACATATTTGCGAAAAACGTGATTTTTCCGAGATTCTTGGCTAAATGCCAAACATCGATAAAATTTAAAATAAAAGTCGGCTAACAGTGTCGAAAAACGGACTTTACGGACTTAATAATTGAAAAACGGACCTAGTGGGAGCCCTGCTATTAACATTACCCTACCCAATCAACGTTGTGCTTCAGATGAATGACGTGCATAAAGGATTTACCGTGCGTTTTTCAATCACAATTTTTTTCTTCCTCGGCAGCAATTATCGCTTGCGTCCGAAGCCGCAATAGAATATAAGGAGTTTCTAAGTAGTGGTTTGCTTATCTAAGTAGTTCTAAGTACTACTTGGGAACGTTTTCATTTCTAAGGAGTTTCCAAGGAGTCTAAGGAGTCTGTGCGAACCCTGGATATGTGATTTTTTTTTCTCCATTCTACACATCAAGACCAGGCTATGCGCAAAACATTAGTTCGATCGGACAAAATTTACACCTAATACTATATTTCTTATATGTGTTCAATTTTTGTTCAAATTTGAAAACTTTGAACGCGATGCGCGAACGAAAGATATTTTCTGATTTCAAAAATATTTCTCCCCTGTGTTTGTATTGACTAGTAGCAACTTTTCCGAACTATTACGATTCGATTCGCAAACTTTTTGATTTTTCGCTCCGGTCTAATGGGCAGGGTATATTTCAGGGGGCACGATAATTGGAGTTGAGACTCTTTTCTATCTTTTGCTGACACCCCTCATGTGATAGATCATTGGAAAGCTCTGTGACTACTATTTCCTTTTATATATCGCCCGCGCCCCTCCCCTTACTTTGCCCCCCGTGTGGGATCACTTTTCTAAATTTAGCCGACACCCCTCATGTGACATATCGTTGGAAAGTCCTGTGACCACTTATTCACATTATGCACTTTCCTTGCCCCTCTCCCCTACTTTGCTCCCCGCGGAGGTTCGTTTAATGTATTCCAGTCGAAGACTTTCTAAAAATGGGGAAATTAAAGATCCAATCTCAAATGACGTAGAAAAATCAATAAAAATTTTTGATCCCTTTTATCATCCTTTAGTTCATGTTTTTGCCACTAGGGGGTGCTTTTGATTCGTATTTCTTTGGCCATTTTGGTGCTAATTGCCGAAAAATTCTAATTTTTGATACTTAAACTCCCCTTACCGCTTCATAGCTACTCGCGCTTTTTCAGCTTTTTTCAACCAGGGGGCACCCTTACAAGACTTTTCCAGTCTTATGGCTCCATTATAGCCTCCCTTTGGCTTGTTGTTTTTTTATTCCACCTGTTTTCAGTTACCCTATATTTAATAAAATCTGCCATATATATATGTAAAAACAATTATTTCAATAATCGATTCTAGAACATCTCCTTTGTAGATTCTCGAAAGTAATCGATGACTGTATCGATTGTGTATTTTACGATAACGATTATTTTCTATTGGTAAATTTTCGAGAATCACCCATCACTACTATGAAATTGTCGGCCAGAATAATAGCTGAGTTTTCCAATAACTATTTTTAGCTTTTCTCGTAATAATCGATTGTAAAACATCTCGATTGTAGATTCTAGGAATTAATCGATGGCTGTATCAATTGTGATTTTTTACGATGACGATTTTTCTCGATTGTCGAATTCTCGAGAATCGCCCATCACTACTATGAATTACATAATTCTCTGAGATAGAAAAATTTTCTCTACAAATAAAAAGATCTGTATGGTGACCTTCACAAAATCTAACTCAGGATAATATGTATGCGCGTAAGTTGAGAAAGTTTTGAAAAAAAAAAATTCTATACCTACGGTAATACAGAATTTATGTAAGCCTATAACATACCGTAAAATTTTCATATGGATTCGGGGAAATGTTCAGAGTGAAAACATGTTCTGCAACCCTGAGCTAGACTACGTCTATTTTATTATTATCATTTAGTTGTACAATATAGGTTTTTTTTTTTTTCATCTACTACTAATTATTATTATTGCAATTTTAAATTGGTTTGCATAGGAAGTATGATGTAGACTCAAAACTCAAACCAAAACAACATCTACTCAATGATATTTTTTTCAGACTTTTTCTTTTATGCTAAAAAATTTAAATCAATTTAAATCTTTGTGACTTTGGAAAAATTACTAAGCAGTTCCTGTGCTAATTGTGGCCTATGCAAGCTGAAGAAAAATGTCAACTAAGGAATTGATTTTCTCTCTGTCTCAAAACTTTGCTATATTAATGACTGACATTAGTATGTATTATCACTTATCTAAAAGACATCCCAGTTTCAAAATTTCCGTAATCTGGATATTTCCATAATAAAGAATTGCCATGGTCCCAATGATTCCAGACTGAAGAAGTTATGCTACATATGATAAAATATAAATAACCTATTAATATAAAACATTAGTGAAGATACACAAAAGGAATTAAAATATTTTAATGATACTGCTGGACATGAAAGAGGGTGAAACACCAAAGAACAATGGAGAAGACAAATATCAACAAAATATATTTTCAGAATTTCTCATCTAAGACAGTAAAAATACACTTTTCATGTTTTTAAATTGGAATTTTATCCAATATCCATATATCCTTTTTATCTAGAATTCTAAATCAATATAACAATTCTTTATTATTTGTTATTATTAGAAAACTGTTCCTCAAAAAAAAAAAAAAAAAAAAAAAAAAAAAAAAAAAAATGGTATGCACTGGAACAATTTATATGCCATATTTAGATTTATGAATGTCAAATCTATATATAGTTCAGGGTATAGTTTTAGAAATTCTCAAAATAACAGGCTGATAGATTTAGAATAACAGTAAATTAAACATTTATCAAAACATGTGTTTGTAAAATTTTCTCGATTTTTCGCAGTTTTTTTTTTTTTTTGTACTGTATATTGGGTGGTTTGTGAAGCGATGGGAACTTCGCATCCTGCTAAGCTGGCTATTCACAAACAGCTGATATACAACAGAATAATGAAAAAATTATTGATTTTAATAAATGTCATGATCAGGATTAACTTGTTATTCTGATTAATTGACTGGAGCAGAAATTTTAGATCAAAATCAAAGTTGGTATAATATTGAACTAATAATATTGAAGTATTAACATTTGGACCTATTTTTTGAAATACTTTGAAGTACTAACATTTGGACCTATTTTTTGAAATACTAACCCATGACCCTCTGTTGTTGCATTCACACAACGTTCAAAATAAATGCACTTATTTAAGTTATTTAAATACCCACACTATTTTTGAATTAAAGAATTGGCCTTACTTAAAGACATAAAATTTCAGGATCATATAAAGGAAAAATTACCTTTCAGAGTTTGTGGTGGCAAACAACGTTCTGCTAAAAAAAAAAATGAAATTTTCAACCTTAAATTTTTTGCGTTTAATGGGTTAAGATGTATGAGATAGAAGGAAGTTTTGGGATTGGCACATCCAATTAGTTATTTTTGTAACTTCATTATAAATATTTAAAATTAGAAGTAATTTTCTTTTTACTTACAAATATCACAGTAACTTAACTTAAAATAAAACTAAATGTGACTTAAAGCAAAACAGTATTAAATAATTAAAACAGAAAAAAGGCATCAACTAAACCTATGTTTTGAGAAAATAACTCTTTAATCATGGGTATATTAGTAGATATTTTATGTTTAAATTATAAAAAGAAAGTATGTATTTCTTTGCGAAAATACTCTACAATTATAGGCATATTAGTTGGTTAAAATTTGTTATACAAATTATCAGCATTTCATTGTACAAATTAATTATTAGCAATTATCAATATAGTCAATCCCATATCCAAATCCAGTAGTAATTATCAGCATTTCATTGTACAAATAAACAGAATATTTTAATGTTTAAGTTACATTTTTTATACAACATTATTAATATACATTACAGGGTTTGAATTTCGAGACGGGATGGTAGGATTCATGCCCTAAAGAATATTGGGGGCGGGATGCTTCTGTTTCCAAAAATGTTTCTTTGTAAAACGATGATCAAGTCTCAAGACAGACTGACAAATTTCGTGATATTTTCCACTATCATTTGGCAGATTTCACTGTTTCTTCTTACAACAAATTGACAAAATTCATGTTTTTTTTTTTTTTGCATCTGACCGAAAAATTTTGCGATTTTTCTCCACAACCGACTGATGAATTTCACGAATTTTTCTAAAGACCGATCGGGGAATTTCATACACAATCAATTGACAAATTTTATTCTGTGACCGATTGGCAAATTTCCCTGTTTGTTCTTGCGACATACTGATGAAAGTAACGATTGTTTTTCTGCATCTGATTTTTTCTCTGCGACCGGCTGAGGAATTTCACGATATTTGCTTGTGACAGACTGGAAAATTTCATGATAGTTATCCATGATCAATTGACGAATTTCGTGATATTTTCCCACTGTATTTCCCATGAACTTCAGTTTTTTTCTCGCGACCAATCGACAAATTATTTTATTTATTTTCACCATGATTGACGAAATCAGCGATATTTTTTTCTACGACTGATTTACGTATTTTGCGATGTTTTTTCAGTGTGCCCAAAATAGGAAATAACTAAAAGGGCAGCAACGGCCACTGGAGACTGAGCTTTACCAAATTGGCCAATAGTCAGCACTAAACAAAATGAGATTACACTTGTGGTGCACATGAAAAAAAAAAACTTTGGTGAACTTAAAAGAAAAACATATTTAGAAACAACTAGTTGATTCTCGCAATTCACACAAATTAGAGCATGACTTTTTTAAATCAAACTTTTCTCGTGTAATAGAAGAAATCAATTGACCATTCCCTTTTCAAACTTTGGATATGGATTTATAATTCCAATGCATAGAACATATTTCAATTAACAAAAATACCAGGGATTACAGTTTTGACTATAATTCCATTAAGGATATAAAAAAAACAAATTTGTTCAGAAGTGACATACAATACCGATATAAATTATTCATGCAAGTTAAAAATTAATAGACATCAGTTTTTGCAAAGTTTTCTAAAATTTTTTAAGAGAGCATAACCATGTGTTTCCGATAATTTCTTAAGTTATAAAAGTTGCTCTGTGCTGTTTGTCAAAAGTGTAGCTTGTGAAAGAGGCTAAAGCACGCAAAATGGAATAAAATCTAAATTAAGAAATTCATTTAGCAACCCAATTGTTAATTACCCATAACATTAGGTGAAAATTGAAAAATAGACATGGTATATATAAAGCTTGATTCTGTTCCTTTGTTTAAATAAAATAAAAATTTTGGAAAATTATCTTGAGTTGTTAAATTTAAATTATTTCAATCAGGGCTAGCACTAGGATTTTTGAAAATTTTAGGGAGGAATTTTAGGAATTTTTTCCAAAATTTTAGGGGCAATCGAAGATATTTTTAACATTATAAATGTACAACACAGGCATTTTTATGCTAGTCAATCACAGGTAGTATACTGCCAAATAATATTCCTACAATTTTCAATTGAATTCATTCCATTTAAAGTAAATTTATTTAAAATACACTTTTTATACATTTCACGAAAATGAGAAATAAATGTTATAGATAGAGCAAGATATTTCAATTCAGTGATAGTATTGTTCCTAATTTAGATGCATAGTAAATAAAACTGTGCAAGGAAAAAAAAAAGTTATTGTTTATATTTGCACCCGAATAACATCCAGGAGTCGATCCAAGAAAAATGCGAGGCCTATTTAGGACCTCTTCAGAAAAATCTATTCAATAAAATTAATATAATAAAATTACAGATCCCTTTATAAAATTCCACTTAATGAAACAGACCCCTTCACATAATTTCTTTTCATAAAATCATACTCTTCGTTAATTTCTATTTTGTTAGGTTTTAAAATATATAATTTGCAAACAAAACAAGTCCACAAAAACAAAAAAAAAACTTTATCAGGAGGAATTGAAGTTATTAATAAATGTTGGTACAAATTTGAATATCATAATACAATATTTCATTACAAAATGTTAAACATAAAAAAAACTGCATACATACCTTTATGAAAAGTAGAAAACCGACTGCAACTTGATCCAATAAATTAAAATTGAACATCCTAATAATTTATTAATACTGATAACTATATAAAGCTTCTTGAAAACATTCCAATTGGTGCATGATAAACACTGTCAAAACTTTAAATTTTTTAATTTAATTATAACTTAATTTTATCATATTTTAGATACTTGCTTAAATAAGATTTTCTGATTTTAAATACATTTAAGTTTTAATTATATATACAGCAAAGAAATAAATATTACTCTTGTATTTAAATAACATGAAAACTTTTATTTTCTGTATTATTACAAAAAAAAATTATTTGCTATTAAAACATGTTGCATATTACATTATTTTGAAATATCAACTTCTTTCCCATGAAAAAAAAAAAAATTAATAATAATAATAAAAATAAATATATATGTATACTGATGCAATTCTACTAATACATTGCAAAATATGCAATGGTAAACAAAAAAAAAAAAAAAAAAAAAAAAAAGAAATCAATTAATTTTGAGTCGTTTTTTTAAAACTTTTTCTTTTTCTGTTTCAAAAACAGATAATTCTTTTTCCAATTTCTGCAATTACTGAGTTCCTTCAGATATCAGATTTTGTGAAACATATTTCTACACTGTTCTGGGTCAGTGCAGCTTTTGCTAATCTTTCCGTTCCCTCTTTAATTAATCCCAGTGCAGCTTCTTTGTTCTTTTTCAACTTATTAATCATTTGGTTGTTTTCACTGATCTGCAAGTCAAGATCGTTTTTTCTTTTCTTTGCTTCGTCCTTTTCAAGTTCTTCCTTTTTCATTTGTTTTTTTTCTTTTTCAAGCTTTTCTTCTTCTTCTTTTAATTTTTGAGTGTGTTCCAAGTAGGATTTATGAGAATCCTTAACTGACTTTAGCAGTGATAAAGTAATGGGCACATTTAAAACCCCTCCATAACTTTGAATAGTATCTTTGATAACTCTTAATGAAACAATAGTTTCATCGTTATGGTTTATATTTACCATAGCTTTATTTATGGAAAAACCCCTTTCAGGGTCAGAATTGCCATGTGGTAATATGAAAACCTTTTTTATTAAATTTGCTAAATTTGCGTATTTCAGGCGACTACAGTTATCTTTCAAAAGGAAAAGCTCTCTCCAATACTCATCAATACGCATGGATTCAGATAATTCTGACAGTTTTTCATGAGCAGCAATATCAAAGCAGAAAATCTTCCACTCTTCTCTAATGCTATCAATCACATTGTCTGGAAAATTTAAATACCGAGCAATTCGTGTAACTGCATGTATACTGCTACCTTTTGAGTTATCAGGCAATACAGGGTAAAAAATTTCCAAGTCCTTGAAAAATTGATCTGAAAAAGGCAAATTTGATTTCAAATAACTTACAGTTTTGATAAGAGCAGAACAAACATTTAGCAAGAAATTCTTCTTATCATTCTGATTCACTTCTGATAAATGACCTTTGGCTGACATGCCAATTTCTACAGAATTCAACTTTTTCCAGTTGCTAGTATTCTCAACATCGATGTCCTTCAACTCGCTACCTTCTTTGGCAGAGATGATATCATCTTTCAAGAATAGCACCATAATATGCCTTATTAGCTTATTCATTTCCTTGTATAATAGGTGTATTTTGGGGTCTTTACTCTGAAAACATAATGAAAAATTTTCAAAATGCTTATGAGTGTAAGCAATAAAAGCTAAATAGCACTGTGTTGATGGATCTTCCAAGCTTTTACAAATCCGTTGATATCTGCTTGAAGCAGTTAGCTGCTTTTCAAGTAGCTTTTGCTTAGGCAAAAAATTTAAAAAACATTCCAAGATGTTAGCCCACTGCTCAACTAGCCTCTGAGCAACTGGACCTGCTGAAAGCCATCGACTGTTGACATGTTTCAAAAGAAAATGTGCAGTCTCTTGAGTAATTTCTTCGACACACTTGTAATCTTCCCTGCGTACTGCACTATTTTTTAAAAAAAAGTACACATCATTTGCTAATTCATCAAAATTAATATTTAATGCATTCAAAAAAGTTTTAAAAGCATTATTTGCAACATGCAAATTGCATGCACCTATGGGTAATAATGCATTACCAATTTCCTCAGAAAATTTTTTCAGGACACTTTTGTTTACGTTTGGATTATCCATGGACAGGCATATAATTTTGCTTAACGGAATGTCAAAGGCAGACACAGCATCTAAAAGCTCCTTTAAAATTATATCAGCTGTAGCATGTCCAAGAAACACACTCTTTAAGTATCTGCAAGTCACTAATTTAAATTCTTTCGACCAATACCTTGCATATATATCCATTTGTCGTTTGGTTTGAACATTAGTACTTTCGTCAAACGCTAATGTTATACCGGGTGAGCTGTCAGCGATATCTTTGATCATATATTTTTCAAAATACTTCGAAATTCCGTGTTTTATCACATAGGCAACTTTCTTTTCTTTCAGCTTCATTGAAGAAGCAATAGCGGAATCGGGAAACATTTCTTTTATCAAGTCCAGCGTTTCAGTACACGATTTAAAAGAAAAGTTTTCATTAGCTACATGCAAGGCCCATAGAGTTTCAGATTTTAAAACCTGATTTTGTTGACTTAGAGCACCAGAGTTAGAATCGCTTTGATCTTCTACAGTTTTAAAAAGAGACTTGTTTTTGAATCTGGCATTAAATTTTAGCCGATGTTTTTTACCTTTATGGTGCGATCTCACTTGGCAAATTCCACTTCTGGATATTTCGAATTCTTCAGAACATAAAATGCATCTGGCAGAATAAGCATCTCCAGATACGGCTTCTAGCCATTTCCCTATCAAAACACCATCCAGTTCCTTTTGCAACCAGGAATCCTGGTATTTTGTTAATCCTTTAGGCATATTGGCTCAAATTAAGCAAAAAAGACATGAATTAATAGAAAAACATCATCAAGAAAAAATTCTAAAACGAAGTTACTGGCGAACACAGTTGCACGTGAACAATAAAAATAAAAACGCTTCCCGCTTCACACTCGATTCAATCTAACCGGAATGAGCGCCCACGCTATTTTTTTTCTCTTTCATACGTTCTCAGTGAATTAGGGAACGAGCGCGATAGGAGGAGCTACATTGAGCTTGACTGTGATTGGAAGAAAAATACTGACGTTGGAAAGGGCAGTTATTTTCAACCAAACAAAGCGAAGGAGAGTGGTGTGCTTTGACGGTCTCGATATACTTTGCGATTTACGGAGTTAGCTGGCTAGGGATGTGTTTTTTTAGGAACGAGAACGAAATTTTAGGAGAATTTTAGGGGGGAAAATAATATTTAGGAATTTTAGGGGGAATGCGAGCCCTGTTTCAATGGTATTTTGTGATGTCTGTATAAATGTAATTCTTTAAGTGGCACATAAACAATAATGAGGTTTAAAGATTTTTTTCCCCCTTTCTAACAGTTCAACTCCGCTGCATTTATAAATTTTAGGTGGGAAACTCTCCTCCTGGGAAAACTTGAATTTTAAGCCCTGATATTCAAAGAGATATAGTTTTTGTAAATTATATCTCAATACATTTAAAATGTTTTAATGATGTGTGGAACGTGCTTGCAATTTATTTTTCTGAGATGGCATTATATAAAGAAATAATTTACCATATAACTAAAAACACATCTAGTGCCAGATATCTGAATCTGGCAGGCAAAGGAGATTCGGATATCCGGTATCCGGCAAAATCAATATCCGGTGCATCCCTAATGCCTATATAACTTGGTGCTACTGGACTGATGTAAAATAGTCTCATACAAGAGATGCGACGGGCTAACACTCAATCTTTCGAAAATTGACAATTTTATTTATTCTGTTATGGAAAAATTAAAAATAACTTTATCTCTTAAAATTTATTTATTCCATTTTTAAGTCATTTTAATGCTAATTTGATTGAAATAAAGAGGAAACAGAGATCTTGTTTTTGTTTTTTTCCTTTTATTCTTTAGTATTAGAATGCTATTCTCAGGGTGATTGTGAATTGATGAAAAAAAACCCAGAAATTTTAGCAAGAAAAAGTTTTTGTATGGAGAGAGAACATATAATTTATTGCAGAGTCTATATTAAGTATTAGGGAATCATAATTGTCTCATTATGAAAAATATTTTTAATTGTTTAGGAATCATATAAATTGATACTTTTAGGAATCATATAAATTGATACTTTTAGGAATCATATGAAAATTATACTTTAGTCTTATTTTATGAATAGGGGTCGTTCAAGTATTATGTAAGCAGTAAGTGGGGGAGGGGGGTCCAGTGTCTGCTCATTTTTGCTGACAAGGGGGAGAGGGGGGGGGGGGTCACGAAAATTCTTACGTAAGCATTAGACAACAAAGCAACTATATTAATACATGAAAATTATTCCAGAGAAGCAACTATAGTTTAACAACAAAAAGCAAAAGAGCATGATTTAGATCAGCGTTCTGCGGATGTTGAACGACTTGAGAAAAAAGATATGGAGTAAACAAGGACTGGAAACGAGGATCATTCCAGCCCATCACTACATTGAAAACTTAAAAATAGACAATGCAGAAACAGGGATTCAAAGATCTTGGACACCAGATTAGAAATGTGAACGTCAAACACATAATATTCCTATGATCCTTGTTAAAATTTTTAGTTATGTGTCTAAATAAGTTAGGGCCGGTTGTATTTCTTAAAGTTTTTTTGTTGTTGTTGTTCAGTGCGATAAATAATGATATATAAAAACTATTTTGTATTCTATAAATTGTTTAATGCCATAAGTAACAATATATTAAACCAATTTATTTTTCCTTTAATACCACAATCCCTATGTGTCTGTTTACGTAAATTTGGTGGATTAATAATGCAATTTATCGCTAACTGTAATTTTTTATGGCCAATAGTGTTGATGTTAGAATGTCATAAAATCTTACGTAAGCAAAGGGGGGGGGGGGGGTCTAGCATTTGCTTGGCCCCATTCAACTGTCAGAAAAACTGGAATTCCGGTATTGAAAATGGAATAAATACCCGAATTCATGTACATTACCTGAAAACAATCACCCGCTGTATTCTAAAAGAAAATTTGTGATACTTGCAGATTTATGTCTGGCATTGACGGAGACGTCCTGTTGATATGGTGCCATTGGGATATTTTTTTAACTGGTTTATTTATTTATTTATTTTTTTTTTTATACAGATTTAACACAAAAATAATACTTTTTTGTTTTTAGTCAACCAGCATTAGCTTTAAGGTTTGCTAATTTTTAGTCTTCTATTGTGTGTGACTGTGCTCTGCTCTTCAGGTTCAGAAAGTCACTTTTATTCATAAGTAGATATAATTGGCATGTATTGCTATTCCGATAGAAAGCAATCAAGCAGTGTTTCCTCTTTTCCTATAAAAGCATATCTTTCAGACAAAGGGTGAAATTAGCACTAGTTACCAGCCACAGGACCACTAAGCAAGAAAAAGAGGCTATTGAAAAATTGTTTGTCAGCAGCCACCTTATGGCCACTTTCTCACAAGAGAATAAAATTTTCTTGCATTCTATTAAGGATTTTACTTTTTTCTGCTTGAAATGCACTTATAGTACAGTAGACTCCCTTAAATCCGCGTATTTTTTCAGATGTAAACAATGAAACATACAGTTAAGTTGCAGGAACAAAATTCAAGATGGTGCCAAAATCAGCAACAACTGCAATGTTTTTTTTACTAATTTTTTTGTAAATCATTCCCTTTTGGCTATTGCAGCTGATTTATTACTAAATAAATTTACATTACTTTTGATTTTGATATAAATTAGGATATCTATATCTAAAATTCCAGGGTTCGAAATTGAAAAATTCACGAACCGGAACATTATTTTAAAATTATTGTTCACAGAATTTTTTTTTTAAATTATAGACAAATTTATTTCTAAATATACAAAGCAGTATAAAAAAGCATTCAAGACTCTAAATAACAATGAAAAAAGTTACTTAAGTTAAAAGTGCTAAGAACAAACAATAAGCTATCAATCTTACAATCGCTTTACCACTAGATGACAGCATAGGACTTTTGGAATCGAACTGAATTGATTTCATCAGCAATAATTTAATATTTTTCTAAATTTTTATTTTACATAATTATTTTAATAATTACTTACTTTTAAACTAATAAATTATTTTAATGTTTCACTTTATTGTAAGCATTCATTGTAATTTCCCTTGATTAACTACCTATCAAATTAATGTTTCAAAATTGTAAACAAATCAATGACCAGAAATCTGCAAAAAATTCTAAAATCCGCACAACCTCTGATCCCAAGCTGTGCGGATTTGAGGGAGTCTACTGTATTAACATATATTTGTGCTATCCAGTTTTAGATTAATATACTAAAAGAAATTTTTAAAAAAATTTAACGTTTAGTACTTTTAACCACTTCACCGGCGACAGGTATGGGGAAACAGTGCTTTTACCCCCCGACTTATCTCGGGGCAGCCGGTAAAGTGGTTAAGTAAAAAAGTAGCAACTAGTTTAAAGAAAGTGGACACTTCTAAAACTAGTACTACTTGCCACTAATGAAATTTTGCAGTTTTGTCCTTTACTTTCAGATAACAGTGTCAAATTTTTAATTTAAGCTGATTTTCATGGACATGAGAATACCAGAAGCAGAATTTTCTGTGTCAGTCTGCAGAAAACAAAAATTTATCCGCGACCCAATAAGCCTACTATCATAAGAAATAACAGAAACACTTAAAGTAAGCAAAATTTCCATTTATAAAGAATATATATAATATAAGGATACAACAAATACCATAAATCTAGAGACTTAAAGCAAATTTCAGCTATTTTTTAAGCCCAGCATTTATTTTTAAGTTGGTGGATTAATCTGCAAGGTTTAAAATAATCTGCAGCGCCCGCTTCCGTGCTGCACTGTTTCTGCTACTGGGATGAGAATTATGAAAAACTTTTTAAAAGAAGGAATCATTGAATCAATAATAATTTAAGATATACTACTACACCCTTTATCGGAAATAGAAAAACGTCATTCAATTCTTTGTTATATAAATAGTTATTTCTGCAAATTTCATTCATTTATTCATAAAACACATTTTGTTAATATGTTCATCAAATTTCCTCGTTGTGGGAGAAAAATATGAGAATCTTTTCAATGAAGTATATATATTTTTTTATTTTATACAGCATATTCCCTCATATCCACACAGCTTGGGACCAGAGGTTGTGCGGATTTCTGACAAATACTTTGTTTACATTTTTTAAACAGTAATTCAAATGCAATAAAAATTATAATGAATGATTGTAATATAGTAAAAAACAAAATAAGTAATAAACGAAAAGGATAAAAAGTATCCGATAATTTAAAAACTGAATAAAATATTAAATGTAAAAGTCAAGTACCGTATATACTCGCATACAAGTCGAGGTTTTTTTGGCAATTTTTGGCAAGCAAATTTGGGAGGTCGACTTATACGCGAGTCAATTAAAAAATAAAACTTCGAATATTGCAAAATTCTGACTGTTTATGTGTATGAATAATAAAATATTACAGAAAATATACAAATAATAATAATTTATCATTAAAAAATTTTTCAATGATTCATTTTTATTTACTTACTACTTTTTTGCATAGGCAAGCGAAATATTTGGTTTGATTTTGTGCAAAATGGAAGTAAAAAGTTAGGGGGTCGACTTATACGCGGGTTTTTGATTTTTTGCAGAATTTGCATTCGAAAGTTAGGGGGTCGACTTATACGCAAGTATATACGGTAAATAATTAAAATGTATATTTATAAAAAAGATGCTATACAGATGAGATACATTTTCCTTGAATTATTCAATGAAACTTTCCTTATGATGAAAAATACTCCATTAATTCACATCAAAATCATCATAATAATAACCAAAAAAGCTTGATTAATACATAAATATATTTGGTAAAAAGATTGTGATCACCAGTGATATCAGCAATATTTTGATTTTTAAAAAATAAATAAATTCATACTCCTTTCATGGGAAAAACAAAAGTTCAGTCATGTTATTTTAAGAATTACATATTAAAATACATACAGGATGAAATAAAACTAAAAAATTCTGTAATTTTGCCCCTACATCTGAAATGAAAATTTCATTGTTTGCATCTGCAAAAATGTGCGAATTTTAGGGAGTCTACTGTACTAAACTTCTCTTTTGATAAGATTGAATGTAAATTTCATAAAATTAATTATGTGCTGTGGATTAACAGTTATTTCCATGCAAGAAGTTGTTAAAAAGTGAGATATATTTAAAACAACTTTTAAATATTATATATTTTTGGTGCTTTTCGGCAGGGTTGGTAAAAAACCCGGTTTTTTAAAATACATTTTCCTATTACATATACATGCATATTTATTGATAAAAATGAACATTGTTGGATATATAAATAATATAACTTCATCTAAAAATAATTTAAATTAAATTACAATCAATTATGTAGAAAATTGAAATCATTTAAAATTTAAACATTTTTAGTAAAAGCCATGTCTTATGTTCCATGAATAAAATGCTCTACATAGTGAAACATTGATACTTTGAAAATCTTAATAAACAATCTTTTGATTACTAGAACTGCAAATAAATATATGGTGTAGTTTCATAAATATAATATACTTTCCCATGGCTATTCAAAATAATTTCTTTGGAATATTTGCAATCTGAGATATATGATTTTTCTGTTAGAACACTACATGAACAATTATTAACTTTTATTGAAATTAAAGCTTTTTATAAAAAATTCCTGGAATGATTTGAATTTAGCAGTAGAGTCTTTACATGCTTCAAGTGTATCATGTTCATTTGACACTTTTCCTCAGAAACTCCCAGGTTAAAAAAAAAAAAAAAAAAAGGAAAAAGGCGACAGTAAAATAACAGGAGTACCTATTTACCAGCTCTTTAGACTACTGAAAACATTGATCTTAAAATGGAAAGTAGATTTATAAAAGTTGTCATCCACTAAAACATTTAAATAGCCATCAGACTTAATACATGGGCTTTTTTTCTAAGCTATGTTATAATACGTATTACTTTTAAATGTCTAAACTAAAAGTTAATAATATATCTTTTTAGGCATTTTTATGAGACTTTTTTTTTATTATATCTCAAGCGAACCTTATCTCGATTTTCTCCCATTTTTTTTTGTCAGATCTAAATAGTGGATTCGATTATGCAATAGACGATTTAAATGTATCTTACTGCATATTTTAGTAAAAAGTAAACAGGTACTTTGCTAGCAACCAATTTTTCAGTGTCCTCTTATTCGACTTCATATCTTGAGTTTCTTTTTTATTCTTAAGGCTGGAATCCGAAAGGGCAACTTTATGACAAGTTTTAATTTATTTTTATTCAGAAATGCATGAAACTAGTAGATGCTGTTGTTCAGAAACTATGTAATGGAACTGTGTTCTTTTTTTTTGTAAACTCAATAGATCTTTCAGAAAATAGTGTCAAAGTGGGCATTTTGAATCGAATTTCCACGCAAAAGAAGAATAACTGCTCAAGGAAAGTTAAAAACACCTTTGTCACATGATCAAAATTGCTTATAACTCAATAGGTAATTTATTCATCAAAAATGGAAAACGCAGTTCGATTCCAAATCGCTTCCATTGTCAGGTCTTCCAATTTTATATCTATCCATTAAAAAAAGAATTTGTAAATGTGTCCAAGCGTTTTGCGCTTGTTGAGTAGAGCAGTTGAGAACAGCCTTAAAAGATAATCTCCCCAATCAAGAAAATTTTCTTTTATAGCTTGACTGAAATCTTAAAGGTAATTTTGTGTTATTAATTGTAAATAATCTGCATTTTGCCAAAGGAAAATATTATATTCAAAATATTGAATATTTTTAATCTATTTTATCTATGCCATATTCACATGCTTTAAAATTTCTCTTTCGAACTTCAGATATGTTCATCAACACATGCAATTTGCATTCTACAAGCATACAAATATAACCTAGACTCAATTTGTCTCATGGTGACTGCTGCGATAAGACTGTTAAAAGTAGAAATTATTTGTATCCAATAATTTGAAACACAAAAATGAGAAAATATTATATTAGATTTTTTCTAAAAAACAAGTTGCTTAACCAATTGATTTAAACCGTGCCAACCCTGCTGGTAACAATAAAATCATAATGCAAAACCCAAATCCCAATGTAGGAATGCAAGAAAAACAAAAGCCTACTAAACCCAATAGCCATGATACAGCAAAGAAAACTCACAGGCAATCATTCATTAGCATACAGAACAAAGAGTAACCAATGGAGAGAATTACTTATGATTATGTCATCATTGAGGCATAATGTAATCCTTGGTAAATCTTAACTAATCAAGTAATGAAAGTGTATTTTTAGCTCAATTCTTCCATTTTGGCTATTTTGAAAAATAAAAGGCTTATATAAAAAAGAAGAAAACTAACTACTTGTTTTTTTCTTCACAGCTAATTTTAGAAAAATTAGTTACTCTGCCATGTAGATTTAAAGCTTATAAGAAAAGTTTGATTGATTAAAAATGTTTGTCACTTTACAAATTCATTAATTCACCATTTTTCTAAAGCTTTGCTTGTAGCTTCTGCATAACTTGGATTTTGCATTTTTCAATAATGTGTAAAATAAATGAAAACATTAGGGAAAAAGAGAAAAAAAAAAACAGATGAAAAAAAACCACCATGGTTTTTAAAAAAAAAACCATTTGGTTTAAACCAAACAACCCTGCTTTTCGGTTAGCCGGGCGCCAATGTTATATATACATAGATATATATACATACCGGGTGTCCTAAAAAGGACTGACTAATTTTAAAATTCAATAACTTGCAAACGGTGACATATATTTAAAAAATTCTTGCAGGAGGGTTATGCATAAGGTCAAAAGTTTTTTTACAATGATTTTCGATTTTAATCGAATTACAAACAATAGATGGCGCTGTAAGCAATAGGCGCAAAATACAGGATCAATTTTATGGCCTTTCTCTTCTTCCATGCGAAAAAAGGAGGTTAAAATGTATTGGGTTTGAGTGGGTCCTGTAGGACCAAAAATCGAGCCTGAATTTAGCATCTATTGATCGCAGTGTCATCTATTGTTTCTAATTCGAACTAAAATCGAAAATCACTGTAAAAAAACTTTTGACCTTATGCATAACCCTCCTGCAAGAATTTTTTAAATATCTGTCACTGTTTGCAAGTTATTCAATTTTAAAATCAGTCAGACCTTTTTAGGATACCCGGTATATATTTACATATATATATATGTGTATATATACCCAGTACCAGAAACAGTGAAGCACGGAAGCGGGCGCTGCAGATTATTTTAAACCTTGCAGATTAATTCACCAACTTAAAAAGAAATGCTGGGCTTAAAAATAGCTGAAATTTGCTTTAAGTCTCTAGATTTATGGTATTTATTGTATCCTTATATTATATTTTCTTTATAAATGTAAATTTTGCTTACTTTAAGTGTTTCTGTTATTTCTTATGATAGTAGGCTTATTGGGTCGCAGATAAATTTTAGTTCGTTGCAGATTGACACAGAAAATTCTGCTTCTGGGTATACAATATACGTATATATATATATATGCATATGTACGTATAGGGGAGACCAGGGTACAGTGGACCTAAGTACACAGTGGATCACCCCTTATATTTTACTTATTTTTAAAGCTTTTCTTTTAGGCTAATTGATAACAGCACTGGATTGATTACTTATAGCGTTCAGAACACATCGTTAGCTCAAAATGAACCCTTTTATCATGACTGGTTGTTTTGAGCTCCTAATAGTAAAATTTTTCATCATCATATTTTTCTTTATTGAGTAATTAAAGGTTATGGATAAATAAGATAAAACAACTTTTTTGAAAAGGTAAAACACTGGTCTTTATTAAATTTAAAAGCTTATATGCTTAAAAAAAAACTTTAAATAATATTTTTATGAGTATATATTGAACTTTAACCTGGGGCACAGTGGACCGCCCACTGCTGGGGTACAGTGGTCCACAATAAATACTGCTCCTGTAATGAAGAATTTTCAAAATATTTAATAATTACTTATTCTCTATAAAGAAATATTGTTTTAAAATAGTTATTTAAGTATAAAATAAAGTAAACAAAGAAAAATGACTATTTAACCCTACAATGCATAGAGTAGCCATTTGGCACACTTTAAATTTCATGTTATTCAGATTATAATGTAGCCATCTGGCACTTTAATTTTCTCCTGTAAATTATGGATAACAGTTCACATGTGATTTTTAAAATAAGTTTTCTTGTTCAATATAGCAGTTTTTTTTTTTGAGGGGGGGGGGGGGGGGGGGGAGAAGGGGAGAAATGAAAATCATGCATTGTAGAGTTAACATATTAAGAAATATTTTGTTTTGTATTTACTGCCTTTAAAAAATATAACTGTAGCCTAATAAGTAATAGATGACCTCACTGGATTGGTTATTTGTAACTTCAGAGCACATGGTTAGCTCATAATAAACTATTTTATTCTGACTATTTTGAGTTTCTAATAAATTTTTCATCATCATATTTGTCTTAATGTTTGCTGATTTTTTTTTGTACTTAATTAATAACTTGTTTACCATCCCTCCTGTATCTTATATTGTTATTTTCAAAATATAATAAATTTTTTGATAATTCTTTAGTTTTATATGTTTTCTGTTTCAAAATGCTACTTGCAAATTTGTATTATTATATTATTTTGGAGGTAAAAGGGAAATAAAAAGGATTTAGATTAATTATAAATAGATTTATATTGTGTTTTAGACAATAACTAATAGTGGACCACTGTGCCTCAGTGTACCCCGCTTCCAGGGTACACTGGTCCACTTCACGAGTGTATGTAAAATTTTTTTTTTTATGAAAAATGTATTGGGAACTATGCTCTGCAAAAATTATGAGGCATGTAGAAAGGTTTAAAGAATATTCAAAAATATTTTCAGGTAGATTGGTCTCTCCGTTAAAGAGAAAAAAAATGTTAACTGCAAAAGTGGACCACTGTACCCTGGTCTCCCCTATATAACACTGGCGCCCGGCTAACCGAAAAGTACCATATTTTTTTTGTATTACATACTTTCGGTATGGGGACACTCTGATGACACAAAATGTTTTGGGCTCAGGTGGGGCCCAGGCTCCAAAAAGTCTCTACTGAACTCATCTCTAAATCATACAACCTCTTTACATTAGACTACACTGCATATGAATATAAAATCTGTACCAAGTTACACATCGGTCAATCTTAATTCCAACAAAAGCTACTTTGAATGGGAATATTATCCCGATTTCAGAAATAACCATTTTATAAATATACAATATTGAAAATCACACTTACCTATTTTTTAAGCGTCTTTCTATCCCAAATGCAAATCTTTGTTTTATTCACTGAGAATACTTTTTTTATATAAAGAAAAATAATGAAATAACCAAGATAGAAAATGTCTTAATTATAGATACCGAAATTGAAAAAAAAAAAAAAATTATAGGAAACAGATTTTATATCATCCCACAAGCCACTATCTTGGATTTTCTTCTTGGCGTGAAAACCTCTCTTTTTTTTTTGCCAAATAGCGATTTATGCGCATGTAAGGCTTAATGTCGAAAAAGTGTATAGTTTTAAGAAAACCGAGATTAAAGATAAAAAAATAACACCAAATCAATCAAATTTAACATCAGAAACAGGCATAGCAAGCATTTTTAAAAATATGGAGGAGGGGGGGGGGGGGGGGCACAATGGAAATAAGGTAGATAAAAATTATTTTAAAAGAATACCAAGAATAAACATAAAAAAAGCAATATTACAGAAAAAATACACAAAAATAACATTGTTTAAGGAATAAATTAGGAAACTAAGAACGTTATCACGGGGAAAAAAAAAGGGAGGCAGGTGCTAACACAAAGAGCCACGTGCTTAAATATTAAAAAAGAAAAGCATAAAAAACATAAGATAACATGAAATTTATAACAGGAATATCAAAAAAATAATTTTTTTCTTTTTTTTTACACTTTATACACAATACTACAAAAAGCACCAAAAAAATTCATAAGATTTCTGTTTTATATTCCTCCCACTTTACCTCTCTTATAATTTCCAAAAATTTATTAAAAAGCGGTATTTTTTTATCATAACACGCTCTATCAAAAAGAAACATTGCCAAATAGAATGCAAAATCGGTTTGACGATTATACGTTGACAATGTGCTTTTAACATGCACCCACATGCTTTTTGTAGCACTGGTATGATCACTAGTATTTGGATCAACAAAATTAATGCTATGGTTCATCCGCAGCGAGTTACAGCCATGAGTACCCAAATTATCACGCGCCTTCCAGTAATCACTATATACATCAGTACCTTTCTCAATCCATTGCTCGATGCATTCCCTCAAAGTCTCTGGCGTTCTATCGTGCACAGCAACCATAAACATCCGACCTGAACCTCTCTCGACACCTCCAAAAACCCATTGCCCATCATCAGGATGACCTTTATTAAACTTTCTCTTACCAAACTTCAACTCATCAACTTCCACAATCTTTCCAAAACCTCCAATCTTCTCCGACTTTTTCTCAATAAATTCCAACACTTGCTCATTGATAAACTGCCTCCAATCTGCCATGGTATTACTGCCAAACTTATACTGATCAACAATTTTACCTGTCTTTGTCCCAATAATAATTTCATATGTCAGCAAAAAAATCTCCTCAATCGTCAACTTACTAGATCCGCTAAACCAGGTACCATATCTAAATGACACTTCTGTGCCACAATCTTTCCTCTTGCCAGCACCCGCAGCTTTCTTATTACGACAAACCCAAGAACAACCATCGGACGTACTATTCCTTAGACGTACTTTCATATCACCGCCACATTTACGGCAAACCATGCTCGATTTAAGCAGACCAACTTCCTCCAAAAAACTAAAAAACAAATCTCTATCACGAATAAGCTCAAACACAAAATACCTACTAGCATCACCCTCATTTCCCAAAATAGGCCTGTCACCAGACACTCTAAACAAACCTCCCTTTTCCTTCAAAATTAACTGATACTTCTTAATTACATCACCAACAGCGGGTAAACTTACTACAGGAGCCATAATTAATCAATAAAATGCAAGATAAAAATAAAAAGATAGAAAGCTACAACCTGGTATCAAAGCACGTGTAATATAATCAGAAGAAAAAAAAAGAGTCAAGAAACGGCAGGCTTACGGGAAGATATGAAATCTGTACCAATTATAGAATTCTAGCGATCATAAGTGCATATACACATGGAACACGTTAGTATAATCAAATAAACTATAGGTTTATCTCAGAGGAAAGATTGGAGATAATTATATAAGAAATCTGTGTTATGAGCTTTATGAAGTGCACATAACATAAAACAAAATAGATAGGATACTTTCGCAAAGAACTCCAATAAACAAAATGCAACGCCCTCTACATTTCGCTGTGTTGACAACATGGCATACATAATAAAAGAAAAGTATGCTCATTTGACTCACGGTTATGTGACCGGTGAGATCGGTTAGTCACCAACATGAACGGTCACCCAACATGGATCAATCACAGACTTATCAATGCTTTCAGTGCTGCTAATCGATTCGCAACCAATGTCGTTCAATGCAAGCAAAAAAGTTGAATGCAAGTAACCGAAGTGAGCGGTGAGATACCCAACTAACCAAAGTAAATTCTTGGCTAGTTGGGTCACGTGATCGGTTTGGTTTACCACTCATCAGTTCGGTCACTTCCACTGGACGACATAGATTAATGTATTTAACATGTTTACACTAGATGGCAGCACATACCATGCACTTCTACTTCAACTTTGTTGTCTGGTCTCAAATCTCGTACAGACTTCTCGCGTGTTCCAATATCAGAGACTTCATAAAGCTATATTTTATTTGATTACACTTCCGCTTCGTCTTCCATTTATATATGTACTGATGATCGCTAGAATTCTATAATTGGTACAGATTTCGCATCTTCCCGCAAGCCTACCGTTTCTTGACGCTTGTTATTTTTTACATTTCCTTTGATACTAGGTTCTATCTTTTTATTTTTATCTTGTATTTTATTGGATTTATTGATTAACTATGACTCCTGAAGTAAGTTTACCCGCTGTTGGTGATGTAATTAAGAGGTATCAGGTAATTTTGAAGGAAAAAGGATGTTTGTTTAGAGTGTCTTGTGATAGGCCAATTTTAGGAAATGAGGGTGATGCTAGTAGATATTTTGTGTTTGAACTTTTGCGTGATAGAGATTTGTTTATTAATTTTTTGCATGAAGTTGGTTTGCTTAAATCGAACATGTCTTGCCGTAAATGTGGCGCTGATATGGATGTACGTAAAAGGAGTAAATTGTCGGATGGTTGTACTTGGATTTGTCGTGATAAGAAAGTTGTGGAAAATGGCAAGAGGAAAGAGTGTGGCACAGAAATGTCTTTTAGGTATGGCTCCTGGTTTAGCGGATGTAGTAAGATGACGATGGAGGAGATTTTTTTGCTGACATATGAAATTATTATTGGGACAAAGACAGGTAAAATTGTTGATCAGTATAAGTTTAGTAGCCATACCATGGCCGATTGGAAGCAGTATATCAATGAGCAGGTGTTGGAATTTATTGAGAAGAACTCGGAGAAGATTGGAGGTTTTGGAAAAGTTGTGGAAGTTGATGAGTCAAAGTTTGGTAAGAGAAAGTTTAATAAAGGTCATCCTGATGATGGGCAATGGTTTTTTGGAGGTGTCGAGAGAGGTTCAGGTCGGATGTTTATGGTTGCTGTGCACGATAAGACGCCAGAGACTTTGAGGGAATGCATCGAGCAATGGATTGAGAAAGGTACTGATGTATATAGTGATTACTGGAAGGCGCATGATAATTTGGGTACTCGTGGCTGTAACTCGCTGCGGACGAACCATAGTATTAATTTTGTTGATCCAAATACTAGTGATCATACCAGTGCTACAAAAAGCATGTGGGCACATATTAAAAGCACAGTGCCAACGTATAATCGTCAAACAGATTTTACGTTCTATTTGGCAATGTTTCTTTTTGATAGAGCGTGTTATGATCAGAAAATACCGCTTTTTAATAAATTTTTGGAAATTATAAGAGGGATAAAGTGGGAGGAGTATAAAACACAAATTTCATGAATATTTTTGGTGCTTTTTGTAGCATTGTGTATAGTATTAAAAAAAAAAAAATTTCTTCTGATATTAGCTATTATGAATTTCATGTTATCTTGTTTTTTTATGCTTTTCTTATTTAATTTTTAAGCACAGTTTTTTGTGCTAGCACCTACCCCCCCACCACCACCACCTTTTTTTTTTTCTGATGATTATGTTCTTAGTTTGCTAATTTATTCCTCAAACAATGTTATTTTTGTGTATTTTTTCTGAAATATTATTTTTTTTTGTTTAATCTCGGTATTCTTTTAAAATAAATTTATCTACCATATTTCTGTTGTGCCCCCCCCCCCCCCCAATCTCCATATTTTTTAAACATTTGCTATGCCTGTTTCTGATTTAAAATTGGATCTTTTGAGATTTCTTGGTGATTTTGCTAATTTATTCCTTAAACCATGTTATTTTAGTGTATTTTTTTCTGAAATATTGCTTTAATGTTTAATCTCGGTATTCTTTTAAAATAATTTGTATCTACCATTGTGGCGTCCCCCCTGCCTCCTCCATCTTTCTTTTAAGCATTTGCTATGCCTGTTTCTGATTTTAAATTATTAATTTTGATTGATTTGGTGTTAATTTTGTATCTTTAACCTCGCTTTTCTTAAAAATTTACATTTTTTTCTCCGTTAAGCCTTACATGGTCATAAATCGCTATTTGGCGAAAAAGAGGCCTATTCCTGTCAAGAAGAAAATCCAGTATGGTGGCTTGCGGGATGATACGACATCTATTTCCTATAATTTTTTTAATTTTCAATTTCGTTATCTATGATCAAGACCTTTTTCTGTCTTGATTATTACATTATTTCCATTATAAAAAAATGTATTCTCAGTGAATAAAATAAAGATTTGCATTTGGGATAGAAAGACCCTCAAAAAGTTGGTAAGTGTGATTTTCAATATTGTGTATTTATAAAATGGTTTATTTTCCAAAATCAGGATAATATTCCCATTCAATGTAGCTTTTGTTGGAATTAAGATTGACCAATGTGTAACTTGGTACAGATTTGATATTCATATGCGGTGAAGTCTAATGTAGACTTCATGGTTATATGATTTATAGATGAGTTCAGTGCTCACTTTTTGAGCCTGGGCCCCACCCGATCCCGAAACATTTTGTGTCATCAGAGTGTTCCCATACTGAAAGTATGTAATACAAAAAATAAAATGAAAAAATGCATAATATAATATCTCTCTTTTTAACATCTTGCATGGAAATAACTGTTAATTCGCAGCACATAATTAATTTTATGAAATTTACATTAAATCTTATCAAAAGAAAAGTTTAGTACAGTAGACTCCCTGAAATCCGCACATCTTTGCAGATGTATATGGCAAAATTATAGAATTTTTAGTTTTATTTAATCCTGTATGTACCCTAGCCTAGTGATGGGCGATTCTCGAGAATTCGACAAACGAGAAAAATCGTCATCGTAAAAAATCACAATCGATACAGCCATCGATTAATTCATAGAATCTACAATCGAGATGTTTTACAATCGATTATAACGAGAAAAGCTAAAAACAGTTATTGGAAAACTTAGCTGTTATTCTGGCCGACACTTTCATAGTAGTGATAGGGCTTAGTGATGGGCGATTCTCGAAAATTTACAAATCGAAAAAAATCGTTATCGTAAAATACACAATCGATACAGTCATCGATTACTTTCGAGAATCTACAAAGGAGATGTTCTAGAATCGATTATTGAAATCATTGTTTTTACATATATATAAGGCAGATTTTATTAAATATAGGGTAACTGAAAACAGATGAAATAAAAAAACAACAAACCAAAGGGAAACTATAAAGGAGCCATAAGACTGGAAAAGTCTTGTAAGGGTGCCACCTGGTTGAAAAAAGCTGAAAAAACGCGAGTAGCTATGAAGCAGTAAGGGGAGTTTAAGTATCAAAAATTAGAATTTTTCGGCAATTAGTACCAAAATGGCCAAAGAAATAAGAATCAAAAGTACCTAGTGGCAAAAATAAGAACCTAGTGGCAAAAATATGAACTAAAGGATGATAAAAGGGATCAAAATTTGTTATTGATTTTTCTACGTCATTTGAGATTGGATCTTTAATTTCCCCATTTTTATAAAGTCTTCCACTGGAATACATTAAACGAACTCCCGCGGGGAGCAAAGTAGGAGGGAGGGGCAAGGAAAGTGCATAATATGAATAAGTGGTCACAGGACTTTCCAACGATATGGCACATGAGGGGTGTCGGCTAAATTTAGTAAAGTGCCCCCGCTCGGGGGCAAAGTAAGGGGAGGGGCGCGGGCGATATATAAAATGAAATAGTAGTCACAGAGCTTTCCAAGGATATATCACATGAAGGGAGTCAGCAAAAGATAGAAAAGAATCCCAACTCCCAGGATTCCAATTATCGTGCCCCCCCCCCCCCCCCCCCCGAAATGTACCCTGCCCATCCTTCTCTTTGAAATTTTCATATATTAAAAATTATTTATCGGAGGGCTCCGTAAAAAAATCCGATCTAAAATGTTTAAAAACACTATGATTTCAAAAAACACTATGATTTCAAAAAAGTTCGAAAAGTGCCTCTCTCGGGGCGCCAAACTAAGGAAGGAAGAAGAAAGGTTCATAATATGAAAGAGTAACTTTGCGATGATAACTGAAAACTTTCCGAAGATAGATCAAATGACTGGTCCAAAAAAAGTTTGAAATCTACCCCTCCCACGTGGGTTCCCTCTTTTATCCTAGAATATACCCGGAAATCACGCAGCCCCACTTTTAAAAATTTATATTTAATAAATAATATTTATCGGAGAGCTCCATTAAAAAACCTCATTTAATGATATTTATTGTAGAAATCTCTACAATTAAAAAAAAGTCACCCCCCCCCCCCCCCCCCCGAAGCCCTTCCGGAATTCAACTCTGGGAGGAGAAAGGTTCATAATATGAAAGAGTGGTGAAAGGACTTTCCGATGATATGTCAAGGATAGGTTTGGTAAAAGTTTGAAAATTACCGCCCCCCCCCCCCTCCCTTTGTGCAATCTCGCGCACCCCAGAATTCACTCACCTTCCTCTTTGAACTTTTTATATTTAATAAATAGTATTTATCTGAGTCTCCAGGTATGGGGCAGCTTGGCAGAGCTAAAATAAGAGAAACATTGAAAATTCGTGGCAAAATGACACTAAATTTAACAGTAAAGTTTGAAACTAGGACTATACAGAACTGAATACATAAACCACTATGCTTCATAACCCACATCGGTTAATAGCAATAAAATGATAAGTGCCAGTTAAACTGATGGCATTGAGCTCACAGGTTATTTACACTAACTGTATATTATACTCTTATTTCAAAGAATAATGTCCCTCAAAAAATAAATGAAGGGAAATATCCCCCGTTTGCCCCTTTTATACTTAACCAATGAACCTCCAAATCTAATCAGGGAAACTCCTTAACTATAATAAATCAGTATATCAAATTTGAAGCAAATCAGATAATTCTGCATGAAAAAAGGGATCATATCGCTAAATTAAGGGTGGTTTAACACTTTTATACTTAACTAATGAACCTCCAAATCTAATCAGGAAAGCTCCTTATCAGAACAAACATAGAAAAAAAAATTAAAGTAAATTGAATAATTCTCCATGAAAATCCATTTATCTAAATTAAGGGGACTTGCCCCCTTTTCGCCCTTGTATACTTAACCAATGAACCTCCAAATCTAATGAAGGAAGCGCCATATCGGAATGAATCGGTATATTAAATTTGAAGCAAATCCAATAATTCTGCATGAAAAACCCTTTTATCTAAATTAAGGGGAGACTAGCCCCTCCCCTTTATACTTAACCCATAAACCTTCAAATCTAATCAAGGCAGCTTCTTAACATAATAAACCGGTATCCCAAATTTGGAGCAAATCGAATAATTCTGCATGAAAAACCCATTTATCTAAATTAAGGAGGGGGTCTACCCTCCTTTTCCCCCTTTATACTTAACTAATGAACCTCCAAGTTTAATCAGGGAAGCTCCTTAACATAATAAACCGGTATACCAAATTTGGAACAAATCGAGTAATTCTGCATGAAAAACCCATTTGTCTAAATTAAGTGGGGGACCAGCCCCCCTTCTCCCCCTTTATCCTTAACCAATGAACTTCCAAGTTTAATCAGGGAAGCTCCTTAACATAATAAACCGGTATACCAAATTTGGAGCAAATCAAATAATTCTGCATGAAAAGCCCATTTATCTAAATTAAGGGGGGGTCTAGCCCCCTTCTCCCCCTTTATACTTAACCCGTAAACCTCCAAATCTAATCAAGGCAACTTCTTAACGTAATAAACCGGTATACCAAATTTGGAACAAATCGAATAATTCTGCATGAAAAACCCATTTATCTAAATTAAGGGGGGGGGCGGACCAGCCCCCCCTTCTCCCCCTTTATCCTTAACCAATGAACTTCCAAGTTTAATCAGGGAAGCTCCTTAACATAATAAACCGGTATACCAAATTATGATCAAATCAAATAATTCTGCATGAAAAGCCCATTTATCTAAATTAAGGGGGGGGGGGGTCTAGCCCCCTTCTCCCCCTTTATACTTAACCCGTAAACCTCCAAATCTAATCAAGGCAACTTCTTAACATAATGAACCCGTATACTAAATTTGGAGCAAATCGAATAATTCTGCATGAAAAACCCATTTATCTAAATTAAGGAGGGGGTCTATCCCCTTTCCCCCCTTCATACTTAACTAATGAACCTCCAAGTTTAATCAGGGAAGCTCCTTAACATAATAAACCGGTATACGAAATTTGGAGCAAATCGAAGAATTCTGCATGAAAAACCTATTTATCTAAATTAAGGAGGGGGGGGACCAGACCCCTTCTCTCCCTTTATCCTTAACCAATGAACCGTCAAAACTAAACAGCGGAACGCCTTATCAGAATGAAGATAAAAAAAATTGAAGCAAATCGTACATTTTAATCAAGAGTTATCGCGTTACGTACATACATACGTACGTACAGTACATGCATACACACAGAACCGACGGGTACATTAGCTCTCAGGCTTAGATAGCCTGTGAGCTAAAAAGAGATTGGATAAGCAGATGGACTCCTTTGAGAAATTATGACTTAAACCAGAAATGCGGTAAGTTTGACTCTGAAAGCTTCATTTCCATCTCGCATTTCGGCAAATCTCATCTCGATGATTTTTCCAGCATTTCGACGCTTCCAGATGGCAAGCTGCTCGATGGTTGGTTCTCTCGCGGTTTTAAACCTTTCGGGATGGGAAGTCTCTCGAGAGTTTCCTCTCGCCCTTTTCAGCCTTTCCCGATGGGAAGCCTCTCGCTTGTTACGCTCGTCCTTTTCGAAATCTCCCAATGAAAAGCCTTTCGAGGATTTCTCTCGCGCTTTTCAACATTTCGCTATGAGAAGCTTTTCGAGGATTTTTCTCGTCCTCGGCAGAGAAGAAAAGTAAGAAAATTTATCGAGAGTACCAAGGGACGAGATAGAGAAAAAGGCATGACAATGAGCTGTGAAATGAAGCCCTAATTTTCAAAGTTTCTCTTATTTTAGCCCTACCAAGATGTCACATATCTGGAACCCTCCGATAAAAATTATTTATTAAATGTAAAATTTTCAAAGAGGAAGGTGGGTCGGGTGATTTCGAGGGAGGAGGACGTGAGAGTGGACTCATGGGGTGCAATTTTAAAAATTTTACCGAACCCTTCCTGTGGCATATAATAGAAAAGCCCTTTGACCACTCTTTCATACTAAGAACCTTTCTTCGCTCAAAGGGGGGGGTGGGGAAGGGGCGAACAAATTTTTAAAACCGTAGCCGATTTCTATAATAAATTTAAATATCACTTTAAATATGGGTTTTTTATGCAGTCTTCCGGTAAATATTATTTATTGAACATAAATTTTTTTAAAGTGGCGGCTGTGTGAATTCCGGGGTGAAAGAGTGGGCCCTCGGGGGGAGAGAGGGGGAGCAATTTTCAAACCTTTTTTGGACCAGTCCTGTGATATGTCATCGGTAAGCTCTCGGATAACTCTTTCATATTATGAGACTTTCTTCCTCCCCTCCCCAATTTGGCCCCTACTGCGAGGGTAGTTTTTTCCGCTTTTATCATTTTAGATCGGATTTTTTTATGGAGCTCTCCGCTAAATATTATTTATAATATATGAAATTTCAGGACACTTTTCCAAATTTAGCCAAGACCCCTCATGTGACATATCGTTAGAAAGGTTTGTGACTACTTATTAGTGCTATGCACTTCCGGTGGCCGGCCCCCTCCACTTTGCCCCCACGGAGGACACTTTTCCAAATTTAGTCAGTACCCCTCTTATGAGATATCGTTGAAAAGGTCTGTGACTACTTATTGATGTTATGCACTTCCGGTGACAGTCCCCACACTCTTTGCCCCCCCTGGGGGACACTTTTTCAAATTTAGTCAAGACCCCTCGTGTGAGATATCGTTGGTAAGGTGTGTGACTACTTATTGATGTTATGTACCTAGGGTGTCCCCACCACCACTTTGTCCCCCTTCCCCCCCCCGGGGCCCTTTTCCAAATTTAGCCAACACCCCTCATGTGAGATATCGTTGGAAAGGTCTGTGACTGTTTATTGATGTTATGCACCTCCGGTGACAGTCTCCCCCAATTTGCCCCTACCGGGGGACACTTTTTCAAATTTAGCCAAGACCCCTCATGTGAGATATCGTTGGAAAGGTCTGTGACTACTTATTGATGTTATGCTCCTCCAGTGTCCATCCCCCCATTTTGAACCCCCCCCCCCCCCCCCCCCCGGGGGACACTTTTCCAAATTTAGCCAAGACCCCACATGTGAGATATCGTTGGAAAGGTCTGTGACTACTTATTGATGTAATGCACCTCCGGTGACCGCCCCCCCCCCCCCACTTTTCCCCCACGGGGGTGTTTTTCTAAATTTAGCCGAGACCCCTCATGTGATATATTGTTGGAAAGGCTTATGACCACTTACTCATGTTATCCACCTCCCGCACCCCTCCCCCCATTTCCCCCTCACGGGGAGGGCATTTTTATAAATTCAGATCCAGACTTCTCATGTGACATACGGTTGGAAAGGCCTAAAGACCTGTGACGACTTAATCATATTATGCAGCTGCTGTGCCCCTCCGCTCGCTTTGACCCCTCCCCCAAGAGATCTGGTCCGACGTTCATTCGTTTCGATATTATATTTTTTACAAGATTTTGTAGTGCGTGCACACCACACCCGCCTGCTATCATATATCAGTGCCGTATATAGCGGGTAACCTGTTCGTGATTTCATATTACAAGATTACGTATAAATTAGGGGCCCCGATTAAAGGAGGGGCCCGCTAGCGGTCGAAGTCACCTAGTCTTTATTAACATCGACTCATTCCAGTTCACCCGCAGACGATTCTTGATAAATGTATGACGTATATAATACATAATATATGATTTATAAAAGAAATTTGCAAACTGTAGTCATCGAGAAAAAATTTATACAATCGAAAAATATCGAGATGCCCATACAATCGAGAAAAACATCTCGTTATCGCCCATCACTACCCTAGCCTCCCTCTTAACTGGCCTAAATGGGACCAAGGGTTAGCCAGTTAAGAGAAAAAACGGTTAAACCGGAGAAGTAAAAAAAATTAAGTAACTGCATATTTAATTAATTAAATAAGTAGGATGCATTTAGTTTTTTAATTTGTGTGGTTTTAAAAAAGTACATATTTTTATATACATGAAAGTACATATTTTGCAAAATGAATATCAGTTGTAATTAACTGAATTGAAATAAAAATTATCACTGATAACAAATGATGAACAATATTTAATACAAATTAAATTGTTGAAAATCTTAGCACATACCTTTATAAGAAGTGGAAATTATTCTACATTATGTAAATTGAGTTAATTAACCATAAAGAAATGAGAACCGAAATTTTCTTTTCTAAATTTTTGCCTGATGTTGGGGGGAAAAAAGTCGGCTGGTTAAGAGAAAGGCTACTGTATTTTAATATGCAATTCTTAATAATACCAGCCGCCTCTGGCGACCAGTTTGGTCTCCCTTAAATGTATCTAAGCTGGCAACATGTTACTTTTATTCATAATGTTATTTAAGTTATGTACTTTCAGTAACGTAAATGTAAAGATTCTGATAAAGAAATCAACAAATCTATGCGAATCAGGGCAGCGTTTCGTTTATATATTATATACTGTATATATATTTGCCATTATGAATGCAGATACACTTTGAATTCAAAATCCCTTCGTGAAGTAACAAACATGTGTAACGAATCTGACGTCAAGTAAATGCGACGTCAAGATCATTTATTTGCTATGTGAATGATTACCTCCATAAATTAATATTTATTTTCGTTCACTGAAGAACTAATATTTTATGTTTACTTCAGTCGAAAGAGAGATAGACTATCAATCTAATTTTACTTGAAGTTATCTCAAAACATATACATATTTTTGAATATAACTCATCTTTCAAACATTGTTTTAAATATTTTTCTAAAAAATCGAATTTTAAACAGCTTTATATATATATATATATAAAAAAGAGAGTAAAAATGGTTGAATATTTATGTTGGGCAAACATTTTCCCTGTCGCTAGCTTTTATTTTTGGGTATGTAAATTAGAAACAGTGCTTTGATGTTGAAATAAAATATTTTCGTATATTATTTTGGTACTTGTTAGTTATCCCGTCGACTAAATTACTATCGCCAAATTGTAACATTAAATGCCAATAATGGTTGATCGTAAATGTCACATTCACTTGACAACACGTGTTTACGTGATCAAGTGATTTTTATTTCGACGTTTTATTTGTATTTTTATTAATGTTATACTAATTTATTTCTTCTTTTGTTATTTAAAATGAAAATTATGTCAATTTGTATAATTTGGTGGGTGGTTTGGCGATTTATATGATTTGGCGAAATTGGTCGACGGGATAACTAACAAGTACCATTATTTTTATTACTATTAATTATTTATTTAGATATTTTTCCACTATAGGCGCATTGGCATTTTAAAAAAAGCTTGATGCAATTCTTTCTTCAAAAAGGAAGATATATTGCCAAAATATATAAACAGCTCTGAACAAACCTGATTTATAAACATTTTATTTATACATATATTTGTATATACAAAGGCACAGATATCATATACGATATTGGCGTGATTTTTTTTCTGACGCCAATTTGGCAAAAAAATCAACAGCATAAACAACAATATCCGGGTTATCTTATCAAGCAAAATATCGACACTTTGGTGCCAGTTAAGTACCCAATATTGTATATGACATTGGCCTCAGAAAAAAATCGTGCCAATATCGTATATGACATCTGTGGCGCCAAAGTGTCGATATTTTGCTTGATAAAATAACCCGGATATTGTTTAGCTACTGTGGAGCAGTTGGAGCAAACTGCTCCAGGCGCACGAATCCTAAGGGCGCAAAATTAGAAAAAGCGAAATAAAGGTTTCTTAATTAAGAAATCTTTATTTTAAAATATTTACATATTTTTTTCATTATTAATCAGACATTATAGATACATCTTGTTGCAATCAGCGTATTCCTAAAATATATTGCCTTCTGTTTAACCTCAACTATTTCGATTTAAAACATGTTTTCATACACAGTTGAAAGAAATGACTTCTATTCAGAAAATTTTAATTCATACCATATTGTAGCCTCAAGTAACTTCTCCAACACTGTTTCAGCATGCATGATTTTATTTTTCTGTAACATTTTTGTAGACAAGTGTTGAAGATTTTCAGATCTTAAAGTAATAAAAAATTATTTAACAGAGCACTCATCGGTCATTTTACTCGCTACCACTTTTCCCCCAAAATAATCGTTCGGGTACATTTTTATTAAAATGTTTTAGAAATTTATCATGATGATTACTGTGCAGAAATAACGGTAGCCAAAGAATTCACCGCTGAGAACCTATACACTGTAAAAAAAAATCTGTAAAGTTACTAAAGTTTTTCTAGGAAACTGGGATTCGTAGAACTTTTTATGTAACGGCAACAACAAAAATTCCTGTAACAGACGCTGTTACAGGAATTTTTGTTGTTGCCGTTACATAAAAAGTTCTAGGAATCCCAGTTTCCAAGAGAAACATTAGTAACTTTCCAGGTTTTTTTTTTTTTTACAGTGTATGTGTGACGTAAAAGTAGTAATTTTACGATGATAATTATTTTACGATTTGTAAAAAAAATAGCCTGACAAGTGTAAGAAAATTATTGACCATTTTACAGACGAAAACCAAGAAAACGAAAATTTTGAAGATATTTTTGTCTGTTTGTTTCGTGAAAACTAAATATGCATCAATACAGAGCGATAATAAGAGCTCGATTTAAACATATTCCACATCAGAAAATGGGGACAAAATTTAGACAGGAGGGGGGTGATGGGAAGTATTAAATTTTGTGAGTATTGTTTTTGAGATTTTGAAAATATTGCAAATGTCAAATGCAGAATCGATAAGATTTAAAAAGAGAGAAAAAGTTAAGTACCAAATTCAGTGTTCCTTAGTGCCTGATTATAGCCTATGCAAAATTATACCACTTTTTTGTAGCAGTATTTTTCCGCATTAAACCTTATTTAATCGCAGAATTTTAGGATTAAATAAGGCAGACTGCCCCGCCGGGCAACCGACCTGCGGGTCGATGAGCCCTAAACCAGGTAAAGCTAATAATTTTAAATTTTACTATAAACATGAGATAGGAAAAGTCTTAAATCATTTAATAATTTTTTAAAAAATCATTTTTTGAAGCATTTTTTATTAATGATTTTTACTTCTCTTTGCAAGACAGAGTAATTGATTGTTTTTTTCTTGAAAGTTTCTTTGCTTCAGAGGACCATTTAAATCTTTTAAAATCTAACGTATATATTCTGTAATTTTCTCTGTGACCAATAGCGACATGGTCTACCCCAAGAATTTTTATCCTGTCAGGTACCAAAGAGCGTGGCCTCTCTTTAAAAAAATATATATACGTATTTTATTTTATTTGGTTTTTTTGTAAAATCATTTATTATTTGTTTGAAATGTGTAGGTTTCGTGTTTTCGTACAATGCTGTGGTTATAATTTCCCCTATATAAATGTGTATTATATTGATTTTTGCACTTGATGTGCGAAAGTATTTATAAAGAATATTTTTGGCTAAGAAAATGTAATTCAAACATTCTTTTTTGTTAAAAATTGCATTTTAATATGAAAACGGGACTGTTTCAATATTGTCTATAAATGTGATAATCAGAACGGCGGTTACCTATTTTGTATATATGTTAGAACAGGACTATTTTAATTTTTTGTTTTTTAAACCAATTTTTCACGCAGTCATCGAGAACGTATTTCAAACAAAATCGTGTTAAAGATATATAACAAAAAGTTTTATTCCCTTCGTTGACTGGTTTTTCTGCTCTCGTCAGAAACTTCCATTGAAAACGCCAACTTTGACAGTGTTTTCTGTAAGATCTATTGTGTTTACAAAAAATACAGAAAACGTCTTTCGATTACAAAGTTCTGAATAACAACATCTGCCAGTTTCATGCGTTCTCGGACAAAAATTAATTAAAATGTTTGCCATAAAATTGTCACTTTGGATTTAAGAACAGCCTAAATCATACAAATTTCAGGTTCATTTAAGAATATTATCACGGGCCCGGTCAACACCGGATGGGTCAGCTAGTCTATACTAATAAAAGAAAGTTTCGCTCTGTGTGTGGTGGCTAGCGAAATATATTGCACGTAGAAGTCTAAAAATTTGGGTGAGGGTAGTCCAAGACAGGTCCTGATACACCTGGAGCTCAGATTTTTAATTTTTTATGACTGCCCTCCCCCCCACAGAGCAGTTTTCAGTTTGTATGCCTTGAATTGCTCAGAACTTGCCCGCCCCCCCTTTATCCGACCATCTTCGTTTTGGGGGCCCTTTTCCCATTTAGTTATTCTCCGTTTCTACATTCCAATTAAGAATCTGGACCCCTTGAAATTTTTGTGCACCATGCATTTTTCACACCCTAATATTGTCAACCTCTCAAGGCATAACATTAAAATTGAGACTTGGACTCCTCTCCCTGAGCCAGCACCCTCATATTTTTATTGGGCACCTAGTGCCCTTTTTTAAGAATTTCCCCTGCTTTTTTTGCGCTTCTTTAAAATTTTATTCGAATGATTAATACATGCCCTATGCTTAATTGAGACTTATTGAGATCTAAAGCGCTAAGTATTAGAATCTTTTAACATGTTTTCATCTTAGGGCCCTGCTCTCAACTATCAGTTGGCCCCTTTTGGACCTCCTATTATATCTCCCTTAAAAATGGTCTGATTCACTAACTTTTTTTTGTAACAACATCTTAGGAAATCTAACTACAACACGAACAACATAAAAAATTTTTTAGACTTCATCTACAACTAAATTTGAACATTAATCGCCTTCTTGGGACCCTTGTCCAGCTACATTCCAGTTGAGACCCTGGACCCCTGGGGCTTGATACGAGACCACTTGAAGTTTCTGTGCCCTAAATTGTTAATAAATTGCCCCTTTTAATCTGATATTCGTTTTTGGGGTTCTTTTTCCATTTTTTTTTTTTCGTTTCTACATTTCAGTTAAGACACTGGCACCCTAGGGTAACTTTTTATGCGCCATGCATTTTTCACCCGATAATTGTGCCACATTCTCATTGCATAACTTTAAAATTGAGTCTTGGACTTCTCTCTCCGAGCCAACACCTTCATATATTTATTGGGACCCTAGGTCTCTTTTTTTAAGCACTTCTTTGAAGAAAAAAATTCTAACGATTAATACTTATACCCTATACTTAATTTCGACTAATTGAAAATCTAAAGCGCTAAGTACTAGGGTCTTTTATCATGTTTTGATCTTAGGCCTTGCTCTCAATTATCAGTAGGCTCCTTTTGCCCCCATCCCCCTATTATAGCTCTCTTAAAAATTGTCCGATTCACTAAAATTTTTTCCTAACAACTTCTTAGGACTCCCAGCTACTGCATTAATAACAAATAAATTACTCACACTTCAGCTACCACCAATTTTGGATATTAATCTCCTTCTTAGGGTCCTTGGCGCAGTTTCTTTAAAAATTATCCGATAGTCTTGCAGTTTTCTTTAGCATAGTTCTAGCGTCCTCCGGCTACTTTAAAAACCATTAAAAAATTTTCTTTATACTCCAGCTACCACTTTTTTCGAATATTAATCTTCTTTTTCGGTATCAACTTACGTTTACTCACTACAGCCGTGAATTAAAATTGGCGCTACCGTTAAAGGTAAGTGGTTAACATTAAAGGGGGTGGGATATCATCCGTAAATTAAATATTACGTCAATGTTAAAGATAATTCGTTAAATTAACAGGGGGTGGGGGCGACAAGCACCTTCCACTGCTTCGGGGTGCATTCTTTCTTCGGGTTCTAGGGTCCCGATTTCAACGGGAATTGGTTCATTCAACCTAGACTACGATTCAGCTACTTTCTGCATTATGAATGTTAATCTTTGACTTCTGTTATCACCATTTTGGAACATTAACGGCGCATTCTTTTCTCGGTTGTTGTGGGCTCTATTTCAACGGAAATAGGTCCATTCAACTTAGCTTACGATTGTTGTAAAGATTATAGTCCCACCGCCAGGATTCGCATTCTTATCTCAGGTTCTATGGGCTCGATTACTACGGTGTTTACTCATTCATCTTAGTTTTCGATTGCTCCGGCGCGTACGAAACACTCCTGGCATACGCTGCCTTTGGTAGCGGGGACCCAGGCCACAGTTTCGTTCAGAAAGAGGTTAGTCGGGAATACAGTAGACGCTGCCGAAGGCAGTGTGCCACCCCTAAAACCAGGTTCATTGGAACTACTTTATGAATGTGTGAAATCATACAAACTTGAGTTTTTTTTACGTTATTATAACGAGCCCGGGCAACGCCGGGCGGGTCAGCTAGTTACATGTATATGTATATATGTAACTTCAAAACAAAATTACGCAGAACTTGGAATGACAAGAGGGAGCACAAACTTTACTTGCTCCAGGGCGCTGAATATGTAGCTACGCCACTGGTTTATGCTATTGATGGTTTCGCCAAATTGGCGTCGGGGAAAAAAATCGTGCTAATATGGGGCTGTTGATGACATCTGTGCCTATACAAATTACTTCTGTTCCTATATAAAAAAAATGATAAATGGCTTCTTTATATTAAATAAATTGTATTCAAATGGAAAAAAAATGCTTGTGTATATTGAAACAGTAAATAGGTTGCCAAATTTCTTTTCTCGCCAAGCACCTTTTCGTGAAATACTTATACTGAATAAGTACCTTTATTTATTTACTTATGGTGTTTTAAATGAGATGGAGAAAGATGTGTATTTTAAATGTATCTGATGTATGTATTTTAAATTTATTTGCTTTAATTGAAAGTCATGTATTTTAAATGAAGTCAGTGATAGCTTTATATTTTAAATGAATTGATGGCGATGGAACTCTATTTGGTGATTGAATCGCCTGCACCTAGGTAACATAAAAGTAGCAAAATGGAATGTAAAAAGTGAAGCGGTAACGGTAAGCCCGGAACTGTTGATGACAGTCCATGAGCACAGCAAAGCAAATATATAAGGATAAGAGAAATTGTTTGACCCAAACAATGCCAAACAACTTTTGTTTATAATGCAAAATCAAAATATGAAAGTAAGTTCACTATTCATGAGTAAAAGGTAATTCTCAAAAATTTAAAGAATTGCCAGCTTTCCTAACATTGATATTTGAAATCTTTATAATAAATTTAAGAATTTATGTTTATATCTTTTATAAAATTGTACCTTTACTTTCAGAAGGTAAATCAAAATTTGAAGTTGTTTATTAAAGTATGACTTTATTAATTTTCTTTCTTTCTTTTAAGTTTAACAATTAAACAAGCCTATTTTCATTTCCTTCTATCTTCATTAGAAGAAAGTATCATAATTGAATTTTTTTCGATTTCCGGTTTTCGACAGATTTAAAAGTTTTAGGGGTCAGAGATCCCATTTATACAAAATGTCTGTCTGTCCGTGTGTGGCCATCGTACCATCAAAACGTGTATGAATTTATGCATAGAATTGCACCAAATTTTTTGTGAATGCTTTTGGCTATAGCCAGCTGGTTCTCCTTCAATATGGAAACATTCCACTGGAAGGGGGCGCTGTAATTGCGATTTTTGTGCCATTTTCACTATTGTAACATCGAAAAGTGTATGAAGCTAACCATAAAATTGAACCAATTTTTTGTGTATATTTTGGCTATGGCCAGCAGTTTCTCCTTGAATTTGGACATATTCCACCATAAGGTGGCACTGTAATAGCGATTTTTGTAAAATTTCCTCGATTTTTCGCAGTTTTTTGTACTGTATATTAACGGCTCATGAAGCGACGAGAACTTTGCATCCTACTAAGCTGGCTATTCACAAACAGCTGATGTACAACAGAATAACGAAAAAGTTATTGATTTTAATAAATATCATGATCAAGATTAATTTATTGTTATTCTGATTCATTGACTGGAGCAGAAATGTTAGATCAAAATCAAAGTTGGTATAATATTGAAGTATTAACATTTGGAACTACTTTTTGAAATATTAAGATGTATGAGATAGAAAAAAGTTTTGGGATTGGCACATCCAATTAGTTATTTTTGCAACTTCATTATAAATATTTAAAATTAAAAGTAATTTTCTTTTTACTTATAAATATCAAAGTAATTTAACTTAAAATAAAACTAAATGTGACTTAAAGCAAAACAGTACATAATTAAAACAGAAAATCGGCATCAACTAAACCTACGTTTGAAGAAAATAACTCTTTAATCATGGGTATATTAGTAGCTATGTTATGTTTAAATTATAAAACGAAAGTATGTATTTCTTTGTGAAAATACTCTACAATTATAGACATATTAATTGACAAAAATTTGTTATACAAATTATCAGCATTTCAATGTACAAATTAATTATTAGCAATTATCAATATAGTCAATCCCATATCCAAATCCAATAGCAATTATCAGCATTTCATTGTACAAGTAAACAGAATATTTTAATGTTTAAATTACATTTTTTATGCAACATTATTAATATACATTACAGGGTTTGAATTTTGAGACAGGGTGGCAGGATTCATGCCCTAAAGAATATTGGGGCAGGAGGCTCCTGTTTCCAAAAAATCATTTTCCAAAAAATTTTTTTTGTTAAACGACGATAAAGTCTCATGACCGACTGACAAATTTCAACAAATTGACAAAATTCATGTTTGTTTTTCTGCATCTAACCGAAAATTTTTGCGATTTTTCTCCACGACCGATTGAGGAATTTCACGATTTTTTCTGGAGACCGATCTGTGAATTTCATAATTTTTTATCTCGCGATCAATTGATAAATTTAGCAATTTTATTCTGTGACCGATTGGGAAATTTTCCTGCTTGTTCTAGGAACACGAAAGTAACGATTGTTTTTCTGCATCCAATTGAAAATTTTCGCATTTTTTTCTCTGCGATCGGCTGAGGAATTTCACGATATTTGCTTGTGACGGACTGGCAAATTTCACAATGTTTTTCCGTGATCTATTGACGAATTTCGTGATTTTCTGCTTCCGATTTTCCACAAACTTCAGTTGTTTTCTCACGATTGATTAACAAATTTTTTAATTTATTTTCTCCATGATTGACAAAATCAGCGATATTTTTTTCTACGACTGATCTATGCATTTTGCGATGTTTTTTCTGTGTGCCCAAACTAGGAAATAGCTAAAAGGGCAGTAACGGCCACTGGAGACTGAGCTCTACCAAATTGGCCAATAGTCAGCACTAAACAAAATGAGATTACACTTGTGGTGCACATGAAAAAAAAAAAAAAAAAACTTTGGTGAACTTAAAAAAATTATATGGAAACAACATATATATACAATAAATATTTGGAAACAACAAACTAGTTGATTCTTGCAATTCACAGAAATTAAGACATGGCTTTTTGAAATCAACCTTTTCTCGTGTAATAGAAGAAATCAATTGACTATTCCCTTTTCAAACTTTGGATATGGATTTAAAATTCCAATGCATAGAACATAGTTCAATTAATGAAAATACTAACAATTACAGTTCTGACATAATTCCATTAAGGACATAATAAAACAAGTTTGTTCAGAAGTAGGATATTGACACTGTTTCATCACTGTATTATCACTGTAGGATATTGACAGTACAATCACCGATATGCATTATTTATGCAAGTAAGTTAAAAATGAATGCACATCACATTTTGCAAAGTTTTTTAAAAGAGCATAACCATGTGTTTCCAATAATTTCTAAAGTTATAAAAGTTGCTCTGTACTGTTTGGCAAAACTGTAACTTGTGAAAGAGGCTGAAGCATGCAATATGGAATAAAATCTAAATTGAGAAATTCATTTTGCAACCCAATTGTTAATTGCCCTTAACATTAGATGAAGGTTGAAAAATAGACATGGTATATATAAAGCTTGATTCTGTTCCTTTGTTTTAATAAAATAAAAATTTTAGATAATTTTCTTGAATTGTTAATTTAAATTATTTCAATGGTATTTTCTCATGTCTGTATAAATGTATTTCTTTAAGTGGCACATAAAAAAATAACAGGGTTTAAAGATTTTTCCCTCCTTTCTAACAGTTTCAACTCCCCTGCATTTATAAATGTTGGGTAGGAAACTCCCCTCCTGAGGAAACTTGAATTTCAAGCCCTGAATATTAAAAGAAATATAGTTTTTGTAAATTATATTTCAATACCTTTAAAATGTTTCAATGATGTGTGAAGCATGTTTGTAATTTATTGTTCTGAGATGGCATTATATAAAGAAATAATTCCCCATATAACTGAAAACATATCTAGTGCCGGATATCCGAATCCGGCAGGCAAAGGAGCTTCGGATATCCGATATCTGGCAAAATCAATATCCGGTGCATCCCTAATTCAAATATACATTATTAATTATTTACTTGACCTTTACTTTTAATATTTTCTTCAGTTTTTAAATTGTCTTACTTTTTATCCTTTTAGTTTATTATTTAACTTAATCATTTTAATACTTTACTAGGTGTATTACAATCATTCATATAATTTTTATTGCATTTGAATTACTGTTTAAAAAATGTAAACAATGCAATCACTAGAAATCTGCAAAATTCTAATACAATCTCTGGTCCCAAGCCATGATGTGCTATTTGGGTGAGCTCGGGGAAGTTGCCCCCCCCCCCCCTCTTTAAGGAATTTAGAATGTAGCAGCCATAACAAGTCAGACAAAAAAAAAATCCCTTTTATTTATATTATTTCTTAAAGAATGAGTTTATAAAATGTATTAAAATAAGGTCACTAATTTTTAAAATGGGAAACAAACAGGTGTTTTGGGGCATTCTGTTTTTTATGTGTAAAATATACCTACCTCTTTTCAAAGGTACTATTTGAAAAATTAAAAGCTAAGTATACTAAATTATACAGGAAGAGTGTGTGTGCGTGTAGGGGGGGGGGGGGGGCTTGCATGAAGACCATATTTTGTTACTAAAAATTTTAAAATAGGTTTCCATTTCCGAAAAGGTAAAATTGGTGTTAAATCACTAATGTTAGTAGATGGATGGTAAATCGATTTAAGAAATTTCTATATTTTCCAGTCCTACTTACCTCGATTTAAAGAGGTTCACTCACATATACACCATTAGTATACAATCTGTTATCTAATTTTTATAACTAATAAATAAATGTGAGGAAAAGAAAAACATGGGTGGAAAGCAAATGGACCAGTTGGTACATTTCTTTGAAGAATAAAAATTCAGATTATATTCAGACTTGCCAAGTGTCCTGATTTCGGCAGGAGGCTCCTGATTTTCACATCTTTTTCCATTTTCCATACTCCTGATTTTTGACATATTTCTCCTGATTTTTCACATATTTTTAAATATTCTATTTTACAATCAAATGTATTGAGATTCAGAGATGAAAACTGCAGTATAGGTGTAGTTGTTCTTTAGTATAATATAGAAGATCTTTATAACGCAAACCTAAAAACGCAAGGTTGTGCGTTATATAGAATTTTGCGTTATATGGATCACATCATTAAATTCACCTTGTAAACATGGCCAAATATGTCTGAAACATATCAAAATACATTAGAATATCTTTATACTGCATTCCTTGTTACCAAGAGTTATCCAAATTATAAATATTTGCGTAACATAGGTCAGGCATTGTTAAATTTACTTCATAAACATGATCCACATAAAACTGACACAACCATCCCTTATATTAGACATTTTCAAAAGTGTTTATTGTAATAATAGCATTTTTTCAGCAAAAAAGTCCTTAATTAGAAGATAAAGTTGAACTAATGTATCAAATTGAGTCCTATAGAGAATAGCAATATTTTACAATGTGAAAATGCAGGTGCTTTTTAACTGCAAAAATCATTGTTTACATCTGAGAAGTTGTGCGTTATATGGAGAATTGCGTTATATAGAATTGCATTATAAAGATCTTCTACTGTATATCAGTCGTATTTTGTGATAAACTACAGATTCATTATAGATGCTGAATCTTTAAAAAAAAATTTTACTGTTATTATGGGCATTTTTGGATTATTAATAATGTGTTTCGATTGGCTTATTTAAGATCTTCACTATAGCTTTATCCTCTTCAGACCCCAGGGTTTAATATTATATTTTTTTAAACTTCAGTTATGAATTTATATTAACAAACCGATAACTAAGAAAGATTCAAAAGCGAAAAAAATTAAAATGTATTTTTTATACATAAAAATCGATGATACATAGGGACCCAATAAGTGCATTTTTTGACAGTTTGTTAGGATTTTTTATTTTACTTTATTTTGCATTGCATTGAAAAAACAATGCAAAACGTGAAATAATTATGCATTTAATAATTTTTTATTTCTAATGGACTCTACAAATGGTATTTTAACGTACTAAAAAACTGCTTACATTTTCGTTTTTGTAAATTTCGTGCATTTTTGCTGCAAGCCATTTTGATATAACACGTATCTCGCTAAAAAAACACTATAAGAAAGAAATTGCTTTTTTATTTAGTTCTTCTATCTGTAAGGCTCCATACACACCAATTTTCTTTTTTTTAAACATTATTTATATACGTGAAAAAAAATTGTAAAGATGTGTATCCTATAGGATACATCGGGTCTGAGGAGGTTAAATATATTATGGATGCACCGAATAGTGATTTTGGCTGAATACTGAATATTCAGGTAGCTGAATAGTAACTGCTAGGTATGAATGCTGAATATTCGGCCTGCCGAATAGTAACTATTCCGGCGAATACCGAATGTTCCGCTTGTTGAATACTTTTTTACTTCAAAGTTTAAAGGCATTAAAATGTTAAATTTTAAAACAATTTTACATAATGCTTAAAACAGAAACTTTTATTCTAATAAACAAGGGCATTTTTTCAAGTAAACTTTATGCTGAAAAAAATCTGCTTTGAGTTATTTAAGGCTGTTCTTAACTGCTGTGCTGAACAAGCGCGAAACGTTTTGACACATTTACAAATTCATTTTTTAATGGTAAGATATAAAATTGGAAAGCCTGACCATAGAAGCGATTTGGAATCAAACTGTGTTTTCCATTTTTGGATAAATAAATTACCTGTTGAGTTAGAAGCGATTTTGACAAACATGTGTTTCACCCTCTCTTGAGTGGATTTTCTCCTTTTGTGTGGAAATTCGATTCAAAATGCCCACTTTGACACGATTTTGTGAAAGATTATTGTGTTTGCAAAAAAAACGGTAAAAACAGCTCAATGACATAGTTTCTGAACAATAACACGAGCTAGTTTCGTGCATTTCCGAACGAAAATAAATTTAAACTTATGTCATAAAGTTGTCCTTTTGGATTTGAGAACAGCCTTAACCTTATCACTGCCACAAACTGATATACTATCCGTTCACTAAGCTGTAGGTTTCACTGCAGTAGAAGCATTATTTCAATTAATACAATTCTACAAAGATAATGCTGTTTTAAAGTATTTCGTTATCAATAATACTCTGAAGGCTGTTATTTCAATACGTAATTAAAAATTTTTTTATCATTTTAGAAAAATCATCTTTTTTTAGACTATTTAAAAAATTACAGAGAAAGCAACATTACAATTCTGGCCTTTTGTTCGGCGGTCAGGGGGTTAAGAAGAGGATAGTTATAAAAATTTATTAATAAAATTTTAAATTTCATGGCTTCTTCTGAGAATTGAAACAAATGAATAAAATGTTAAATTTTAAAACACATTTTAAAATCAAAGAGAAATTGTGAAAAAATTGGAAGAAAAATTGTACAGGGTCCAGGGTTCATACAGAGTTGGAAAGAAAAAATCCAAGGAGTACCCAAAAAATCCAAGGAGTCCAAAAAGTTTTAAGGATTTGCCCTTTTTTTTTTTCTTTGTCGATGTTTTTATGTGCTGCATCGTTATGTGGTATGCACGCTCCAATTATTAATGCCAATTTGGAGAGATAAACATTTTAAAAACAAATTTTGCTGTATTAGAATCTAGTTGTTAGTGCTGAAATTGCACAGTATTCACAATATACTGCTTACTGATTTCACAAGTTTAATTACAGAATAGACAATCAAGGATTTTGTGCAGTGACCAATGGTCATGTCACAGGGATGGTTCTGAGTAAAAAAAAAAAAAAAAAAAATTCTGAAATTCACAGCAAATCTCCTGAAAAGTTACACCAGAGGGGGGAGGAGGGAGAAATCCACTCCGACACTAGATGTGCATTTTTTCCGCGATTCTTTGACGAAATTCGCGTTTTTTTTTCGTGATCTTTTGAAGAAATTTGCGCTTTCTTCGCGATCTTTTGACGAAATTTGTGTGGTTTTTTGCGATCTTTTGACGAAATTCGTTAATTTTTTCGCGATCTTTTGACGAAATTTGCCGTTTTTTCGCAATCTTTTGACGAAATTTGCCGTTTTTTTCGCGATTTTTAGACTAAATTTGTGGGGGTTTTCGCGATCTTTAGACGAATTTTGCGAGGTTTTTCGCAATTCTTTGACTAAATTTCAGGTTTTTTTTTCAATTCTTTGACGAAATTTGCGTTTTGCCAGCCATCCTTTGACGAAATTGACGATTTTTGTGCAAACGATTGACAAAATTTATTTTTTTCGGCGACCATATGTCCGAATTTTCGGATTGGTGACCGATTTTTTAAAATTTTCGGAAATGGATGCCTTACATTTTCGGAAAATTCGGATTAGAATCACCCCTAGGTCATATAGATATAGGTTAGTCAAATCCCAAACACTTATTATGTATATCATATACATGATACATCTTAAAGATAATTTTAAAAGGCAAAAAAAAAAAAAAATTGCTAAACGCAACATACAAGAAATAATATAACAAGTTTTGAAATTATTCTTTAGAACAGCGGTAATCGCTTTCTTTGAAGGTGAAATTTAACCGAATTCGCACTTTTTTTCGCGATCTTATGATGAAATTCGTGTTTTTTTGCGATCTTCTGGGGGGAAAATTCGCGTTTTATTTCGATTGTTTAACAAATCTGACTTTTTTTCGCGATCTTTTGATGGAAACCGCGTGTTTTTCGCGATCCTTTGACGAAATTCACGTATTTTTCGCGATCCTTTGACAAAATTCGCTTGTTTTTCGCGATCTTCTGGAGAATTTCTCGTTTTTCGCGATCTTCTAAAGGAATTCGCGTTTTATTTCGATCGTTTGACGAAACTGACTTTCTTTTCGCGATCCTTTGAGGAAATTTGCGCGTTTTCTCGATCCTTTGGGGAAATTCCCGTGTTTTTCGCGACCTTTTGAGGAAATTTGCGTGTTTTTAGCGGTCCTTAGAGGAAATTTGCGTGTTTTTCGCGATCTTTTGAGGAAATTCGCATTTTCTCGCGATATTTTGAGGAAATTCGCGTTTTATGCGATCTTTTGAGGAAATCTGCTTTTTGTCGATCTTTAACGAAATTCGCGATCCTTTGAGTAAATTCGCGTTTTTTCACGATCCTTTGACAAAATTTACGAATTTTTTCCGCGATCGATTGACGAAATTTAACGGTATTTTTTGGAACATATTTGCGAAAAACGCGATTTTTCCGAGATTCTTGGCAAACATCGATAAAATTTAAAATAAAGGCTGGCTAGCAGTGTCGAAAAACGGACTTTACGAACCTAATAATTGAAAAACGGACCTAGTGGGTGCCTTGCTATTTTATCCTACCCAATCAATGCTGTGCATCAGGTGAATGACGTGCAAAAAGGATTTACCGTGCGTTTTACAATCACGATCTTTTTTGCAGCAATATCGCTTGCGTCCGAAGCCGCAATACAATTTAAGGAGTTTCTAAGGAGTGGTTTCCTTATCTAAGTAGTTCTAAGTACTACTTGGGAATGTTTTCATTTCTAAGGAGTTTCCAAGGAGTCTAAGGAGTCTGTGCGAACCCTGAGGGTCATATATTATTTGTTTGTCAGGAAGAGACTAAAGTAAAAGTAAATAAATAATACATCTATTCAAATTTTATATGGTGGCAACTTAGCAAGAATAATTGTTCTGCTCCCTTTGATTAAGCAAGGAAGTTTTTAAATGAATCCTAGATCGGTGTCTGGAGTGGGTGATCATTTTCAGAAATTGTAAACTTTGTTCTTAAAATCTTAGAAAGAAACAGATTATTTACTGGACAATGTTCAGGAACTTGCATTTGTACCTACATAATTAATTCCTCTGAAAATCCTCATGATTGGTTAATTTTCTTAAATAATACTTAACAAACAGCAAGTAAATAATGTAAAAACATTCTCTTTTATTTAAATATGATTCTGTTTCTAATTATTCTGAATATCTTTAAGTTGATTGTTAAACTTAGAAGTTGTATAAGGTTTTTAAAAATGTTTTAAAAGTAAGTATTCTGTTTGGCGGAATATTTTGATATTCGGCAGCCAAGACAAATATTCAGCATACCGAATAGTTTGATATTCGGCCAAACCGAATATTCAGTAACATGGCCGAATACCGAATAGATACTGAATATTCGGTGTATCCCTAATATATATGTTTATAGGGGACAAAACTCCCCCCTGTAATATGTAGTTAATTTAAGTGTGTTAAAACATCCTAAACATCATAGTGCTTAAATGCATTCTACTTGTAAGGCGCACATATTTGTCTTATTTGAATAGTAAGAGTGACATATTTCATTTTAATCTTCAGTAATAACAGAATATTATTACCAAAGCCTTGTTTAAAATTAAACTCGTAGTAAACATGTTTACATTTAAAAATTAATATGTTTCCATTGACAAAAATATCCCCTGATTTCTGAAATGAAATCTCCTGATATTTGGCTTTCAGAACTTGGCAAATCTGTGATATACATACTAGCAGATAACTAGCAATAAACAAACGTACAAAAGTAAATATATAATTGTACAAAATATTATAATTAGATTTTAAGTAAGTGTTTCGATAAATGTATAGTGTACTGTTATTCTAAACCTATCAACCTGTTACTTTGAGAATTTTTAAAACTAGGTATACCCTGAACTATATAGATTTGACATTCATAAATCTAAATATGGCATACAAATTGTTCCAGTACATACCATTTTTTTGAACTAATAACAAATAATAAAGAACTGTTATATTGATTTAGAATTCTAGGTAAAAAGAAAAACATCAAAATGGTATTTTTACTGTCTTAGATGAGAAATTATGAAAATATATTTTGTTGATATTTGTGTTCTCCATTGTTCTTTTGGTGTTTCTCCCTCTTTCATCTCCAGCAGTATCCATTAAAATATTTTTATTCCTTTTGTGTATCTTCACTAATGTTTTATATTATAGGTTATTTATATATTATCACACGTGGCATAACTTCTTCAGTCTGGGACCATGGCAATTCTTTATTAAGGAAATATTACAGAAATTTTGAGATAGAGAGACGAGAGAGAAAATCAATGCCTGAGTTCACATTTCTTTTCTTCAGCTTGCATAAGCCACAATTAGCACAGGTATTGCTTAGTAAATAATTTTTCAAAGTCACAAAAACTTAAATTAATTTAAATTTTTTAGCCCCCCCCCCCCCCCAAAAAAAAAAAGTTAGAAAAAATATCATTGAGTAGATGTTGTTTTGGTTTGAGTCTAAATTATTTTTGCTATGCAAACCAATTTAAAATTGCAATAACAATATTTAGTAGTACAGCTCATCTTCAAAATATTAGAATAATTACTTTTTTTTACAAATTGAAAATATTATTTGGTAATTTAATGTATTTTTAATGCAAATGATGTATTTATTAAGAACGTATTGTTGATTAAACTTATTTATTATCTTAAAATTAATATCATTTTTGAAAAGATTAATTGAAAAAAAATTTTTTTTGAAAAGTCAAAATTAGGATATTTATTCAAGTGGTTCATAATATTAGAATATTTCACATTAATTCTCCTTTATCACCAATTCATAATTGATTAAATTCAGAGGATTTTATTTAAAATCAGTATTCTTTTTGCAGTTTGTTTGCTTTTTCGTCTTAAAATGGGTCGTGTGAGTGATATTCCTGAATCTATTAAACTTCGTATGGTTGATTTGTATCAGCGCGATAAAAATCAATGTTATATAGCGAATTATTTATATTGTTCGAAATAAACTGTTAGTAAAATACTAACACAATATTCAAAAAATGGAAAATTTCAAAATAATCGTCAAAATGGCAGCCAAAAGACAAAAAGATCTGCTAGATATGACAGGAAAATGAAGCGTATAGTTAAGAAAAACAGTTTTAAAAGTGTGCGATTTTTGCACCGAAAATGGAAAGAAGGAATTGAAGTTTCTAAATCGACAACATTAAGACGTCTCCATGAATTTAAGTTTGAATCTCATGTACCGAAAGACAAAACCTCTTATGGCTGCAAAACAAAAAGTTTATAAGATTGAATTGGTGTAAACCAAGACGTTTATGGAGCGAAGAAGATTGGAAAAATATATTATTTAGTGATGAAAGTATGTTTTGTGTTTCATATGGTAATCAAGGTATTAAAGTTTGGAGAATGGAGCAAGAAGTAACTGATAAAGAATGCCTTAAATGTTCCGTAAAATTTGCTACTAGTGTTATGGTTTGGGGTTGCATGAGTGCAGAAGGACTTGGAAAGTTATGCATTGTCTACGAAAAGGTTAACTCTCGGATATATCAAGAAATTTTGAAATATTACATGATTTCATAATCAGATTTATTTGAAGATGATTTCATCTTTTAACAAGGTTTAGCATCACCGCCTAACTTGGTGTCAACTAAGAATTGGTTTTGCCAGTGCAACATTAAGGCACTTCCTTGGCCACCAAACTCACCAGACCTTAATCCCATCGAACACTTATGGTGTATAATGAAGAAAAATCCTCCAAGTAAAACTGAGATAGTGGCACGTATAAATTCTATTTGGGCTAATATTGATAGAAATGTTTGTAAACACCTTGCATATAGTATGCAAGATCGATTGTACGCTGTTATGAAAGCTAAAGAGGATGCTACAAAATATTAACTACCATTTACTTCATATTCATAAGGTAATATTGTTGCGTAAAATAAAATATTCTAATATTTTGGACCAATCTAAATTTTATTCTAATATTTTGATGTGTTTCAGAAAGCTGTGTACCTAATTTATTGTACTGTATTTTATATTTTCTAAATTTTAAAATCTTATCTAAACATTCCAGATTTAATTTATAAGAAATTTAATTGCATTTATTTAGTATCAAAAATAAATAAGTGAAAAATATTTTTCTTTATTACTTTTTTTCAATTATTCTAATATTTTGAATATGAGCTGTAGATTTTAAAAAAAAATGCCTTACATTGTACAATTAAATAATAGTAATAAAATAGACATAGTCTAGCTCTAGTTTTATGTGAAGACTCAAGAACAGGAAATGTGTTATTTCATGATCTTTATTTATAAAGAGCTGTTTTAAGAAAATAAGTAGAATATCTTCTAGCTTTTGAAAAATATAATATTAAAGTTGATATTTGATCTGGCATCTCCCCCCTCTGCACAGTGTGAATGATTTTTTTTTTTCGATTTCTTATTTTAAAAAATCCAAACAAGTTAGTGTACAAATAAATATTTCACACTCTTAACCCGTTGCCTGTGACGCCCGAACTCAGTTCGGGCAACACAAATCTGCCAATTTTGGAATGTCCGACCTGGGTTCAGGCAAGAGAAAAATCAGTGTTTCAATTCCATGAAGCCCGAACTCAGTTCGTCCAATGCATAGTATGTAATTTACCATTTTCCCAACAGATGGTGATACTTTCCCACAAAAAGTTTGGCAATTTCGCACCATTTGTCAGATTTTTGTAATTTTGAAGTTTTGCCCAAATTTCATTCGAACCACATTACCATGCTGTAAAGGATTTGTGAATTTCAAAGGAATCTGAATCTGAGGTACATGGAATTCATCACAGTTGATATAAATAATAATATTGTTGTATTAATTTATTATATTTATCTTGAAAATCTATTGAATATAGTAGTTATTTAATTTAATTAATTAATTTTTTTTAAATAATCTATTTCTAACATTTTGATGATAATAACGAACAAAAGTAAAGTGAAATTTTTTTTCCCCACTTTTGGTATGTTTTTCTCAAATATATTCCACAGGCAAGGTGTTAAAGTACATGTGTGACTCTTTACAATGATTTAGTTGTCATGTTTACCATGTGAGATCCTTTCAGCTAACTAACAGACAGGACTCTCATAATTTATGAATATTTAGTGCCACTAGTTACGTTTCTCATACTAGTTTGTAGTTTAAAACACTACATTTTGTAAAATGTTACATAGCAAGTAGGGCAATGCAAAAACATCACAAGTTCTTAGTGAGCATCTCATGAAGAAATGAACAAAAGTATGATTTAAAAATTTATATGATGCCCCTACTCCTTTTTGAGCAAAGTGTTGCATTTAGTGCAACCATTGCCTCAGCTCATATCAGTAACAAATTCCATTTTAAGGAATTAGCAAAGTACTGTATGGTTATCGTATGTTGAAAATGTGTTAGGTTATTGGACTGTAATTCTGAAATGGAATTTTTGTTAAAAATTGAGCAGACATGCATCTAAATAAACAATAGTAGACGAGGCAGATTAACCACTACTCGGGCCTCTAGGCTTGACATATTTGTGCCCCCCCCCCCCCCCTCCTAACCTTCAAAGTGATATAGACCAGATGATTCAAAAGAAATGTCTGTGCAATTATCACATAAACCACTGATGAAGGAAACGTACTTCCAACTACAAGAAGTATAGAATTTAAGTAAAGTTTTTAGATGTAGTACTATATTTATTTTACCTAATAAAATTCTAAATTTAATTTTGATATAGTCCCTGGATCTTATAGATTATATTTAAAAATACTTTTTTTTGTCTAAGAGGAACTACAACAACAACAAAAAAAACTATTACTATTTTACAACCAAAACTTATCAAATTATGAATTTTATGTAATTTCAGTGTTTTCTAGCACTAGAAACGGAAAGTATTATTTAGTTACCGGTAAATGGCAAAATTTGAAATTTCATAAAATTCAAAATATAATTTGATATGCATGTGTCATAAAATAATGCGATTAAAAAAAAATACTCTTCTTAGATGGAGGACAACATTCTTTTCGGATCCAGGGGCCGTACTTGTCTTGAAATTCATAAAAATCGCGAATCTCATCGAACGATTGCGGAAAAAACTTCGTAATTTCGTCAAAAGGTCGTGTAAAAAAATCGTGAATTTCGCTGAACAAGTGCAGAAATTAATCGCGAATTTTGTCGAACAATTGTGAAAGAAAATTGCGAATTTCCTCAAACAATCATGGGAAAAAAATCGTGAATTTCAGTAAACGGTTGCGTTGACAAATCGCGATTAATTTCTGCAGACAACTGCTGAAAAATATTGCGAGTTTCGGCAAACGTTCGAAGAAAAAAACGTGAATTTCGGTGAACAATCTGAAAAAAATCGCGAATTTCGGCAATCGATTAAGGAAAAAACTCGCGAATTTCGGCAAACTATCGCGGGGAAAAATAATCGCGAATTTTCTGCAATCGATTGAAGAAAAAAACGTTACTTTCGGCAAATGATCGAGGTAAAAACGCGAATTTTGATAAAAGATAATGAATTTCGGCAAACTATCGCCTAGAAAAATCACGAATTTTCCACAGTCGATCAAAGAATGCAATAACGAATTTTGGCAAACAATTGCGGAAAAAAATCGCGAATTTCGGCAAATGATCGCGGACAAAAGTCGCGAATTTCAGCAATTGATCGCGGAATGCAATAACAAATTTCGGTAAACTGTCGAAGAAAAAAAAAATGCGAATTTCGGCAAACGATCGCAGAAAAGAAAAGCTAATTCCGGCAAACGATCGCAGAAAAGAAAAGCTAATTCCGGCAAACGATCACAGAAAAAAATTACGAATTTCGGCAAACGATTACGAAAAAAATCGCGAATTTCAACAAACGATTGAAGAATGAAAACACGAATTTCGGCAAACGATCGAAGAATAAAAACGCATGCCAAATGATCGGAGAAAAGTTCGCAAATTTCGGCAAAGGGTCACGGAAAAAAATCACGAGTTTCTGCAAACGGACGCGAAACAAGAAGTAGTTTGCTGCAATGGTGGATCTCTCCTTGGGCTAACAAAGAGTTTGCAAAACAACATTATGCATCCTCACGGGAAATCACTCAGGGCAGAGCTCGAGCTCGGCATGACCTGGCAAGGGTCACTCCAGTTTAAATCCACGAGACTTGGGCTGGGTCAGGTCTTCTCTCTTTTAGAGTCGGGCCATGCCCCAATCTTAATTTTTTCTAAAAGTAAATAGTGCAGGGCTCCCAAATGGTCCCCTTTTCCCCCCAAAGTCCCCTTTTTAGAAAATGGTCCCCTTTTATGCAATTTGGTCCCCTTTCTGTGGCTGGAAAAGAATTTCTAATGTGGAAAAATCGCCGCAAAACTCTAAAAATCACAAAAGTTCAAATATTGCTTTTTACTATAGCAAGCTAAAACATTGTAACTGGAATTCTTTCATGAATGTTAAAAAATTTCCGCACAACATGAAAAGATGTTAAAATACGCATTGAAAATCTCATTAAAAATCACTAAAAATTCAAGATAGAGGACAAAATTTTACTACATTAAGCTAGAAGTTTGAAACCGAATTTCAAAAAATCGCCATAAAATGTAAAAAAAAAGAAAAAAAATTCAAATTGCTATAGGAATTCAATTTTATTGAAAACAGGACAAAATTTAATAAGTTCTACAAAAAGATTAAAACTGGAATCCTTTTAAAAATCGTAAAATGTCAAAAAATTGCATAAAAAATTAAAAAAAATGCTGTAATAAGCTAATAAGTGTAAAAATGTAAAAGTGCTGTAATAAGTGTAAAAGAGGACAACATTTACTGAATTGGGTTAAAAAAATTGAAGCTGTATCCCATTTACTAGTCTGAAAAAGTCACTGCATGAAAATCACTAAAAATTCAGAAAGTCAGAGAAGTCAAAATGTACTATAGTAGGGCTAAAACATTGTAACTGGAATTCTTTCATGAATGTTAAAAAATTGCCGCACAATGTGAAAAGATGTTAAAATACGCATTGAAAATCTCATTAAAAATCACTAAAAATTCAAGTTAGGGGACAAAATTTTACTACATTAAGATAGAAGTTTGAAATAGAATTTCAAAAAAATCACCATAAAATGTAAAAAAAAAAAAAAAGAAAAAAAATTCAAATTGCTATAAGAATTCAATTTTATTGAAAACAGGACAAAATTTAATAAGTTCTACGAAAAGATTGAAACTGGAATCCTTTTAAAAATCGTAAAATGTCAAAAAATCGCATAAAAAATTTAAAAAATGCTGTAATAAGCTTTATTAAAAAGAGGACAACATTACTGAATTGGGGTAAAAAATTGAAACTGTATCCCATTTACTAGTCTGAAAAAGTCACTGCATGAAAATCACTAAAAATTCAGAAAATCAGAGAAGTCAAAATGTACTATAGTAGGGCTAAAACATTGTATCCGGAATTTTTTCACAAATGGGAGGAAAAAATCCTTTGCAGGATGTGAATTTTTTTCTTCTTTTTTTTTTTTATCGCTAAGAATTTAAACCAGAGGATGCAATCGTGGAAAGACAAAATTTATTACATTAGGGTTAAAAGTTTGAAACATAATTTCTGTTATAAATGTCAAAAAATCACTGCAAAATGCTAAAAAACAATGAAATAATTGCGAAAAATTAAAAAATCGCTGTATAAATTCCAAATAAACTTTATAATAAAGAGGACAAAATTTACTACATTCAGCTGAAAAATTTAAACCAGATTCCTTTTACAAACTTGGAAAAATTGCTATAAAACATGAAAAAAGGCTAAAAATTACATGTAAAAAAACTACTCAAAAAAGTCCCAAAATTGGCTTCTATGTGCATAACTTTAGACATACAGCTACCTTCTTGCCAAATCTTATAGCTCTATGTGCAGCGATCTCGTCAGCACAAAGACACATAGACAAACCTCTATTTTTATTAGATTAATTTTTAATACAATTATTCAATTGGTAAATAAATCATATCAGTTGTAAATTTCCAAATGGGGGGGGGGGGAGTCCGGGCCAGGATTCGAACCAGGGATGTCTTGGCTGGAGCCGCTATTGCTCTACCTACTGAGCCATCCCGGACGAATCTGGAGGACTAATTCGCCCAGCTAACCCTAATGTTGCCATACTATGCTTTTTCCAATGAACATTATAGCTTATTTCAGCTTTTATTGAGTAGTACAAAGGAACTAAATTTTATGTTTGAGATTAATAATTAACAATATCTAATCAACAGTTAATCTAATTTTAATACTCAACAGCAGGTGCTGTTATGCTGTTCTTTTTTTAGCTCACATGCTATCAAAGCCTGAAAGCTAATGTGCCCGCCGGTTCTGTATGTATGTATGTATGCACGTAACACGATAACTCTTGATAGAAATATCCGATTTACTTCAGTTTTTTTCTAGTTCCATTCTGATAAGGCACTTCCCTGATTAATTTGGGGGGTTCATTGGTAAAGTATAAGGGGGGGGGGGTACGGGGGAGCTAATCCCCCCTTAACTTAGATAAATGGATTTTTCTTGTAGAATTATCAGATTTGTTTCAAATTTGATATACCAGTTAATTCTGATAAAGCGCTTCCCTGATTAGATTTGGAGGCTAATTGTTTAAGTATAAAGCAGTGAATGGGAGGCTAATTTTCCCCATAATTTAGATAAATGGGATTTTCTATCCGATATCCTTCAAATTTGGTATACCGGTTTATTCTAATGAGGCGCTTCCCTGATTAGATTTGGAGGTTCACTGGTTAAGTATAAAGGGGGGGGGGACAGGGGCTAATACCCCCTTAATTTAGATAAATGGGTTTTTCTATCCGATTTGCTTCAAATTTGATATACCGGTTTATTCTGATAAGGGAGATTTGGAGGCTCATTGATTAAGTATAAAGGTGTGAAACGGGGGGGTGGGGGGGTGTTATCCCCTTAATTTATTTTCAAAGGCATTATTCTTTGAAATAAGAGTATAATTTACAATGAGTGTGAATAGCCTGTGAGCAGTTTAACCGGGCACTTTTCTTTTTATTTATTCACTGATCACTGTTACTCCGTGTTAAATTCGAAGAAATGCACTATACTTTGTAATTGCTAAGTATGCAACTCTGTTAACAATTCATTTGATATTTTCTTAGATGCATTAATGTTTAGTGTTTATATTTTATTGCAAATAATTTTTTTTGCTGTTATAAATAACTGAAAAAAATGATATTTTTTATTGGCTTAAAAAATTCTTTGAACCTTCCTGAATCCATTGGAATGCCCAGTCTTTCTTCTGAGCAGTAGAAATAATAGTAAAAATTCAAGGGAAGATAAAACTGGGACTCCACACCTACTCACACTAAGGGAAGACACGACTGGGACGCCACGCCCACTCACATTAATTTTACTCTAGCATTTTATACTCATTTATTATATATAACTAAACTTCATCCAAGTGTTTATATATTCTTTAATTCATGTGTTTGATAAAACATTGCAAGAACTTCACACAAATTAGAAGGGTCTAAGTTTTGTAGCTTTTCGAAAAAATTTTGTTGGTAGAGTATAAATATAAGATCATGTGTGGTAGACAGTTTAAAAAATTTTTAATTAGTTTCAGAAAAAAACATTTCTGAAAATAGAAAATTTCTGAAAAATTGCCATTCCTCTAAAATGAGAAGTTTTAGTCGCAGAAAAAAACCTGTCTGCCATAAGTCTTGAGCATTATCCAGAATAAATAGGGATTCAGAATATCATCAAAATTGGCCTGGTAGTTTCTGAGGAAACAGTCTTAAAGCTCGCATTTCCTCCCTATGTTTGCACCCATTCTTGTCTTCCCTCAAAAACACTTTTCGGCTTTGTCATTTTGTAACACAAAGTGCAAGTTCAAAAAATAAAAGTCGCAGTTCAACACAAAACAAAATACAAAAAGTTGGCATCTTTTGATTGAATAAGAAGGCTTTAAAAAGGTGTACAAATATTTGACCAACTATCGACACTCCCAACGTCTTCTGTCGATACGTAATCAGAAAACTCAATTTGTCATTCGCAAAGAGCGAGAATTGTGAATATTTAGGTTTTTTGGATCTCCTGAAAAATCGTATTTTTCGGGTAAAAATCCCATTATCTCACAAATTACTTGAACGATTTTGATATATATCTATTTTGTGGTAGATTATAAATATAAGATAATAGCATACATATATGGCAGACAGTTTTTAAAAAAATTAATAACATTTCTGAAAAATTGTCATTGCTCTAAAATAAAAAGTTTTAGTCGCAGAAAAAAACTGTCTGCCATAAGTCTTGAGCATAATCCAGTGAATATGGATTCCAAATTTCATCAAAATTGGTCAGGTAGTTTCCGAGAAAACAGGTCTTAAAGCTTTCATATTTCCCATAGGATTGCACCCATTTTTGTCTTCCCTTAATAAAGCATCCATTTAAATTAAAAGCTCCTTTAAGGAGAATTATCAAAAAAGTGAGTACTGATTATTGAGTATCAATGTGAGTACTAAATATTGGAATACTTCCTATCTTCTTGCAGTAGAATATTTAGCTGAGTGTACTTTTTAGTGACCCCTCTCTATAAAGATAACCAATTAACATATTTTTGGGGGTAATTTCTAAAAATTTGCTTGCATATTTAGGAAATCTCGGTGCAGTGTTTTTAGACATGGTCCCCCAAAGTCCCCCTTTTTAATATAAATGGTCCCCCAAAGTCAGGGTTGCCGGCTTTTATCCAGGCCAAAAAAAGTTGGCCGGCTTTTTTTGGTTTTAACCACTTAAAAAAAGCCGGCTTTTATTTTTCAAAAAGGTGGTTTATAGATAATTCATATAAAATTTGGATTAATTTGTTTTTAATACACTTATAAATATTTTCAACTAAAAAATATAAACTTCTATTAAATTTTGTCAAATAAATAAGTCCTTATAACTGCTAGAATGAAACTGTGAAGGCATTATGTCAGAAAACAAATTATAAATATTCAGAAGAATATATTAAATTAGACTCTAAAGTATTGGTTTGGAATTCTTTATTATAGCTTTACACATTCCACACATTTTAAAGATTATATGAAAGAATAAGAAAATGTCACACACAAAAATAGAAACATTCTTACATACTGATATTTACTTTTAAAACTGATTAAAACTAAATAGCATATATGTATTTAATAGCTGAAATTATCGTATATAATACTTGAGAACTCACAGTAATAAGCAATTGATATTCTAACTTATAAAAATGATATATATGTAAAAAGTTTTTCTGCTACTAAGCTGTTGTGTAACTTATTCCCGATATGTCCATATGGACAGATTAAAATCGTAGAATGAACAATCTTGAAAGAGAAATTAGGCAGGATATAACATTTGAAGAAATTTTAGTACATGTAAGTGCATAAAGATTCTCCAAATAAAACTTGTTGAATTAGAATTTTGAAAAGCTAGTTGCTATTTAAAATAGTGTATTATTCATGCATAAATTAATGCATATGTTATTCATAATACTGTTTTAATAGAGAGAAATGTTTTTATTAAATGACTTTATGTGTGATTTTAAATAAATGTTTATGAGAAATAAAATAAGATTTGTATATTAATATCCCTTAAAATTAGTTAATAAAATATATAGCTAAGCAACCATTGTCCTTTTTAATTATATAAAGCAGTAAAAATGAAAAACAAACAGGGTGTTAAGGTCAGTGTAAACCAGAGAAAGCGATTGGTATGGCCTTTTATTCCAATATTAATGTCTTCATTATTGAAAAATTGGGTTATCATAGCTGCCAACTTTTACGCTTTTTTTGCTACCACTAAAATTTAAGAGATTTTCGCTTTCTCTAATCGTGAGATTTCGACGATTTAAATAAGACAATATTTACAGTAAAATTTTAGTGGTAGTAAAAAAGCGTAAAAGTTGGCAGCTATGTGTTATATTGATTTCTACCTCAATTAAATGCCTTTAAAACTAATTAAAAACACATAAAAATGTGTCATTTATAATTAAAATGCTTCACTGTATAAAAGCCAATTTTGACCAAGAAAGCCGGTTAAAACCAATAAAAGCCACCGGCATGGCTTTTTTTAATTTTAGCTGACTTTTTTATAACCCTACCCAAAGTTCCCTTTTAAAATAAAAATAGTCCCCTTTCCCTCTTTTAAAAGACGAAAATGTGTTGGGAACCCTGATAGTGGGTTTAAAAAATTCACTAGAAATCTATTTTGTTTTAAGAGTTATTGTGTTTCTGATTACATTTTCTTTGTAAAATGTAATTTTTGCTTGTTTTATGGGTTGCTATAAGTATTTATGATAGTAGCCTGTTTCAGCATTGTTGGAATTTAGTTTGCTGCAGATGGACACAAAAAATTCTGCTACTGGGGATGTCTGGAACAGGGGGGTGATTCTGTTCCGAATTTTCCGAAAAATTAACACTTTCTCTGTGCATCCCGCGATTTCCACAGCCAACGTAACAGTAGCGAAATTTATGCAACCCGCAATTTCTGCAGCAAATCTTTTTTTTATGGCCTAATTCTATTTAAAAAAACTCTTTCACAAAGATTTTAAACATATTTTAACTCTATAATATATGCAGATTTGAAATGTGTAATAAAAAATATGGACAATTTTTGAACCTATTTTGATTTGAATTACTTTAGCGTAAAACAGCCACATGACAGTAGTTTTTGTCAGGAAATACAAAGTATTTCCTGGGGGTTGGAATGAAATTAGCAGAGTTACATAATACAGAATGGAAACGCTAATGCTGATTTTTATAACACCAATAAAAGAAAAAACTTAAGATTGATTTGCTGAACTAAATTTAACTGAAAAAGAAATTTAAATTACTGTGGTGGTTTAAAAATGATGACAATGATTTTTAAAAACTAAACATATTTATTAAAATCTTAAGAAACAAAAACAACATAAATAAACTCATATAGGAAAAAAATATATATTCATTAACAAATTAAACAAAAATGACTTATCTGACTTTGACAGTGTTTAAACTTTCGTAAATATCCCATGACACAATAGGAAGTAAAAAAAAATATCACAGTCAGTATCACATGTCCAGAAAAACGTCGTCAATTATTGCACAGGAAAAATTCACACCGTAACTGAAGCTCACTATCAACCGGTAAGTAATGTCAACTTCCTCAAAGTTATCACGATGCTATAAACTACTTTTATACATACTTAAAGAAACTTTAAGGTCGAGGAAATATAATGTGCAGATCCACACGCATGACTGCTTCTCAGGCTTTCGTAGTAACATGAAGAACAACCGGCATCTTGATGATTTACCCAACGAAGTGCAAACTGATTTTCCGTTTAAGTTCCATACGAATCCTTTTCGATTCGACTAACACATGTGGGAAAGTCACTACTTAGACTTAACACTCATTACACTGCAGAATTTATTTCAGATGCAAAATCCCGAAAAGATGAACTAACTCATAGCCTATAACTTCGTTCAAGAAAAGCCAACACACGATAAATACAGAAACTGGCAGAAGGGAGATTTCACATAGATAACTGCTACTGCTCACATCCTCTTTAGACTAAAACAAGTGAAGTGCCATGAACACTTGAAAGTCCGAGCATATATCTGTCTCGGGCGAACGAAAACTAGACTTCCACGCATCGCTAAACAACACCCTCTCACGGCCTTGACAGCATGCTTCCAGAAGTTTCAGAACGACGCCATCGGATTTGCATAAGCAAATCACGATCGTATCGAACCGCTTACGCCCTCTAGTAGAGGCAGGAAAAACAACTTTGAAGTCAAAGAGGGAAAAGAAAGCTATTGCAATACGGACATAAACAAATGTATTTCGAGATGAACGAAGTCAATTTAACAGAATACAGTTAGCTGGAAAACTATTTCAACAGGTAAATAAAGGAAACTTATTTTAATTTCATTAAATTATTCATTAGATTTACAGATTTACTTAGAATATAATATATGACTTTAATAAACTCAAAGTGGTAAAAAGAAGAATAAATAAGCTGTTTTTAAGTAAAGGTAAGTGGGTTCTGCAGGTTTAATCAAAAAGGAAATGTTAGATAGGAATATATAAATGTACAGTGACAAGACTAGGGTTGCACTTTTCTAACAAATGCCCCCGTCTTGTCACATGTACCATACGAATGGCTATGCCAAAGGAACACCATAAAAAGTACAACTCCACAAAGTTGCAACTCTAACACCAAGGCATTCACAATGGCTAAAACATACCACTTCTTCAATCCCCAAAAACAATTTCACAAATCCATTCAAAAAAACCCACTCATTAAAAGCAGTTCCAGTATATCAAAACCTCAGTTCATCCACCTGAAAAACATACCGAGTGAAAAAAAAACTACAGCCAGTGACAATGAGCTCCAGTGCATCAAAAACCTGTATAAACACATTTACAATATTCATTACATTAAAAAATATATACATACACATAATAAAAATGATATAATAAAAATTAACAATATCCAGTTCATAATCTAAAACACTTCACCATAATATCTCAATATGTACTGCACTTATCTTACACTTATATCTCGTTCTTAAAATTTTAAAGTCGAGATCCTAGCACTTTATTCTAAAAATACGTAACCCCATCTAAAAGAATATACTGCTATTTCAAGATAAGAGTCACTAAACATTATTTAAACTTAGTAATGTAATGGTCCTTTCAGCCAAGCAACATCAGTAATTCACCTGAAAAATTCCAGAAATCAACGTTAACTAGAAGAAAATGCATCCCAATAATTCATAACACCTTTCATGTAACACCGACTAGCCAGATTAATACATGTAGACCCAGAACGTCATCACTAAAGACCTCATGCATGATGGACATAGGGAAAGGCTCACTCCAAAACTACTCCCCATTACACCTTTCTAAAAATAACTTTAATAACTTATGGATAACGAAAAATAAAACTCAAAACCAGTAATTTTTCTTCTCACCAACTACCTATGACTCCAGGCCTGAAGATTTTCTAAAAAATAAGAACATAGGCAGCAAGCGACTTCTGCAAAAATGAGAATTAACAGTACTAAGGGAAAACAAACTTCATTTCACGATAGCAAAACTACCATGAGAAAAGAGCATTAACCTTTCAATATCCTTTCAAAAACTAGCCAAACAATGCCACAGGTAATCATCCTTACTCTGAACACACCCTCCAATAGCAACATCAATTCTTGACAAGGGAATGACTACTAATTACATATCTTCTATATACTACGCCGACTAACGGCAAACATATCTGGAAATTTTCCCATGACGGAGAGCGAAGTCAAACATCTGAATGTAAATCCCCCCCCCACGCCAGGCAAAACTAGAAAACCGGATATTATTTAAAAAAACTTTGAAAACTTTTAATAGAAATCCATTAATAGATATACTATTTTTTCACATCAAAGAATTAATCTATCAATGCCGCCTGCCGAACACCTAAAAATCCTTACGGACCTTACATATTAACAGGAAACAGCTTTTAAATAACCGTCTAATGATCTCCCTCTCTTACGCACTCCAGGAAAAGCAATTAGGAAAAACCTATGCTACTCCTTTGAATAAATCACTGGGAGGAAACCCATATTTACACATGTTAACAGCAGATCCAGCTCTGAAAATTTACAAAATTCACCTATCCGAAAATTCGGGCATACAAATAATCGCGAATTTTGATAAATGGTCTCCATAAAAAATCTATTTCGTCAATCGTTCACAGAAAACAACTTCAATTTCGCCGAAGGATCATGGAAAAAATACAAATTTGGTCTGAGAGCGATGGAAAACATGCGAAATTCTTCAAATGATTGCAGAAAACGTGAATTTTGTCAAAGGGCAGCAGAAAAATATCAAATTTTGTTAAGGGGACCTTCTACATTAGGAGATATAAAAAAACACTTTTTTATGATTTTTTTGTAAGAAAACTGCATGATGGATCTTTTTGAAATTTTAACAGTTTATTGTACATATCTTAAGGTATACACAAGAATTTTTTTATTAGATTTTGTTGTTTCTACTCTAAGTTATAAACAAACATGTTCAACTGCTTTGGAAAATTTTGTCTGGACGGTGGGCATGATAGTGCCGTGTACAATTATCTGAAGTGCAAAAATAAATTTTTTTCGTAAACTTCATGAATATAGCTTCTAGTTAAATTAAAGGAACCCATAAATTTATTTAAAAAAAGTTATGTAATGGCTGATTAAAAAAACCCATTATTTTTTTGTTAAAAAAATCTTTCTTATTTGTTAATAACTTTTTTTAAAAATAATTTTAGTAAAAGCTGTAATTCATATCAAAGGCAATTAAATAAGCTTTATTTAAAAAAAAAAAAAAATCGATGATCCATTGAGTAGTTTTTTTTTTTTTTTTAAATCTTGCCCACCGTATCAAAAAATGTGGTTGATCATCTTGATTTTTTTTTTTAATTAAAGCTTATTTAATTGCCTTCGATATGAATTAAAACTTTTACTAAAACTATTTAAAAAAAAGTTATTAACAACCAAGAACAAATATTTTTAACAAAAAAAAAATCTTTTTTTAATCAGTCATTACATAACTTTTTTAAAATAAATTTATGGGCTCCTTTAATTTAACTAGAAGCTATACTCACGAAGTTTACGAAAAAATTTATTTTTGTGTTTCAGATAATTCTACAAGGCGCTATCATGCCCACCATCCAGACGAAATTTTCCAAAGCTGTTGAACATATTTGTTTATAACTTAGAAACAACGAAATCTAATAAAGAAATTCTTGTGTATACCTTAAGATATGTACAGTAAACTGTTAAAATTTCAAAATGATCCATCATGCAGTTTTCTTCCAAAAAAAAAAAAAAAATCATAAAAAGTGCTGTTTTTGGTCCCCTTAAAGGATTGCTGAAAAAACATGAATTTTATCAAAAGTCTGCAAAATTACACTAATTTCATCAAAGGATTGCGGAAGAAATGCAAATTTCATCAGAGTCATGGAAAAAATACAGTGGTCTCTTTAGAAAACAGCACACATAAATTATGGAAAGTATGAGAGAAAACATGTTTAACCTCCTGGATACGGCTCGGTAAGACGTCTTAACGCGAGAAAAATATCCCTTCAGTACGGCGCTGGTAAAACTCCTTACCAAGGCATCCGACCCCCTTTCTTGAGGAAATGTCATTACTCAGCTGTCAGTCTCTATCTCTCCCTGTGAAAATTTCCCTCCCACATTAGCCAGAGAGGTAAGTTTTTACATTTGGCGAATCACGCCGGAAAAAATGTTAAGTATTTGGCGATAGCTTCTTCTGACATGTCAAAAAATTATCAATACATTTGATGACAGGTAGGGAAGCATTTTTTTAGATGAAATTTTATAATCTTGGAATGTCATTTGTTATTGCTCCCAGCGTTCAAACAGCTCTTTAACGGCTAAACTGGTTCCCTTGGAGTCCTGATTAAAAAAAAAAAAAAATAGAATAAATAGACACATACTGAAACTTTTTTTTTTTTTTTGCTCTTTAATATTATTATTTAAAAAAATATAGTACAATGAAATGTAGACTATACGCCCCTTGCTTCTTCTCGTCTCACACCTGGGCAAGCAAAAATGTCTCTAAATATTGAATTCTCACCGGAATAATCGAAAAATTTCATTTTTAAATAAGGAAAAGCAATATTTCAACAATTTTCCTCTAAAGTTAAAAATATAAAATTTAGTTAACATTTTCTGGTGATAATCGTGTTTAAATTAGGTGGAATATATTTTATCCCACCGCCCCTCAAGGGGTTAATACAATAAAAGTTTAAGATATTGAGAACTCTTTAAAAATTCTGCTAACCAATTTAAATAATCAATCACCTAAATTACAAACTCTCATCCTCCAAAATTTAAGTTTTCCCCATCATAAAAAAATTTAACATATTTACAACTCTGTATTAAAATGATCTTCTGTGCTAAGTGGGACTGTTTAGTAACAATAAATAAGCAATCGGCTATCAAAAACAAAGCAAAAGAAAAAATACCCCAAAATATCCTGTACATCCATCAAATAAACTCTACAGATTCCATATTTCATAGGAACAATACATTTAAATAATGCATATCAATTTAAAATAATTTTATGTATCTCTATAAAAACGACTATAACACTCTATATTAAATATAAAATATACTATAGTAAACCTCACTATAGTAGTTTTTGTTTCAAATTTATCAAATAAGCAGGTACACTTATTTAGAAACTATGTAATCGAAAGCGTTTTTTTTTTTTTTTTTTTCGTTTTTCGTTTAAAAAAAAATACTCACAAAGTTGACGTTTTGAACGGGATTTCCAAATATGATAGCTCAGGAAAGAAACCGAAAACTGTCGTCTTGAGACAACAATTGCTTAAAACTTAAGATGAAATTCATTTATCGTAAAGTATTAAAAAAAATCTATTTGATTTCAAATCACTTAAATCAGTATGTCTGTGAGTATCATGTTTTTATGCGTAAAAAATTGATACCGAAAGTGGAACTGTCAACAATAATCACTCATAAACTTACTGTAACCAAATTCTTTTGTGTGTGTGTGTGTGTGTTTGCGTGTGCAGTAAAAAAATGTAAAAATAAAAGCTATGAAGTCTATATTCCACAAGACTGCAGTACATTTCAAATCAATTGTAGCGGACAATTTTTTTTCTTTTTTGTGCGTGTGTGTATGAATTTATTCATTGAAACACAAATTTTAGTTCATACATACTAAGATATAGTTGAGACAGAATATGATTTAAATAAAATAAAATTTGTAAACAATACCTGCCTATAGGCCATAATGCTTTTTGTTTTACTCCTTTTCATAGACCTGAATAGGAGGTTTAGAATTTATTACACATCGCGTAATGTACTAAAATAATGAAGTTTTAAGGCTATTCTGATATTCACACTAACACTTTTTTGTTTGCAAATGTATCAAGCGCTCTTATTTTGAAACGATGTAATCGAATGCGTTCTTTTTTCGTCTTTCAGTAAAGGTAATAGGTTTTTTAGAAAAATGCTGTTAAAATTAGCGTTTTTAACTGAATTTCCACATAGTATAGCGCAAGAAAGGAAAAACCTACCGTCATAAGACAACAATTGCTTATGACTGAAGATGTAATTAATTTACCGGGAGGTATTAAAAAAAAAGGAGCTATTTGATTGCAAATCCCTTTCATCAGTATGTCGGTAAGTATCAAGTATTTATGTTTAAAACTTGCGACAGAAAGAGGAATTGTCGACAATAATCACTCATAAATTTAATGTAACTAACAGTGGCGCCAACTTATATGGGCTCATGGGGTGCGAGTCCACCCAATAATTTGATCTCTGCGCCCACCTATTTTCAATTGATTTGTTTCATTATTTATTTATTTTATCGCTTCAATGAAATAGGGTTTTATTGATGTTCTCAAAATAATTTTGTTTAAAAAATAGTAAGAATGCCAATAAGATTTACATGGGCAGTAAAAGACACTTCAGCGAATGTATAGTTAAATTTCTCCCAAAAATTAACTTCCTGAACATTTTGCCTTCGGTTTTAATGTCTTGAATTAATAAAGCACTTAGGTGACTAAAATGTATATTTTTCTTGACTTTTAGTTTTTTGCGTTTTCAATAGATTGCAAGTTTTATGTTATTATGTATTTATAAGGAAAATTATGAGAATATAATGTGATAAAATCATTTAATAAATTATAATGATTTTATATTTTGCTTAGAAATAACATAATTTAGTTTCCTATTATCATCTTTAGTCATTTGCTCTTCCCCGCTTCTCTCTCCAAAGGGTAAAAACTGTATTTGTTGTTTTATAAAAAAAATGTTATAGCGCACCAAATATTTTTTTTAAGTTGGCGCTCCTGGTAACTAAATCCTTTTTTCCCCGCTGTGTGTCTGTAAAAATGGTAAAAATAAATGCTATGCAACCCATATACTCCAAGACATTAGTACACTTGATATCAATTTCAGTTCGTTTTCATAGATTGTAACTTTGTTTTTATGATTTTTTTTCTCTTATAATAATAACATAATTCTTTTTATTATTTTTTATTTTTGAGTATGAACTTATTTATTCACAAACGAATTTTAGTTATTACATACTAAGATATAGTTAAGCTGGTATACAATTTAGTTAAAGCAAAATTTGTAAGCAATATATGCCCATAGTCAGTAATGTTTACTCCCCCCCCCCCCCCCCCCGAAAAATCTGAATTTTAGAATTAACTACACACCATCTAATCAGCTAAAAAAAACCTTTTAGGGTTTAATATTATATTATATCATATTTGCTTGTGTTTATAAGTATATTAATATTATTTTTATTATTATTTTTTTATATAAAATGTTAAAATAATGTACATATATTTCATTTTAGTTGATTTGTCAAATCCCCGATAAGTTTGTAATGTCAGTTCATCTATTTTACTGACTGTATCTAAGAATGATGATCAGGAAAATTATTAAAATACTATTTCCTAATGATTCATATATACTAATTCATTCCTCGCACTCTAGCACTCATTTTAAATATAAGAATGAAAGCGAACCAAAATGGGGATAACTGGCGCAAGTAACAACCTGCTCAATACTTCCAAGAATTATACAGCAACCCTGGATCCCAACCCTTCTCCCCGCTTTCAGACAAAGGTTCCCGAAGAAATGGTCACTCCAATGTGGGGGGAAAAAAATTCCACGATATTGCCGTACTCAGAGACTGCAATTTTTAACTTCTATAGCCGGCAATAGAAGGTTAAAGGGGTACTATTACAAAGGAATTAATGTTATAGTATTTTTTTTAATTTTCGTATGTTATCGTTAGAATGACTTAATATTAAATTAAAAGATATAAATACATAAAATAATTAATAATATTAAAATAATATAAATAAAAAATAAAAATTAATAATGCACTATAGAACAACGGCATTTAAAATTACATTTTAATTGTACTATAATTTTCTTACCTGAAATTAGATGAACATTTAAGAAATTATTTACACTTATTTATCATCTCTATGAAAAAAATTATCAATTGTTGTTTGCTTAGTCCTATTCATTTTTGATTTTTAGCCAGTTTCTCTATTTGTAACAAACAGTTAAGTTCTTTGTCTGATGACGGCTGCATCAGGATAAATGTACGCAAACACTCAATTGATTGTGCAATTGACTTTTCTGTGCGTAAGGAAAGCACTTGGGACATAGTAGCAGAATCACCAGAATCCGATTCCATCTCCTCATTGCATTTTTCGTGAATTGTTTCACCAATTTCTTCCACAGTTAAAGGTCCAGATACTTTTAAACTATTGTCGGCTGCTACATACTCTGCGAACGTAATATCGCAGTGGAACTTTTCAGAAAAGTTTGGAAATTCTATTTCTTCAAAAGGTCTGTCGTTTTCGTCATTTGCATTATAACCACTCTTTTTAGATGGATGGATAAATCCAGCATGTCGAAAGCATTTTTCTATTGTTTCAGGTTGTACGGCATCCCACGCCGCATATAAATCGTTGATGGCCGTGAGTAATGTTATGTCGTAGCTTTCTTTAAGGTCAATCGAAAATAAAATTTGTTCTAGAACCCTTTTACGGTAATGAGTTTTTAAATTTTGAATTATTCCTTGGTCCATCGGTTGCAGTTGTGCTGTAGTATTAGGGGGTAAATATTCAATCTTTATAGAGCTCAATGTTGGTAGTTTACAATGACTCTGCACATTATCTAGCAGCAATAGAATTTTTCTGTTTTCACGAGAAAATTTTTTATCCAGTTCTTTTAATCAACTGATGCAGATCTCGCGCGTCATCCAGGCTTTGGCATTTGCCACATAATCAACAGGCAGTGTTTTAACTCCTTTGAAGCAATGTGGATTAGTTGATTTACCAATAACTAACAATTTTAACTTCTCACTTCCATCCATATTGGCACCTACCATCACAGTTATCCTGTCTTTTCTAAGTTTATCACTTGTGCATGTTTCACCTTTAAATGTTAAAGTCTTATTAGGAAGAAGTTTATAAAACAACCCTGTTTCATCGGCATTAAAAACGTCTTTCATTGCATAAATAGAAATAAGTTCGGGTAGCTTTTCGCAGAATTCATTGCAAGCAGTGAGGTCTACAGCACCACTTTCACCACACACAGTTTTGTGTACGATGTTATTTCGCTGCTTAAAACGTGTCAGCCATCCTTCGCTGCAATTGAAATTTTTAATACCCATGAGTAGTGCAAGTTCTTTCGCTTTAGCTGCCAATATATGTCCACTCAAAGGTACATTTCTTGCCAATGCATCTTTTGTCCATAACAGTAAAGCTTCCTCTAAATCCTCATGGGCTGCTGTTCTCATACGTTTTCGTCCTTTAGCAAATCTTTCCTTTTCCCATGATTTCAGGATGAATTCTTTATTTTTCAAGTAAGTAGACAGCGTATTCTTTTTTATTCCATATTCTGCAGCAATTTCTGTCTTAGATTGGCCACATCCTACCTTTTTAATAATTTCCACTTTGGCTTCTAGAGTTAACGATTTATAACTTCCACGTGGAGCCATATTTTAAAGAAACAAGATCTTTTACTTTCTCAAAAAACAATTTAGCAGTAAGTAAAACCACTGACTGAAAAATTCGATCCCCAGAGTGAAAGTAGAATGTAGTGATAAAACAGGTTTCCCCTATCTTTAACAGATGTCCACTCAGTGAATTTCTTGGAATGTCACTGGGTCAAATGCTACAGAAGGGATTAGGAAAAGCACAATGGAAGAAAGGGCGAATGTGTCATTGATGGACAGACAGGCGCACTAAGAAAGCGGATTTCAAATGCATGGAATTATTATACTAGTTCAGAACAATTCTGACAAAAATGAAAGAAAGAAAGTTATTTCAAGGATCTGAAGTCCGTGAGAAAGTAAGGAAAAATGAAAAAATGGAATTCTCGTTAGTTCGAATTAAACGAAGTCAAGAGAAAATGAGTTCGAATAAATGAAAAGTTTTAACGTTATTCTGCCATTGAAAGTTTCGGGACTTCATGTTTAGTTCGAATTAAGCGAAGATTCGATTTATCCGATTTCGAATTAACGAGAGCCGACTGTACATACATGTAATTATTATAGGTATAGTTTTTAACTTGAAATAATATACTAAACCAACTTTTGAAAAAACAAAAAAAAAAAAAAAAAAACAGTTTAACCCAAACCCAACTTGCAGGAATCTACACTCAGCTTGAAATCAATCCGAATTGAAAACAGCTAACCCGGCCTGCAAGAAAAATAATTAGTACCTAGAGGGAATCCCCCCATCTGCTGTAACCTTTCAGAAAATTTTCTTTGAATTTCAGTTTTTAACTGCAATTCTTGATTTTAGTTTAAAATAGCAACGATAGATGGTGCTGGAAGCAATAGGCGCTAAATCGTTTCTCGGAGGAGGTAGGCTTAATGACCATTGTTTACAGTGCCATCTATTGCTGCTATTATAAAGTAAAATAAAGAATCGCAATAAAAAATCTCCTGACATCTTACATAATCCTCCTGCAAGATTTTTTTAAATAGCTGTCGCCATTCGAAAGTTACTGAATTTTAAAATCAGTCAATCCATTTTAGGACACCCGGTATGTTTTTTAATATGTTTCAATGTTTGTTTCATAACAAACATTTAATAACAAACATTTTATAACAAACATTTAATATGTTTCAATGTTTGTTTCAATGTATGTTTTTTAATGTCTCTGCCCCCTACGAGCTACGCTCGCCAACCCCCGTTCAGACACCCCAGATTCTAAAAGCATGCTAATTTCATCGGCCTTAAAAAGTTTGAATTATAATTTAAAACAAGTGGGTAAGTGTGATCACAGATCGCACAGAGGATTTCGATATTCCTTTCAAAACACTTTTTTATCCTTTTGAAAAATCTGTTAATTCCACATTTTGCAACCAGGGGCGCACTCTATTCTAAACAAACCTCTATCCGAACGAAACTCCGTTTTACATACTATCCTATCCGTAGATATATTAGCCGAGGGGATTGGGCCCATAGCACTCGAGATAAGTAGGCGCCCCTGGTGGTAAAAAGAGGAACTAAAATATGTAAGGCAATGGTGCATAATATGAAAGAATGGTCAAAGGTGTGTCGGCAAAAGTTGGAAAAGTGCTCCCCGGGTGAAAAGAGCGGAGGTTAGAAAAATTGCTTAAAATACACAATTTAGAGCCCGGAAGAGTAAATAATATAAGACTTTTTGAAAATTTTATGATTTGTCGTGTAGTCTGAGGTATTCAGTCGAGAAGTCTGAGGTCGTATGCAAAAATTCATGTCTCCAACTTAATTAAGGGCTCTGTTAGAAAGAATCCCTTAAAATACATAAGTGGTAGCTCAAAGGGTTAAACGTAAGACTTTTTCAAGATTTTATGATTTGTGACCTGGCCTCAGGTGTTCTGCTATAAGTATGCAAAATTTCAAATCTCCAATTTAATAAGGGGCTCAGTTAGAAAGAATTGCTTAAAATATGCATGTGGGAGCCCAAAGGGTTAAATGTACGACTTTCTCAAAATTTTATGATTTGTCGCATGATGGTGTTCAGCTATAAGTATGCAAAATTTTACGCCTCCAACCTAAATATGGTCTCACTTAGAATTGTTTAAAAAACACATGTGGGAGCCCAAAAGGTTAAATGTAAGACTTTTTCAAAATTTTATGATTTGTCGTTTGATGTGAGGTGTTCAGCTATATGAATGCAAAATTTCACGCCTCCAACCTAATTAGGGGCTCAGAAAGAATTGTTTAACTACACATGTAGGAGCCCAAAGGGTTAAATGTACGACTTTTTCAAAATTTTATAGTTTGTCGTTTGATGTGAGGTGTTCAGCTATAAGTATGTAAAATTTCACGCCTCCAACCTAATTAGAGCATCACTTAGAAAGAATTGTTTAAAATACACACGTGGGAGCCCAAAGGGTTAAATATACGACTTTTTGAAAATTTTATGATTTGTCGTATGATGTGTGGTGTTCAGCTATAAGTATGCAAAATTTCAAGTCTCCAACATGTATAGTTTCTGAGAACGGGCTCTGAGACGGACGGACAGACAGACAGAGGAGCGAGAAGAATAGGGTTTCGTCAGATGAACGAAACCCTAAAAACAGTGACGGTCTCCCTGTAAACGGGTTTTCATTCATTTTCCTTTGATTGGAGATTTTTAAGACTAAATCCGCCGCTGCTAAGAGATACAATGGCTGTTTTCGTCTTTGATTAAAAATAAGAAAGAAAAATCATGCGTACATCATAGATTATGAAACACTTTCCAACACTCCCTGAAAGCTTTAACAAAACTTCGTTATTTAGGGAAATAAGGTAAATAAGATAACTAACTAAACATTTATTTCAGCAGTTACCATCCATAGCCAAATATTTATTCCAATTCTTCCGAACAGCCGTGCATTTGATCTGTAGGCTGATATATATACTATATAATAGAAAATTTAGTTTATCAAAAAAAAAAAACGCATAACAGGTTGAAATTTCTCTTTCAGCAATTTAGACATATTTCAATACTTTTGTACAGCCCTGTTGTTTACCTAGTACCTTTATTACACGCCACTATTTAACTAAACTTTAATTCAAACTAAATCACTCTTAAAACTACTGAAATTGCATTTCCAGAATTTATCATCTATAGGCGGCCATGTATCCAATTCTTTGCGTGGCCCTGTATATCATTTTATCTATATTCTACAAACATTTCATAGAAAACTATATGCAGTTCAGAATAACACATTTTAAACCCACCTTTGTGCAATTTACGGTCATACTCAGTAACCTTTACGAATTCTTTTACGTAGCCCTGTATATCAACTATAACATTTACACACACCATATAGTATGCATAAATATAGTGAAACTTAAAAGCGCATATCATAATTAAAAATGCATTCCCTACCATCGCCGCTAATATACAGTAATTTCGGATAGAAAATACTTGTCTGAAATGTTTTATATGTTCCTGTAAATGCTATGCACTTCGTATTATACATGAAATAACTTAAGTAAGCCTCACCGACGTATATCAATTTTATTATATATGAATTTGTACAGTCGAACCTCTATTTAACGAACCTCTATTTAACGAACCTCTATTTTGCGAATTTCTCTATTTTGCAAATTTTTCCTTGGAACCAAGAACATTTTGCGAATTTCTTCATAAAATAACCTCTAAATAGCGAAGTGCATTCTCTATTTAACGAACTTTTTCTTGTGATCAAAATTTTTTTTTCTCCTCATTTCTCAAAATATTTCTGGACATTTCAAACTTATTCTTTCTTTAAACACATTTTATGATGTTCAATGGCCTTGAACTGGTTTTACCAGGCACCTTCTTTGTCAGCAGTGAGAATTAGGTAAGTACGGAGGACAAAGACGATAATCCCTTACAGTAACTTTAAAAAATGTGGATACAGTGAGAAAAAAAGAAATTAACCATGATGTGCTGATTGATGATTCTATTTCACTTAATTCTGAAATAGAGACCTCGGAAACACTATCCAAATTGGATATTTTCGACAGTGTGAAAAATAAAAACAATACAGCGATGAAGACGAATATGATGATGATGGAAATGATTATGATGCAGGAATTAACAAAATTTCGTATGATGAAATGTTAAAATCATTTGAAACAATCCGACGCGAATTATAGTTAGAAGAAAATACGCATGACGGGGTTTTTGGTACATTGCAAAGATGCGAGACGTATTATGAGAGAAAGCACTTTTTTAAATAAAAAAACTCAGTCAAAATTAACAGAGTTTTTCAGAAATTAAATTTAAGGACGCATATGTTAATGTATGGTTAAAATTATTTGTTATAATAATAATAAATACGATAATGTCATTAAAATTCGTTAATTTTAATGTAAAACTATTTACTTTAAACAGAAAATACAGTGTATTCCCGGACAATGTTTTGTTTTCCTTGCAGATTTCAAAGATTTAAACACATAGAAAAAATGAATGGATGATGGATATCGGTGGGTAAAATAAATCGATATAATTTATTAAAAAAATGTGATTAATTACTTTTAGAAAAATTTTTAGTGTTTATGAATTTAAAATCTGTTTTATGTAGTTTAAAGTATTTTAAAGGGTGAATCTCTATTTAACGAATTTTCCATATAACGAACTTTTTTCCATGATTTAGCGACTTCGTTAAATAGAGGTTCGACCGTATAATTAAAATACGCTGCAAACTATTTCCCCTTATACCATTTGTAATGGAATTCTTTTGTGTAGCCCTGTAAATGAATAGTAACTATTCGTTGCACCGCATATGCTACAGAATATTCTGCATATTTTAGTGCACTTCGTAAATGCATATATTTTTTATTATGTTTGAAAGGGTGTAACATCTTAAAAATTCATTTGAAATGATTTTTTCCCATTGGCCGTAATGTAACGGAATACTTTTGACTGCCCCTGTAAATGAACTAAACATGCTACAAACTTCATTTGAAATAGGGTTCGTGCTAGGCTAAACGTCAATAACCAAAAATTGCAGTGCGATCCGAGTATATTTACGAGAGTTAAAGCGCGAACAGACAAACCGAAATCAATAACACTTTTCAACTTTGTTGGAAAGTGTTAAAAATTTGAAAGTAAGCTAATGTAAAATGAATTAAGTACACAAAGTCTTTGTCTCTCTGTAATTTTTAACACCGCTATGAGAAAGTTCTTTTAAATGTATCGTTTTAAATCTGACGTAATTTTCACCAAAGTTTCCTTTCTCTTTTTAATATTCACATGAAAATTCTTTTGTTGTTAGAAAGGAAATATTATTTGCGCTGTCTTAGAATTCACGATAATAGTTGAAAAGATTATCTCAACGTCAATATGAAAATTTAAACAATATGAAATAAACGTCTCGTGCAAATATATTTTTTAATTTAAAGAGTTTTGCTAACTTTTATTTATTTAGCCTTTTTAAATATGACGTAATTTCCTTCATTTGTGACTTTTAACGCATAATAATGAATTTAGTATTTAAATTTAAAATTGGCAACAGTTTAAAATAATTGCTCTTTTCTAAAATGTGTAAAAAATATCTCTCGAAATGCTGAAAATTGAATTTAAAATGGAAATAAATCCTCAAAAAATGAGTCAAATTAAAAAGATAATTGCAGTCTGCACATCTGGAACTTCCAATGTATAAAATGATCTAAAAATGTTTAAGTTCCTATGTATAGTTTTTCTCCTATAAAACTTTTTTGATGGAATGATTTTGACCATCTTTAACATTAAATATCTCTTAAAATAATTATTCGATTTAAAAACTGTCTGCATCAGCGTGTTTATCAAACATGGCTCTATAATACCACCGATTTTCATACTTTTGTACGAAAGTTTTTTTAATATTAACGAAGAAAGACCCCCAGTCATAAAAAATATGGATGCCGATCAAGTAGGAGTATGCCCGGATGATCTACACAGATTTTCATTGGTCCATTTCCAAATCAAAACTTTTTTTTATATATAGAAGGATTCTGAAGGTTAAAAAGTATTCCTAAATAATTATTTGGACGTGTCAGTTATGGAGCTTTTACTGTATATAGTTTTTATCTTCAAAAATATTTAGACTTTCTTTTCGAAAATCTGGTCAATCTGAAACCTTCTCGCAAGATTGAAATCCCAATTCGAAATTGACCCAAAACTCGAAATAATGTATGTCAATTTGCCCCAAACCCAACGCGCTAGATGCAGCTAAAAAGTAGAAGTCAACCTGACCTGCAGCAGAAAAGCAGAAGTCAACTGGGCCCAAACCCGACCCGCATCAAAAAAGTTGAACTTAACCCGGTCCGCAGCAAAAAAATAGAAATTAACCCGATCCATAGCAAAAAATAGAAGTCAACCAGGCCCAAACGCAACCCACAGCAAAAAAGTATAAGTTAATTCAACCAGCAGCAAAAAGTAGAAGTCAACCTGACCCAAACCTGACCCACAGCAAAATGTAGAAGTAACACGACCCGCAATAAAAAATTAGCCCCGGCCCGCACGTCAGGATTAGAGTTTCCAAATTTATAAAATCCCCCCCCCCCCCTCTTGAGGACTCTCCAGATCCGCCCCTGGTTTGCTGGGTAAATTTGTCCTGAAATATGACCTAGGAACAGTACTAACCCTCTAGGGACCATATGAAATATAAAATTTCGTATTTTAATATGTATACTGGCCCTTTAAAACAAATGCCATATCTAAAGTCTGTCCTTAACTTTTTGCAGTTGGAAGTATGTTTCTATCGTCAGCAGTCTAACTTCTTGGTATTTTATGCATTAACTATAGCCGCATTCATGCAATTTTAACACACAGAATTTTTTTCAAATTACAATCAAATCATATTTAGGATATGGATATCCCAAAACATGTAAATTTCGGCCTAGCTTTAAAGATGGAAGGGGTTGCGGTGAGGTCGGGTGACTGACCATTGTGCTAAATGTAAGGAGTTATGATTAGACAAATGTTTGATTAAAATTTAAAAGCTCCTTTAAAATATATCATTCATAGTAGTGCTGTCAAAATCTTGCCTAGGCTGCCGTGGCTACTAGTCTCCTCTGTGTAAATCTTTCCCAAACTGAAAGACGAAAAATTTCAAGAATTAAATACTTCTTATGAATGGAGAAGAAATTAAAAGTGGAGTAGCGTTTAGACTACAATATGTATCATTCAATAATTTTCAAAATTCAATAAATGAGTGAAACAAAGAGTAAGGTTAGTTGGGGCAACTGGGACATGATTTTACAATGTGACTGTGGAGCTTCTGATAATTCAGCTTCAAAAAACTAATGTTCATTTGAATTAAAGTCTGAACTTCTGTAAATGTGTTCAGTTAGGTTTCCTCTATCAGACAGAAATGCTCAAAATTACATTTTAATATTTAAAAGTATGTTTATTTCATCTTTCTTTCCTCATGGGTCCAGATGCCCCCAAAAATGGGGTAACTAGACCAGGGGACTATGTTCCACACATGTTCATATTTTTTCATATCGGATATCAGGTCCTGTTTGAAAAAGAGTAAACAACTTAAAAAAATTTAAGCCAGGCAGATCATGTAAATTATATGTCAATAAACAGTGTTGTAAGGGAAACCTTTGCTGTCAATGTGTTAAAAAAAAGCACTAAAAGTGAAAATATTAGATTTATTTATACCAAAAACATAAAACTTATGTACTAGAGATGGGCAACATCGTTCCTTTTAAGGAATCGTTCCAGCCGGAATCGTTCACAGAAAGGAACGAGTTCTTTGGAGTCGTTCCTTTTGGAATCGTCCCGAAAAAAAGGAACAAGTCTGAGAAAAAGGAACGAATCCGAGAAAAAAGGAACGAATCCGAGTAAAAAGGAACGATTTTGAAAAATAAAGGATTCCAAGGGGAAAAAACATTTCCGAGATAAAGAGAAGCACATGCAATCCATAATATTTATTTTCTTATGTATCCATCCATTTTCTTACGCATCCAGTCGCCTTAATTTTGTAATGTTTTGGACAGATGATTTTGTTTTTAAGAGTTCATTTCTGTGATCAGTGTGTGCAATTAATTTGCAGTTATTTCTGACTTTCTGATTTATGGCATAATTCCTCTTGAAAATTTACCCCTGGTTCCTTTGACCATTTACCGCTGTAGTTTATCCAGGAAATTTTACTGTAGCTTCGGTTGTGGCGATAAGGGCGGCGCGGCGATCTATTCGATTTTCAGTGTAATCATTGGTTGTCAGTGTAATCATTGGTTGATTCATGTCGTCAAACGACCGTCCATTTATATTATTATTTTATACAGTGTGTCTTTACTATCAACGATGTCCAATGGCTAATTCCTAAACCGTTAGTCATAGACCTATAGTTCCAGTTACAAAAATGTTTTAAATAAGGTAAAAAAATATTGTGAAAGTCGTTTGGATCAATAAAAATATTTCTAAAAAAGTTACGAAATTTAATTTTATATACGGTCCCCCGGCCCTATAATTGATATTTAGTAAAAATTTCCCATTCCCTTAAAAGAAAGACAAAAAAAGTCCCATTCACCTAACACAAAAATTGACGAAGTTATACGAAACTTTGAACGGCAGACTTATGCCACTTTTCTGCATCTGAATACACATGAGTTCAGCCATGCTTCTAGGAGTCGTAAACAAAGTGCTTAAAGCATTTGAAGGATTTATTTTATGTGCATCTACGTATTGAAAGAAATCATATTACGACAGATTTTTGTAAGGATTTGAACCTGTTTCTTTTCATGATTTTTTAACAAAAATTATGCTATTTTTAAAGCTTTTATTCAACCCATTAACCGCCAAAACTATAAAGTTGGAATTTTCAAATTTCTTATTAAAAGTCTCTTGTCACCCCAGATTCAGAAGGATAATTTTCGCTTTGTTAAAATATCGAAATTTCTGCCAATAAATAAGGCAATTTTTTAAATTTTAAAATAGTAGTGACAAATTAATTAATTTAAGCATGAGCAATTATTTTGACCGTTGCGTGAACGCAACACCGGTGGGTAATGGGTTAACTTGAAACGATCGCATGGCTTTCCAGTTCAAAATTTGTACTTGAAATTCAACTCACTTTAAAATATCCGATTGAGGTTAAATTTTACATATTGACGTAAATCCGATGACAATGTAATATTGTTATGATTTTCAGTGCTTACCTTGTTCTTATTTTACAGGATAACGCAAAAAATTTCGGATAGATTACTGCCAACAAGTTTACGAAAAAGTTTTAGATTAGATAACACAAGACTGCGATGGTTGTTTTATTTAATTTTAAAAATTGGTTTTTATGTATTTTTTAGCGCTGAATCTGAAAATTACCTTCATTTTTAACCATCATGTCAGGATTTTTCGCGAATAGTAAATTTCAAAATTGAAAAAATAGCTGATACTAATAAAATAGAGTCGATGGTTGTATTTTTTAACTTTTACAATTGATTCTTATGTGCTTTTTAGCACTGAATGTGAAAATTACTTTCATATTTAAGCATCATGTTAGACATTTTTGCAAATAATAAATTTCAAAGTTAAAAAATTGCAAAAATGTGATACTATAAAATGGATCTAAAACTTCTTTTATTCAATTTAATTTTATTTAATTCAACAATTTATTCAATTTTTGGCTTATACTGGGATTCTTACAGCTAAACAGCTCGGGGATCCGATGATGTGGGAGAGGAAGAGGTTCAGTTAAAACTTTGAACTTTTAAACTTTGAAATTTACAATTTGCGTAAAATCCTGACATGATGGTTAAAAATGAAGGTCATTTTCGGATTCAATTGTAAAAAATACATAAAAATCAATTATCAAAAGTTAAAAAAATAACAATCACATCTATTTTATACTATCAGATTTTCGTTAATTTTTCACTTTTTAGCTTTCAAATATACGATTTACAAAAAATCTGTACTTTGTGATATAAAATGAAGGCTATTTTTGGATTCAGTGCTACAAAATACATAAGAACCAATTATCAAAAGCACAACGAATCATGACACAACACAAATTTGCATCCTACTGTAATCTAATAACATTTCAAAATATGTGTCATTTTGTAAAGTCATTTTGCTGTTGCTTTTCAACATTTTATTTAACGAAAATTCTATTTTTTTTTCCTGTTATATGTTTAGTACAAGCTGTGTATGTTGCATTAATATTTCAGAATGATTATAGATTTCAAATTTATAATGCAATGTTAATTTTACTGTCAACTATTTTTTTTATATATCTGACGATTATTTATATTTCTAGTAAATTTGTAAATGAACCCTATTTCGCAGCAAAAAATATGCTCCAACTTTAAACAGCTATTACTTTGGTGAGTTTTAATCGTAGAATAATAGGACTTTTTTTTGTCTTACTTGTAAGTGTAATAGGAAAATTTTACTAATAACTTGAAGGACCAGGGGACCGTATAAAAAATTAAATTTCGTAATTTTTCAAGAAATGATTTTATTAACCCAAATCACTTTTAAAATACTTCTTTACCCCATTTAAAGCATTTTTGTAATTGGAACGGTTATGACTAACGGTTTAGGAATTAGTCATTGGACATCGTTGAGAGTGGACATCCTGTATAGGAAATTTTATTATTGTTCTGATATTTGTCACCAGGGTCTAGGAATTTTTAGTCTCATAGATTTCTCTTCTTAATCTACCTCTAGCAAGGAAGGTCTCCATACTGGGCATACTCAGAATATGTTGAAAAAAATGCTAGTGAAACTACTCATGTATGTAATAAAGGATCAGTTAAAATTACCGGCTGAATTCTAGTAGAAAATCTGTAAAAAAAATAAAATAGTTTCAAATAATTGCCTTAAAAAGACAAAAGCGACATGCAATTTGGCGAGCAGCACTTTTCCTCGCCAAAAGCAAACGATTTTAACGAATCTGACAATTATTTTTATTTTGAGAATATGGGCCATTTAATGAATTTAAACGTAAACCATGAAATAATTTATTATTATTATTATTACATTTTGTATTATACATGTTGCTTGTTGCCGATTTGAAAGAAATTTTGCCATTGTTTTATTCTCCAATCCGAATTTTTTTAAATTTAAACGGCTTTATTGGTTATAAAAATAATTTTTATGCCCAGATGAATAATGCTGCTGCTATAAGTTTCCATATCGAAGAAGTTGTTTCCATAGCAACAAAGTTGAATCGACAGTCCTCAAATGGGGCATATTTTTGAGTTTGGAACAATTTTAATCAATTTAAATTTTGTTTTAAATCGTAAAATATGATAGTTAAATTTCGTTATAAGTACATATAAATAAAAATGACAGAACTATAGTTAAAACAAACTAAAAATGGCAAAGCTAAAGTTATTTAAATTAAACTTATTTAAACCAATTCAACATAAAAAGTTTTTTTCCTTAAAGAGTATTCGACAAGCGGATTTTTAAAATCGCATTTTTTGAAATTTTACTTCCTCACCAACTGGTGATAAGTTGCCAAATAAACGAAATTTTTAATATTTTTTTACGGACGTTCTATCGAGGTTCCGCCCCAATATTTTTTATAAACATATATACCCACAGGAGAACAACATTTTGTATTTTTTTTTCAGATTTTTCTGAGTATGCCTGTATGAGACCTTCCTTGTAGATAATCTTAATTTCATTTTTCATTCTGAATCTCATTTTTCATTTGGATGGCCCTACTGGTTTGAATATAGTAACTTGTTAAAGTAGATTGCATTTTTGTTCGTTTTGCTCCAATGTCCGTACTTTCAATAACTTTATCGTCTTTCTCCTCAGCCCCCTAACTTTACGCACAGAGGATATTTCGCATAATTCATCAACATTATTATCACTGCCTTCTGGATCTGGTTCAGAAGTGGAAGCACTAGGCAATGATTGGTGTTATCTCTTCACAGATGTAATTTTTCCTCAACACATGATGGATGCTTTCTTGTAAGATGCCGCATTAAATTTGTGGTTCTACCACCTTTATAAGACATTTTCGTAAAACAGAAATCACAAATAGCGATACTTTCATCTTTAGATAATTTAAAATACTTTCAAGTTTCACTTTTCTTTCTTTTCCATTGCAAACAAGATAGAAAAAATCATACGTCAAGCATCGATTATAAAACACTTTCCAACACATTCGGAATAATGTAACAAAACTGTACCGCTTAATAAGTTGAAATACGATGAGTTCTAACTGAATAATTTGGAAACTCATTAACACATTTGAAAACCCAATTTCAGCAGTTCCCATCTACAGTCGGAAATTTATCCGAATTCTTTGACCTTTGACCCTATATATGATATACAGATTTGTATCTATAAGCTACATGAATGCAAACATTTCGTTCAGTTAGGAAATACATACACAGTTAAAAATTCAGCAGTTTCCGCTAATAAGGAGAATGATATGTGAATTCTTTTGTTCAGCTCTGTATACGAGGTATAGAATTTATAAACAGCGAGTAACATGCAAAAAGTGAGTTAAATTTAAAAGCGCATACCGAACTTGAAAACGCACTTTCAGCAATTATTACTCAAAGGCGGTACTGAAACCTATTTCCTTCCTTTGTGTGTCCCTGTAAATGAACGATAAATGCTATGAACACCCTATTCTATAGCGATCATCTTGTAGTACAATTCAGGGATATTAATCAATTTTAATGCATTTGAAATAACTTAATGTCATTAAAATACACTGCAAACGACTTTTCCCCATTGACCATAATGTAACGGGATACTTTTGAGTGACCCTGTAAATGAACTATTAATGCTACACTCTTAATATTGAATACCAAACATCCCATGGTAAACATCATTAACATATATCAATTGCATGGGAATCCGAGTAAATTTACAGGAGTTAGGTATATCACACACTGAGACGACAGAGCGTTATGAAGTGCAACATGAAATGCAATAGCTGGTCGAAACAAAGAACGAAGTTATTTCAAACCTGTTTTAAACCAGTTTTTCTAGCGAATTCAAGCGACATGTCTAATGTGTAGTGTGCGACTTGCCTTAGAGCGTGAACAGATGGACTGACGGACAGACAAACCGCATTCATAAACACTAACCTTGTTGGAAAGGTGTTAAAAAGTAAAGCACGTTTTTGGACACTGTCCTTCCTGAGTGACTGATGTATATCTTGTCTTATACCCTAACATCGCTATTTGTGAACTGCTGTTAATTACGTAGAATTTCAATAAACTTAGAATTCTTTTTGAATCTCCAATTTCACAAGAACCTACAGAAGTTCCTCTAATTTCACACCCTCATCCGTCGTCACCCTCTCTCCACTTATATCATACTGCACCTCAGTTTGGTGTGAGTGAATTACGGTGCTAATATGTTTGCTTGGATTGGGATCTTTGGAATGTCATAACTCATGAAGTCATGGAACACTTGTGTTACACGAAAGGGTAAAAGTTCCTTCTGATGATTTATAAACAGATTCATTAGCAGCATGGCTAGTGATATATATATATATATATATATATATAAGATAATATTATATATATTAATATTATAATATATATATACCGGGTGTCCCAAAAAGGACTGACTGATTTTAAAATTCAATAACTTGCAAACGGTGACAGATATTTAAAAAATTCTTGCAGGAGGGTTATGCATAAGGTCAAAAGTTTTATTACAGTGATTTTCAATTTTAGTTCGAATTACAAACAATAGATGGCGCTGTAAGCAATAGTCGCTAAATACAGGCTCGAATTCTGGTCCTTTCTCTTGTTCCATGCTGAAAAAGGAGATGGAAATGTATTATCCGGGCCACGAAGTACCAAAAATCGAGCCTGAATTCAGCGTCTATTGATCGCAGCGCCATCTATTGTTTGTAATTCGAACTAAAATTGAAAATCACTGTAAAAAAACTTTTGACCTTATGCATAACTCTCCTGCAAGAATTTTTTAAATATCTGTCACCGTTTGCAAGTTATTGAATTTTAAAATCAGTCAGTCCTTTTTGGGACACCCGGTATATAGTAATATATATGATTTTATAGATATATAGTACATATTATCTCCGCCAAAAGATATAGCAATTCACTAAACTTCAAAGTTCTATTTCTTTAAATTTGAAAAATGCAAAATTTTTAACTGAAAAACGGTTGATTGGTTTAATTAAATTAAACAAATTAAAAGTATGTCCATTATTATTACAGAGTGTAATATTATATAAAGAAATATCCTTTTATTAACATCCTTTTGATGATGTTTCAGCTGTTGGATGAAAACCATCTGTTGTAAACGTGTTATAGATAATACCAACCTTAATTTTTTGAGAATTTGACTATTTTTTATTCGGAGTTAAACTTTTTATTGTCAAAACTATTTAAAATAGATAAAACATTTTGTTAAATTCGAACTTTTTAGAAAACTTTATGTAATAGAAAAAAAAAATTAAAATAAATAAATAAATAAATGTTCTAAGTGAAAAGAACAACAATAAGAAAGGAAAATACATAAAATTTAGTATCGTATTTGCAGTAAGTTTTACCTCAATAAACACGGAAGTTTGGTATTAGGCTTCAAACACTAAATTTAGTTTGGCATGAAGGGAGCTTCGCTCGCATCGAAATTAAACTCCGATATCTATTACCCATCACCACAGTAACAGGCATTAATCGTGGTATAGATTTCGTGATTTGCGAGTATCAATCCCGATCGAGAAATCAGAATTATTATAAGAAATTATTGCGATAAGATTTTTTTTTTTTTTTTTTTTTTTTTTGCTTTTATTTTACGTTGAATTAAAACAAAGTCACAGTCATTTAAATTCTAATTCTTTAGCAAGAAATAGAAATAAAATAACAAATGAAAAAACTATACAAAATCACAACTTGCATTCTTTGGAAACCAATAATTAAATTCACATATTGTAAAACTTTTTTAATGCAACATTAACCTTGCACATACCAGACCGGTGCAACAAACCCGATAGGTACATTCAAATTGATTTTTCACATTTAAAAAAAAATGAAAATTTTGTAAATATGTGACTTTTTCTGGAATGTTCTACTCAAAAGAATAAAACATCCCAGAAAAAATCACACATTTACAGAAATTTCAGTAAAAAAAAAAAAAAAAAAAAAGAGAAAAATCCTTATAAATGTACCTGTCGGGGCCATTGAACCCCTCTGTTAGGCGGAGGGTTAACATAAATCTATTAAACAGAAACAAGCAAAAAAAATATGCAGCTTTACATATATGTCACAGTGTTGGAGAAAGTCTGATAATCTATATGTAGCACATGATTTTTCTTTCCCGTTTTTATACTCAAAACGGCCATTAACACGTTAAGCACCACGTCAGCCACCGGTGGCTGACACTGAACTTTCCATTTAAAACGTGCCATTCACCGATGGCTGACGTCTAAAATATGATATAAAACTAAAAAATTATATATTGTTTTAAGTAATTACTGAAAATTTATTTAAAATTTACCTACCTTTTATTTATTACAGGTTTATACTTTCTTAAAAATTACTTAAACCATTGTACATTTTCCAGCGCTTTAGTGCCAGTCACTGTGGCACACAACGTGTTAAAAGAGCGAACCGCGGTTAAATTATTTTAATCCTACCCACCACTGTTACTTTTATATTATTATTACTATTAGACATTATGTTTTCTGAAATTTTCATTATTTTAAGAAAGAAAGAAACGTTTTACAAAAATTCCTCGTTCGAACAGATTTTACTCTATGTAATAAACCTCAATGTAAGTTGATTAAAACAATAATCTACGAGAGTTTCGAGATTTTTTTTAATCATCTTCTTCAGGAGAGAAAAACAAGACGACAAACTTTGGAAATAAAGTGGTACTCGAGCGCTCGTAGCTGGTCATATTTTTCTTTTGACAAAGAGGATTCTGAACTTGAAATTACGTTTGAAGAAAAAACATGAAACAGTTAAATATATATGAAAGTGAGTAACTCTACAATTATTAAAATAATTGAAAATCAGTTATTATTATCCTATTAAAATGCAATTTTTATGGCATAGTGATGTATTTCTTATATTATTCAAAACTGTTTCTAATCAGATAAAAAAAATTATTTTTCACTATTATTTAAATAAGCATTTTCTTTGTTTTTCTTAAGGCTATCCTTAAGTGATCTGCTCAACAAGCGCAAAACGTTTTGACCCATTTACAAATTCATTTTTTAACGGAAAGATATAAAATTGGAAGGTTTGACCATGGAAGCGATTTGGAAGCGAACTATATTTTGCATTTTTTGATCAATAAATTACCTATTGAGTTATAAGCGATTTTGGTCACGTGGCAAACACGTTTTTCACCTATTTTTGAGCGATTATGCCTCTTTCGCGCCGAAATTTGGTTCAAAACGCCCACTTTGACACTATTTTCCGAAAAATCTATTGCGTTTGCAAAAAAAAAAAAAAAAACGGAAGAAACAGCTTGATTATATAGTTTCTGAACAACACCTGCTCGTTTTATGTATTTCCGAATAAAAATAAATTAAAATTTTTGTCACAAAATTACCCTTTTGGATTTGAGAACAGCTTTAAGAATTCATTTAGAAAAAATTAATTTCGTATGATATATTTACCAATTAGAAAAAGTATTAGTGTATTTAAGTACACATGGTGTTCCATTACCTTCGGGGTCCAGGCACTCAATCGGTAAAGTACGTAAAGGTTCTGGGTCCGAATCCCATCTCGGACACTTTTTCACTCAGGTGGAAAAATTCCAATTCGTATAAAATATTTTTTTTAATTATTTCTTTCAGATTAATTTAGCACAAGAAAATCCAAAAGTAAAGTAATTAAGTAACACATGATAAGTAAATAATTTATAACAGACAATATTTTAATTGAAGTAAAATAATATACACACATTAGAAGGATATTTTGTCAATAAATTCAGCTTTAATAGAATCAAAATCTGTTATTTTAAAATAAAATAGCGTATTTTAATTTATTAAAACCAGCCAGTCAACAAGAACCGATTCCCAAGGAATTGTTCCTTTTCGGAGTCGTTGCATTTCGGACCGACTCCGAGAAATCGGTCCTTTTCGGAATGACTCCGAGGATCGGTCCTTTTCGGAGTCTGTACATTTCGGAACGACTCCAAGGAATCTGTCCTTTTCGGAGTCTGTACATTTCGGACCGATTCCGAGGAATCGTTCCTTTTCAGAATCATTCCAAAAGGACCGATTCCTTTTTACAGACTGGAATCGTTCCTTCAGTTTCACTGCCGGAATCATTCCTCAACAAATGACACATCTCTATTATATACTTTAGTATAGATAATAAGTATAAAAGTCACATGAGTATTTTAAGGGAAAAAATAGCAAGGTAAATCTATGAACAAACGGCTACGTAAGTACTTAAGTACTGTATCCAGGGGTCGAATTATATAGGCAAAATTTTATTGTTCCTACCAGAACCCTTACAGAAAGGTGTGATGAAGATATTATTTTCAAAATAGTGGTAGGAACGATAAGTTTCACTATAGAATGTGACCCCTCTGTACAGTACAATTTCAAGGTCTGGCTATCTCGCTTTCAGGGGCAAGGTACTTACATTCGTAAAATGATGAAATAATTTAATGACACCAATATTTACATTTACAAGAGAATCTATCTGAAAACAAGTAAAAGTATATTTTCGCATACTTAATAAAGGTGAAATTTTCGTTATAAAATTCAGGTGCCAATGTGGCAATTAGGAATTAAAATTAAGTGAGGCCATAACGGCATCACTGCCTCTCAAGGGGCCAAGAAATTTGGTTTGATACCACTCAATATGCTTTTTTTAAAATTTCATTACGTTATTTTAATAAGGTATTCTATCATTTTCTTTATTGTGAGGAAAAAACAATGGGGAAATTTACTTCCCGTAGTAAGAGAAACACAAAAAAATTATTTATAACTATTGGGGTAACTGGATCCAGCACGGTCCAGTTACCCGGGATACATGTCCCAGTTACCCCATTCTTGAAAAATTTATGGGGTAACTGGGACACTGGGCTTACATTTGAAACATGAAGTAAATATGTATAGATACCTAATAATATTAATGTAGTTATATCATGTCTAATCTTTTTAAAAAAATGATTGTTTAATAAAAGTACTTACAGTATTTTAATAATCAGCCGAGGAAGTTCAACCATACAGACGTTGTTTTTAAAAAAAGAAACGTAAATTTTTGACAACCTATCATAGCAAAGTGAGAGTTATGATTGAGTTGATACACATTGTTTTAGGAAGTAGAGGTTAAGGGGCTTTGTTCACAAAAGCTAAAACTTAAACACCAACAGTTTTTTATAAAATAGCCTATATGGCCCAGTTACCTCGTGGTTCCAGTTACCCCAACTAACCTTACTGCACACCATTTCTGTTTTGCATTAAATGCTAGCTCAATGTGAAAAAAAAAAAAAAAAAAAAAAAAAAACTAAAAAAAAAATCCTAGCAAAGGGGCCCCTAGGCACCATTTTTTTTTTTTAAGGAACAGTTCTCTGATAACAAATAATAAAGAATTGTTATATTAATTTTGAATTCTAGATAAAAAGGAAAACGTGAAAAGGGTATTTTTACTGTCTTAGATAAGAAATGAAAATATATTTTCTTGATATTTGTCTTCTCCATTGTTCTTTTGGTGTTTCCCCTTCTTTTGTGTCCAGCAGTATCCATTGAAATATTTTAATTCCTTTTATTACTGTATCTTTACTAATGTTTTATGTTAGATTATTTATATATATCATATATAGCACAACTTCTTCAATCTGGAATCATTGGGACAATCGCAATTCTTTACTATGGCAATATCCAGATTACAGAAATTTTGAGACTGGGATGTCTTTTAGATAAGTGATAATACTTACTAATGTCAGTCATTAATATAGCAATAAAAAAAAAATGCAGGCAATTTGATAATTTAAAATGATTAGATGTGAGTAAAAAATTATCCAAAATATTTTTTTTTTTTTTTTAAATAACGTAAATGGTATCATCATCTGTTGTAAACTACAGGAAGTAGGATTTTTTTTTTCATTTCTGATTTATAAATACTGAATTATAAAATAACACACATTTAAAAAATGATAGATATAATATGCAAAATACTGAAAAAGAAGCAAATTTTCTTAAACGAAGCAAAATGTTATAATAATAAATTTAATTGAGATTGGAATTATTTAAAAATATATACCGTATGTTTCTGTGTATAAGCTGAGCTTTTGGCATTTTTTTTAATTCTAAGAGGGGGGATTGACTTACACACGAGTCTAATAAAATTTCCAAAACTGATATTCTAAAATTAAAAAATATGGTAAGAATAAAAAACATAAAAAATACATACAACTTTATAAAAATATTTAAATACTTCTCTTTTATAATGTAAAAGTCACCAATCATCACTCATTATCAAAGTTATTATCACAATTTTCGAGCAACTGCTTAAAATCACTTTTATTTATGGGTACATCAGGATGAATATTCTTAGTGAATAATTCTTCTGGTCATTGTTTTGTTTACATTTTTAAACAGTAATTTGAATGTAATAATGCAATCAAAATTATAATGAATGCTTACAATACAGTAAAATATTTAAATAATTAAATAAAGTAATAGATTAAAATAATAAAAATATAGATAATTTTAAAAATTATTAAACATAAAGGTCAAAAGTTAATAATTAATATTAATAATGTATAATTAAATATGTATAAAAAAAGATGAAATACATTTATCTTGAAAGGCACCCTACTAATTCACATCAAAATCATAAAACTAGGAAGTTTTATTTCAGATTTAGCCAGACTTAATAACCAAAAAAGCTTGATTAATACAAAAATACTTTTGGTAAAAAGATTGTGAATACAAATTACCAGTGATATCAGCAATATCTTTCATTTTTACCAGTGACTCGGAGTTGAACAATTTTTGATGCTCCAGCTCTACTCCTAGATAAAATACTGTGGCTCCGGCTTCGTGCTTTTGAGTCGCAGATTTTAATTTACACATTTAATTTTTTGCTCACAAATTCTTTCTTCCTTTAACCTTCATTAAAAATCTGAAAAAATCCATTTTTCTTTTCATCAAACTTGAAATGCTTGTTCAGAAAATGACATCTCTTAGCTTTTACTTTTAAAATAGAAAGTTTGGTGGAATTTTAAACACAAAAAATCTTAAATTTCTTCTACACTTTTCGAACAACCAAAATTGTACACATGTAAACAACAGGTGGCCATATTTGTTTTCAAATAGTGTTGTCACTTAGCTCAAGTATAAAGTAGAAGCAAAGTAGTGTTACCATGTTTTGAGAAGTTTTCCATCTCTAATAATAATAATAATAATAATAAAAACAAACCTAAAAAATGATACAATTAAAATACTGAATAATAGTATAATTAAAATATTTTAAGACTGAAAAAAAAAGATTTAAAAGAATATTAAAAACTAAAGGAGCCCTGAAGCAGGGGAAAATTTAGAGCTCTAACTCCAGGGAAAACACAGCTCCGGAGCGCTCCGGCTCCAGCTCTCTGATTTTTAACGAAATAAATTTATACTTCCTTCATGAAAAAACATGAGTTCAGTCATATTAACAAGAATTACACATTAAAATACATACAGAATAATATAAAAATAAAGTCTAATGTTGTTCCATCATCTGAACTGAAAGTTTCATTGTTTACATCTGCAGTGATGTGCGGATTTTAGGTGTTTGTGGATTTTAGAGTTGCAGATTTGAGGGAGTCTACTGTACTAATATAATTATTCATGTTTTGTTGTAAAAGGAAAATAAATGATTTATATATTTTTTTTCTTTCATTTTTTACAGGTGACTTATTATAGATGTTAACAGTTCCCAAGGCGAAATATGTTGTAAAAGAATTTCTAAAAGGGGCAGATGAAGCAACACATAAAGAAACCGAACGTTTTGTTTGTGGTCATTTTTGTTTCCAGAAAGTTTAGTCTATGTTAGCATATAAAAATGCATGCTGAAGGAAAACATAAACCTTTCATCTGTGACATTTGTGAAAAGCATTATTCATCAGAGCATTATCTAAGACAGCATTTAAAAATGCATACTGAAGAAAAACATTCCCCCCTGTGACTTCTGTAAAGCAGTATGTACCTCTAGGTTTGATCTACAACAGCACCTGAAAATGCATGCTAATGAGAAATTTTTTATCTGTGACATTTATCAAAAAATATATTCGTCAATGTATAGTCTTCATCAACATAAGAGAATGCATGCTGAAGTAAAACCTTTTATTTGTGGCATTTGGGAAGCAGGATTTATCACTAAGCGAGGTCTACAACAGCACCTAGCAGTGCATACTGAAGATAAACCTTTCAACTGTGATATTTGCGATATGTGGAAAGAATTTGCTCAAAATAGCAATTTAAATTCACATGTTCGCACTCGCACCAAGGAGAAACCTCATGTTTGTGAATTATGCAATAAAGCATTTTCTGATCCAAGTAATTTGAGATCATATCGCCTTGTCCACACCAAAGAAAAACCATTTGTTTGTGAAATATGCCATCAAGGATTTTCCCGGGGATCTCGCTTGAGATGCCATTTTCGTATCCATACACAGGTAAAACCATTCATTTGTGATGTATGGTAAAAAGGATTTACCCAACAGTCTGCTTTAACAAAACATATCCAGATGCGTACTGATAAAAGGCGTTATTATTGCAAAGTGTGCAAGAAACACTCTTGTTCTAGCCATATACTGAGAGTCCATCTTAACATACATACGTAAGAGAAACTTGTTTGTGAATGTGTGAAGAATGTTTGTGAATTATGCAATGAAGCATTTTATTCTATTAAAAGTTTGAAAAAACATTTACTGGTCCACACAAAAGAAAAGCCATTTGTTTGTGAGTTATGTAATAAAGGATTTTCCTAGAAACAGTTTGAAATGTCATCTTCGCATCCACACACAAGAGAAACCTTATTTTTGTGAATTATGCTCTAAAGCGTTTTCTGATTTAAGTAATTTTAGGAGACATCATCGTCTCGTCCACACCAAAGTAAAAGTATAGTGTTCGCATTTATTTTAAAACAGGGCACGACTCAATTATTGAAAAGGGCATATCTGATGGGTAAAATGGCATTTTTGTTGAATAAAGTAATATATTTTATGGAATGAAAAAAAAATTCTTTACATATACCATTTTCACATCCATACACAGCAGAAACCATTTATTTGCGATATATGCAATAAAGGATTTTCCAAACAGTCTCATTTAGCAGATCATTTCCGGAAACATACCGATAAAAAACCTTATTTTTGTGAAGTGTGCAAGAAAAACTTGCACCCTAGCATAGCAGTAGTTTGAGGTTCGTATTCAAAAACAGGAGAAACCATTCATTTGCGATGTATGCAAGTAAGGATTTGGCGAACAGTCTGTTTTAATGTATCATTTCCGGAAACATACTGGTAAAAAACTTATTTTTGTGAAATATGTGAGAAAAACTTTCGTTTTAGCAATAATTTGAGAAGCCATCTTAGTATCCATACACAGTAGAAACATTCCTTTGCGATGTGTGTAAAAAAAGATTTACACACCAGTCTCATTTAACAAATCATCTCCAGACACATACTGATAAAAAATCTTATTTTTGTGACGTATGCAAGGTACACTTCCGTTCGAATGGTAATGATGCGGATTCATACAAAAGAGAAATCTATTAACAGACGTGGAAAGTCTATTGTGTGTGGTGCAGATAATTTGAAAAGACATTTTATCATCCACACCAAAGACAACCCATTCATTTGTTTTGTATGCCATAATAAGGATTTAAACATATGAAGGATTTTCCCAAAGAGAACTTGAAACGTCATTTTCGTATCCATACACAAGAGAAACTTTAGGTTTGTGACTTATGCAATAGATCATTTTATCATCAAAGTGACTCGAGAAAACATCTCGTCCACACACACATACACAAATCTTTGTAACTTATGCCATGAAAGATTTTTCTTAATGGTATCACTTCACATGCCATATTTGCATATTTATTTAAAAAAAAAAAAAAAAAAAAAAAAAAACTTGCGATGCATATGAAAAAGAATGTGTCCAACAGTCTAGTTTGAAAAAGCATATTCGGACACTTACTAATAAAAAAACCCTTATTTCTGTGAAATGTGAGAGAGCAGTTTCATTCTGGAAGTAATTTGTAATTTTATATTGAAACTCAGAAAAATGAAACTTTCATACTGGATATTTTTTCACAGAAAGGATTTTATTTATTTATTTATTTATTTGTTATTGTAATGGAATCTGATTACATAAATGTCTTTTTTACATGCTTTTTTTTTTAAACTTAGAATTACGTTTGTGTGTGACAGTCAAATCTTGTGATTAATTTTTCACTCACTTCCTGTTGACATAGAGCTTTAAAAGTTGGAATATATATGTATTTCTGACAGGGTTGTAAAAAACCCGGGTTAAATGAGCAATTTTCTCCACATAAATTAGATTAAAATGCCAAAATGTTTACTATGATTCCACCTTCCTCACAAATAACAATCTTCAGGGTTGCCACTGTGTAGGGAAAACTGAAACAACTGAGGGAATTTAAAAATAAGTACAGTACAGGACCCATTATCCGGAATTCCAAAATCCGGAAGGACCCGAAATCCGGAAATTTTTTTTTTAAATTTCCTAAATTTGCAAATTTTTACTAAAATTTTGCAATTTGAGAAATTTTTCGAAAATTTTACAGATTTGTAATTTTTTTTTTTTTGGCCTATTGTGTTGCAATGTGTAACCACTAAAACATGCTACATCAGTGATGGGAGAACACGGTTACCCCCCACACCCCCCCCCCCCCAACCCGAAATTAGAAAAAAATCATTTGTTTTTGTCAAATTTTAGTTTAAAATTCATATTACGATTCGTTTTTTAAAAAATCATCAGATATTTCACATCCTCTCTCTCTCACTTTGACAAAATATTATAGCTACACAATTGTGTTACTTGAATCAGGTGTGATTCTGAGTAAAAAAAAAAATTCTGAAATTCACAGCAATTTTTTTTTTTAAGTTTACAGAAGAGGGGGGGGGGGGGGCTCCTCTGCACTAATTATGAGTTTTTTCCGCAATCTTTTAACGAAATTCTCGTTTGTACACGATCTTTTGACGCAATTAAGGGGTTTTTTGTGATCCTTTGAACAAATATTTTTTGCTATCTTTTGACGAAATTTGCGGCGTTTTTTACCGAGATTTTGACGAAATTTGCGTTTTTTTCCCGTGATCCATTGACTAAATTTGCGTGTTTTTCGCGATTTTTTGAAGAAATTTTTTTTTCGCTATCTTTTGACGAAATTTCCGGTTTTATTCGCGATCTTTTGACAAATTTGCAGTTTTTTTCGCGATTTTATGACGAAATTTGCAGATTTTTTTGCAATCTTTTGACAAAATTCGGGGTGCTTTTTCGATCCTTTGAAAAAATTTGCGTTTTTCCCGCGATTTTTTTGACGGAATTCGGGAGGACCCGAAATCCGGAAAGCCTTCGGTCCCGAAGATTCCGGATAATAGGTCCTGTACTGTATTAAAAACAAGGAATTTTACTAAATTTTGGTTTGCGGAGAGTACTAAATTTTGGGTTTACTTTGCAAAGTTTATTCGTTGAAATTTTGAAAATTCTCAGAGGAATTACTCTGGGAAAATTTAATTTTTTGCTCATGAAAGTGCAAGGAATTTGCTGAAATAAGTGGCAATCCTGATCTCAAATACAATCTTTGTGAACAAACATGCCATAGTCTAATAGATGGCAATGACTTCATAGTCTTAATAATGATCTCAATATTTTTCTCTGTTCTTAAAATATATGTATATGTATGATCTCTTTAATTGAAATAACAAATTTTAAATTGCAATGCTATCAATTGTGTGTTATTTAATAACAAAATATAAAAATAACTTTAAAAAAAAAACTTGCTCCTTTGAAATTATAAGATTTAGCAAATGAAAATTTAAAAAAAAAAAAAAATACAACAGAAATTTTTCTTATGATATATAATCTATTCATATATGGTTAAATTTTTTGTTTTTAATACAATTCATTTAGAAGAAATTATTCCTATTCAAAAACTTCACTTAATATTGTAGACTCCCTCAAATCCACACAGCTTGGGACCAGAGGCTGTGCAGATTTTAGAATTTTGCAGATTTCTGTTCATTGCTTTGTTTACACTTTTTAAACAGTAATTTGAATGTAATAATGCAATCACATGGTTCGTACGCTTTGGAAAAAATAGAAAAAGTGCTGGAAAAAAAAGTGTTCATTTTCAAGGAATGAAAAGTGCTGGAAAAAAAAGTATTCATTTTCAAGGAATGAAAAGTGCTGGAAAATATTGCGTACTTCGACAAATGGTCGCCGAAAAATATCAGTTTAAACGATCGTTCGCATGAAAAAAATCGGTAATTTCGCCAAAGAATCGCTAAAAAATGCAAATTTTGTCAAAAGATCGCGGAAAAAACGCTTATTCCGTCAAAGAATAGAGAAATAACGCAAATTTCGGCAAAAGATTCCGAATAAAGAGCAATTTCGTCAGAAGATCACGGGCAAAATGCGAATTGCATTAAAAGATCGCGTAAATACGCGTGTTTCATCAATTGAACACGCAAATTTCGTCAAAGAATCGCGAAAACAACGCCAATTTCGTCAAAGAATCTCTAGAAAATGCCAATTTCGTACAAGAAACGCGAAAAATCCACAAATTTCGTCATAAATTAACGAGAAAACCGAAAATTTCGTCAAAAGATCGCGAAAAATCTCAAATTTCATCAAAAGATCGCGCATAAGCGGCAAATTTCCACGGAAGATCGCGAAAAAACGGCAAATTTCGGCAAAAGACCGCGAGAAAGTGGCAAATTGCGTCGAAAGATCGCGAAAACAGCAAATTTCATCGAAAGATCGCAAAAAACAGCAAATTTCGTCAAAAGATCGCAAAAAAACGCCGCATTTCGTCAAAGGGCCGCGAGAAAACCACATAGTTAGTGCCAGGAGTGGATCCCAGGAGTGAATTTCAGAATTTTTTTTTTTTTTTTACGCAGCCCCTGAAAAATCGTCGGGGAAAAAATACCACAAAATTCGTCCAATGGTCACTATAAAAAATGCAAATTTCGTCAATTTGTCGAAAAAAGGTCGAATTTCGTCAGTTTGGTGCCAATTTCACCTAATGCCCCCCCCCCCCCCCCCTAATATAGTCAATCGGTCATTGAAAAAAAAAAATTGTTAAATTTGTTAATCAGTTCCAGAAAAATATTGTAAAATTTGTCAATCGGTCATTCATAAAAATTGCGAATGGTGTCAATCGGGAAAAACTTCACAGAATTATTTCAATTAAATTTTTTGCTGTGTAACTGATAATAAAATTTTTATTCCTTAAACTCTTTTTTTTTTTTTTTAATCTTTTGTTTTTAAAAAGTAAAAGTAAATTAACTAACCTTTATTCCAATTATTTTTGTATGGATAAGCGCAAATGTTGTAAGGTTTGAGAATTCAGAGAATAATTTTTATTAAAAATATTAAAGTATAACTTGTAAAAAATTATCCACAACTTCAGAAATGCTAGTATTTGACCCCTGATGAGTTTTCAGAATTCCTAAAATTTAACTAGTTTACTCCTGGCTTCTTCTCTTGTAGCAATACTATACCTTTTATTTATTTTGTACTTAAAGAAAAAAAAATCCAAGCTCTGTTTTCTTAACTTTTTATTATGTGTGAAATTTCTTTCCATTGTACCTTACTAAGTTAAAACATATTATTCTTTAAAAATTCTCTAATAATATAATGTCTTGAAAATGCCTTTTATAAAAATTAAAAGATCCAATAAGACTTCTTTGAAATAGATAATCAATGAGGTGGCTAGTTTCCTTATGTGTTATTCTACGCCATTTTTATGCATGTATCTAAACAGCCCTTGAATAGTACTGGAATAGTACTTGAAAAGTGCTTGAATTTTATTTGTTCTTGAGTGTATGAACCATGAATCAAAATTATAAAGAATCCTTGCAATTTAGTAAAATATTAAAATAATTAAGTAAAGTAATAAACTAAAATGATAAGAAGTAAGATAATTTAAAAAATGATTAAATTATTAAAAGTAAATGTCAAGTAAATAATAATAACATATAATTAAATATGCATAATAAAGATAAGATACAATTTCCTTGAATTATTGAATGAAACTTGCCACATAATGGTACTCTATTATTCACATCAAAATCATAAAATAAAGAAGTTTTATTTCAGGTTTAGCCAGTCTTAATAATCAAAAGATTTCGATTAATACATAAAAAGAATGTGACTATCAAAGATATCAACAATATTTTTTTTTTTTTTTTTTGCATAAATAAATTGTACTTCCTTCATAAAAAATCTTGAGTTCAGTCATATTATAGAGAATTACATATTAAAATACAAACTGAATGAAATAAAACTAAAAAATTCTGTAATTTTGTCCCTACACCCGAACAGAAAGTTTCATTGTTTATGTCTGTGATGATGTGCGGATTTTAGACATTTGTGGATTTGAGGGAGTCTACGCTATTATATGACCTCCATTTTGACTTAGCCTGTATGAATTTCTTTTCTAATTAAAACAGTAGCTGTGCACAACCACCCTTAATAGGGTATTCTTATTTTAATTTAAAAAAAAATAGTATCATCCATTATAAATATGAAATATATATATATCCCAATATAGATTAATTTTTAATGGGCTGATGCAATTATATTGCATCAGCCTATTAAAAATTTCATTTAATAATCATCATAATTTCATCATAAAAATCTATTTTCAGCCTATTGCAATAAATATTGCAAACAACCATTTGTTAAATTTTAGTTTTAAACATTTACATTTTGCAGGAAGGATTATCATCACTGCTCATTGTTATTACTTGTATTTCACATTCCAGACCAGCTCTCTGATATGTTAATGACATTGCATGCTTTCTTTTAATTGGTTCAAATCAAAGATGATGGAACATTTCATCAGATCAAAATCAGACCAGTGTCCTGTCAACTGCTATCAATAACAAATGTATAAGTATGAATAAAATATTTTTTGCATATATTATTCTTATTAATTTAATAGATATAATAAGTTTAGTAAATATAATACTCTTGAAGCTAACTGAAAAGCTTAAATTTACGTTTTAAATTAAAATCTAAAACATTTTAAAATTATAGGGTTCTCAATCTAAAAGTGCTAGTAAATTAGTGCAAATATATTTTCTAAGATTCAAAGTGAATAAATAAAACAAAATAACCATAAACTGTTAACAAATACATTATTTGTTCCTTTCCAGAAATATATTTTTAAAAACCTGGGTTTTTTTAAAAAAAACCCATCCCAGGTGGGTACCAAAGCAGCTACCCAGTACAACCCTGATTTCTGAGGGCAATACATGAATTGGACATTGATTTTTTAATTCAATTCCTAAGGGGTAGGGGCAACGAGAAACAAATTTACTTAATGGTTACCTTTAATTTCCTATGGAGAAATCATGGATAAAACCCTTTTGGGTAATTTCAGCTATGCATTTTTGGAAATTTATTTCTGGAGTAAAGATCAATTTGGTGTGCATATATTTAGCATAGATTTTTTAAGTGAAGTTTTAAGCAGTCAAATCATTCAAAATAATACATTTATTTTGAAAAATTAATCTCTGTTATTCACATAAGTTCATTTTTGATTTAATGAATTTATACATTTATTGTTATTTATTTTTCTTTTGATACTTTCAAAGTTATAAAAAATAATTGAAATCATATGTACAGTTATAATTCATTTTATTGTATGAATATAATAACTGTTAAAATGTGTCTAAATTATACGAGTTTGACCTTATTGTATAGATGGAAAAAATTTTCCACCTTTTTTCCCATTTCCCACTTTCATCCCTGGTAAAGGAGTTGGGGGTGCTCGAGGTACCTATTGTCTGAGAGGTTTAAAAGGATTGTTGATAATGATTTTCATAAAAAAAGTCTTTGATTACATGAGATATTAACCTTTAAAGACACGAGCGGTTTCAACATACATAAAGACATGGGCGGTGTACTCTGGGCGCCATTGGTTTTTAAAGCCTAGATAACAACTTTTAATGATATATTTGTGTAATTCAATGCCTTGTAGTAATATAAAAGCAATAAACGTCAAGTTGTTAAAAACAGATTAATTTAATTAGAATTAATCACATAATTACCTTGGGATTTGTAACTAGTTTGCATTGAGTGGTGCTCTCTATACGCCAACCGTGTCCTTAAAAGCTACTTACAAACCTATCACGGCACCGTTGCAACTTTGTGACCTCCTTTCGAAATTCGCTTAGCACAATGCTAAGTTTAAACTTTGAACAAAGTATTGTTTTAGGTATACAGTGTAGGATCCGTTATCCGGAATCCTTGGGACCTGGGGCATTCCGGATAAGGGGTTTTTCCGTAATTCGGAACACTACCACAAATATTTTCTAATGTACATAAATATGAAATACTGGTTAGCATAAATAATATTAAAAATACTGTATTACACATTTGTGGAATTGATTCTATAAAACACAATTATGGAAAAGTTTAATTTTTATTTTAAAAAAAAGTTAAGAAATAATTTTAAATTATAATAAAACTTACAAATGAACAAGATCAAAAATAAAATTTAGTTTTGGGGTTCAGATGCAGATGCTTGGGAATTAGTTTTTTGGAAAAATCTTTTTAAAGTTGGCTGTTTGTAACGTTTCTCTTTTACAAGCTGGTCTTGAATTTTATATAAGGACATTATTTGTTGTTCATGGAAATAACTTCTTTGTTCCATGCCTTGAATTAATTGTTGAGTGTAAAATATCATTTGTTCATTAGACATTTTTTCTACCTCCTCATTCTTGTCATCATCATCACTACGATCATCAGATGCATCTTTAGTCACCATTTCACAAGTTTCACTGTATGTCATCTGATGACTAAGTGGAACATTACTGTCTATATTGAAACAAACTTGAACTGCATCTTCATCCAATAATTAGGGAGGGAGGAGGGGAATATATTGAAAGTTGACTTTTTATTTATTTTTGTTTTGTTTACGAATTTATCGCATGGAAAGCAGACAGAAAAATACAAGAGGCAAAATTATCAACACTTAAAATGCAGATTTCCGCAAATTCATGGAGATAAAGAAATGCATAATTACTGTAATATTCCATTAACCCAACCTCCTCTATTTTGTAAACAAATTTGATATTTAAAAAAAATCCCACGAAAGCACCCCCCCCCCCCTTTCCAAAAAAAAAATAAAATAAAATAAAATAAATAAAAAATCGCGCGAAGCGCCGTACCATCTTTCTGTCTTATCGGATTCCGTATATCTGTTTTTCTACTGTTCGATGGATGCAGCTGAAATCGATAAAACAACGTTTCTCTCATTCTCCTAATTGGCCGAATTGTAGGTGCGCCTTTAGATGACGTCAAAGGTCGGAGCTTGCCAACAGATTTTCATCGCGGAAAACGCATTCAAATTCTAAGTGACGTTTCGAAAATATTTTTTTTTTCAAAAGGTTAAAATTAAAATTTTTTATAATGGATTTTAGAGTTTGAAACAGAAAAATACGAAATTTAAGAATATGTAGTTAGTTTTCCCATATTTCTAAAGGTTACGCCGATGCGAAGTCATAAAAATGATCAAAAAGAGAACTTATGTCCGATGATTGCATACATTCAATTCTTATCTTTCACGGGAGCCTCATAAGTGGGATCGTAGGGAGAGCGCGCTTTTAAGTTCGCGCTTTTTAAGTTCTGTTTTTTAATTATCTAGGTTAACAAAAAAAGAAAAATCTGAATATCAGGGCAGGCTTTGGACTATTGTTATAAACATTTTCGGATTTCAACAGGCGGTAGATTTCGATAGGCCACTTTTAATCCCTGTAAGCGGCCTCTCCGATTACTTCACGATTTTTTGCCGCGTTTGGGGGGTGGGGGGGGGAGATTAATGGGATATTTCGGTACCTTGAGGTGTATGAGAAAAAGTTTAAAATATCGATTTATAAAGCATGTTAACTCTTCAATAAAATATGAAAAAAAACTGCAAATTTTTATGAAATGAAAGCTTTTACTAAGTTTCGGTTTCAGATCGTTTAGCGTTCCGGATATTGGGACGCCGGATAATAGATCCTATACTGTACTGTGAAAAGAAAAGAGTATTACTATGCTGAATTTTCTAGATCACCAAGATGCTTAATAAACTTCGCCATTGATAAATACTGTCATATTTAAAAGCATAGGTCAAGAAACATTATGTCAAAACTTAATTATTGCAGGTGACTCCAATGTCAACTTCAGAAACAATACTAGTAGCGAACTATTGAAATATTTTTACCCACCAGCAGGTACCAGGGAAAACAGAATTATTGACAATGTATTCACCAACATCCCCGTGCAATGTGGCTTTTATTAATTCATTTTTGAGTCATCATAAACAGATTTAGATAAGATTTTTAAAAAGTTATACAGAATAGCAATATGTGATGATACTATTTAAGCTTCACATCTCTCGGAATTTTTTTGGTACATCCATCTATACTTTTCTAGTCTATATAGTCATGCCCAACTCCATGTTGTATAGTTTTTCACAAAGCCATATTATTATTTTAGCAATAATTTTTTGTGATATTACAGTTCTAATTAATGTATTTATTACACAGAACCATCTGTGCATGAGTAATATTCACATTTGACTGATTATTTAAACATAAAAATAATTTTTCTCAAAAAAAAAAAAAAAAAAGGACCCAAAAAGTTTAAAATAATTGGACGAGGATAATCAGTAAACTAGGGAACAGGAATTCTGCTTTTTCAGAATTTAGTCGCCCCCGACATTTCCATTACTTCATTTTCTTCTGGTGGACTGGTGGCTTCTATTATTATGAAACAGCTATTATAAATGAAGGGGAAAAAAAATTATGGCCATTTTTTTTCCCATTCTGACCAGAAAATCAGAGTTCTAACTTTTTATGACTGCTCTTTCATCTTCACCTAACACTTCATTTACAATGGCTGTTTCATAATAATAGAAGCCACCAGTCCATCAGAAGAAAATAACTCTGTTAAGCGGGACTTGGATAATCGGGACTCTACTGTAGTGCAAAACACATTTCAATTTTAAGACTTAAAGCACACACTTTTATTTTATGTAAAATGATGTCATTTGCATTAATATAGATACTCAAAATTAAATATAGTTTATAATAGCTCCATGTTTCATCATAAATCATTCATTTATATTTTTCTCAAAACAAACAGCACATATTTTAATTATTTTTTTTTTCACTTTTTATGAGAAAATGGCAACAAGAAGATATTGATGGCAGAATGAATTTTGTTCTCCTTGCTTCGTCTCTTATCGCTTATCTTAAAGTACCGGTCTTTTGTTTACTTTTTATATATATTTTCTTTATTACAGTTTCATTAATAGTTAACATTTATTCATCTTTATTTACTTAAATATATTACTTACTTATCTCTTCTGTAATGGTCCTTAATTGGAAATCCTTTTGATTTGTTTTCTATGCGATGTTTACTTTGTGAACATCGTTGAATTTTTGCCGTTCTCCAAGCTGTGAATTAGCCACGTCGTGCATAGAACGTTTCATGATCGATAAGACGTATCGATATCACTTTCACTTTGTCGCCAGATGGCAGCACAGAATCTTTTAGAATCGAATAAATCGATTCATCGTTTCTGGTTTTTGCATATCCATAATGATATCGGCTGCTCATTGGTTGCTGTGGTTCTTCTTGAAATCACGTGCTTTTTCTTTGATCGTATATAGCCTTGGCGTGTTGTGATATCGTGGCCTTTCGTTTTGCTTCTCCCATGAGGGGAAGTATTTTCAAGAATCTTGAACGTTCGTTTGACGGCGTTCATGGAGTTTATTAATTTGAAAGTATTGAATGAGTTTTATTTTTAATGTGGTTTTAATCAAGCTTTAATCAACTGTGATATTTTTATTAATGTTAATTAATGTGCAATTAAACATCTGTTCCTGCTGTTATGAATTTCATCAGCCTTGCTCTCGTCTGTGAATATTATCAGCTGTAATCTCGATCTGTGATATTTTTAAATAAACTGTGTGTACCAAAGTTCAATCAAGCCTCAGCCATTTTATTTATACAGTTAGAGGAATGTCTTTCATATTTCACTGACGTTACGATGCACTCTTCAGCTCACTCTTGCCAGCTAGACTTTCATGGCGTTGATCTGCTCTTTTAATAATTTCCCTTTCTTTAATGGCATATCAGCACAAGTTATATGCCCTAAATTATTAAGGGTTATGGGCAATAGGAGTGTCCATAACTGAAGAGGAGTTTTTGAAATATAGATCGTAATCTGACTGATGATTGGACTTATGTTTTTCCGAAGTTACGCCAATGAGTTTATGCTTACGTTTTTGAATTATGAGTTTGTGTTTTTGAAATGATATTTTTTGAGATAAAACTGGATTAATTTAGAATTTTTTTTTGAAATAGAACTTTATAATTTTTTTTTTTTTTTTTAGCCTTTTTCGTTAATTCTGAACTTTATTTTTGTGATTATTATTATGAACTTATTATTTCAAGTTTGAACTTTATTTTGCCGATAATCCTGAACATTTTATGTTGAACTGAACTTATTTCAAGATTAGAATTTTTTTAGTTACAGATATTGAACTTTTATTTTGAATCATGACTTTTTTTATTTCAAGTTTGAACGATTTGCATTTTTTTTTTTTTTTTTTTTTGAATGACAGGAGTTCGAAATCCAGATCAGTTAGATCTATGTGAATGCTCATAAAAATACAATTTTTTTTTTGAAGATCGGCATTATCTTGAAAACGTAGGGGGGGCAGGTGAGAATTTTTTTGATACCCATACTCTTTTGTGAAGATGACGTCGAATACGATACAGAAACTGAATGTTAGTAATTATGCAGTTTGGTCTTCTGATGTCAAGTATCTTATGCTGGATAAAGGGGTGTGGGATATCATAGACAATAAATTAGAAATTCCAGAGCTAAGTACTACAGTTACTCAAGCGAATATTGATGCTTTTATGGTGAGGAGAAACCAAGCCCTGTCCCTCATTTACTTAAATATAGAGCCGGAATTTAAGCGTATCGTAGATGATTGTGGCGATAACCCGGTGGTGGCATGGAAGAGATTGAGAGATAACTTCCATCCAGACACGAGAGCACATCATATGGCCTTGTTTTCGGAGTTAGTGAATGAGAGAATAAAATCAAGTGAGAGCATCAATTTATTTGCTACTAGGTTGAAGAAGATTTATTTGAATATAAAGGCAATCGATAAAGATTTCTCTGAGAGATACCTTTCGTATAACTTCCTGTTATGATAGTTGTGTCCAGAGTTTGTTGAGAAAAGATGATTCTTCATTTAAATTTGACTTGATAGTGACTGAATTGGTTGCAGAAGAGGCGCGGCTGAAATTACGAGATGCAGATTCTGATAAGAAGATGGCTGCCTTAAGTATACAGCCTAGTGTTGAGAATGCTGTTTCGTCCCCTCCTACAAGAAGAGCTGCTGTCCAGGGATATAGAGGTAGAAGATGTTGGAATTGCGGCCGTGTTGGTCATGTGTACGCAAGGTGTTTTAGTAGAAGAAATCCAGGCGGAGGTCGTAGGCCCTATCACAGTCCACCTAGAGATAGATTCTCGTCTTCTCGATCAAGTAGCCCTTCGTCATCGAGGTCTTTTGAGAATAATGCTCGTTATACTCCGGAACAGCGTGGCGGCAAGACTGATAGATTTGACCAAGGTACATCCACGACAAGGCGGTCTCGGAGATGCCGGAAAAATGATTTCAGACGTTCTCCTTCGACTGGTAGCCGGTTTGATGATGACAATGAACATGATGATTCTTCACGTAAGTTATATTTTGTCTCACCAGCTTGTTTTAGTACTTGTGTAAGTGATGGTTCCTGGGTTTTTGATACTGGGGCCAGTCACCATTTTTGTAATAATCGTGATATGTTTGTCAAATTAGAACCTTTAAAAGATAATTTGTCTGTAGCTGTTAAAGATGTTATTTTTCCAATTGCTGGTCGGGGGGAGGTCAAATTAAGATTTGGTCAAAGGATTTTTACCTTGACAAACGTCATGTATTGAAGCCAGCTTCGTCGTAACTTAATTGCAGGTCCTCAATTGGACTTATGTGGCTTATCCTTTTATGGTGGTAGAAATGGCGTGGACATCTGTCGGGGTAATGATTTCCTTTTTAAAGCTAGACTTAGGGAAGAATTTGTAAATTCTATTTTTAAGATTCCTAAGCCAGATAGTTGTTCTGTTCGTTTTGAATCATTGACAACTAATAGAGATGATCCAATAATGCAATGGCATCGTCGATGTGGGCATGTGAATCAATCTATTTTAGTTAATACAAGTCGTAAAAATTGTGTTAGAGGCTTACCGGGGTTAAAAGAGTCAACTCATATGTGTGAACCATGTAAGCTTGGGAAATTTCGTAGTGTATCTCACAAACCTTTGAAAAGTATACGTTCGGTTCGCCCTTTGGAGTTATTGTACCCGGATTTGTGGGGGCCTTGTCATATAGTGGGTCGTAATGGCGAGCGCTATTTCCTTTCAATAATTGATGACTATTCTAGACGTGTTTCAGTGTATCCTCTAAAACTTAAATCTGAGGCGTTTGATATTGTTAAAACTCATATATTGAGGGCTGAAAATTTCTTAAACAAAAAAGTTAAAAGTTTTAGAACTGATAACGGTAAAGAATTTGATAATCAATGTTTTCATGATTTCTTTGAAAGCAAAGGTATTCGCCAGGAGTTCACAAATGTCTATACCCCCCAGCAAAATGGGGTTGCGGAAAGATTTATGGCAACTGCCGCTAATGGGATGAGAACATTGCTTATTGAGAGTGGTCTTGATGCTTGTTTTTGGCCAGAGGCTTTGAAATTTTTCGTTTACACGTGGAATCGGATGTGTCCCCAGTCTTTAAACAAATCCCCTTTTGAGTTGTATGGCGGACGGAAGCCGTCTATTCGACATCTGCGGCCTTTTAATACAGTGTCCTATATGGGCATGCCTAGCCAAAAACGATTAAAACTTGAGCCAAAGGCTAGTCGTGGTTACCTGGTGGGCTATGCTTTTAAGACTCGTGGATATAGAATATGGCTTCCGGAAACCAATCAAATTATAGAGTCCTCTAATGTGTCTTTTGACGAGTCTCGTTGTGGTCCGGGGCGCAGTGGAGCTGCACTGGTCGCCGAAGATTACAACCTCTTCCCACACGAAGGTGGATTAAATCCAGAAAGCGCTGGGGAAGTTGTATCTGGAATACTGCCATATCCTCCCGGTGAACTACCACGTGATGGAGATGAGGTTGTGGATTCAGGTTCAAATGTTTTAGTTCAGCCTTCCACTGATTCCCAGTTGAGAGAGGTTAATTGGTTGAGGAAGCCTTCTGTTCGTAAAAGGGGTGACAGAACGGATATTTATTATTTTGAAGAGGGCAGTCCTCATCATCTCCGGACTCTTAATGAAGTTGAGAAATATTGTAAAGATAATAGTATAATTTTTAAACCTGACTTATTTGATTTTTCGGCCTCAAATAAGTATACAGGCATTGTTCCTATTCAATCTATTCCTTCTGACTCTGACTCTGACTCTGATTCTGTGACTTCAAATTGTATTCAGCCTATAGCATGACTAGGCGGTTTGGATGATATTCCGAGAACTTATAAACAAGCTTGTAGATCCGTAAATGGTGCGATCTGGCGGAAAGCAATGGAGCAAGAGATCGAGGTGATGAAAAACAGGAAGGTTTGGCATTTGACAGATTTGCCGGTCCATGTCACTCCGGTAGGGTGCCGGTGGGTCTACACGGTGAAAAGGGATGGAGTCGGAAGAATTGCTCGATACAAAGCCCGGCTTGTTGCCCAGGGATTTAAACAGGTGAAGGGAGTCTCGTATGATGACACCTTCAGCCCTGTGGTCAACTTTGGAGTAATTCGCTTCTTCTTCTCCCTTCTCGTTTCGTGTTGCGGGTGGTCGCACACTCAGTGCGACGTCACCTGCGCCTATCTGTATGCGCCTTTAAGAGATGATGTGTATATGCTTCAACCTCCCGGTTTTGCAATCCCTGGAAAAGAGCACCTGGTTTGCAAGCTGGATCGCGCCCTTTATGGTCTGCACCAGAGCGGCAGGGAATGGTTCTACGAGATCCATGAGGTACTTTTAAGGCTTGGCTTTAGGAAAATTTCTTCTTGCAATTGTGTATATTTGCTTGGATCTAGGGTGGTCCTGTTATTATATGTGGATGACATTGTTATCTTTGGTTTTAATCAGGATTTCATTGATAAAGCTTTATCTTTGTTAAAGGGAGAATTTGATATAAAGGTTCTTGGCAGAACTCGTAAACTTTTAGGTGTAGAGTTTGAGGAAACTGAACGTGGTCTTGTTCTGCATCAGAGTAACTATATTGAAGAGGTCTGTCGGAGGCTTAGTAAATTTAAGATTCCATTTTCCTCCTTGCCTATCAGTAAAGGTGCTGTCTTCTCAAGGTCTAACTGTCCCACCTCTGATTCTGAAGTTGAATATATGTCTCATTTTCCTTATAGAAGTGTTTTGGGTTGTCTCTCGTTTATAGCAAATAGAACTCGCCCTGATTTATGTTATGCCGTAAATATTTTTTCCCAATTTCAGTCTAGCCCTGGTCTTTTTCATTGGGATGGACTTCTTAGACTTTTAGGTTATGTGAGATCTACCTCTAATTATAAATTGAAATTATCTTGTGGGTCAAATTTTCTTTCTGTATTTTCTGATGCTGATTTCGCGGCTAATCGAGACGACCGAACCTCGATCGGCGGCCAGATTGTCCTGCTTGATAAATCTCCAGTCGACTGGCGCACTTTTAAGGAAAAGTGTGTTAGTTTGTCGACCATGGAGTCGGAATTTCTCGCGATGACAGAGGCCGTTAAGAACCTGGTTTGGTTTGATCGAATACGCCGCGAATGTAAGATGTTTTCTGAATGCCAGGGTAGGGCCGTTATGTTGGTTGACAATCAGGCGGCAATAGATTTCGTAAAGTCCCCTGTGGAAAATTATAAATCGAAGCACATTGATGTAAAATTGTTTTTCATTAGAGATCTTTTCTATAAGGGGGATTTTGTGTTAAGGCATGTGCGTAGTAAATCTAACCTCGCTGATGTCTTCACGAAACCTTTGACCAAGTTTGACCTTCAAAATTTTGTTAAAGCTGTTTTTATAACTTAGCATGTTTATTTTTGTCAGTTATACGTACCTTTTTTTAATCTTTTCTTGCTATGTTGTTAGACTTTTTTTTTTCTGGAAATTGTTAGCACATTGTTTTATCTGTCATGTCAAGTTCTTGAAGTACTTGTTAACATAGGAGTTTACTAGTTAATTTTTTTGTAATTGACATGAACATATCGTTGTGTAATTTTTCCTTCTTGTCGTGCCAACATACTTAACATTCTATCTTTCTCCTTGAACTTGTATCTTGACCATTTTTTTTTCTTGAATGATGAGCATTTAATTCCCATCTGATTACGGAAATGGTGTTTCTTGGAGGCTATTTCCGGGTGGCTCGCAATGGCGGATCTAAGGGGGGGGGCGAAGGGGCGATCGCCCCCCCCTTGGGCTAATAAAGGGTTTGTAAAACGACATTATGCATCCTCACGGAAAATGACTTGGGGCGGAGCTCGAGCCCGGCGCGACCCGGGTCGGGTCGCGCCAATTTAAATCCACGAGACTCAGACTGGGTCAGGTCTTTTCTCTTTTAGAGTCGGGTCGTGCCCTGGTCTTAATTTTTTCTGCAGATTCGGGTCGGACCAGACTTCTTTTTCCTCCAGATTGAGCCTGGCCTGGACTTCATTTTTCCTAAAGGTCTGCAATGGCCAAAAGTTACAGGTCGGAGCTCGGCCCGGAATAAAAGCTAAACATTCGGTCCGTGTCAGCCCGTATGATAAGCATTATTGGCCCGACCACGACACGTGCACTCCTCTAAATTCTTCCTCCCGAGCCCAAGTTGGTTCGACCCGACCAGGGTCGCCCCAGTTAAAATTCACAAGATTCGGGCTGGATCAGGTCTTTTCTCTTTTAGAGTCGGGTCGTGCCCTGATCTTAATTTTTTCTGCAGATTCGTGTCGGGTCAGACTTCTTTTTCCTCGAGATCGAGCCTGGCCTGGACTTCATTTTTCCAAGAGGTCTGCACTGGCCAAAATTTCCAGGTCGGGGCTCGGCCCGGAATAAAAGCTAAACATTCGGTCCGTGTCAGCCCGTATAATAAGCATTATTGGCCCGACCACGACCCGTGCATTCCTCTAAATTCTTCCTCCCGAGCCCAAGTCGGTGTGCAATCTTACTTATTTGTCATTCGTAAAAATTATATTTGTTTTGTACATTTGTTTAGCGAAATCTTTAGAAATTTAATTTGATTTGATAAGTTACACAGATGTATTTTTTAAAATTTACTTTTTACTTTCTTCTATCTTCAATAGAAGAAAGTATTGTAATCGAAATTTTTTTCGACTTCCGGTTTTCATGTTTTAGGGGTCAGAGATCCCAAAAAACATGTTTATAGAAAATGTCTGTCTGTCCGTGTGTCCGTCTGTCCGTGTGTCTGTCGCCATTGTACCATCAAAAAGTGTATGAAGTTATGCATAGAATTGAACCAAATTTTTATTTTAAGTTTTTGGCTATGGCAAGCAGATCCTCCATGAATTTGGAAAAAATTCGCCGGTAGGGGGCGCTGTAATAGCGATTTTTGTGCGATTTTGAATATTGTACCATCCAAAAGTATATGAAGTTATGCATAGAATTGAACCAAATTTTTATTTTAAGTTTTTGGATATGGCAGGTTAGTCCTCCCTGAATTTGGAAAAAATTCGCCGATAGAGGGCCCTGTAACAGCGATTTTTGTGCGATTTTGAATATTGTACCATCCAAAAGTGTATGAAGTTATGCATAGAATTGAACCAAATTCTTATTTTAAGTTTTTGGCTTTGGCAAGAAGATCCTCCCTGAATTTGGAAAAAATTCGACGGTAGGGGGCGCTGTAACAGCAATTTTTGTGCGATTTTGAATATTGTACCATCCAAAATTGTATGAAGTTATGCATAGAATTGAACCAAATTTTTATTTTAAGTTTATGGCTATGACAAACAGGTCCTCCCTGAATGTGGAAAAAATTCGCCGCTAGGGGCGCTGTAATAACGATTTTGCATATTGTACCATCGAAAAATGTATGAAGTTATGCATTGAATTGAACCAAATTTTTATTTTAAGTTTTTGGCTATGGCAAGCAGATCCTTCATGAATTTGGAAAAAAATCGCCGGTAGGGGGCGCTGTAATAGCGATTTTTGTGCGATTTTGAATATTGTACCATCCAAAAGTATATGAAGTTATGCATAGAATTGAACCAAATTTTTATTTTAAGTTTTTGGATATGGCAGGTTAGTCCTCCCTGAATTTGGAAAAAATTCGCCGGTAGGAGGCGCTGTAACAGCGATTTTTGTGCGATTTTGAAGATTGTACCATCCAAAAGTGTATGAAGTTATGCATAGAATTGAACCAAATTTTTATTTTAAGTTTATGGCTATGACAAGCAGGTCCTCCCTGAATTTGGAAAAAATTCGCCGCTAGGGGCGCTGTAATAGCGATTTTGCATATTGTACCATCGAAAAGTGTATGAAGTTATGCATAGAATTGAACCAATTTTTTATTTTAAGTTCTTGGCTATGGCAAGCAGGTCTTTCCTTAATTTGGAAAAAATTCGCCGGTTAGGGGGCGCTATAATAGCGATTTTTGTGCCATTTTGAATATTGTACCATCGAAAAGTGTATGAAGTTATGCATAGAACTGAGCTAAATTTTTTGTGTTTCTTTTTGGTCATGGCATGAAGGTCTTCCCTGAATTTGGAAAAATTCCGCTGTAAGGGGGCGCTATAATTACGATGTCTGTACCATTTTCTTTATTGTACAATTGAAAAGTGTATAAAATTATGCATACAATTGAACCAAATTTTTTGTGCATGTTTTTGGCTTTGGCCAACAGGTCCTCCTTGAATTTGGAAATATCGCGCGGTAAAGGGCCTCTGTGATAGCGATTTTTGTATACTTTTCTTCATTTTTCGTAGTTCTATTGTCCATCGGCGGCTCGTGCAAAGGCGGGAACTCACTTCCTGCTAAGCCGGCTATTCGCAAACATCTGATAACAACAGAATAAGGAAAAACTATTAATTTTAACAAATATCATGATATAGATAACTCATTTTTAGCTCTTTTAATTGACTGAAGCAGATATTTAAGATGAAAATCAAAGTTGGTATAGTAATGAACTAATAATATTGAAGTATTAACATGTGTGACTAGTTTTTGAAATATTAAGATGTATAAGATAGAAGAAAGTTTTGGGATTGGCACATCCAACTAGTTTACTTTGTAGAGCTTTTAAATTATGATTTTCTTTTATCAACCGTTTCTTTCATTCTAAACTGATTACCGGATTTTTAATTGAATGTAATTGCCTAAGTCATATTTTTTCAATTCGTAGTGTTTACGTACATAATTGGCTAAATAGTCATCGTTATAGTAATTAATATTGTTGTTTTTCTGTATTCATGAATTTCGAACATAATCTGAAAATAAAATATAAGCATAAGCAGGTGTACTTTGAATAATTTTAATTGCAAAATGCAGGCAGGGCTGGAGTTGATTTTTTAGCTTTTATACCGGGCAGGGCCAATAGTTTTATTTTTTCATGTGGCTTGGACCTGGGCTTGGGCCTGATAACTTCAGCCCAGGTAAGCCTCTAACTGACATATCGAAGCCAGCTTAACTTTTTTTTAAATGCTTAATTTCAGCCATCATCCCATAACTACTGAATATACCGGGTGTCTTAAAATGGACTGACTGATTTTAAAATTCAATAAATTGCAAATGGGGACAGATATTAAAAAAATACTTGCAAGAGGGTTATAGATGTCGGGAACAGGGGTGATTATGTTCCAAATTTTCCGAAAATTTAACCCTCTCGCTGCACAACCCGCGATTTCCACGGCCAACGTAAAAGTGGCAAAATTTGCGCAACCCGCAATTTCCGCAGAAAATCTTTTTTTTATGATCTAATTCTATTAAAAAAAAAAAAACCTGTTTCACAAAGATTTTGGGACATATTTTACTCTAAAATGCGTGCAGATTTGAAATGTGTAATAAAAAATATGCGCAATTTTTTAACCTATTTTGATTTTTTTTAAAAATAAATAATAATAATAATAATAATAATAATACGCAGCTCCAGGGTTAAGGCATTCGGTTCCAAAAATTTAGAAAATTCACCTATCCGAAAATTCGGACATACAAATAATCGCAAATTTTGATAAATGGCTTCCATAAAAAATCTATTTCGTCAATCGTTCGCAGAAAATAACTTCAATTTCGCCGAATGATCACAGAAAAAAACGCGAATTTAATCAGGGAGCCACGGAAAACATGCGAAATTCTTCAAATGATCACAGAAAACGCGAATTTCTTCAAAAGGCAGCGGAAAAGAACTCGAATTTCGTTAAAGGATCGCGGAGAAAACGCGTATTTTGTCAAATAGCGGCGAAAAAAAACTCCGCGAATTTCATCAAAGGATCGTTGAGAAAACACGAATTCCTTCATAGAATCGTGGAAAAAATAAAACGAGTTTTGTCAAAGAATCGTTTTAAAAACGCGAATTTAGCCAAAGGATCGCCGAAAAAACGTGAATTTTGTAGAAGTGTCACGGAAAAAAACGCGAATTTTACAAAAGGTCTGCAAAATTACACTAATTTCGTCAAAGGGTTGCAGAAGAAATGCAAATTTCATCAAAGGATCGAAGACGAGCGAATTTCATCAAAGAAACGTTGGAAAAATGCAGTGGTCTCTTTAGAAAACAGCACACTTCCATACGTTTATTATTATAGGTATAATTTTTAACTTGAAATAATATACTGAGCTAATTTTTGAAAAAAAAACAAAAAAACAAGTTAAACCAAACCCAGCTTGCAGGAATCTACACCCAGCCTGAAATCGATCCGAATCTAAAACAGCTAACCCGACCTGCAACAAAAATAATTAGTGCCAGAAGGGAATCCCCACATCTGCTGTAACCTTTCAGAAAATTTTCTTTGAATTTCAGAATTTTTTTTTTCTTTTTTATTCTACCCCTGATAATTTTTTTAACTGCGATTCTTGATTTTAGTTTAAAATAGCAAAGAAGATGGTGCTGGAAGCAAGAGGGGCTAAATCGGTTCCCGGAGGAGGTAGGCTTAATGACGATTGTTTACAGCGCCATCTATCGCTGCTATTATACAGTAAAATCAAGAATCACAATAAAAAATCTCATGACATCTTACATAACCCTCCTGCAAGATTTTTTTAAATAGCTGCCACCATTCGAAAAGTACTAAATTTTAAAATCCATTTAAGGACACACGGTGTGTTTTTTAATAAGTTTCAAAGCATTCTTTACTGAATTACAACTCTCCTTAGATATAAAGAAACAAGCAGTCTTATACCAAATTAGTATTTTTTACATAATTCTGGAGATTAAAAGTATTCCTAAATAATTATTTGGACGTGTCTGTTATGGAGGTTTTACTGCATATAGTTTTTATCTTCAAAAATACTTAGACTTTCTTTTAAAAAAAGCGGGTCAACCCGAACCCTTCTCGCAAGTCGCAGTAGTGAAAACCCAATTGAAAACTGACCCAAACCGGATATAATGTATATCAATCTGCCCCAAACCCAACGCGCTAGGCGCAGCTAAAAAGTAAAAGTCAACCCGACCTGTAGCAGAAAAGTAGAAGTCAACCGGGCCCAAACCGAAAAAGTAGAAGTTAACCCGGCCCATAGCAAAAAAGTAGAAATTAACCCGACCCACAGCAAAAAATAGAAATCAACCAGACCCAAACGCGACCCACAGCAAAAAGTATAAGTTAATCCAACCAGCAGCAAAAAATAGAAGTCAACCGGACCCAAACCCGACCCACAGCAAAAAGTAGAAGTAACACGACCCGCAGCAGAAATGTAGAAGTCAACCGGGCCCAAACCCGACCCGCATCGAAAAAGTAGAAGTTAACCCGGCCCATAGCAAAAAAGTAGAAATTAACCCGACCCACACCAAAAATGGAAATCAACCAGACCCAAACGCGACCCACAGCAAAAAAGTATAAGTTAATCCAACCAGCAGCAAAAAATAGAAGTCAACCGGACCCAAACCCGACCCACAGCAAAAAGTAGAAGTAACACGACCCGCAGTGAAAAAATTAGCCCCGACCCGCGCATCAGATTGGAATTTCCAAATTTCTAAAATCGCCCCCCCCTTGAGGACTCTCCAGATCCGCCCTTGGTGGCTCGATCAGCCTACGGTACCGTTTCGGGTAGGTGACCCTTGTCCGGTAAATGACAGAGTCACTTTGGGGTAGTCCTCCGGAAATTACCGCTGTATGAGGTTCTGTGCACAGGCACTTTAATTTTTCTTTCGTAAGTCCTTCATTATAAAGTTTGGCAGTGTCTATAGTCCCCGCTCGTTATCAGGAATTTATTTTTTTTTTTTTGTTTTATTTTATTTAACTTTGTTTCTGGTTTAGTTTAATATATATAGCTTTGTTTAAATCTTAATTTTTTTAAAATTCTATTTTTATGTCATATTGTGGTTTTTAACTTTAACTTTTTTAATTTTGAAATATTTAAATTTTTAATTTTTAACTTTAAATTTTTCAGTAAATGTTTCTTTGGTAAACTTTTCTTAAATTATTTGGTCTTCTTGATTAATGGTTAATTATTGTGTTTTTGGATGATTATATATTTCTAATGTTTTCCTCTTTACTTCTAGGCATCTAGAAGCACATTTCTTGTGTAAATGGTTCTGTTCATCAGAAGTCTATTTGAAGAATGTGTAAACACTTTTTTTTTAATATATGTGTTAGTAGGGCCTTAATTTACGTCCTCTTTTCCTGTTTTTTTGGATGTTTTTTTAAGAAGTATTTGAGGCCTTTGGAAGTAGTATTTAGAAGTATTAGCCTTCATCATTAACTAGTTTTTTTTTTGTTTAAATTTTTCTGCTGAAATAGCAGGTTTTTTTAGAACTTTCAGGTTTTTTTTTGGTCAAGGAGTTCATTGATGGAGAAAATTATGAACTATTGTTATGTAATTTATCCAAATTGGGTAAATACCTTTGATATGTTGTGGTACGTATATTTAAAATTATTGTACTTATTGAATTGTGTATTTATTTATAATATGTAAGTTTTCTATATACTGAATGATAGATAAGAATTGTGAGTAATTGTGACTCTTAAAGTTTTTAGTTCCGGTTCATTTTGATAATGTTTAGTGACTTTCTTTCGTCATTTCTGAATACTAATCTGTTTATTTATTTTGGCTTCTTTTAAAAGGCTTTTAAACTCTTAGTTCAATTTTTTTTTTGGATTTTGGATATTCTTACGGTTTTTCTTGATCTGTTTACAGATTGTCTTTGCAGATTTCCGAAGCAATGAGAGGGGGGGCATTGATGGCAGAATGAATTTTGTTCTCCTTGCTTCGTCTCTTATCGCTTATCTTAAAGTACCGGTCTTTTGTTTACTTTTTATATATATTTTCTTTATTACAGTTTCATTAATAGTTAACATTTATTCATCTTTATTTACTTAAATATATTACTTACTTATCTCTTCTGTAATGGTCCTTAATTGGAAATCCTTTTGATTTGTTTTCTATGCGATGTTTACTTTGTGAACATCGTTGAATTTTTGCCGTTCTCCATGCTGTGAATTAGCCACGTCGTGCATAGAACGTTTCATGATCGATAAGACGTATCGATATCACTTTCACTTTGTCGCCAGATGGCAGCACAGAATCTTTTAGAATCGAATAAATCGATTCATCGTTTCTGGTTTTTGCATATCCATAATGATATCGGCTGCTCATTGGTTGCTGTGGTTCTTCTTGAAATCACGTGCTTTTTCTTTGATCGTATATAGCCTTGGCGTGTTGTGATATCGTGGCCTTTCGTTTTGCTTCTCCCATGAGGGGAAGTATTTTCAAGAATCTTGAACGTTCGTTTGACGGCGTTCATGGAGTTTATTAATTTGAAAGTATTGAATGAGTTTTATTTTTAATGTGGTTTTAATCAAGCTTTAATCAACTGTGATATTTTTATTAATGTTAATTAATGTGCAATTAAACATCTGTTCCTGCTGTTATGAATTTCATCAGCCTTGCTCTCGTCTGTGAATATTATCAGCTGTAATCTCGATCTGTGATATTTTTAAATAAACTGAGTGTACCAAAGTTCAATCAAGCCTCAGCCATTTTATTTATACAGTTAGAGGAATGTCTTTCATATTTCACTGACGTTACGATGCACTCTTCAGCTCACTCTTGCCAGCTAGACTTTCATGGCGTTGATCTGCTCTTTTAATAATTTCCCTTTCTTTAATGGCATATCAGCACAAGTTATATGCCCTAAATTATTAGATATAATTGCTATTTTTTTAAAAAAATTTCTTTACTTTCTGCAAAAATGGAGTACTTGAGTTGCCAAAATGAAACAAATGTCGCTAAAAACTACAAAAAAATTATTTCAAGAACAAATGGAGATGCAGTTTTTAAACAAATTGCATTAAAAAGTATTTTTTTCTTTTTTTTCTTAATACGACGGTATAAACATTGAAAATGTGCAATGCTTAGAAGTTTTAAAAAATGCTGTAGAGTATTTAATCGTACAATGAAACATCAGTTTTTGTTTTACGGCTCATGTATATGAGGTAACGTTATTTATTGGAGACAAAATAAGCTGGGAGAAAAAAAGAAATAGCATTCCGGGCGTTAATATAGCACAAATATCCTGTAAATTGATACATGAAATCGACTATAACTGTCGTAAGCAGTCATTGTATAAACTGTATTTCTAATTATTTGTAAACATAATCTTCATTAAATACAAGGTGTGGCTATTAATTTTGCAGGGACTGGTGAAATAATTTCTGAAATATGAATGTACAGTGCATAACTGTTTAATATATTTGAAAGTATGTTCAATCAGACGTTGTACACCTTTGCGCGTGGCTGTACGTTGTATAATTGTTTGAAACCACTTGTTGAGTAATCTTTGAAAATCCTCTTATAGACCGGGAGGCGCTTGCACAGACAATCACCTCATCGATTTGCAAGCTGAAATTCCAGGATGAGACAGAACTCTGTTATCATATTAAAATGCTACTGGTCTGCCGAGTCATATCTTGATAGAAACCACCTTCAGATCCGATTTTAGTGTTTGACTCGTAGGTTTATTATTGTGTTTTCCTGCACCTAAAGGTATGAAAACATGGAGGACTGGGAGCAGAAAAACACAATGGTAAACCTACGGAGGTTGAGTTGAGTTGATTTTTGATGGTCGATTATCTACTCAAGGGATATAGGCCCTAGGAGGAGTGCCCTCCATGGGGGTCTTTCTAAGGGAACCTAGCCCGTATTTACGCAAGGTTTCCCAAGGTTCGAAGAAAACCATGAAAACTCCGAACGGTTAGGTCAACGGGCCTGATTGGGTTTAAACCCAGCACCTCCTGTCTATCAACTTCGAGAGCAGAACCTATCAGCTACTGGTGGGGCGGTAAACCTATGCGTCAACCACTAAAATCGGGTTTTCAGATGATTTTCACCAAGGTATGACTTGGCAGACCAATTGCATTTTAATATGCGAATCGAGTTTTAACTAATTCTGGAATTTCAGCCTCCAACTCGATGAGGTGATTGTCTATGCTGCCGCCCATGGATCTATTAATTTCAGACGTCACATTTTCCTTGATGTTATCCGTTCATCAGTACCATGACGAAAACATGTAAACCATTCATAAATGCAAGAATGTGATAATGTGTCATCACTTTACACTTGCTGTAACATTTTTACGTCTTTCTACAGCACATTTTCTCAATTTGACGCAAAATTTAATGTTTTCTTCTTTATTTTCACTTCAACAACAATGATTTGACAGCGAATGTTTGCTTGCGTGTTTCAACACCAGAAAGTGAAACGAAAATCAATACACCAATGCAGTTTTTTCTGAGACCCTACATAAGTCGTCATGCTGATGCTTTTCAGGTACTTGACCTTTCAAATACCATCTTTAACAAACCAACGTTCGTACTTTCAGTTCTAATAACTGTTCTACAGTCCTGGAAATTAATAGCCACACCTTGTATTTATACTGCTTCAACACTTATAAACTGTGAGTCGGTAGCACAGACAATCACTTAGAGTTCATGGATGAAATTCTAGGATTAGTTAAATCTCGATTCGCATATTAACCCATATTGGACCACACCGATTAAATATTTTTGAAAATTTTTAAAACTTCAATTATATCATTAATATGGTGTAATTAAGTAGATACTAGCGAAATTTTGAAAACAAGTTTTTAATTTTTTAACTAGTTGTCCCATAAACAGGACATATTAGTAGGACACACAGTAAGGACATATAAATGCATACATAAACTAATTTTATGAGCAAATATTTTATTTTACTTTAAAAATACTGTTTATGTTGTACGAAAATACTCTATGATTTCTCCAATAAAAACATAATGATAAAATTTTAGATTATAGGATCACAATTCTTAAAGAATTTTTTAAATAGATTTTTTTTTAATTAAATTTTAATCGGATGCTTGTTTTTTGTTTATGTTATAGTTTTATGTATTTTAAAGACGTCATAACAAAATGCATCCAAAAAATCCTTACCAATTTTATTTTTAAAAATGTCTTATTAGCTGTCCTATTTATAGGACAGCGGTCCAATATTGGTTAAAATGCCATCGGTCTGCCAAGTCATATCTTGGGGGAAAACAACCCGATTTTAATGGTTGACTCGTAAGTTTACCATTATGTTTTCCTGCGCCCAGTCCTAATCGAGATTTAACTTAACTAATCCTAGAATCTCATCTGTGAACTCGATAAGGTGATGGTCTGTGCTGCCAGCTCCCGGTCTATTGTTGTCCATTTGTTACAGCTTAAATGTGTATCGAATTTCGTGCATAAACACTAGTCCACGTGTTAGGTTTAATTTGTTAAAGCATGAAAAGCATTACAAATGTATTCTTCCGTATGCATTGACGTCTTTCTTTCATAAGATTATCATTTTTTAAAAAAGTAATCGAAACAGTGGTCAGCACATCTGGCTACCATGCAATCTGTTTAGAGTTCGGTCCGGGCAAGGTTTACTCTGCATTGCATTCCTTCGGGGTCCATGAAATGAGTACCAAGCTTTCTTGGGAATTAAACGCTGAGGGTCCCGCTTTAGGGTGATTACCAGACCAGGACACACTGTTTATAGCACTTCAAGAAAGCAGGGTTAGGTAGGGCCTGATTAACCTTTGAATTTATGGGAAGCACAGTGTGCTTTTGGGCCCTCCCCCGCCCCTTTCAATCAAGAAGCATTTTCTAAATTCGACATATATAGAAATGCACAAATGTTGACAATATTATTCCCAAGAGTGGTTCAGTTGATCTCGTATACAGACTTGTATAAAACCAAAAACTTTCTGCACATGCAAAGATTGGGTCAAAAACTTTCTGCAAATTAATTTAATGTTTAATAAAATTTGTTTTATATTACTTTTAACGATATTAATTAAAAACAGTAGTTTTAAAATAATTACCATTTTAAATTAAAAATTAATTGATATTAATTAATGAATAATTATTTTAGTTAAAAAAATAATAAAACTAAAAATCCATGATAAGAAAAGGTGAATTTTTATCAATTATTTTGTCAATGCATTTAGAAACAGCCCAGTCCTTAATCTTGTAACCTCTTCGCACAAAACGCCAGTCACTCTGTTCACAGAAATAATACAGCATTGCTTCTGAAATAACTGAATAACATTTTATAGGGAGAGGTCTATTCATTCGTATCATCATTAAAGAGACTGATACAGGGATGAAAATGCACTAAAGCCATTTTGGATCACCTTTGGAGCAGCAAAAATCTGATTTTGTAGCAATAAAATCAAAATTCTGTTTTTGGAGCAGACTGAAATTCTAATGCCAATAAACTCCTAAAAATTAAAATGATTGGCTATCTTGAAAATATTTTCACATTTGAAAGAATAATTACTCAGATAAAATTTCTCTACACATTTTGCTAACTCTGGGCATTCTAAACGACATTTGGGTACAGATTACAATAATGAAAAATTAGCAGCAGGAAGAAAAAAAAATCAGTTTATTTGGTTTTAAAAAATATTATTTTAGAGCAGTAATTTTAACTAATCAAAGAAAATCCTATGAATACAACATACAGGACTCCCACTCAATTTTTGTAGTAAAAAATGGTAAAAGGGGACCTTTTATTTTAAAAAAAGGGGGACCAAAAAATACCATATTTCGAATAAAAAGGTACCTTTAGGGACCTAAATTCAGCAAATCACAAAATAAAATAAACAAAATCTCCTCAACCATTTCATGAAATTAGCGTGTTTTTCGCAATCCTTTGACAAAATTCATGTGATTTCACGATTTCTTATCAATTTCAGTGTTTTTGCGGTCTTTTATCGAAATTCGTGTGCCTTTCGCTATCTTTTGAGGAAATTTGCTTGTTTTTCGCGATCTTTTGACTAAGTTCACTTATTTTTGCGCGATCTTTTGACGATATTCGCGTATTTTTGCGGTCTTTTGACGAAATTCGCGTATTTTTTGCAATTTTTTGACTACATTCGCATTTTTTGGGGAATCTTAGCTAAATTTGTGTGTTTTTCGCAGTCTTTGGACGAAATTTGCTTATTTTTCGCGATCTTTGGACGAAATTTACGTTGTTCGCATTAGTATTGAAAATCCCAAACATATTGCGATTTTTATACATTCTAACAATTTTTATGTGTGAATATAAGTTTTGACATTAGTATTCGAAAAAATGATATAACTATGAATGCAGTCAAAATTGTTGTTTGAAAACAATTTTCGGGATATAAAAATTACGAAAAGTTTGTCAGGTAGCAGTCTATACTAATATTATAAACAGGTAACGCTGGAACTACGTAGCCGATTTGAAAAGTAATGGCGGCAAATCGGTGGTGACACTCTCTGCTTCAAAACAGGTTATATTTTATGTCGATGCCGCTACCCCCAAGGGGATGCAGGAACGAAACACATTCTAAAATTGTGATTTTGTGATTCAGAAGGGTACAGAAATGAAATTTTGCATGGTAGTTACTTATAAGATGTGAAGTACATATGTAGTCACAAAATAATTTTAAAAAAGTTGAAATTTTATAAAGTGCAGGAGAAAAAACGTTCTAAAATTGCGATTTTTGTGATATTAAAGGGGCTAGAAACTTGAAATTTAGCATGGTAGTTACTTTGAAGATGTAACTGTTCTCTAAGTACAGTTCCTAAAGAAACTGAAATTTAAAAGGGTGAAACAAGCAAAAGCATTCTAAAATGGTTCGACATGCAATTTCTATGGAATTGTAAAGGGCGAAATTTTAAATGGCTGCTAAAAAAATTCGAAAATACACAATGCATATGCATGCACAGAATAGTCTTTCTTTTTTAATGAAAATTTAAAGTAGTGCACCTGAAAAACAGTCTGAATTGCGATTTTTGTGATACTAAAGGGACTAGAAAGTAAGAAAGTAGAAATTTAGAATGGGGGTTAGTTACTTTTAAGATATAAATCCTATCTAAGAATTATTTCTAAAAAATTTGATATTTAAAACGGTGAAATGAGTAGAAAACGTTCTAAAAATGTTTTAAATTAAGGTTTTTTATATGAAATTGTTAAAGGTAGAAACTTGAAATTTTACATGGTTGCTATTTTTAAGATGCAATTGCAGTCACAGAATAGTTTTTTTTTTTAATTCGAAATTTAAAAGAGTGCAGGAGAAAAAACTTTTTAAACTTACGATATTTGTGATACTGAAGGGACTAGAAACTGGAAATTTGGCATGCCGGTTCTCTAAAAATGGGTAAAAAAAATCGAAATTTAAAATCATGAAATGAGCAGAAAAGCGTTTTAAAAACGTTCTAAATTACGATTTCTATGGAATTTTACATAAAATTTCTTAATTAACTAATTTTACAGTAGTTTAAAAAGCACAATTTTTACTTGGCATATTTCAAAAACTATGCATGCAAAGCCGCGGGTTTTTCTACTTAATTATAATTAAAGAAAAAATGCATCACATTTATAGGGGGAGGGGAACTTTTCTTAATTATTTAACAACTGATTAAAATTGACCATTTTTGTTTGCACATTTTTTGTGTCATAGACATTGGGATTGTCAAGCGGACAAAATGGAAAATTTCAGAATATCCTGGCATAAATCACTTTGTGACAAAATTTGATCAAAGTTTAATAACCACCTTTTAAATTAACCTTGTTTGTATAACTGAACCTGATTCAATTAGACTGGGTTGCTTTGATTCAAATAAACAACAATAAATGTTATGTTCTTAAATCTACAAAATGACTGATTTGATTATACATTGATTTGAATAAGCAGCGGTATGGGCCTGTATTTTTTGTCTGCTTAGGGGCCCCTGAAACCTGTCACCGGCTCTGATGAAAATAAGTAGTACTTATAAGCCCCAAAAATTCCTTTTGAAAAATGTAAGCACTTTTACGGACCTTACGAACCCTGTTTTCATAATTTTTATTAAAATACTATGATATAATGGTGTACATAGGATTTTCACTGCCGGAAGAGGGAGGGGATGCAAATGAAAAATAATTGCCACCTTCATCCACGTGAAACAGTTAACAATTTTAATGAAATACACATTTAAAATAAAACTATCCTACAATAAAATTGCAGTCACACAGTTCAGTAACAACCATAAATAGCTTTTTATATTTATATTTGTTGGTACTAAAAAAAATACTTTTTCAAAGATTTAGTGCAAGGTGCCTTCCTCCCTCTTCCCATGTATCTTTCTATTTCTAAAATAGTGGTAGAAGTTGTCTATAAACAGGCAAGTGGGTCATGGATTAAAAAATTCTATTCTAATGATCAGAGTACAAGTTGAATTAAAAATAAACTGTGTTCTAAAATTTTCTTTTGTAATAATATATCTTATACTATAATGCGAGCAAAAATTGTGTGTATATGTGTGTGTGTATGTAAATTTTATCTTAAAAACGATTCTAACGATTTTGACGAAATTTTGCATTTTACCATTTTCGTGCACAATAATACCATTGGGCTAGGCCACGTGTTCGAGAAAATTCAATTAGTGGGTCATTTTGGGTCAAGGTCAAGCTAATTATATCTAAAAAACAGCTCAATCGATTCTGACTAAATTTTATATCCAACCATTTTTCGGCATGAGAAAACCATTAGGCTAGGTCACATGTTCGAGAAATTTCGATTAGTGGGTCATTTTGGGGTCACTATGGGTCAAGCCAATTTTATCTAAAAAACGGCTCTAACGATTTTGACCAAATTTTGTATTTTGTCGTTTTCGATTATGAGAAGACCAATGGGATAAGTCACATATTAGAGAAAATTCGATTAGTGGGTCATTTTTGGGTCAAGCAAAATTTATCTAGAAAACAGCTTTAACAATTTTGACGAAATTTTGCATTTTACCATTTCTGAGCACAAGAATACCATTGGGCTAGGTCACGTGTTTGAGAAAATTCGATTAATGGGTCATAATGGGTCAAGATCAAGCTAATTATATCTAAAAAACGGCTCAATCGATTTTGAGTAAATTTTATATCCAACCGTTTTTCGGCACGAGAAAACCATTAGGCTAGGTCACATGTTCGAAAAATTTCGATTAGTGGGTCATTTTGGGGTCACTATGGGTCAAGCCAATTTTATCTAAAAAACGGCTCTAACGATTTTGACCAAATTTTGTATTTTGTCGTTTTCGATTATGAGAAGACCAATGGGATAAGTCACATATTAGAGAAAATTCAATTAGTGGGTCATTTTTGGGTCACTGTGGGTTAAGCAAAGTTTATCTAGAAAATGGCTCTAACGATTTTGACTAAATTTTGCATTCTATCGTTTTCGGGCACGAGAATACCATTGCGCTTGATCACATGTTCAAGAAAATTCGATTAGTGGGTCATTTGGGGTCACAATGGGTCAGGGTCAAGCTAATTGAATCCAAAAAAGCACCCAAAACATTTCGACAAAATTTTGTAATATACCGTTTCCGGGCATGAGATGACCATTGGACTAAGTCACATGTACAAGAAAAATCGATTAGGGGTCATTTTGGGTCAAGGTCAAGCTAATTATATCTAAAAAATGGTTAAATCGATTTTGACTAAATTTTATATCCAACCGTTTTTCGGCACAAGAAAACTATTGGTCTAGGTCACATGTTCGAGAAATTTCGATTAGTGGGTCATTTTTGGGTCCCTATGGGTCAAGTCAATTTTATCTAAAAAACGACTCTAACGATTTGGACTAAATTTTGTATTCTCTCGTTTTGGACTACGAGAAGACCATGGGCTAAGTCCCATATTAGAGAAAATTCGATTAGTGGGTCATTTTTGGGTCACTGTGGGTCTAGCGAAGTTTATCTAGAAAACGGCTCTAACGATTTTGACGAAATTTTGTATTCTATTGTTTTCGGGCGCGAGAATACTACTGGGCTTGGTCGCATGTTCAAGAAAATTTGATTAGTGGGTCGTTTTGGGTCACAATGGGTCAGGGTCAAGCTAATTAAATCTAAAAAAAGATCCAAAACATTTTGACAAAATTCTGTAATATACCGTTTCCGGGCATGAGATGACCATTGGGCTAAGTCATATGTTCGAGAAAAATCGATTAGTGGGTCATTTTTGGGTCAATGTGGGCAGAGCTATTTGTATCTAAAAAACGACTCAAACGATTTTGTCAAATTTTTGTATTATACACTTTCTGGGCATAAGAAGACCATTGGGCTAAGTCACATGTTCGAGACAATTCAATTAGTGGGTCATTTATGGGTCAAGCTAAGTGTATCTAAAACAACGGCTCAAAACCTTATGGCAAAATTTTGTATTATGTCGTTTCTGAGCATGAGAATACCAATGAGCTAAGTCACATTTTCGAGAAAATTTGATTAGTGGGTCATTTTTGGGTCAAGCTAATTTTATCTTAAAAAAAGGCTCAAACGATTTTGACAAAAATTTGTATTATACTGTTTCCAGGTTCGAGAAGATCAGGGTTAGGTCACATGTTCGAGAAAATTCGATTACTGGCTCACTGTGGGTCAAGTTAATTTTATCTAGAAAACAGCTTTAATGATTTTGATTAAATTTTGTTTTCTATCGTTTTCGGGTTCGAGAAGACCTCTCGATTGTTCTAAGTTATATGCTCAAGAAAATTCGATTAACCAGTCATTTTGGGTCACTATGGGCCAAGGTTTAGCTAATTTTATCTAAAAAATGGCTCAAACAATTTTGTCAAAATTTCTTATTACACGGTTTCCTAGCACGAGAAGACAATTTGGAAAGGTCACATGTTCGATAAATTTAGATTAGTAGGTCCTTTTTCGGTTACCATGGGTCTAACTAATTTTATCTATAAAATGACTTTAGCGATTTTGACGGAGTAAATTTTGTATTCTATCGTTTTCGGGTTCGAGAAGAGCATTGGTTATGTCGTGTGTTCGAAAAATTTCGGTTAGTGGGTCCCTATGGCTTAGGATCATGCCAATTTTATCTAAACAGCAAGAATTATACAGTGAGAATGAAATATCGAATTGAGCACAAGGCTAATTTTGACCGAGCTTAGCTCGGTCATGCCCGCTAGTTTATTTTTAAATAATGCACTAATGCAGACCCAATGGGGATGAAGAAAAAGTTCTATCTTTGTATTTTTTTTCTTTTAGCAATTTTACAATAAGCTGCACAAATGTTTATCTTATGAATATTTAGCAAATTTATTAGACGAATAATTCAGTTAATTGAAATGAGTATTTTCATACTACAGTGGAACCTCGCTATAGCGAACCCAGGATATAGTGAACACTCGGATGTAGTGAACTTTTTTAGTGGTCGCGTCCGAACTCCCATCTAACTAATGCTATTTTTACGCTTATAGTGAACAGCTGAGAATTTGGTCGTTCGTTTATAGTGGACTCAAATTTTATTTCCACAGATTTTTTTTCAGTTCTCCAACTCTAAACTTGCACAAATGACATTCCTTTACATTGTGCAAAATTTCACTCGTTCACGCTCATCGACTTAAACTAGGACGAAGAAGTTGTTAAACAGCTCACGCCTCTTCTCCCCATTCCAGGAAGAAACCTCTCTTCTTGTCCCTTCCTAATTTTGTGTATAAGTGTCTGGTGTTTATTTGCTAACACATTCCCCTGCCACTTGGTATAATCGGAACAGTCCAAGAATATCCCCCGTTTTATAGTGACTTTCTTCATTATTCTTGTGATTGATTTGAGATAAGAAGACGTTTTTTCAAGAGCAGCTAAAATTTCGGGAAAATGGCGAATTCTGTAAAAAGAAAAGCATTTCCGATTGAGGATAAGGTTAAAATCATTAAACGTATTGAAGATGGAATCAATGAATCGGCACTGTGCAAGGAATTTTCCCTGTAAAAATCTACAGTTTCAAATATATGGAAAAATCGCAGTGCGACTCTTGCTGCACACGGAAGAAATTTGGATTCTTTGAAGAAAGTACGTGGGGCTGAATGGGAAAACGTGGAAGAAGCTTTGTTAAAATGGCCCACCATTCAGCGGGATAGAAATCTTCCTGTGACCGACGCATAATTCAAATTACAGCAAATGAATTTGCTGAAAGATTCGGAGAAAACGGTTTTGTGTGTCCTGACGGATGGCTGGATAGGTTTAAAAAAAACAGAACAATATTTCTTGTGGAAAGATTGTTGGTGAAGCAGCAAGTGTTTGTGCATCGGATGTAGAAAGTGAAATGTTCAAATGTGGGCAAATGTAATCCAGGATTATAAAGCAAAGGATATATTTAATGGTAATAAAACTAGATTGTTTTACAAAATTACTTTCGATCAGACATTAAAATTTAAAGTAGAAAAGTGCACTGACAGGAATCTCTCGAAAGTGAGAATAACTGTTCGTGTATGTGCAAATCTGAACGGCTCAGAAAAGCGAAAATTAAGAGTCGTAGGTAAATACCAAAAGCCGAGGTATTTTAAAAATGTTAAAAAACTGCCCGTCGACTACAAAGCCAATTAAAAATCCTGGGTAACTTCCAATTTTTTTGGAGAATAACTGCGACAATGGGACAATGATTTGTTGAAACAAAAATGTAAAATTGTTCTCCTTGTCGATAATTGCACAGTTCATCCCCCTTAGAAAATTTGAAGTGCATTAAGCTTTTTTTTTCTCTCCAAATGCGACTTCTGCAGCCCATGGACCAGGGCGTTGCTCGTAGTCAGAAGTTTCACTATAAGAAACAGTTTGTGATGAGAATTATGAAGAGAACAGCACGGAATACAACATCTCTCTTTTGGAAGCAATCCTTCTGTTGTTAAAGTCATGGAGACAGGTGACATCAGTAACAATCCGCGACTGTTTCCGAAGTGCAGGTCGTTCGAAAGATGTGTTGTTGGAAGGAAAAGATGCCAACGTAGGGGACGAAGACGATGAAGAAAACTTACCAATAGCTCTGTGGCTAAAAAAGCATATTGTGAACACTTTTCCAAGGAACGTTACTGAGCACTTCCAGTCCTGCGATGATGAAGTGTACACTTCTGGTACCCCTACAGATGATGGCATTGTATCTGAAGTTAAACAAAAGAACGATGCTGAAGAAGACTTTTAAGACGTTGTTGAAGAAGAACTTGAAATTTCGGCTCCTTCTATCTCGGAAGTGAAATCGGCAGCGAATATCCTGAACATTTTTTTACTACAAAAAATGTAGACCAGAAAATATTGGAATTTTTACTAATTGTTCATAAGAAAATTGATGAACTCTACATAAAATTGAATTGCATTCAATCAAAAATCCCTAATTTGTTTTATAGAATGCAAAAATAACATCAAATTTTAGTAAGCAACTATTTTTCTTTTTAATATTTATTATTTAATTAGTTAATAATTTGTAAGCAAATTACGTATTATTGCAATCACTATTTTAGCAATACTATATACCCAGGTAGCACAGCAATATTGGGAACAGCGATTTCGCAATATCGACCAATATCGGTATACCGATATTGGCCGATATTGCATGGCAAACTTTTTTTCCAATATTGGCCTATATCAGCAACCAATACCGACCGATATCGGGACCCAATACCAACCGATACCGGTGAGCGCCGGACCGGCCGATATTGGTTAAAACTGGATTCGACACTATAAAATAGCAAAGCTTTCTTTTTTTTTCAATATAGATAGATATTGATTACCTGTCTTGACATAGTATTGGTAATAAATATCTCTTTATATTAGTGAAAAAAAGTTTGCCATTTTATATTGATGAATCCAGGTTTGAAAACATATGCATATAAATATATATTTTTTAACTCTTTCAATTTTTTTTTTTTGCTATTATAGAAATATATTGTTTATATGGAAAATCATAGCTAAGTTCACTGCCATGATAATGTAAAAAATATTTAAAAGGAAAATTTTTCATGATTATGTTGAAAGTGATTGCTCTGAAATAACCCAAAAATTTTGGGGATTTTTTTTTCTTTTATTAAAAGGTATCTTTTTACGAAAATTCAGATACCATTAATAAAATAATTTATTCAAATATTTTATACATTCTGATGTTTTTTTAATTTTTTCTTTTGATGTTCAGTGTTGTACGTAAAAATATTATGTGTAAAATTAATAATTAAATTATACTTCTCTCATTAAAAATGTCATATGCAAAATTATATCTATAATACCAATTTATGGAAATGGTAAAGTTGAAAAGTGTTGTATTATTTGAATAAAATAACTTTTATTACCATATAAGCAATTTTGATAATTTTTTTTCATATAATCAATAAAAATATTCAACATATTAAAATTTAAAAAAAATATTTAACTGAAATGATTTATTCTTTTCTGCCTTTACCATAAATATAGATGTTCAAATTTGTTTAACTGTATTGATGTATAAACTTTGCAAGGAAAAAAAAAACTAGTAAAAGTTAGTCAAAAACAATTTATGTTAAGGGGACACAGTACTCTTTAAACTACTTTTTCAATTTTGAATAATACTGTAATATCTGTAGTGACATTATATTTAATACTATAAAACAAATTAAATTTCATGTAATTTCAAAAAAAAAAAAAAAATCCTTGCCTATTTCTACTTAACTAAAATTTAAATTAAAAAAAATATATATTTTTTAAAAATCCCAACTGATTTTTTTAAATATCAATATTTTCGCTTCAAATTTTTTTCCCCACATTCCTTAGATCATACTACATAAAACTGTGCCATGGATTTTTAGATGTATGTGATATTATATTTAATATAATTTTTTTTCTCCTTTGTATAATAAAAAATCAAGGAAATTCAACAAACTCACAATTGAAATTACAGAAATTTCTGAAGCAAAAAATATTCATATTTAAAAAAGTAGTAGGGATTTTTAAAAAGTTAAAAATTATTCAAAAAATTTAAATTTTAGTTAAATAGGCATTTCTGTAAGATTAATATATATATATATATATATATATTTGCATTACAATACTATTGAAAACTGAAAAATAGTTTAAAAGGTACTGTGTCCTCTTAAGTTACATATGCAAAATTCTACCTTTGTTGTTTTTTCAAACTTAACATTAATTAATTATTCCTACCCAATTAACTCAGAAGAAAATTTATATTTTATCTGTATGGCCATCATCCTGAATCAGAGTATGAACTTACCGATTCTATAGTGTTGGAAGATGAATACTCTCTTTCTTATGTTCACTCTACATTCTGGTGGTTTCTCCTTTTTTTTTTTTTTTCTTTCCAATGTTCAATGAAACAATAACTTTTTGAAAAACTCATAAGTAAATGCTACTTTCCTCATTAAAAATTCATATGTAAAATTATGTCCGTAATACCAATTTGTGGTTATAGTGAGGTTGAAAAATTGAATATTTAAAAAAATCAATTTATCATAAGCAGATTTCCATATTTTATTTTCACATAATCAATAAACACTTAACCATTATATATATAAAAAAAAAAAAATAAATAAATAAAAATAACGTAGCTGAAATGATTTTTTTTTATGTCTTTACAATAAACGTTAACATAGTATTTATATGCAGTAGAAGATCTTTATAATGCAAACCAAAACATGCAACATTTTGCGTTATATAGGTCATTTCACACAACATTAAAACTTACCTTGTAAATAAGGCAATATACAAAACAATCGCAGTAGATATTTATATTGCATTCCTTAGGACCAAAAGTAGTGCAGGTTAAAAATTTTTTGCATAATATTGATCATTTCACATATTGTTAAATCGCCTATAAAAAATATTCAAACATGCTGGGACAAAATCATCACATTACTTAATCCCAAAATTTTTACATTTAATAATAGCAATATTTTCATTTTAAAAAAATCTGAATTACGGAGATAAAGATGAAATAATGTTTGAAATTTAATCCTCTAAAAGGTGTCAATATTTTTGCAATACGGATTACAGGTGCTTCTTAAGTACAAAATTCATTGCTTACATCTCAGAAGCTGTGCATTACATAGGATTATAAAGATCTTCTACTGTATAAATGAAATGTTACCCCCTCTCTCTACCACACCTGAAAAAAAAATTGGTACTTTTTGGTTAGCCAGGCGCCAGTGTTATAATATTTACATATACACATATGTGTGTGCGTGTGTACATATATATGTATGTAAATATAACACTGGTGCCCGGCTAACCGAAAAATGTAAGCAAAATTTGGCTGAAAAAAGTAAATCCACCTGTTGTGTTTTTTTTATTTATTTAACCAACTTTATTTTAGTTACTCCTACATTAAAAATTAGTAAAACATAATTTATATTTCATCTTTATACTCCCTTCATTCTGAATGAGAGTCTGAACTATACTACTGGGGATAAACACTTCGATGGAATTTTTTCATTAAATAAACACAATTGCCAGCAAATATTTATATTATAAGTTTTAATGGCAGTGTAAAATTGAAAGTGCAATTGAAATGACCATTTAAAAGAATAAAAAAATATGTTACAAACAATGTCATTAAACTAAGCAAGAAAATCTATTCTGGAACTAAAATTTTAATAGTAAGTTTATTATTTCTATTTGTAATGTATTCATATGAAGTAAAAATAAAATCTTTCTATTTTTAATGCACATACGTATATTCAAAAAAATGTATATTATTTTATATTTTCAAAGAAAATTTAGCAACAAAAAAGCTCTTATTTGTAAAAAAAAAAAAATCAATGTTTACAGAAAAATGTTTTTTTTTTCCAACACTTGAATCTTTCTAGAAATTATACATCCATACAAAAAGTAGACTAACATGACATTAAGGCTATCTAAATTCCATTTCAGAATTTACAATACCTACTTAAGTTTATGTAAGCAGAAAGAAATTGTGACTGATAGAAGGTAGAAACTTTTAAAAATATATTTCAGGACATTTCCCCACCCCTAAAAAAAATTAATAGATAAAAAACACTTTGAAAAAATCAGAAATCATATAAAGCACAAAAATCCTAATTTTCTTTATATGTTTTCTCTTTTGAATCAGGGAGGGGGGGGGGGGGGGTGAAGCTATAAAATACATTTTAGAAATTCAAATTGATAGATTCTCTCAATTGCACATAAGTAAGGCATTTGAAATAATTAGAAATCTAAAAACTTAGCATTTAAATATCATCATAATTTATATTTCGTTAAAAATTCTAATTTTAGATAGATTTTATATGAGTCAATTTTTATCAACTGTTTTTCTCTAAGATAAAATTTACAAGGTGATTTTAAAAGTTTGTAAATTTATTTTATAAATTGTATTTTATTGAAATATCTTAAACATTGGATACTAGTTTTAAAAATGATAATGCAAAAATTAGAAGTCAATTCTTAGAATTTAAATAAAAACTTACCAGGTATAACAAATAAAATTTATTAATCACAAAAAAGAATTAAATGTTTTTTTATTTACAAACTATTATTAATCATTTTTATTATTTAACAAAAATTTTTTCGACAAATAATCTATTTCTTGTTAGTCATCTTCTTCTCATTTGAAAAGTGTTTCCATCCCTGTCGTCAAATTCTGCAAGCACCTTTCCAATGCAGCTAGAGATAGCAGTGGTTTCTGTTCCTTCAAACTTCATTTCCACACTAGCTAGAAAAGTATAATGAACCAAAATCACAATCAGACCAAGTACATTTTTGCTATAACAATTTATAATTTGCTATAGCTTTTTTTTTTTTTTTTTTTTTTTTTTAATTTTCAATTAATTTCAATTAATTTCATAAACAAATTTTAAATGGGAGATTTGAATTTATTCACCAAAATTTCAGCTTGAAAATGAAATATTTTTACTTTATTATATTAATACAGTAGACTCCCTCAAATCCGCACAGCTTGGGACCAGAGGTTGTGCGGATTTTTGGTCATTGCTTTCTTTGTTTATATTTTTTAAACAGTAATTTGAATGTAATAATGCAATAGGGTTGGCAAGGTTTTTCCCACCTCCGGTAAATACCATGGTAAAAACCGGTATTTACCGTTCTGGGAAATATTATGTTTTTCCCACATGGGAAAAACTGATTATTAAAAACATAAATATAAATTCAAAACAAACTTTTAAAATGTCAAAAATGAGTTCTAAGTAAATAGCTTGAAAGGTTAAAAAAAAAGTAAGATCTGCAAAAACAGACAATGGAGTGCATTTATTTAAATATTTATAGTACACCACACATATTCCCAAACGTTTACCAATCATATTCATATTCTTCGTTTGCCCCTTCCACATTGGATTTTAGCATCGTATAACAAAATACTAATTTAGAGGCTTTCTGTAAACCGGGTTTATTTCTAATCTTGTTTTGGATGAAAGAAAAATTAGAAAAAATACACTCCAGAGATTCTGATGATGCAGGACATCCCTGAAGATGTTCCATTAATTGGAGAAATCCTGCATCTATTCCAGTTTTACTTAAATTCTTCCACCACAGTGCAGGTGAAATAGTGTTTGTAATGTCTTCGGAAAAGGTGCATCTTCTCACTTGAATTGTATTGTGTATTGTAAGTACTTTGGATTTAAAGTCTGTAAATATTCACCTTAATATTTCAGATTCATCAGATGTGCCAAAAAATGGACAGGGGTCATTGCTTTATCAAAGTTAGATTTCACTTTGCTGAAATGTGGATAGAGTTCTTTATTTTGAAGAAGCTCTAGGTAAATTTCACAAGCATCAGCAATATTGGCATTATTATCGAGTTGCAACTTCGTAAGGGCTTTTGGAACTGGTTCCATTTGGTTGTACATATTTTTTCCTTCTTTATACAGAGATTATTTACTAAGCACTTAATGTTTTTATCAATTTCATCTTTGTGATTATCTTCAAAGATAAAAAGTCCTGTTAGTAGTAAAAGTTTTTAACCCTTAACCGGAATCGCTAAATTATTCCACATTACTGGAATCTTTGGTCCAAATGGACCCTTTAATTAAAATCCAAGTTATTTTCTAATATATATGAAAATACCACTTAGATGGGTTATAAGTGCATTGAAAAAAGTTTCATGTACTATACAAATCAACTTTTATTCATATATATCTTGAAATTATACATTGTCGTTGTCCGGTCAAAATGGACCCACGATTCCGGTTAAGGGTTAAACAAGCTATTTGTGAGTTCCACCTAGTTTCACCTGGAATTTGTGGTTTAACTGAATTGGCATACTCTTTCAATAAACTACCAGGGTTATGGTGATTTCTAAAAAAATTCTGAATTTTGGCAACATTAGCCGCAACAGAATCAGTAGTCACATTCTTGCCAAGAATATTTAAATAATGCGATGCGGATCCATATGTAACTGGTATAATATCTTCCGTTTCAAGATTCTGCCTCATTGCAAGCATTTTCTGCTCATTATCCGAACCGAAACTTTTTACAGTGCATCCATATGTAGCTGCTGCTGCAATTTTTGCCCCACGACCAAGATTTGTACAATACTCTCTTGTTTTCTTATTTTTCCCGAAATCTATTGCAGAAAGAAGCATACTTTTTCCATTACAAAATATGGAATTGGCTATAAAAGGGTTATTATGGACATTACTCCATCCAACTTGCATGAGAGTAACAGTTCTCTCAGCTATTTTCTCTACAGCAGATCCTTGAATTTCTGCTTTATGCAATAATTCTTATTTATTTATATTCCTTTCCTACAAAATAATTTTAAACCTAAGGAAAATTTGTAATAACTATATATTTCTATCTTTAATTTTACACATCAGATTCAGAAAGCCAGATTATTTCTTACATATTGTCATTTGGAAATTTTTCCCGGTATTTACCAGTTTTTCCCTGTGGGATGGGAAAAACAAGTTTGGGACGGGAAAAAGCCAACCCTGTAATGCAATCAAAATTATAATGAATGCTTACTTATAGTAAAATATTAAAATAATTAAGTAAAATAATAAAAAATTAAGATAATTTAAAAAATAATTAAATTATTAAAAGTAAACATCAAGCAAGAGTTCAGTCACATTAACAAGAATTACATATTAAAATACATATGGAATTATATATAAATAAAAAAGTCTGTAATTCTGTCCCTACATCTGAACTGAAAGTTCTATTGTTTACATATTCGATGATGTGCGGATTTGAGGAAGTCTACTGTATCCAATAGTTAGTGCTAAAATCACACAGTACTCACAACTTTATTGTTTAATGGTTTTATAAATCAGAAAACAAAATTGCGAACCAACTACTTAACTTACAAATTTAAAATTTCACCTCAGTTTTTTTTCCTCTTACAAAATTTGAACATAATATTCAAAAAGGCATTTTCGAATTAAAGTGAATTTTCAAAACTAAAATTCTTTATGAAAATAATAAAAGTAAAAATAGTTTCTAAAAAAGTACACTTTTGTAAGCTTTCACTGTTTATCTTTAGAATCACACCTAATTTCACGACTACAATTTATGTCGTTAAAAAAAAATCTGTTACAATACATTAATTTTACAAAGACCCCAACTATTGAAAAATCACTGCTTTGATGTATTACTTGATAAATAGCATGAATGTGTTAATTTATTTAAAATATATATAATATTTGTTCTACTTATCTTTTAAAATATAGTAACAGGGGAAAATATTATTTAAACTGTTATACAGGATTTCTAAACTATTTTTTATAACATATAATCATAAATTACTATATGTACTCACGTGTAAATAAACACCAAAATTTTAAAGGAATGAAAATAATTCCATTTTATTATCAGTATTTTGGAATAGTTTTCATTGCCCTATTTGATTTCAGAATTCATATTAATCTTCCTTGATTAAAATTAAATTAAGACCAAGATTACTATTGTTATATCTATTATTAAATATTGTTATTCAAACGGATGGACATGTTATATCTCTCAAATTTTGCGGTTGACTAATATGAGAGTATATACAGTAATAAATTATAAACAATGATTTTTTTTTAAAGAAACCTATTAAAATTAAATTAATAAAATATATTATTAATAATTAAAAATAATCAATAAAAATTAGGAAACTTAAAAAATAAAAAGTTATTTTCTATTCATATTTTTTTTATTTTTCCAAATATTTCACTGTTGCAGTTTCACAGCCACTAAACGTGACGTAAATGGCTTGGTGCATATTAACTGCATTGTTTTTGTAACTCATAAATAGTTGTAATAACAAAGATTATTTGGAGAATTGTCACCTGCGGCTAGGTAGAAAAAAAAATGCCTTAGAATCAATTTATAATGAAGTTCTAAAAATATTAAAATGGCATATTGTCATTGGAAATACACAAGCATAATTTTAATAATTCTAGAATATCAAGAAAAGAGTGAAAAATCAATTACAAAATTCCTTCTTTACATATAAAAACCAAGTTAAATAAAAGAGTGTAAAAATATAACATTGACTGCAATATAGAGACCTATGCTGTGTGCGTTAAACTCAATCTTACACCATTTTTGAGGGTATCTCCAGCACACAGCCCAGAGGCAGAAGCCACTCTGTCCCTATGGGCCCACACAAGCGAGGAAATAATGTATGAATGATTAAAAAACTGACATGTTTCAATATAATACAGTAGACTCCTTCAAATCCGCACAGCTTGGTACCAGATGTTGTGCGGATTTCTGGCCATTGCTTTGTTTACATTTTTTAAACAGTAATTTTAATGCAATCAAAATTATAATGAATGATTGTGATATTGTAAAATATTAAAATAATCAAGTAAAGTAATAAACTAAAAGGATAAAAAGTAAGATAATTTAAAAACTGATTAAAATATTAAAAGCAAAGTTCAAGTAAATAATTAATAATACATATTTGAATATGCACAAAAAAATGAGATCATTTTCTTTCAATTATTCAATTTGAGGGAGTCTACTGTATTAACAAAATTTATTTTTACACAAAAAGCATCTTATACACTTTTAATTCTTCAATACCAGTTGACAAATTTTTTCTCCTTGTAAATATTACTTAATCACTAAAATTGAAGGTTGCATAAGAAAAAAATTTTTGTGCCAAGCGTCAATGCAAGGTTTTTCTTCTTTTGACCCGTTTAATGCGAAACAAAAGTTTTGTGAAAAATAACATTACATAACAGAAGACTAATTCAGATTAACCCAAATTCAAACAAGCATTTTTTAATAACTTATTTAAACCTTTCTGCTAGCTTTTCTTTCTGATGAACTTATTACATTTAGTTTGAAACCTTACAAAATAAAAATAATTAATGAAGTGTATGCTTTTACTGGATGGAATTTTGTGAAAAGGTACTAAAGAAGGCTCAAATTTTGCCTGGGCCAACTCAGGTGTACTAAAATATTGGTTTTCAAATTCAAAAGTTTCATATGCTTTAAGTGGCAAGTAAACTTGTTTCTCAACATGATTAAGTTAAAGTGTCAACATGCATTTTATTAAAATGTTTGTTTTATTTACTGCTGAAGAAGTCCATAAATTAAACATTATTAAATAATAAGATATTACAAAATCTGGAATGAGCAATAAAAAAATTAGACTGTAATTTATTCGGTAAATCAAAGATTTATGAAATGTTTTAAAACAACTTGTTACAGCAACAAATATTCACTTATGAAATGTAGTAAATTGTCTTCAAATACTTTGTAAAATTATTTTAATGAAAAATTCAATAACGCATAACACTGGCAAATAAAAATCTATGTGTACCAGAAATATATTAGTGGTACACAAGTACCATACCTTATGAAAGGTTGGTAAATTATTAATCAATGACTTATCCGGATCAACTATGCACTATATCTCCTCTCCAACCACAGGAAAAAATATACAAAAACAAGTGGGTAAGTGTGATCACAGATCGCACAGAGGGTTTCGTATAATATTCCTTTCAAAACACTATCCTTTTGCAAAATCTGTTAGCTCCACAATTCGCAACTAGGGAGTGCACTCTATTCTAAACAAACGTTTGCCCGACAAAACTCCGCTTTAGAACCTATTCGCACTTATATTAGTCGAGGAAATTGGACCCATAAAACTTAAAATAGGAAAACCCTCCTGGCCAAGTGAAAATAAAATATGAAAGGCTATTGTGCATAAAATGAAAGAGTGGCCGAAGGGTCGTCAAATGATATATCAGATGAGGGGTTTGGGAAAAAAATTGACCCCCCTCCCCTCCCGGAGCCTTCAAGTGAAACTATCTCGCTGGAGCTTAATTAGCGGCTAAGTTAGAAAAAAATGCTTAAAAAACGCAAGTTAGAGCCCAGAGGAGTCAATAATATAAAACTTTTTGAAAAAATTATCATCTGTCGTGTGATCACAAGTGTTCAGCTATAAGTATGCGAAATTTTATATCCCCAGCTTAATTAGGGCTCAAATAGAAATAATTGCTTATAATACAGAAGTTGAAGCCCAAAGGGTTAATTATAAGACTTTTTCAAAAATTCATATTTTGTCTTATGATCTGACGCGTTCAGCTATAAGTATGCAAAACTTCATGTCTCCAATTTAATTAAGGGCTCAGTTAGAAAGAATTGATTTAAAAACACAAGCTGGAGTCCAAAGGGTTAAATATAAAACTTTTTCGAAAAAAAAAATATTTGTCGTGTGGTCTCAGGTGTTCTGCTATAAGTATGCAAAATTTCATGTCTCCAACTTAATTATGGGTCTCATTTAGAAAGAATTGCTTAAAATATATATATGTGGGAGCTCAAAGGGTTAAATGTAAGACTTTTTCAAGATTTTATAATTTGTCGCCTGGCCTCAGGTGTTCTGCTATAAGTATGCAAAATTTCAAATCTCCAATTTAAATATGGTCTCAGTTGTAAAGAATTGCTTAAAATATGCAAGCTGGAGTCCAAAGGGTTAAATATAAAACGTTTTTCGAAGTTTATTATTTGTCGTGTGATCTGAAGTGTTCAGCTATTAGTATGCAAAATTTCATGTCTCCAACTTAATTATGGGTCTCATTTAGAAAGAATTGCTTAAAATATATATATGTGGGAGCTCAAAGGGTTAAATGTAAGACTTTTTCAAGATTTTGTGATTTGTCGCCTGGCCTCAGGTGTTCTGCTATAAGTATGCAAAATTTCAAATCTCCAATTTAAATATGGTCTCAGTTGTAAAGAATTGCTTAAAATACGCAAGCTGGAGTCCAAAGGGTTAAATATAAAACGTTTTTCGAAGTTTATTATTTGTCGTGTGATCTGAAGTGTTCAGCTATTAGTATGCAAAATTTCATGTCTCCAACTTAATTATGGGGCTCATTTAGAAAGAATTGCTTAAATTATATATGTGGGAGCTCAAAGGGTTAAATGTAAGACTTTTTCAAGATTTTGTGATCTGTCGCCTGGCCACAAGTGTTCTGCTATAAGTATGCAAAATTTCAAATCTCCAATTTAATTATGGGCTCAATTAGAAAGAATTGCTTAAAATACATAAGCTGGATCCCAAATTGTTAAATATGAAACTTTTTTCGAAATTTATTATTTGTCATGTGATCTGAAGTTTTCAGCTATAAGTATGCAAAATCCCCAGTCTCCAATACAATTAGGGACTCTGTTAAAAAGAATAGATTAAAACACACAAGCTGGAGTCCAAAGGGTTAAATATAAATCTTTTTCGAAATTTATTATTGTGCATGTTATCTGAGGCGTTCAGCTATAAGTATGCAAAATTTCAAGTCCCCAATTTACATAAGGACTCTGTTAAAATGAATTGCTTAAAATATACAAGCTGGAGTCCAAAGGGTTAAACATAAAACTTTTTCGAAATTTATTATTTGTCGTGTGATCTGAGGTGTTTAGCTATCAGAATGCAAAATTGCATGCCTCCAATTTGATTAGGAATTCTGTTATAAAGGATTGCTGAAAATACACAAATTGGAGCCCAAAGGGTTAAATAACACATTTTCAAAGTTTTATGATTTGTTATCAGGGCTCATGTGTTTAACTATAATAATTCTAAATTCCATGTCTCTAACTTAATTAGGGGCTCTGTTAGAAAAAATTGCTTAAAATACACAAGTTGGAGCCCAAAGGGTTAAATACAAAACTTTTTCAAAATTTTATGATTTGTCTTGTTGTCTCATGTATTCAGCTATAAGTATGCGGAATTTCAGGGCTCCAACCTCATTAGGGGCTGACTTAGAAAGAATTGTTTGAAAAACACATGTGGGAGCCCAAAGGGTTAAATTTAGGACTTTTTTTAAATTTTAAGATTTGTCGTTTCATGTGAAGTGTTCAGCTATAAGTACTCAAAATTTCAAGTCTCCAATGTGTATAGTTTCTGAGAACGGGCTATGTGACGGACAGACAGACAGACAAAGGAGTGAGACGAATAGGGTTTCGTCAGATGAACGGAACCCTAACAACTCACCGACATGACTGTATTTAAGATATTGAAATCACTGGACTTCTGCTTGACTCCCAGACTATATATTCCATTCCAACAACATAAGCTAATGAACCTGAAACAATAAAAATTTTAGGGCACATTTAATAATAAAATGAAATTTAACTGTATTAGTGTTGTCGAATCAAGAGGGGGAGGGGGCAGACTTTTCAGAAGAAAAGAGATAATACAGGAGAAGATTTTTAAATTGCAAGGTTTAGCATTATACAGAATCTTGAAATCTTGCCCAAGAGGAATTTAACAGGTAGAAATTGCTTATTCAAAAAACTTAAATTGGTACTTTTCGGTTAGCCGGGTGCCAGTGTTATATATACATACATATATGTAAATATACATATATTATATATATACACACATAAATACATGTATATATACATATATATGTATGTATATATAACACTGGTGCCCGCCTAACCGAAAAGTACCCTTAAATTTTTGGGAAATTTGCATTTATTAATGGTTTCTTAATAGACATCAGATAAATAATAGTGCTTTAACATAGCCATTACAAAATTCATGACAAGAGTTCCATAGCATGTGCGATGTGCCAGAAAACTTGGAAAGTTAATTTGGGCGATAAATGCTTAGGATGTTGTTGTTGCAATCTTTTGGCGCTTGGTAAGATGATTTGGTAAATTTAAAAATAAAATATTACAAATAATATCTAAATATAATATTAATAAAATATAATTAAAATAAAAATTTGGTAAGAAGCTAAAACAGACAACTTTTGACAACATTGCTTACTTTTTTGCCAGTCGCGCCAAGTGGCACAAGATAGGGAACTCTTCCCAAATGATTAAATTTCTGTATATGACTTAATGAAGAACACATTATGCAAATTAAAGATAAACAAAATAAGGAGTTTAAAGATTTTTTAACTGTATTGGTGGTAGGAAGAAGCATTATACAGAATCTTGAAATCTCCCCCTCCCCCCCACCAGATAATTTATCAGTAGAAATCTTTTTTAAAAATCACAAAGGATTAAACTTAAATAAGAGGAATCAGCTTTAACAATGTATCAAATTTTTATTTTTGGATAGAGTAAAAAATAAACCAATAAATAAATAACAAAGTGAATATAAAAAGAATAAATAACCTTTGATTGTAATTGTTTGATGACTGATTTTGAGTCTTTTAACGATTTTTATATTTTGAAAATTATGTTCAAAGTAGCAAGTATGACAAAAACAAAAAAAAAAAAAAAAAAAAAAAAAAAAAATCTACACTCTCCCTTCCCCTCCCCCTTATAAGGGAAGAAGAAAAAAAAATTCTCACACTTTTAAATTAGGATATCTGAAATGTTTATTCCAAATTCTGATAAAAAGGACCTCAAGGTTACATAAATTGCTCACAACTTTAATTGTACTTGTGCCATTTAAGTAAGTAAATCGTTTCCGTTACGTACAATAAGAAAAGAAAATCACGTTTTAATATAATTACTTCAAGAATAAAGTAAACGGACAATTTAATTAATATATAAACAACGAAAAAGTGTTTTGGTGTTACTTACACGGTTAAATAATATACTGACTCAAACACTACCAAAAGTTCATATGCATTTGTTTATAATCATTAGTGACGAAAATCTTTAAGCATAATATACATTCTGAGACAAGTATAAATATGATATGAACAGAAAATACACACTACACAAGAATATGGATAACTAATCAAATAATAATACCAATGTGAACAGAAAACAATATTTCAAAAACAAGTTTGAATATATGAAATGAGTCTGATTATATGTATTCAATAAACAAACATTATATGAAACATAAAGAGCACTTACCATTTCACATAAAGATGTAACTTTCGGATTTCAAGAATGACACACCTCATTTTTACATACTACCATCAACATATAAATATTCTCATTTTTTTTTCTATAAAATGGGATTGAACAAATATGCAACAGCATACCAGAAATACGACAGTCATGTTGGGTAATTGTCTTGTATCTGATTGGTTGGTTGGCTGGCACATCTTTGTGATCATTGCTTGTGTCGACGTCCACCGATGTCCCCCGATATTGGCCAATGTGAGTTTTTCTACATGGATTTACAGAACTTAAAATGTTATTATAATTGTTTCCTGTTTTCTGCCTTCCTGCAAAAAGTGCAATATGTGAATAAAAAATTAAAATATTCATGATTCCAGAAGTTTTAATGTTACAAATCCAACATCGGACAACATCGATCAATATTGGCCAATGTCGGTAAACATGACCGGTCTTTGCCGATGCACACCAAGATTGGCCGATATTGGGGCAGTGTCGGGCCGATATTGCTGTGCTACCTGGGATCATATGCTAAAAAATATTTTTTTTTTCAAAGAATTTGGATATAGTGAACCATCGGTTATAGTGGACATATTGCTGGGTTCTCAGGCGGTTCACTATAGCGGGGTTCGACTGTGTTTTTTTCTTTATTTCAACAGAAATAGAAAAAAAAAGGAAAACAGTGGCACATCCAGGATTATGCTTTGTAGGGGGCTAGCATAATTTAGAGATTTATATGTGCCCAGATCTGGCCCAATCTGGATCTTCTTTCATTTGATTTAATGGGACGTCCTGGATCAGGTCCCGACTTACATTTTTTTTGCTGACTTCAGCATAGTTGTAACCAGCCAGAGAACACAGAGGAAGCTCTGGAAAGTTTTGGTGGGGCTAATTCTGAATGCTTTTAACATGTTAAACAATGAAATACTGTACTAAAATATATCTTATTTTTTGTGATTTTTTGGTGTGTTTCTGTATTTAGGTAATTTTAAAGTGTGTTTGCAATCCAACGAAATATTCTTTTATAATTAAAAAAATTTAAATATATTGTCTACTTCTAGGAAGGGCTCCAGCCCCCTTAGCTCCCCCGTGGGTGTACCAATGAGGGAAAAATACAATGCACCTAGGAGTAGGAGATTAAACTTATTATTTTTTTTTGTGTGTGTGTCATGTTTTCATTCAATAGATGGCGCCAGAAAACTAGATGCTGAAAGTTAAAGTTCATTTCCATCTTTCAATTTCATAATCGTGATCTTCACCCCACAGACTTCTAATATAAGTAGACTCCCAATTCCATTGTTCTTTCGGGAAGGTTTTGACTCCAACATCTTTTGCTTTCATCGCCAAAAGGGTGCCGTATTTTGGCGGTAATCCCTTTATTGGCAAAGCAAAAGTGCGGTCAACTCATGACAGACGATGTTTCGGCGGGAATCTGGAGAGAGATTCCAAGGAGAAAAACCGGTTTGGTGCGCTAAATCTGCCTTCCATCACGTGATGGAGGGCAGAGATGTAGGAGACAAGAAAAGGTTGCCGATTTGGAGTTTACTTATATTAGAAGTCTGTGCTTCACCCAAGAAGTTAAGCTCCTTGTCTTTTTTTTTTTTTTTTTAATGCGACTTTAAGTTCTCTAAAGTTAAAAGATGTTGCATTCACTTATCCCCCTTCGCCAAAATTATTAGAAAATCAATTAAAAAAAATCCTGAGTTCTTTGCAAAAATATCCCGTCCTCCGAACAGCAAAAGCTTGCTGATGTCGCGATGTCGCTAACCTACCAACCAATCGAGCATCTCTACCAGTAAACACGGTTTGATTGAAACATTTTTGTCTTATCAAAATCAGACTTATTTTCAAGGAGTAGAATAAAGATTTGAATTCAACATAGAAAGGTTTTACAAATAAGTAAGTATGAGTTTGAAATGATATGCATTTTGAAATGGTTTATTAATTCTTCATAATTAGGATACCACATTCCGTAGTAGATTTCGCCGATGACAGACTCTACTCGGGCTCGTAAGCATTATATTTTCTATGTTATTTTCATAAATATCCGACAGTTCGATTTAAAATCGAATTTTTTTTACATGTATTCAATTTTTAAAAAGTAGTCAACTTAGTGGGGATCTTTTCGTTTGGTGTACTTTGCGGTAAACTCGCCAAGCCAGTTGCGATAACAGCTGCTGTGTGGTGTGACGAGTGACTATAGCCCTGCAACTCTTGTGTTTTCTCCGCTTGCTTGCTCTTTGAGAGTTTCGTTTCAGAATGGACTTCGAAAAAAATCACTTATGCGGGCGTTTTAAGGATGAAAAAAAAAAAAAAAAGAAAGAATGAAAAGGGTGTTAAAAATTGTTTCTGAGGTAGTCGAGTTTTCACTGATTTATACAAAATTTCTTTTTTTCGGCTGAGAAGAAAAGACATTTAAAAGGTTGGTTGAATTTTTTATTAAAGTATTATTTACAAGCATGTTGAGATTCTCGCGCTCGATGTATTTTTATTGGAAAAACGGTACGTTTTTATTTCGGACTTAGTTTTTTCCATAATGTATGCTTAAGCCCAGGACTTTTGGGCATAAATAGATGAAAGTCGTGCAAGGGCTTTTCTCTATTTTCATTCATAAGTGTCAAGGCTCATGCATATATTACAAGAAAAAACAAAGTCCGAAACAAAAACATACATTTATTTCCAATTTCCAATAAAAACACTAGATGGTGCCATTTCTCCAAACCTTGGCGAAAAAAATCCAAGTTGGTGGGTACCAGGGTTGCCGGTTTTTATTATTAAAAGTTGGTTTACTGCTAATTCATATTAAATTTAGATTAATTATTTTTTTATACACTTATAAATATTTTCTACTAAAAGAATTATAAATTTCTATTAAATTTTATCAAGTAAATGTCTCGACCGCTAGAATGTGACAGTGAAGGCATTATATCTAAAAAAAAATTTATAAATATCGAAAAGAATATAAGTTAGACTTTAAACTGGTGTTTTAAAATTCTATATTATATAGCCCCACACATACTACACATTCTAAGGATTATATTTAATTAAATAATCACAAAATGGAAACATTCTTATGAGTCCATATGGAGAGATTACGTTATAACCAGGGGTGTAAAAATTTTTTGAAAATCTAGGAGCCAGTTACTATCGATAACAAATTTGTAAAATGAAATTACAGTATAAGTTAATAATAGTGCATACAAGTTACTCTTTTTAATTAAATATATCTGACACATGACATAAATTTTTCTTGTTCAAAAAAGTAATGTTAACATAAAATTAAAAATATTGATATAAAAAAATTGGAAGTGCTGATGTAAAATACAAATAATAATCATTAAAAACTTCTTTAAACACCTCAAAAGTACAAATATGTAATTCACTTCAAGGACTACAATATATGCCATAAATCAATACTGTTAATGTATTGTTTGTCCTATTTTGCTTTTAAATTTTCATGATGTTTATGACCGCTCATGTGTCTTGTTGTTTTTGATGTAAAGTTACAGCGTTCAACTGCTTTTGTAGGATCAAATGCTTCTACAGAAGGTCCATTTAAATTTATTAATAATAAATCATTTAAATTTTGTGATATCAAAGTAGAGTGAAATTTGTTCTTGATCAAATTCATTGTGCTGAATCCTCGCTCACAGGATGCAGTTGCCACAGGTATTACAGAGATACAATTTGCAGTAACTTTAATAAAATTGGAAATTTAGAATAATTTTTCATTGATTTGATCAAAAGCTCACTAAATTTCATGTCTTTGCATAGTACCTTAAACTTGCACCATTCGTCAAGAGAAATATTTCAGTTGTTTCCAAATCAACATTCAATGTGACAAAATATTTCTGGAAATGATTTAATAATAATTTTAATAAGTTCAGTTCAGTGAAAGAGAACTTCATTTTTTTTTTCTTTGCGCATGGAATAAAAAGAAAAAAAAAATCCATAAATAATCAAGGTTATAAATATGAATTATTTTTCATTTCCTAAGACATATCTAGGCGCCAGTGTCGAAAATTTAGTCGCCCGGGCTACCTGGCACCTGGTATTTTTACACCCCTGGTTATAACCGTAAAAAGAGAAATTAGAAAAGTGTATAATATTTAAGGCAAGTTTGGTACATAATACATAAGTGTATAATAAATCTAGCAATTGTGCAAATTAAATCTATACTAATAAAAGAACAGATCGTTCTGTGTGTGTGTCTGTCGGCGATGGCTAACGAAATCTACGGCATATACAAGATTGAAATTTTTAGTGAAGACGCTCGAAGGTCTTTCCTAATGCACCTGGTCCTCAGAATTTTAAAATTTTAATTAATAGCTGAGTAATTAACAATCGCAACTCATTCTCACAAGCGGCCAAATTAAAAAGGTATTTTTTCTTCAAAACCACAATCTGACTGAAATTGCATCCATCTGCGAGGGTAGCAAACCTAGCATTAAGGTTGCCTAGAATGGGACCCTGTTCCGAGGCTAGAGGTTTACAGAAGGAAAAAGGATATAATAGATTGAGAATCCGCATTCACCAGAGCTCCTACATTTCAAACTACACTAGGAGTTTTTAAGGGGACGTTATATATGTTTATTATAGCTTCTATCGAGTTAAAATTAACACCCCTATGAGTAATGACAAATCCAAATATTCTTTGAAAAACAACAACAATTAGCGAATATAAATTAACTAACAATTTAAATTTTTTGAGTGTTTTTTTATCTGGCAGCTGTTTGGTAAATCATTTGAGCATAGACTTCTCAATGACAGGAGACCACGTGTGTACCATTTTCGCAGACAACGAGATGCATTCTTCCAGTGGAATTGAAAATTATTACAAAAAATGTATAACTTTTTTGACAACAGGTCTACCTGTATAAAAATATGTTTGTTAGATTTGTGTAAATGGGTGTGGGGGGGGGGGGGGGGGCAAGAGAACTACTTTTGATTAAATATCCCAGTTAGTCCCAGGGGCGTAGCTACAGATATTTTTTCGGGGGAGAGAGTTAGAAAATTTCCCAACTTGAAACAAATTCCTCCAACATTCAACTAAAGTGATATGCACAAAGTGTGTAATAATGATAATGAAGCTTATGCATAAAAAATTCCTTTTCAAAGAAAAATTTTGAAAATAGAAACATAAAAATTCTAATTATTTGTTTAATAAAAAAACAAACACGTGTTTTACTTTCTTCTGTCTTTACAAGACGAAAGTATTGAATTCGTAAAAAAATTCTACAACTGGTTTTCGACGGATTGATATGTTTTAGAAGGTCCTGAACATGATTTGACTGTTTTTAGAAAATGTCTGTGCGTATGTGACACAAATTTTGTGGGTGCTCTATCTCAAGAACTAATTCGCGGAATTTTATAAAACTTTAGATTCAGTTATACCTTGATAAAAATGAATGCTGATTAGTTTTTGGTGTAAATCACCCAAAAGGTGGCGCTGCTATGCTGTATTTTTCACGATTTACATGATTTTAGCGATAGTTATATTTCAAAAACTGTTGCACTGAATTTGATCAAATTTTATATTCTGTTAAATCTTGACATAATTTAGTGCTTATTAGGTTTTTGTATATATCTGTGGCACTGCTGTGCAGCATTTTTCACGATTTTCACGTTAGCTATATCTGAAAAACTAATGCACGAAAATTTAGTCAAACTTCATATTCGGTTACACTTCCTTATTGGGCTTGGGTGTATACTGTCCAAAGGTATCGCTTTTGTGCTCTTTGGGTTTGGAATTTTAGTTGCAGACATCTAAGAGCGTGGGTGTCGAAATTCAATAATTTGTTTGAAAAATGCGATGCTTCTATCTCCTTTTTAAATGCATACAATTAAACGAATTATAAATTAAATGCACACAATTAAACCTTTAGAATTCATTATTATGGGCATAGAATTGTTTATTTAATTTTAACATTGTGATTGCAAATTTTGAAGTATTAACATGTATGGGATAGAATAAGGTTTTGGGATTGGCACATCCAAATAGTTTTCATTTAACATCAATTCTTCTGGTCTTCAAAGAAGCTAATCTAACATCGTCCAGTTTAATAAAATCCACTATTTCACTTTCACATTTTAAAAGCTTTAGGTTGTCAAGTCTGTCAGGCCTCATTGTAGCTTGCAATATATATTTTTAAAATTTTTATTTGACTAAATATTCTTTCATTAGATGCAACACCAAAAAGATAAGCTGCTGTGAATGTTAAAGTACGAGTATATAGTTTGACAGTGTGACCCAAATAGTCTTTGAATTTCATGGCATGAGTAAAAGGTTTGTTAAGTGAGTTGGGATTTGGTTTATTTATATTTGACTCTGCAAGTCATGTACATCCGGTGTCTCATATCCAGGTGAACTTTTCTAAGTTAGTGATACTCAAATTTGCCTTGCACAATTGTAATTTAAATATGGAATGTATTGGTGCAATATTCTCCTGATATAGGGAACATTGTCATTTAAGCCCATTGCTAAATTGCCGAAATTTTCTTGTATTTCTTATAACTCTTCCCTGTAAAACTTATGTCCATTGCTATGCTATTATTTTTATCTATTCCAGTTGGTGAAACCGTTTTCCCACGGTGCTTTCAAAAGTCAGCTTCTTCAATCACATCCTAATATTCATAATTGTTTATGAACTTGTCTATAAGGAAATCTTTATTTCTTCAAAATTTTATTCAAGTGCAACCTGTTAGTGTTTATGTCAACCTGTATATCGATTTTTTTCTTCAGTTGATGGACTGCTTTCATGGTCATATTTCTGTTCCAAATTCAAATCATCCACTTTTTTTACCATTTTCATCCTCGAATGGATTTTTAGATGCTCCAAAATCTTGCACGAAAACTCTTTTCCTATTATGAAGGGTTCTTTCGTGCTAAGATTTATAGTCATTTTTTAGAACAGCTTTAAACACACAACACTGGACTTTTGGTTTAAAATTTCATAAACACCTATAAATATAAACGAACAGGACTCATATATATATTTCCGCACACAAATAAAGGTAAAATGTGGCAAATTTATCTAATCTAACGACTTCTTACATTCACATTTGCTCATATAATGCTTTTGTCTTGACGGCGAAGGGTTAACTAATTTTCGCAGCAAAAAAAATCACGAGAATGAGTAAAATATTGTCCAAAATTAGTTTAAAAATTAGTGCAATTTGTGAAAACTCATCAAATCTTCTTGGCCAGTTATGTTTCAAATAGGTGACTACATTCCTTTCTGTTGTGCTACAAGTGATCTCCAATTTTCAAAAGAAGCTGCAATCCCTTTGGATTAAAATAGCTGGATTCTCTTTTGGGAGGGGAAAGGGAGAAATTTTTGAGAAAGGAACAAAGTTTTGAAGGAAATAAAAGAACTGGATCTTCAGCTATTGGTGGATAGGAGCAGAGAAATTTAGGTCTGGTAGATGTATAATATTTTTGTAGAACTGAAAAATAGAATGATAGATTGAGTGTGGCTGATTTCTTTTTACTTTCTTCTATCTTTACAAGAAGAAAGTATTGGATTCGTGAAAAATTTCGACTTCCGGTTTTCAACGGATTTATACGTTTTAGAATGCCCAGAACACGATTTGATGGTTTTTAGAAAATGTCTGTCTGTGAGTCTGTATGTGACAAAAATTTTGTGGGCGCTCTATCTCAAGAAATAATGCACGGAATTTCACAAAACTTCATATTTAGTTAGACCTTGATATAAACTGGACCTGATTAGTTTTTGGTGAAAATCGCCCAACAGGTGGCGCTGCTATGCGGCATTGTTCATGATTATCGCAATAGCTCTAACTCAAGAAAAAATGCACGAATTTTCATCAAACTTCAGATTCAGTTAGTCCCTGATATAAATTAGTGCTGTTTAATTTTTGGTATAAATCTCCCAATAGGTGGCGCTGCTGTGCTGCATTTTTCACGATTTCCACAAGAGCTGTATCTCAAGAACTATTGCACGGATTTTCATCAAACTTCAGATTTAGTTAGTCCTTGACATGAATTGATGTATAAATTAGTGCCGTTTAATTTTTGGTGTAAATCGCTCCACAGGTGGCGCTGCTATGCTGTATTTTTTGCGATTTCCGCAATAGCTTTTTCTCAAGAACTAATGCTTGGATTTTCAACAAACTTCAGATTCAGGTATACCTTAGTATAGTTTAGTGCTGTTTACTTTTAGTGTAAATCGCTCAACAGGTGGCGCTGCTATGCTACATTTTTTCAGAATTTCCGCTATAGCTCTATCTCAAGAACTAATGCACGAATTTTCATCCAACTTCAAATTCAGATATACTTTGATATGAATTGGTGCTAAATCGTTGTTATTTCTTGTACTATTTAAAGGATTTAATTGACGTGATTTATATAGAAGAAAGTTTTGTGATGACCACAACATACTAGTTTAACTCTTGGTCTAACAAGGAGAGGGCCAACCTTGATAATCACACATTTTGATTATTTTAATATATGTTTTGTAGGGTAGAGACCTCTTAGTCTCAGACTCAACAGATTTTATACAACGCTCCTTAGTTCTTTAGAAACAGGGGGGGGTGGGGTCTAATATTATAACACAGCTTAAATACTTACTTTGAAACGGAAGGGCAACGTTAGTCGTAGCTCAATTGGCACGGTGGTTGTACGTTGTTCCGTGGGCTCAGATACTGAAACGCGCTATCTATGTTTTTCTCATTTTTACTTTCTTCTATCTTTACAAGAAGAAAGTATTGGATTCGTGAAAAATTTTGACTTCCGGTTTTCGACGGATTTATACGTTTTAGAATGCCCAGAACACGATTTGATGGATTTTAGAAAATATCTGTCTGTCTATATGTGATACAAATTTTGTGGGCGCTCTAACACAAGAACTAATGCACGAAATTTAATAAAACTTTAGAGATTTACTTATACAGTCGAACCTCGTTAACGCGAACACTCAAGGGGAAACTTTTTTTGTTCGTATTAAAAGTAGTTCGTGTTATCGGAACTAAACTACATTACATACAACTGGATGAGACAGTCGAAAACAGTTCGTGTTAATGAGGTTTGACTGTACCTTGATAGAAATTGGTGTTGATTTGTTTTTGGTGTAAATTGTCCAACAGGTGGCACTGCTATGAGGCATTGTTTCACGATTTGCATCATTTTAGCGATAATTATATCTCAAAAACTATTGCACAGAATTTGATCAAACGTCATATTCTGTTAAACCTTGACATAATTTGATGCAGATTAGCTTTTTATGTATATCATATAGCAGGTGGCGCTGCTATGCTTTGTATTTCTTTTGATAATTTAACTTGCTTACTGTTACAGTAGTCAGTCAGAAACATAATCACCAAAACAATAAAAATTTCGTAATGTCTCAAAAATCTAGAATTTCCCAACTCTAAGCTCAAATTTCCCAACTTCACAAATATTGGGGGGGGGAGGCTCCCCCCCCATGGCGACGCCCCTGGTTAGTCCACATAAAAAATATTATGATAAAGACTAGCATGCTTCACCCGCTATCGCATAATTTATATTTGTTAGATTTGTGTAAGGGGGGGGGGGGGAGAGGGAGCTACTTTTGATTAAATATCCCAGTTAGTTACCATTGCAGATATTATGACAGACGTGTGATTCGCCCGCTATCGCATAATTTCAATGTGTGCGCAGCTGATGTAAAATGAGATGCATTCTTCCAGCGAAATTGAAAAGTGTGCTTCGCCCACTATCACATAATTTGTATTTGTTAGGTTTTGTGTAAATGGAAAGTGGGGGTGAATTGAACTATTTTTGATTAAATATCCCAGTTAGTCTGCATTACATATATTATCATGACAAAGACTAGTATGCTTCACCCACTATATTGCATAATTCAGAGCTGATTTAAAATGAGATGCATTCTTCCAACAAAATTGAAAATTATTTAAAAAAATAAATTTTTTGACAGTGGGTCTACCTGTATAAAGAAGCATTTGTATTTGTTAGATTTGTGTAAATGGGGAGGGGAGGACTACTTTTGATTAAATATCCCAATTAGCCTGCATGACAGATATTATCATAACAAAAGACTAACGTGCTTCGCCTGCTATTGCATAATTTCAGCTGCAGGATATAAAATGAGATTAATTCTTCCAGCAGAATTGGAAATTATTTAAAAATAAATAAATTTTTTGACAACGGGTCTACCTGTATAAAGAAACGTTTGTATTTGTTAGATTTGTGTAAATGGAGAAGGGGTGGAGGGAACTATTTTTGATTAAATATCCCAGTTAGTACGCATGACAGATATTATTATGACAAAGACTAGCGTGTTTCGCCTGCTATCGCATAATTTCGGCGTGTGTGCAGCAGATATAAAATGAGATGCATTCTTCAAATTTAAGGTTTATTTAAGAATATTATTATATGCCTGGGCAACGCGAGACAGGTCTGTTAGTAAATAAATAAAATACATTCCATAAGTAAAATTGAAATAAAATTTCGAAAAATTTGTTGGCTATTTAAAAGAGTGTATATGCTGTTATTCATAATATTGTTTTTAATAGTGAGAAATTGTATTTTTATTATATGATTATGCATGATTTTAAATATTAAGGAGAAATAAAGTAAGACTTGTATATTAATAGCTCTTAAAATTTGTTAAGTAATAAAACATGTTAACTTAGTAATCATTGTCCTCTTTAATTTTGTAAAGCTGTAAAAATGAAGAAGAAAAGGGGGCGAGGGGGGGGGGGGGGGGGTTAAAGGTCAGTGTAAACCAGATAATGCAGTTGGTATGGCTCTTATAAAATTTAGCTGACATATTTCCAATTCTCACTTCAAATCACTAGCAGATCCATCTAAGTTTTTTTTCCATATTATGTCTTCATTATTGAGATCATTATTGTTACTTATTGTATTCTAAATCAACTAAATCTCATTAAAACTAATTAAAGACACTTTAAAATGTATAGTCTATAATTAAGATGCTTCACTGTATAAAAGCCAATTTTGGTCAAAAAAAAGAAAAAAAAAAGCCGATTAAAACCAATAAAAGCCACCGGCATGGTTTTTTTAAAAATTTTTAGCTGGCTTTTTTGCAACCCTGGTGGGTACACACCGAACGAAAGTCCTCCCAGAAGCAGAAAATAATGTTTCAAAGTTTCGCAGTTTTTCTGTGAAAATCTTAATGAAGAGTCTAAGAGCTGGCTTTGTTTAATTAATTTATATATTATTTATTTTCATGCAAAATTTGAATGGTTTTGTTTGAATAGCAATAGAAAACTTAAAATGTTATATTACTAACGGCCATTTACAAAATTTCATTTATTTTTAAGGTTTAAACTTTAAAGAGGGGTGTCCATTACTGGGATGGTTAATTAGTCATTTTCTAGTAATGGACACCCCATGTAGACATTGCTAAAAATGCAATTTCAGTAATGTTTATTGAGTATAAAATATTTTGACTTAACTGCAAATTAGGGTGGTTCAAAAAAACTTTTTTTGAGCTAGAGTCCAGGCCACCCCCTAATTTTTTTAGACTCATCAATAGTACAATACTGGTAAATTTTTAGCTTCTTGTCCAAATTCTAAGAGGGTGCTCAATGACCCCACAATTTAACATTAGCAGAAGCATAGGAAATGCAACAACATTTTATACTTCAGAAATATTTAATTTTTTTTCAGAAGTTTTTAGAAGAAATTTAGTTTGTTACATTATATATATGTGCATTTAAATATTTCTGAAATATTTTATTATATGTAGCAACATTTCTGAGAATTATTTACATGATAAAGTTAGACAACTCTAAACCAAAACAAGAATTCTACCAACACTTTTTACAGCCAATTAAAAACAATTTGTCAGTGAAAAATTTAACTTTTTATTATAATTTTCATTTAAAATAATTATCTTATAGATTTTCAAATTCTGTATCTGGCAGCAAACATCTGTCTGAAGTTGTTTACATTTAGCTCATGGCTATTCCTAAGTGAAAAGTGACAAATGAAAATAATATTTAAAATACATTTAATTATTTATTGCAAGAGTTTTTACTTTTAGATAAGCATCAAGAATTATATTTAGGTTACATTACTTATATTAAATATTAGTATACTGTTATGGGATGCTAACATTATTCCATGTTACAGTTAGTAAGACAAACACTAAGCCAAATATGAAATAATAATCACAAAATTTGTGTATTAATCAACAACTTTAATTTTATGAAAAATAGCCGTTCTTTTCTGTTTAAAGAAATTTCAAAGCTAAAAATTTGCGATCGCTCCGGTTTCTACTTGCCTTAGTAATGAAATATTTCTGATTGGTCTAAGATCAGTAAACCAATTGACTAGATTGAAAAAACTAACTATGACAAGACAAATACTTCAGCGTGTTCTTTATCAGTTGAAGAAATCAAAATTGGTACAATATGTTAGTCATTTGACAGTTAAAGAATTAATGCAGATATGGCAGAGATCTGAAATTCATACAAAACAAAAGAAACTCATACATAATTAAAAAATTAGAAAACATTCATTCTCATTGACTTTTGTTAAAGAAAAACAAAGGTCTTTTTCTACAGCCCAATGATAAGGAGTTGTTAGATATCTTGGACTCTTTTCTTTCATATTGGTCATGAACATGTTATGAAAATAATAAGAATTAAAGAAGATTCTAATTTTCTTCAGGATCAAAGAACCAATTGTAAAATGTATATGGGTTTAAAGGATAAAGAGTTACCGAAAGAAATATGAACGTTCTCTTAAGAGAATAAAAGAAGAGTGAAGCATTAGTCTTTTTACCTTCAGCTACCATCTGTTCATCCAATATTTGTCTAAATAGTGTAATGGAAAACTTTGAGCCTTCAGACAATGAATTTATTACAACACAGTTAAAGATCGTGAAAATTATCTATCAACAGATAAAGAGATTGCACTTTCTACTAGAAAAGTGATGAAACATCACATATCTGAGTGTTCTGATGACTTCATAAGATTTTCTCTCTTTTCTGACAAAATTTAAATGGAGAAGACAAATTGTTTAGAGCGATTTGCAGCTATGCAAGCCCTTAAGAAGCGTTATGTAACATGAGAACTTGAGATTTTTAAAGAAGATGGTGTACAGCTGTCAGACTTTGCAACAAAAAGAACAACAGAACTCTGACCTCTTATGAATATAAGGAAATCATTGTGCCTTCTCCCGAAAAATGAAATGACAATGAAGACTATTTAGACACTATTTTGTATTATTAAAGACCAAATATGATTACATTTCTATTTTTTACTTTAATATTGTTTTAGACTTTTCTTAAAAATTAATTTTGGAGGTCTTTATTTTTTTTAAACAAATACAGTAGAAGATCTTTATAACGCAATTCTCCATATAACACATAACTTCTCAGATGTAAACAATGATTTTTGCAGTTAAAAAGCACCTGCATTTTCACATTGTAAAATATTGCTACTCTCTAGAGGACTACATTTGATACATTAGTTCAACTTTATCTTCTAATTTAAGACCTTTTTGCTGAAAAAAATGCTATTACAATAAACATTTCTGAAAATGTCTAATATGAGGGATGGTTGTGTCAGTTACATTTGGATCATGTTTATAAAGTAAATTTAACAATGCCTGAACTATGTTATGCAAAAATTTATAACTTAGATAACTCTTGGTAACAAGGAATGCAGTATAAAGATACCTATTCTAATGTATTTTGATATGTTTCAGACATATTTGGCCATGTTTACATGGTGAATTTAATGATGTGATCCATATAACGCAAAATTCTATATAACGCACAACCTTGCGTTTTTAGGTTTGCGTTATAAAGATCTTCTACTGTATATAGAAAAATTAGAATGAAATACACAAACTTATGAAGTTAGTAGGTGTTGAGTACCCTCTTGCAGTTGAAATATGGAGTTCAAATTCTGCCAGAATATTACTATACACAAATCTAAAAAAATTAAGGGGTGGCCTGGTATATAAGTGAAAGTTTATTTTTTTACATAGACGACTGAACCACCCTACTGCAAATCTAAATAATCAAATTTAATTTTTAAATTATACTAACCAAAATGTAATAACACCAAAACTTTTATAAATAGCTGCTTTTAAGTTATTTTATGTGATTAATAAAATTTCAATATTTTATTCCCTTTTTTTTTTAAATGTGTATGTATCTTGCATATTTTATAATCTGGCAATCAAACCAGCCAGGAAGCAGAAAATATTGTTTAACCCATTAACCGCCAAAACTATAAGGTTGAAAATTTCAACTTTTTAGCTGAACGTTGTTTGCAACCACAAACTCTGAAAGATAATTTTTGCTTCATATGATCTTAAAATTAGAGATGCAACGAATATTCGGCCTGTCTGCCGAATATTCAGCTTCGGCCGAATATCAAGTCCATTATTCGGCCTTGGCCGAATAATACTGTAAAAAATGTTTTTATATTTACACAGAATAACTTTTTAATTTGACAATTTATATTCATCATATATATAATGAATTTTATTTGAAATTAACTAACACCTTTTTTTTTCCATTAACTTTGATACTCCGAATGGGTTTTATCAACCCATTTTTATATAAGAGACTAATTTAGGAATCATGTTAAAAAAAAAAAAATATGCTGTATCAGTAAGTACAAAAAGTATCTGTAATAAGCTAACATAATCTGTTAAATTTAAAATTAATCTCTTCAAAATTGTTTTAATACAGCTGTACAAGCTAATTCATTTTTTTTTTCAGTAAAATGCGCTTAAAAGTTAAATATAATTTAAGTGATTTTTTTAAGTCTGTTACTATTTCTTATTAAATAAGGAAAGAAATGTAAATACTAAATTCTTTTAATTAGTATGCATTTACGTTTTAGATATTTTTTTCAAGAATAGCATTGCAATGCCTTAAAAAACAGTTAAAATGTTTTCAATAAACATAGATTGTGATGCAGAAATATTAATAATTCAGCATTCTCAGGTCTGAGGCAAGTCTATTTCTTTTTTTTTTTTTCGTAAATGTTACCCGTGTCTGAAAATAATCTCTCACTATATATATGGTACTTCCTGGTACAGAAAGGTACTTTTTGGCTACTTGTGAAAGGTTTGGAAAGTCTTCTGAATTTTTCACCCACCACTCCAAAGGACACTGTTGTATTTCTAGTAGTGGCTGGGAAAGAAAATTACTAATTTCTTTTACTTCTTCACATTGAGGGGCACTTTCTATAGAGGCTTCACTACTGACAGCAAAGAAAAAAAAAATAAAGATAAATAAAAATTTTGTTAATTGTGAGCTTTATAAAGTCTACAATGATTTCTTTCCACCATTTTAGAGGATATTCCTTTCACCCTTTCTATCAGTGATTTTTCTTAAAATATTAAGATTTCTTATTTTTTATTTTATTTCATCTGAAAGCTGAAACTTATGTTTCTTAGTACTTTTAAAATTTTGTCATTATTTTAAAATGTAACAACACACATAATATCTATTAAAATGTAACTAGACAGTACCTGATGAGGAACTTTTGCTAAGAATTTTTTTTTTCTTTGGGGGGGGAGGGGGGGATCATTATTGAGGCAATTTTTAGGCCGAACATAGCCGAATACTTTTTCAGAGTAAAATAATGCTTTTAAAAAATTAAAAATTTGTAAATAAATAATATTTTAAAAGAAAGCAATACATTTTAATTGTGAAATATACAAGAATTGTGCATATAGTGCATACTATATTTTGTTTTTAGGCAAAAATAAGTTCATTATTCGGCGGCCGAATAGGTCGAATATTCGGCTGTAACTTGGCCGAATATTCGGTATTCGGTTATTCGGCCAAACTACTATTCGTTGCATCACTACTTAAAATTTCATGTCTTTAAGTAAGGCCAAATTTTTTATTAAAAAATAGTGGTGGCTATGTAAATAACTTAAATATGTGCATTTGTTTTGACCGTTGCGTAAACACAACACCAGCGGGTAATGGGTTAAGAGCACAGTCAAAGATGGGCTCACAGGGCTTAATCCCTCTCCGTTTAAATAAAAACAATTAAGTTAGAGAAACTATTAAAAATCTATTTTCTGTCTTAAATGTTTCCGTATTCACCTTCCCTTATGACAAAAAAAAAAAAAAAAAAAAAAAATTGTACATGAAACTAGTAAATCTGCAGATCACTGGCCTCAAACTAAAGATGAAAATAAGGAATTTTGCTTAGTAGCCACTGGCCGGTAGGTTGATTTTATTTAGTAGCCAGTTACTTGCGAGTAAGAATAATTTTTTTAGTAGCCAGTAAGTACATTTATGTCACTGAATATTTAATTTATGGGTATATTTTAGGTATGTTTATGCACTGAGTAGCAGGTATGATTCAAAATTGAAAAAAATAGGTTTAAAAGATCTGAAATTTGCAGCAAATTTTCTGAAATGTAAAGGGGGGTTGGGAGGGGATTCCTCCTGGTACTAATTATGCGTTTTTTCCACGATACTTTAACGAAATTCACGTTTTTTCGCGATGTTTGCGTTTCTTTGGCGATTCTTTGACAAAATGTGCGGTTTTTTTTCACGATCTTTTGACAAAATTCGCATTCGTTTTCTTTGGCGAAATTCTCGTGTTTTTTTTTTCGCAATTCTTTGATGAAATTCTTGTTTTTTTTTTTCCCCGCGATTCTTTAACAAGATTTGCGTTCTTTCCGCGATCCATTGACGATATTTGCGTTTTTTTCTTTGCTCTATTGATGATATTTGCGTTTTTTCGTGATTTTTTGACGAAATTTTGTATTTTCAGCGATCGTTGGACAAAATGTGTTGTGTGGTTTTTTTTCGCGATTCTTTGACGAAATTCGCATTTTTTTTTTCGCTATCTATTGACGATATTTGTGTTTTTTTTCCGCAATCTACTGACCATATTTTCATTTATTCCACGATCCTTTGACGAAATTTCGGATTCTTCGCTATCTGAAATTTCGCCAATCCAATCTTTGATGAAATTCGGGTTTTTTCGCGATCCTTTGACGAAATGTGCTGTTTTTTTTTTTCATGATTTTTTGACAAAATTCTCGCTTTTTCACGATTTTTTGACAAAATTCGCTTTTTTGGCGATCCTTCGATGAAATTTATAGTCCTTTTCGTAGTCCTTTGACAAAATGTGCGTTTTTCGCGATCTTTTGATGAAATTCACATTTTGTTCTTCCGCGATTCTTTGACGGAATACCTTTTGGAAAATCTTGCGTTTGGCCGGTACTTTCCATATTTTTAATTGTCAGTTTTTCACGTTTACTCACCGAGTGGCGACTGGCGAGTGCTTATTTTCATCTTTACCTCAAACATCAGTTTTATTTTGAAATTATTTTATTTAGTATTTAAAATATTCAATTCACAATATCGATTCTTTCATATTTGCAATATTAATTGCATTATAAATGATATATCAAGTAGTCTCTGGAAGATTAAGTGTTAAAAATAGTGGGACAAAACTAAACACTAATATTCCAAAACTTTTTTTCTTTAATTATCTTTTAAATTCTCCACTGTTTCAATAATTTGATAGCTGTAATTGCCTGATATTTAGTATTTTATTTAAACTATCCATCTAAAATAATTAAAACATTGATCTTCTGATAATTACAATAATTGAAGTAAACAGTAAAAGATTATCACAAATATTTTATTAATTACTGGTATCCTCATTGTTAAATTTATTTGAAAATAACTATTTTGTTTCATTAGTATGTATTCATTAAATTCTGGTTCTAAATACAGTCATAAAAACAATTATATTTATTATTTTTTATGGGGTGTCCATTACTGGGCTTTTGGGTGTTTTGATATATTTCTGTTATTTAAAATTAAATTTCGATTCTTATTGGGAAATGAGACTATAAGAATGGTTAAATATTGTTGATAGGTTAATATAATATTGAAAAACTGTAATATAATAACTATAACTATTAATAAAAAAATAATTTTAAAAGAAATTCCTTAAGGGTATCCATTACTGGCACATCTACCCTATATTCGCATTTTGCACTCATCAAAAACAAACTCTAAGATTCAGTATCAGTTATAAAGATAATTTTGTATTTATATTAGGGACTGACTGAAGCAGGAATTTCGCCAAATACTGAATATTCAGTATTCGGAACCGAATTCTTAATAATTTAATTTAGTTATACATATTTATTCTTAAATCTAATTACACAAAAAATTGTATGACTTCTTTCCATTCATTAATTCATCTCTTATTTTTTATTATTTTATCACTAGTCAATACCCAAAATAAATTATGAAAATATTAAATTTTATAAACTGTTATTAAGGATAAGGATTGTCAGAAAAACAAAAGTTCATTTAAATAAAAAGAAATAATGTTGTTATTAAGCTGGTTTACCTACTGATTGTCTATCTCTAATTATAAACACATTGAATAGAAATGTTCTCAAATACAAAAAAGTACCTAACATATCAATTTGTACATATAACTATTTTCTCGCAAATTGCGTTATATTTTGATTAATGATTTAACTGCGTGGTGATGAAGATAAAAAATTTTCGAGTACTTTTAGTTTAATGGATACTATAAGCTATAGTAAAAGGCATTAGGGTATACTTATTCATAGCTGCCAACTTGTACGGATTGGCCGTACAATGTACGGATTTTGTTCTAATTGTACGGTTGTACGGATGAACAGTACGATTGTACGGTTTTGCGCGCGGGAAAAACAATCGCTGAAAAATGCGAATTTTGTCAAAGATCGCGTAAAAAAACGCTACTTTCGTCAAAGATTGCTTGAAAAAACGCTAATTTCATCAAAGATCCGTTCAAAAACACTACTTTTGTCAAAGGATCGCGAAAAAACGCCAATTTTCTCAAAGAATCTTGAAAAAAAGCCCTAATTTTCGAAAAAAAACCCCGCTAATTTCGTCAAAGATCGCGGGAAAAAAACACTAATTTCGACAAGGGATTGCGAAAAGTACGCGAATTTCGTAAAAAATCGTCGGGATAAAACGCGAATTTGTTCAAAGGATCGGGAAATGAACGCGAATTTCATCAAAGTTCGCGAGAAAAAGCGCGAGTATCGTCAAAGATCGCGGGGAAAAAAAGAATTTTATAAAAGATATTTGAAAAAAAGCAAATTTTGTCAAAGAATCGCGAAAAAAACGCGTATTTCGTTAAAAATCGCCAGAAAAACACTATTTTTGTCGAAAGATCGTAAAAAGAACGCGAATTTTGTCAAAGTTCGCAGGAGAAACACTAATTTCGGCAAAGAATCGTGAAAAGAACACGAATTTCGTCAAAGATTGCGGGGAAAGAACACTAATTTCGTCAAGGGATCGTGAAAAGAACGCGAATTTTGTCAGAAAACGCGTAAAAACGCTAATTTCGATCAAAAATCTTTGAAACAAAGCTAATTTCGTTAAAGATCGCGGGAAATAACGTGAATTTCGTCAAAGATCTCGTAAAAAAACGCGAATATTGTCAAGGTTCACGTAAAAAACACGCGAATTTTGTCAAAGATCTCGTAAAAAAATGCGAATTTCGTCAAAAGATCGCGAGAAAAATGCGAATTTCGTCAAAAGATTGCGAGAAAAATGTTTATTTCGTCAAAGATAGCAGACAAACGCTTTTATCAAAAAATTGCGAAAAAACGCTAATTTTATCAAAAGATCGCGGAAAAAACGCAAATTTCGTCAAAAGATCGCGAAAAAAACGCAAATTTCATCAAAAGATCGCGAAAAAAAACAGTAATTTCGTCAAAGGATCGTGAAAAAAACATGAATTTTTCACAGGATCAAGGAAAAAGCGCGAATTTCATCAAAGGGCCTCGAAAAAACTCATAATTAGACCGGAAGGGAATCCCCCCCTTTCCTCCCCAATCCTTTGGCTGTGTAACCTTTCAGAAAATTTGCTGTGAATTTCAGAATTTTTTTTTTTTTTTAGAATTTCCCATGCAAAAAAATTTTCTTTTGATATCTCACATTTTTATTTTGGAAAAAAAAGACTATACATGAATATGGCATAGAAAATGTTATGAAGTATTACTTTTTTCATTGCATGTGCATATGTTATGCATTTTTAAGCACCCAAGAATACGTCATAAAAATTGTAAGGATTTCAAAATTGACATGTTGGCAGGTATGCTTATTTGATGTGTATATTAAAAAAAATTATGCACTAAATAAATAAATTTAAAAGAAATTAATGTAGAAATCATCCCGGTAGCAGAAAGTTTGAGACGGGCGTCACAGATTTTCTTATCTCGTTTGCAGATTATTTTTCTATTGAACCTTCATTTTGCTTTATATTATGTTTGGCTCTTTCTTACTTAATACAAAAACTTAAGATTATTATTAGTAAAATTAATCAAATACATAATAAAGTCAAAGGTAAGTGATTGTTTGATTAATGCTTCAATTGTAAAATATTTTACCTGCAGATTATTTCTGCCCCTGAAGTAGCTGTTGCAGACACTTGGAGAATTTCCTGCTACTGGGGAAATAATTAAAGGATAAAGGAAAGATGCCCAATCTTCCCACGGGCGGATCCAGCCCTCCATTTAGAGGAGGGGGGGGGGACATCATGGCTCCTTTTTGGGGGTGTTGGAGTTGTCACATCTCTTAGTAAGCAATTTTTATATTGAAGGCTGTTCCCATATCCAAAATGGCTACTTTTCTGATTCTTTTGGGAAGTAATTTTCATTCGGAAATACAAATAGATTGCATTAATCTTCTCAAAAATATGAAATTTACGCATTTTATTCAGGTACCAAGAAATTTAAGTTTCCCATTTTCTTATAAAGGCAAAGAATCATTCAGAAATTGAGTATTTTAAACCAATTTTTAGGATTTTGCAGTTACGAAAATGCCGTCATGAGTAAGCATTTGTTTGTGGTGGTCTAAAATTCAGTTTAAACCTCTACCCCTCCCCCCCCCCCCAGTTTCCGAAGATTTCCCAAAAGATTCTTTGCCTTTAGTGAAAAATGGAAAACACTAATCAATCGCATTTGTTCCAAATAAATGTACTTGCAAATGTCTTGCATTTGAGGTTAAAAATGACTTCATGAAAGTGTCAGAAATTACTTACTTTGGATTTAAGTAGAGCATTAAAGAGTCAAAAAGATTCTCATTGTTGAGCATGGGATAAATTTGAAAGAATTTAACATACATTTCATTTTTAAGATGCCCTTTAGAATTTTTTTTTACCTCTCCCTTGGATCCGCCATTGTATCTTCCATGCTTATTTTCTCTCTATTGTAGACAGTTGTTTTGATTTTACCCCTATATAAACTATAGGAAAAGAAAAGTTAACTTTTCTTTCTTTCTTTTGAAAATTAAAAATGCCCTTTGAATTGTTTTATGTAGTGCAGCTGAACTTTGCACTCATGTACAGTCGTGGAAAAAAAAAGTAAACACCTCCTACTAACTCCTCAACAAATTATCGTAGAAGGAAGTTACTGGTACTGAACGATTGGAAATAAGGTCTACTTTTAAATGATGTATATAAAATTTGCTTAGGGGGCCATCTAGTTATTAAAACGAATCTAAACTTCATTTTTTTCAATGTCAATACCCAATTTTAACGAGATATTTCAAATCTTCGTTTCAATTATGCCTAGACACAGAGTTTCAAGTCATTTGAATGATAAGTTTTTGAATTATAAACATTCAAAATTTAGTGCTTCTAATGTCAAATTACATTTTCATATTTTTATTTATATCTCCAGAAATTATGCTCTTAATGTGCTATTTTTTTGTGTGTAGCAATAATACAAATACAGTAAACTCTGTCTAAGGCGGAATCGGTCGGGACTGAGAAAGGTTTCCGTGGTAGACAATATTCCAGCTTGTGCAAAAGAGCTCCCCCCCCCCCCCCCCCCAAAAAAAAAGTGCAAATCTTATATTTTTTTACGTTCGTAACTTATGTACTGTTCTTTAAAATAAAATTTTTAATGAAATTAGATTGCTATTAAATTTATTGTTTTTTATAATTTCGAAAGACATTTGAATACAAAAATAAACCAATACAAAATTGTTCCAATTCTGAAATTTAATGAAAATCATTTGATTAACCAATAAAATTACATAGTTCATATTTCACATAGTTGTTCAGTAAATCAAAAAATAACCTTTTTTCGATGCTTTTGTTTTCTTTCGGTTTACCATGCATTCTGCAATAACACGTAAAGTCTGTTATACTCGGTATTATTTTTTTCCATTTTCTAATCAAGAAAAATAATTTCGAGACACCTAATTCTTTTCAAGCCGTCAGGATATGTTTCAATTTCGCCGCTGTCTTCAACATTTTCAGAAGCGTGGTCATCCGAATTTGCTTTCCTAAGACAACAATCAGTTTTTTCAGGCGACATTTCTGAGCAAAGTTTGGCAATCCACCCAACAGCATCGAAAACACTGATGTTTTTTGTCAGATGGGTGGCTGAAGAACCACGAAAAGACTTAATAATCGACCACAACCTTTTCTAGATATACCAGATAAACCTTTTATAGTGGATTTCAGCATTTTAATAACTCATTGATTCATTGTTTGTGTCCCTGCAGTAGTATCCACCAGAAGAAATTGTAAATTCATATTCGACAGTTTGACAATGTCGTCATGACAATGTGCATTGTCGAGGAACACTTTTTTTTCTTCAATCATTCGTCTATTGAACTCCTTAGCCACCCCTCCATTAAGACAATCGACATCCAATATTTTTTTTTAGATCTTCAAGTCACAGGCAGTTTAACAATATTTACATTCTTGAAACATAAAGTCGTTTTCGATTTCCCAATCACTAACTTTTTTTATAAATTGCCCTCCAAATTCGCAAAGAACAAAACAGTGACACGCTCGTTGGAGGCTTTACATCGGCGGCATGAGCTTCCTCTTTTTACAAGTGACTTACTTGGCACATACGATAAAATAGTCTAGTCTCATTGCAGTTATATATGTCCTTTTCTTGATATCTTTCAATCGGCAGATGAAATTTTCCTTTCCATTCTCGAATTACATGCTATAGCACATTTTTCGGATGTCAGCAAGCATGCTTTATGGCAATGTTGTGTAGATTATGGAAACTCTTTAACCATTCACTGGAAGCTTTAAAATGCCTTTTACATATTTTTTCGAAATAAAGTTCACATGTGAGCAAAATTTTCATTCTAGCAATCGAAAAACATTCAAAAGTTAATGCACCAATGTCTCCTTTTTTTTACAGCACATTCCTTCTTTCTATGGAATGTTTTCAACTCTTTCTTTTTATAGCGTCATAAATTTGAGTTTTACCATAATTAAACTTAATACAGAGATCTATTACAGAATAATTACTTTTCTTTGAATTTGGTAACATCGACTTTATCCTGCAGGGATGGAGTATTGAGTTTAGATTTTGAAGCAATTTTTACGATGCACTTACTAATATCCTTAGACAAGATTAAACGATGAAGAACAAATAACTCGTGCAATGAGTTTTCTAAACACGTAATTCATTGGAATGAAGCATACGTCAATCGAATAGCATTTTATGTTTTTGATAAAAAGGTTGGTATTTTGAGTTGTAATAAACTGCTTGCCGATGACGATCTTTCATTAATTGTCCTGACTCAAAAATCGGTTGAAAACTGAAATTCTGAAAGTCTTTACAGATAAATGAGAAATGCTGTTCAATTTTTTAGTACTGCTGTAATACCTGCAAATTTGAAGTTTACACTTAAACACGCATACGCACTAAAAAAAATAACTTCGGGAATGAGACAGCAAGCATTCATGCTGAATTTGAGTACAACATTAAGGAAAGCATAAATATTGTACTTTAGAAAATACATATTTTCATAAATGTGCGTCCTTCTAGTAATAATTTTTACATGCAAATTTATATAGGAAAAAATTATTATTCCATTTTTTAAATGCAAGAATTCCTTAAAATTTAAACAGTTTCTAGTTCCTTAAATTCACTTTTTTAAACTATTACAGAATTTAATTAAAATTCTCGGCATTGAATAAATGATGTATGTATTAAAGTTTCATAAACGAAATGCTTTTCATTTTTAAAATATCTTTTTTTCCACCTTAAGCAAAATTTTGGTTTCGGTAGGACCTTAAAAACATTTCCGTTTCCGCGTTAGACAGATTCCGGCTTATGCAACAAGAATTAATGTTATTTTCTATGGGTTCACCAGGACTTGAAAAATTTTCCGCGGTAGACAAATTTCCGGCTTGCACAGAGTCCGCCTTAGACAGAATTAACTGTATTACCTAAACATAAATATGCTGAATTTGCAATTTTTATAATTTTATGATATTAAATTATGAAATTAATATTCGAAAAAATTATGAATTGCAACCTACATTTTTTTTGATGGATTTAGATTTATTAAGTCCTGCTTTATGGAAATCCAAAATTTCACATTTTTCTTCCAAGTAGTTTTCTTATTATGCTTAAAAAACAGCAAAATGATGGTTTAAGGGGCCGTCAATAATCACGTGACTAGATATTTTGACATTTCTTCTGTTGTCCTGTAATCTAGCAGGCTTCATTGACTTCTTAAGGTGCCTTGATCAAGATGGGGGCTCTCTCGGTTAACAATCGAGTTCCGAACTTCAATTTGGATACAGCCCTTTAAGTACACTTGTTTTAAAATAATTAATTTCTCAGAAACTTATGGTATGAATTGCATAAAAATTTGTTTTTAGGCTAATTGATGGATGTAGAGTTCATTTATGCTGTCAGAATTGTGTACCGCTATTGAAAAAAACAAAGTTATGGTTCGTTTAAATATGTAGATGCCCCCCCTAAGCAAATTTTATATACATCATTTAAAAGTAGACTTTATTTCCAATCGTTCGGTACCAGTAACTTTCTTCTACGATAATTTGTTGAGGAGTTAGTAGAGGGGGTATTTACATTTTTTTTCCACGGCTGTACATAATGCTGAAACTCATCACTTAGCCTATTCTACTTCTAAATAGTAAAAGGGAATTCCACTTCTAAGAAAATACTCATCCACACCTACTAGCAATGTTTATAGCAAACATTTATTTTCTGAAACGGGACAGATTTGCGAAAAGAAAAGAAACAGATTAGAACCAGATAATGCTGAAAACTCTGATTTTTAAATCGTAATTTGTCCGATGTTAAATTTTGATTACAAATAGTAATTAATGCATCTGCTTTTTTAAATGATCACTTATCACTGAAACATATTAAAACAATATCAAATGAGCATTGGTCATCATGTATTTTTACAACTAGTTAATACTTTACCTATTGTTTTTCATAAATTAGTAAAATTCGGCTGAAAAATACTTAAAAGTATTCAGCCGAAACTGAATATTCGGTTTACATGCTGAATCACCAAATACTGAATCGACTATTCGGTATTCAGCCAATCCCTAGTTTATGGAACAATATTTTTATTGAAAATTTTGAACATAAATGTAAGTCTTCTTTTTCATTCCTTAACCTGTTGGGCAGTTTAAAATCAGAAAAGATTCAAGCAAAATCAGAAGAGATTCTTTCCCATTAAGCTGTAGGGGAGAGTGGGGTATAGTGACTCACCCGTAAATTTTATTTATTTTGGTACTTGCATATTAATTTGGTACATGCTCCAATGGGAGCAGAGATTGTGTTTCATAGATTTTTAACTATAGATTTCAATATTTTAAAATCGAAAGAAAATTTCCCTTCTTCCTTTGCCCTTTTCGATAATCACGATGCCTTTAAAAATTAGAGGGATCTGAGGTAAAAGACAAATTCATTGCTTAATTAGTAGTTTTGGCTCTTTTTTACACGTAAATGATGTCACATGTAAAGCCTAATCTCAAATTAAATTTACTTGCTAAATTTTTTTAAGTCGACTTTGATGTGCCATTTATTAAATTTTATTGAAACCAATGTTCCTGGAGATTGTACGGTAAAAGGGTGTTAAACTTATTTATTTGCTATTGTTAAGCTCTTAGCAAATTATGTCATTTTGTATAACTGCTATAAAATGCTAACATTTTCTGAAAGAAAAGCAGCTAATGATTTAAAATATGACAACGCTTTCACTAGGTTTCTTTTTCTTACGGAATGATACTTGTCGAAATAAAAAATATATATATTCTTTCACTTCATGAATAATTTAAAACTATGCATTTCAATTTGTTTAAAACATAGAATCGATTAATGAAATCCAATATTATTGTACATTTAGAAAAACATTGAAACATTATTTTTATTAAATATACTAAATTTCAAGTAACAAAATATATTTAAAATGTAAGCTAAAATTTCATTTTGAAATAATGCGACTTTTGGCGCAAAATTTTATTTCTAAAAGGTATATTATTATTTTAAGATTTTGTTTTAACTTTCGAAGCTGGTGTAATGAAAACGACATCGCTTTGACGAAATTGAAATAAATATATGTTAACGTTTTCGTATTAAAATTAAAGCTTTCCATGAAAAAAATATCACATCATTTTTACCCGATAAAGCTTTTACTGAAATCGCCTTTGTGACATGTTTTAACTGCCATCCTTTAAAATAGTATATGATTTTTTAAAACTTAATTCTTATGAATAGTGGGCAATAACTATCCACTTAAATGTACAGAAGATATATTTACATCCTTGGTTCTAAATGTCAGTATGTTCGCAGACGATTTTAACTTCTGTGGAATAAATTCATTCATGAAGCTTCAATGTGTGTAAATATGTTTTCAGTTTTGAAAATTTATTTTAATCATGCTTTTGTACCATTTATACTAATTGAAATTCAATTCTTTTTAATTTTAATGAGGAAATAGCGTAAAAAAATATATTAATCCATTTTAATTCCCCTTTCTACAACCAAAAATATCTTCTCCTTATAATCATAGCGTGAATTTTGAAATAAAACTCTCATTTGTTTGTAACTTATATTCAAACTCTTTAATCAGTATGGACAGTATTCCTTTGACGTCACAATTACTAAAATGGTTGTTTTATAGCCTCGAACTGAAAGCGAGAATAGAGTCCATTAGTAAAAAATATTTCTGTTATTCGTTTAAATATGACGTCATTATTTATCTATTTTTATTATTTACTGATATTCATGTCCCTTGCATTTTTAACGAATACATGGAAATATCTGTTTTACAGTAGACTCCCTTAAATCCGCGAACGCCTAAAATCCGCGAACGCCTAAAATCCGCGTATTTTTTCAGATGTAAACAATGAAATTTACAGTTAAGTTCAGGAACAAAATTCAAGATGGCGCCGAAATCAGCGACTACCTCAGTGTTTTTTTTTTTTACTACATTTTTTGTTAATCATTCTCTTTTGGCTATTACAGCTTGTTTATTACTAAATAAATTTACATTACTTTTGATTTTGATATAAATTAGCATATCTATATCAAAACTTTCAGGGTTCGAAATGGAAAAATCCACGAAACGGAACGCTATTTTAAAATTATTTTTCGCGGAATTTTTTTTTTAATTATAGACAAATTGATTTCTAAACATACAAAGCAGTATAAGAAAAGCATTCAAGACTCTAAATAACAATGAAAAAAGTTACAGTGAGTGCAATAAGCTATATATACTGATAATAGCATTAACACTGTTCTCCTTGCTATCACTAGATGGCAGCATAGGACTTTTGGAATTGAATTTAATCGATTTCATTCGTAATAATTTAATATTTTTCTAAATTTTTATTAATTACTTACTTTTAAACTAATAAATTATTTTATTATTTTACTTATTTGAATGTTTCACTTTATTGTAAGCATTCTTTATAATTTCCCTTGTTTAACTACCAATGAAATTAATGTTTCAAAAATGTAAACAAATCAATGACCAGAAATCCGCAAAATTCTAAAATCCGCACAACCTCTGGTCCCAAGCTGTGCGGATTTGAGGGAGTCTACTGTATTTCAAATATGACGTCATATTTTTCCAAGCGAATAACTTTATTAATAATATGATTCTTTTTCATTCTTTTCCCTTCTGATTATGACTCCATTTTTGGCAGAAAACCCCCTTATTAGCGTAACCGATATTCATCCTTCATGTATAATAAAAAATACCCCATTTTTTTTGTTTCAAATATGACGTCATAATTATTTTCTTTTGAATTCTTTTTATTTTAATTTTTAATTAATTGTAGAGGAAAAATTATTATTCCATTATAAGGATTTCTTGGCAACGGGAAAGAAAAATGGTCAAATTTTATCGGAAAAATGTCAATTGATTCTGTATGAAAAAGTATGAAATTTGTTCTTTTCCGTTTCATAATCCATCTATATGCAAAGATACAAAAGCATTAATTCATCCGTTTTGATGTTCACTTCATTCAAACATTCGGACACACATTGACATTTATAATATTATAAGGATTATGTGTCATTTTTGCCAGTGATCACTTTCTTGTTAACTCTGTTTTCATTCTCTCAATAAAATAAATGTTTTCTAAAAATGCATGCATTGATGGGGAAAAAACTGTTGAAGTCTTTTTTTAACTGCATGGTAAAATTTGTACTTTATTTGCAATATGTATAATAGTAGCCAGCCAATGTTATGTAAGTCACTACGCACCAGTGATGCGTTTCCCTTCTTGGGCACTTAGAAATTGACCGAGGAAATCTGTGTAATAATGGGGTCCCAAGAATACAAACATGCTTTTTGCTAAAAAACATGAACATTGGTCTCATAAATGTTTTTGATATTTTTTTATAGTGTTTTCTCCCTTTTCCTTTGGGGACAGGGGTGTATTTTAGTATTATTGCTACACAAAAAAATAAGCACATTAGGAGTATAATTTCAGGAGATATTAATAAAAATATGAAAATGTAATTTAACATTAGAAGCACTAAATTTTGTATGTTTATAATTCAAAAACTTATCATTCAAATGACTTGGAATTTGGTGTCTAGGCATAGTTTGAACCAAAGATTTGAAATATCTTGTTAAAATTGGGTATTGCCATTGAAAAAAATGAAGTTTGGGTTCATTTTAATATGTAGATGGACCCCTAAGTGAATTTTATAAACATAATTTAAAAATAGACTTTATTTACAATCGTTCGGTACCAGTAACTTTCTTCTACGATAATTTGTTGAGAAGTTAGTAGGGTAGTTCACTTTTTTTTTTCCACGACTGTACATTATTATTAAGCTATTTTTACGTAATATTCATCACATTTTTAATATGTTTTGAAGGATTATGTACAAAGAGTCGAGAGGTGATTACACGAAATGCTATGAAATAAAGCAAAGTCTTTGTGACAAAAATAAAATCACTCGATAATGGATGTTCAATAACGTAACCTTTTTTTTGTATTTGCTTCCTTTCGAATATTATCTATATACAATTTAAAATATCGTGGCAATTACTAGAAAAAAATAGTGACCTTTGTTTTTTGCTGCAAGTTTAATTAATTAAATTAAAATTATGGTAATGCAAAACAAAATAATTGAAATCTGATTAATTGATTGAGGTATGTGCCTACCCTCAAATTGCTGTTTTTGCGAAAAATTTTGCTTTTCTTAAAAAAATCATTTTAAATTAAAGTTGAAACATTTAGGATTCCAAAAATGCCTAATTTTTGCTCAGCGATAATTAGAAGCAAAGTTATAGCCCAAAATATAAACTTTCTGAAACTGGAAGTGACCGTTTAAAGAGCCACAGAAAGATAAACAATACGTTTTAATACACAGACATATAATATATAGACAAATATATAAACACCTACAAATATGGTGGATTTCAAAGTTGTAAACTTTATACATAATTTTTTGTGCTACATCAAAATCTTAATTTGCGTTATTTGGAAAACTGCATTTTTCATTGTGTACATTTACGAGAAACATCATTTCTTAAAAAGTTTTTAAGATATTGAAATGAAATTTTGTAACAAGGTTCTGCTCGTCTATTCATATGTTATAAAGCAAAATATAGCTTGTAAGTTTGTATATATTAATTTAAGAGCTATTATTGCTAAAAAAATATACATATAAAAAAAAACATGTTTTTGTATACAAAATTTGGTATATGTTAGTAAATTTAAGAGGTATTGCAAATCTTTTGCTTCATAACACAGGTAAGTGGTTTGCTAATATATTGAGGGAAAAAAAATGAAACATATTGAATAGATTTCGTTATAGAAAGTTTGGCATAAACTCAATTCTTTACTAAAATTTGACAAAATATCGCCTAAATATTAAAATTTAATTAAAATTCCATTACAAATTTATATGAATTCATAGTTTTATTCTCTGTTTTAACTAAAAACACATGTGTTTGATAAAGATTACATAGTTTTTTTTTAAAAAGTGTCCCGAAGGTAGGAACATATACTTTAAGAAACTTTGATTAACCCAGTTAAAACTTTTAATCGATTCCCACCCCTAGTCCTATTTTGTAACCAGTATCTAGTTTCTTTAAAACACAAAAAAATATTTTGAAAAATATTAATATATGTAGGGGAGGGGGGCACATGTGAACAATACATATTTGCCTCAGTTAATTTGAAATAAAAAAATTCAAAAAATTACCAATAGATGGTAGTACTGGTACTATCTTTTGGTTGAATTTTCAGAACATTAAGCCATTTTGATTTTTGGTAGTTGTAATTTGTTTGTTTTAGAAGGTGTTAAGTAAAAAAGTCTTCTAAAGTTATTGAAGTAAAAATTCATTCAAGACATTTTTTAAAGTAGAATATCAGCATTGCATTCTATAGTGGCATTAATTAGGTAAATCTATAAGAAATTTTGTTTCCTTATTTCAATTAAAAATGTTTTTTTTAAAGTTAGGTGTAAGTTAGTAGGTGGGGCACTTGTGAACTGAACATATTGGGACAGATGTGAACAGTTCACAAGTGTATTTTTTAAGTCTGCGAATGCATAATTTTTTTTTTTTTACTTTAAAATTTAATTACCCTTGTCAAACATTGAGCTATAAATTCAATGTTTTTAAGATGGCTTCACAGTTTTAATTTACTAGAAGTTAGAAAACAATTAAAAGTGGTGGTTTTCTGTAAAAACCAATATATTTATTTGTTATTCTTTAATGATTTCCAGTTTTAAACGTATTTATTTTTTCTTAGCCCATATTAAAGTATTTGTAAGATATTTTATTTTATGAAAACCAAATTTGGTTGGTCAAAAAAAGTGATAAGTAGTACTGTGATAATCCCAAATTTTTTATCACAATTTTACCAATTTTTAAAACCATGATGCACAATTTTGTTATACACATTGCACAACATTCTGATAAAAATAAAAGCACAATAACTTAATTATTCAATAATTTATACAGTAACACAGTTTTGCTATGCTTGACTCAAAAGGAGTAGCTATATCAGCGTATAATTTTATGAATAATTTCTTGTATCTATGTTGAAACATTTATTGATTTATTCACACAACTAGAAAGAGGGCATCTAATTAGTTTTTATCACAGTTTTTATTCACAAAAAAATATTTTTGTCTTATTTATGCATGTGCTTACATGTGCCCCAGGTATGTTCACAATTACATCCCTTCACCGGGGCACATGTGAACAAATTTAGATGATTTTTAGAATGGTGATATAAGTTAGAAATTCTTGATAAATGCATCCAAAAGTTTCACCAAAGTGTAACAAGCAAAGTGTAAATATTCATATAAATCAATTTTTGGTTCAATAGCTCATAACAATTTTGAGAAATAGTCAAAAATGTAAAAATTGTTCACATCTGCTCCCCTCTCTCCTATTCATGTTTTGTTGTAAAATGAAAAGGAGTGATTCTTATATATATATTTTATTTCAGATAACTTACTATGAATTTTAACAATTCCCAAGAAAAACTTCATAACTGTGAAGTGTGTTGTAAAAGATTTTCTTACAGGAGTCAGATGAAGCAGCACTTAAAAACACACAGAAAAAAGAAAAGCTTTGTTAATGGTCGTATTTATTCTCCAAAAATTTGTAATAAAGATGAAAAGCTTATAACATTTTCTCCCTCTGTCTTGAAGAAATCACCTACTGCTGAAATATGTTTTGAAAAATCAAGTACTAAAGGCAGTCCCAAGGAAAAACCTTTTATTTGTAAAAGAAGATTTTCCTCCAAGTTTAATCTACAACAGCATTTAAAAACAAATGCCGAAAAAAAATCTTTCATCTGTGACATTTGTAAAAAAAAACTTTCATCAAAGCATAGTCTAATCCGGCATATAAAAATCCATGCTGAAGGAAAACATGAACCTTTTATCTGTAACATTTGTGAAAGAAAATATTCATCAGCAGATTGTCTACGTCGGCATATGAAAATACATACTGAAGGAAAACCTAAACCTTCCATCTGTAACATTTGTGAAAGAGGATATTCATCAGTGGATTATCTACATCGGCATATGAAACTGCATACTGAAGGAAAACGTTTTACTTGTGGCAATTGTGAAGCAGTATTTACCTCTAGGTTTGATCTACAACAGCATCGGAAAATACATGCTGAAGAAAATCTTTCCATCTGTGACATTTGTCAAAAAATATATTCATCAAAGTTTGGTCTACAACAGCATATGAAAAGGCATGTTGAAGAAAAATCTTTCATTTGCAACATTTGTGGAGCAGGATTTTTCTCTGAGTATCGTCTACAAAATCATATGAAAGTGCATTCTGAAGAAAAATCTTTCGTTTGTGGCATTTGTGACAAAAAATATTCATCAAAACATGGTTTATGTCTGCATATGAATTTACATACTGGGAAAAAACCTTATTCTTGTGCAATATGCAAAAAAGGATTCGCTCTAAAAGCCAACTTAAGTTCACATATTCGGACTCACACAAAAGAGAAACCTTATGTTTGTGAATTGTGCTATAAAGCCTTTTCTGATCCAAGTAATCTGAGATCACATCGCCTTGTCCACACCAAAGAAAAACCATATGTTTGTGAAATATGCCATCAAGGATTTACCCGGGGTTCTCACTTGAGATGCCATTTTCGCATCCATACACAGGAAAAACCATTCATTTGTGATGTGTGCAAAAAAGGATTTACCCGAAAGTCTAGTTTAACAAAACATCGTTGGACACATACTGATGAAAAACCTTATATTTGTGAAATTTGCAAGAAAAGCTTTCATTCTAACAGTAAGTTGAGATGCCATCTCCGTATCCATACGCAGGAGAAACAATTTATTTGTGATGTATGCAGAAAGGAATTTGTCGAAAAGTATAATTTAACAAAACATCTTCGTACACATACTGATAAAAAACTAACAACTAAGTAACTTTGCTAAACAAAAACCTTTTTGTTGTGCAATATGTGGGAAAGGATTTGCTCAAAGTTGCAATTTAAGTTCACATATTCGTACTCACACCAAGGAGAAACTTCACATTTGTGAATTATGCAATAAAGCGTTTTCTGATCCAAGTAATCTAAGATCACATCGCCTTGTCCACACCAAAGAAAAACCATATGTTTGTGAAATATGCTATCAAGGATTTACTCGGGGTTCTCACTTGAGATCCCATTTTCGCATCCATACACAGGAAAAAACATTCATTTGTGATGTATGCAAAAAAGGATTTACCCAACAGTCTTCTTTAATGAACCATATCCAGATGCATACTAATAAAAGACATTATTACAGTACAGGACCCATTATCCGGAATTCCAAAATCCAGAAAGACCTGAAATCTGGAAAATTTCCTAAATTTGTAAATTTTTACTAAAATTTTGAAATTTTTCGAAAATTTTATAGATTTGTAATTTTTTTTGGTCTATTGTGTTGCAATGTGTAACCACTAAAATATGCTACATCAGTGATGGGGGAACACGGTTGCCCCCCCCCCCCCACCCCGAAATTAGAAAAATCATTTTTTTTTGTCAAATTTTAGTTTAAAATTTATATTACGATTCGTTTTTTAAAAAATCTTCAGATATTTCACATCCTCTCTCTCTCACTTTGACAAAATATTATGGCTACACAATTGTGTTACTTGAATCAGGGGTGATTCTGAGTAAAAAAAAAAAAATCCGAAATTCACAGCAAATTTTTTTTTTTTTAGTTTACAGAAGAGGGGGGGGGGGGAGCTCCTCTGCACTAATTATGAGTTTTTTCCGCGATCTTTTAACAAAATTCTCGTTTGTACACGATCTTTTGACAAAATTAAGGAGTTTTTTGTGATCCTTTGAACAAATATTTTTTGCTATCATCTGACAAAATTTGCGGGTTTTTTTACCGAGATTTTGATGAAATTTGCGTTTATTTTTTCGTGATCCATTGACTAAATTTGCGTGTTTTTCGCAATTTTTTGAAGAAAATTTTGTTTTTGCTATCTTTTGACGAAATTTCCGGTTTTATTCGCGATCTTTTGACAAATTTGCAGTTTTTTTCGCGATCTTATGACGAAATTTGCGGATTTTTTTGCGATCTTTTGACAAAATTGCGAGGGGCTTTTTTGATCCTTTGAAGAAATTTGTTTTTTTATTCGTGATTCTTTGACGAAATTTGCGTTTTTCCTGCGATTTTTTTGACGGAATTCGGGAGGACCTGAAATCCGGAAAATTCCAAAATCCAGAAAGCCTTCGGTCCTGAGGATTCCGGATAATAGGTCCTGTACTGTATTGCAAAGTGTGCAAGAAACACTTTTGTTCTAGCCATATACTGAGAGTCCATCTTAACATACATATGCAAGAGAAACTTCATGTTTGTGAACTATGCAATGATGCATTTTATTCTATTAAAAGTTTGAAAAAACATTTACTGGTCCACACAAAAGAAAAGTCATTTGTTTGTGAGTTATGTCATAAGGGATTTTCCAGCAAACAAAGTTTGAAATGTCATCTTCGCATCGACACACAAGAGAAACCTTATGTTTGTGAATTATGCTCTAAAGCGTTTTCTGATTAAAGTAATTTTAGGAGACATCATCGTCTCGTCCACACCAAAGTTAAAACTATAGTGTTTGCATTTATTTTAAAATGGGGCACGACAGAAGTGTTGAAAAGGGCATATTTGATGGGTAAAATGTCATTTTTGTTGAATAAAGCAATATATTTTATGGAATGAAAAAAAACTTTCATTACATATACCATTGAATTATTTTTAAGTACAATATACACTGGTGTTTAAATCTGATGGATTTCTCTGGAACGGATGTTTACAAGCACCGATGTGTGGAGGGGGGGGGGGAGGGGGATTTTATTTCTAAACAAGCATTAAATAAGCATAAAATCCTAGGTCTTTATTTTAACCAGGCTGCCTTCTGAATTCATGAGTGGCATGGTGAGTTGAAATCTTACTTATATTTTTAAACATCTCATTAAAAAAAAATCTCATTCAAATAACCCTATTTTCTGAATATTCCTCTTAAAAGTTTGGTTAGTATCTGAAAAGTTCACCTTTTCTGGGGGGAGGGGAGCTTAAAAAAAAAAAAAATTCTTTTATGTCTAATGCAACACACAGAGGAACATAACTTCTGTTTTCCAATGTCTGTGTGTTTTCCCGGAGGAAAAAAAAAAGACAAAACTGTCATTTATGTTTGCATTTAAAATGTGTAGAGGCAGCACTAAACAATACTCTCCCGAATTCATGATAAATAAGTTTACCAATATTAATAGGACAGTGTCAAAATGTTGTGTGTGTTTATGTAACTGGTGCTCGTTTGCTATGTGTATAAATTAAATGTTAATTTAATATCTACATGGCCATCAGAGTCAGATAATATAGACGAACACACGAACGCCGTTCATAGAAAATTTTCAAAGTTTGCAGACAGTTTTGATGGTTTTTTTTTTTACAAATTTCTTTATATAAATAAAAAAAAAATTATCAAGACCCTGGGCAGAGAATTGTGCGACGCACGTTGCAGACTCTTGAGAAAGTCTGTAGACTATTTTTCAACCGGATGACTTAATATTATTAAATGATATTAAAGTTTTAACAGATTTAAAACTCTTAAAATAGATTTAAAACTAAATTACTTCTTCTGAATTATCTCTGCTCAAAATGTGGTTTTTGAGTTAAATGATGAGTCACCAACTGAATTAAAATTCCAGTACAGAAGATTTCTTGAGAAAATTGAAGAACTAATAAAACCTATGCCTTCCAAAGATTTTATAAGACTAAAAAGTTCTTGTATAATTTAAATTTTCTCCAGTAAAGCAGCACTTTTCACGGGCATTGCATTAGTTTTATATGCTGTAACTGTAGCTGCAACTATTATGTCTGTAGAATCTGTATGTGAGTCATTTAACATCAAAGTATGAGTACCAAAATAATAAGAGGCGACCTGTAAGTGAAAAAGCAGCCCACCACGAAATGATGGTATCTGTAAATGGACCATTGCCTACAAGATGTGATTCTGTCATTAATACTGTTTTGAACCAATTCCTTGTTAAGCAGAGTGACTGGCATTTTTTAAGAGTTACAATGTTAACCCATTTATGCCTAGCGTCCCATTTTTGGGACGTTTTAAATCTTAATGAATTTGTATAATTTTCTTCTCTTTTATAACATAAAAATTGCATGAAATCATTATTTATAAATGTCTTTATCTATAACCGAGAGATGACAGCATAAAGTGGATATTTATTTGCTTAAATTAAGGCTTTTTTCGGTGTTTATATATTTTTAATTTTTCAAGATGGCGATATGTAAAAAGTAAGTTTATTTGTATTTTTTCTATCAAGGATGCAAAATCGCAAGTTATAGGGGCGGCTTGGGAGAGTTGATCCCTAGGGAGACTTGATCCCCAGGTCTAAAACCAGAGAAAAAGTGCAATTAAGTCTCTGAAACTGGAAACATTAGTAAAGTGATTCCTTATCAACAGATCTAGCAACATAATTTCATTCAGCCATTTTTATTTTTGTTGTAAGAAAGGAATCTCTGTTTTCTTACAACCAAACTTCTTTTTGAGTAGATAGTTTGTGTTTCATATTTTTTGCTAAATACAACTAAATTACTTAATTTTATTGATATAATATACTAACATTCCTCAATGCTTAAATGTTGTTATTTAAATCCAATACAATTTCTTTATTTATGATTTAGCAATTTTTTTACCCAAACATGCACATTAAGGACACTTGATCCCTGTTCTATGGGGAGACTTGATCCTGGGCATCAAGTGTCCCCAAACCAAAGTTAAGTTAAATTAATGTTAAATTTTATTAGCCCCCTACTTCTCATTGTGACATTTAGATATTATCTGTATTAGAATATGGTTATCTTGATTTTAGATGGTTGACAAAGATAGAAAGTTAATATGTGGCTGCATATGATGGTTATCAAGCACATGGTGAATGAATGCACTCAGATCAACCAACTCAGATCCACTTGATGAACATTCTGATGAAGTCATTGAAGATCCAAAAAATTTGTCGATTGATGAAAATGACTTTGTCATTATTCGATTTCTGGGAAAGAAGAAAATTAGTCATTTTGTAGGAAAAATTTAAAGTAAGATTTTATCATCTGAATGTGAAATCAATTTTCTAAGAAAACGAGGACTTAATTTCGACCAATTTATTTATGTTATATTTATTTATTATGTTTATTTATTTATTATTATCATGTTGACAATAGTGTTGTGGACAATGATTCCACCGATGACATTGTCAAAAAACTATCAAAACCAACCATGCTTAGTAGAATTCTTCGAACTGCAATAATTTTAATATTTACATTTGGTTTTCAAAGCTTTGAAAATGTTTTTGATCATTAATTGTGTTTCTCTTCCTTTTTACGTGTTAGTCACAATAAATTTGATTTCTACTACTTAATTTGAATCATTTCAATGCATCTGTTTCAAGGATCAAGTCTCCCTTAGCAAGGGATTCCTTTTTTTATTTTTTGGAAAACAATTTTTTTTTATTTTAAAAATGGTTTTTCCAAAAAAAAAAAAAAAAAAAAAATACTACATCAAGAAAGACACATGAGCCCTTAATAGTAACTGGAAACATTTAAAATTTTTTTTTTCCAAAATAAAAATTAAAAACTGAAAAAGGGATCAAGTGTCCCCTAATCTTAGCTTATAGACGTTTTTGAAATACGTATTTTTTTAAATTGCGAAATTAAATGTTCAAGCCTATTTTTTATGCATTTTTGTTATATGTACAAAATATAGTATTCTAGGCACAAATAGGCACATATTTTTGTTAGAAATTTAGGAGACAGTTATTTATGTAATCTCCTTTCGAAGATATTTATGAAATAAATTGTTTTTAAGCCTGCAATACGATTATTCTTATTTTATTATTAATAATAGTTATAACGTTATTAGTATCTGCAAAGAAATAAATATATTTTTTTTTAGTTCAAAAAAATACTAATTATAGTACATAATATACTGCAATTCAAAAACATTTTAAATATAAATATAGGCAAAATATATAATTATGCATATTATTCTACTAGAAATACTCATATTTAGCTTTTTACATTTTATCAAATAAATACAAAAAAATTTAAGCTTAATTTTTTTTAGTATTTTTCCAGTTCATTTTGCAACATTTTAAAGTGATTTTACCAAAAAATTTGAGAAAACAAAAATTCAGGCACAAATGGGTTAAGGAATGGTTTGTCTCAAAAACAGTAGATAAACTGATGAGTAAGAGTTCATCTCTTCCATTCATGGACTAATAACTTTTTTATTTTAACATTCATTTATTCATAATTCAGTTATTTTACAGATTATACTCAGTATATAATTTTTTATTTTTGCTGTTATCAGCGATATATGACTTGGAAGGGGCGCAGCATTTTTTTGCAGAAAATTTTTAAGAAATTACTTGAGTCTGCAGACAGTTTTACATTTTATCTAAGTCTGATGGCCATCTCATCCTTTATTATGGGATTATTTATTAATTAGTTAAAAATACTACAGTGGTGACGACAGATGCAAACGAAATAATCTCACCGGAAAGAATATGTACTAAAAATGACTGGGCCAATGAAAATGGCTCAAGTTTTGAAATCAGAATCCTCTCAGCATTAATGGCTTTTATAAGTCTTTTCTTCTAGCACAAAAATGATCCATTTATGGGGGTGGCAATTGGTAAGTTTTCAGCTACATTAAATTTTCTTTTTCTTTCCCAAGTTTAAAATAAAGATTGAAAAATAATGTCTTTGAACTTAAAGGAGTTCGATGATAAAATTGAAATGTTCCAAACATACGTGAAAGGGCTGGAACAATCTTTTATTTTCAAGGGCAGATCTGGAGTGTCCTCAAGGGGGGGATGGGGGGGATGCGATTTTGGAAATTTGGAGACTCCAATCTGATGCATAAGTCAGGGCTAATTTTTTTCATTTCGGGTTGTGTTACTTTTACTTTTTCCCGCAGGTCGGGTTGACTTCTATTTTTTGCTGCTGGTCACGTTAACTTATACTTTTTTGCTGTGGCTCGCGTTTGGGTCCGGTTGACTTCTACTCTTTGCTGCGGATCCAGTTAACTTCTACTTTTTTGCTGCAGGTCGTGTTTGGGTCCTGTTGACTTACTACTTTTTAGCTGCGCGTTGGATTTGAGGCAGATTGACATACATTTTTTGGGGTTTGGGTCAGTTTCAGATTGGGTTGTCGCTCTTGCGAGAAGGGTTCGGGTTGACCCTTCGGTTTCGGATTTTGAAACGAGTGTCTAAATATTTTTGAAGATAAAAACTATATACAGTAAAACCTCCATATATGCCCAAATAATTATTTAGTGATACTTTTTAATCTTCAGGATTATGTAAAAAATACTAATTTGGTATAAGACTGCTTGTCTTTTTATATCTAAGTTCAGTTGTAATTCAGTAAAGAATGCTTTGAAACTTATTAAAAAAACATACCGGGTGTCTGAAAATGGATTGACTGATTTTAAAATTCAGTAACTTGCAAATGGTGACAGTAATTAAAAAAATCTTGCAAGATGGTTATGTAAGATGCCAGGAAATTTTTTTACTGTGATTCTTGATTTTACTTTACAATAGCAGCGGTAGATGACGTTGTAAACAATAGTTGTTAAATCGGTCCCCGATTTCTGGCCTTCGTCCTCCGGTCACCGGTTTAGCGCCTATTGCTTTCAGTGCCATCTATCGTTGCTATTTTAAACTAAAATCGAGAATCACCATAAAAAACTCCTGATGAAGGGAGATTCTGAGTAAAAAAAATTCTGAAATTCAAAGCAAATTTTCTGAAAGGTTACAGCAGAGAGGGAAATTCCCTTCTGGCACTAATTATTTTTGTTGCAGGTCAGGTTAGCTGCTTTCAATTCAGATCGATTTCAGGTTGTGTAGATTCCTGCAAGCTGGGTTTAGATTAACCCGTTTTCTTCAAAAGTTAGTTCAGTATGTTATTCCAGATTAAAAACAGTACATATAATAATAAACATGTATGTATGTATGCTGTCTTCTAAAGAGACCACTGTATTTTTTCGACGACTCTTTGATGAAATTTGCATTTCGTCCACAACTCTTTGACCGCATTTGCATTTTTTCCTCGATCCTTTGGCAAAATTGAAGTTATTTTCTGTGAATGATTAACGAAATAGATTTTTTATGGGGACCATTTCTCAAAACTTGCGGTTATTTTTATGTCCGAATTTTCAGTTTGATGATTTTTTTTTTTTCCGGAACCGAATGCCTTATCCCTCTCGCTCAGTAATTTTTTAAAAATCAAAATAGGTTAAAAAATTGTGCATGTATTTTATTACATATTTTAAATCTGCATATATCGAATTAAAATATGTACAAAATCTTTCTGAAAGGGTTTTATTTTAATAGAATTAGATAATAAAAAAAAGATTTGCCACGAAAATTGCAGGTTGTGCAAATTTTGCTACTTTTACGTTGGCTGTGGAAATCGCGGGATGCACAGCGAGAGGGTTAAATTTTCAGAAAATTCGGAACAGAATCATCCTTGCTCCTGACATCTTACTTAACCCTCCTCCAAGTATTTTTTTAAATAGCTGTACCCCTCTGGAAGTAACTGAATTTTAAAATTAGTCAGCCCATTTTAAGACCTTCGGTATATTTAGTAACTATGGGATGATGACTGAAAGAAGCATTGGAAAAAAAAAATTAAAGCTGTCTCGGATATGTCAGTTAGAGGTTTACCCGGGCTGAAATTTCCAGGCCCAAGCTGAGGTCCAACCCACACAAAAAAATTATTGGCCCGGTCCGGTATAAAAGCTAAAAAATTGACTCTAGCCCAGCCTGCATTTTTCAATTAAAATTATTCATAAAGCACACTTACTTATGCTCACATTTTATTTTCAGACTAGCAGACCCGCCCGGGGTTTGTAAATAATAATGTTAAACAAAACTTAAGTTTGTATGATTTTATATCTTTGGAAATTCTTTTAAATGAATCTAATTTTGGAGGCCCCATTGCCTTCCGCAATGTCTAGTGTGATCCCATCAAACTTCTTTCCGAACGAACCTGAAATATAGATCCCCACACTGTAAAAAAAAATTCCGCAACGTTCCTGGGAAAAAAATGGGCAGCTGAGTTGCCCATTATTTCCAAGAAACATTTCTTGAAAATGACTGGAACTTTACTGTATATGTTAAAAACTTTCTACAGAAATGCCAGTAAGTTTCCTGCGAAATACCAGGAATATTTCTGTTGACAGCAAAACATTACTGACATTTCACAGCATGTGGGATCCGCAGACGATTTTTACATTTCCAGTTGACAATTTTCGCTTTATTATCATTATTTGTTAGAATGAAAAAATATTTTGAAATTGACATCAAAATTATTATTTATAATTTACACGAAAAAATAAATTTTCAGTTAAAATTCAATAAAGTAAATATATATATGATAGATTGTTTCTGAACTTTGCTTAAAATATAAAAATATATAAATGTAAATAATAATTAGAAAAAAAATCTAGACATAAAATATTTTTGATTTTCGTCAGTAATTATGTTAGTTTACAAGTTAGATAAAATACATATAAATTTTCATGAAAAAAAAAAAACCTAAACGTAATTGTATATTTTTTCCGAAAAAAAAAATCAAATTTGCAGCAATTCAAAGTGTCAAATATATATCAAATTTAAATCAAATTGTAATAAAGTGTTAAAATATAAAATTAATTAAAAAAAAAAAAGTCAAGAGGTAGCATCGAACTCGGGCCGTACGGGTGGCGTGCAAGCCTTCTGCATCCACACCACGAAAGACACGTTGAGAGCTGCAAACTAATGGGTATTTGAAACGTATGCTAAACCTCGGCATCTAATTTCTGAAAATCTAAGGCCCATTTGAAGAAATCCTTTCACAAGAATAATTAGAGATAAGAACTCTAAAACATACTTTAAATTAATCAAAATCGGTGAGAATCATGTTTGATGGTCTCCTGGTTAATGGAGATCCAAATAATAGGTGTATTTTTTTTACACGGTCTGCTCGTTAAACATTCCACAGACAAGTACGAGAGATAATCTCTTAGCGATGTCACAGAGGTATTGTATTTTCATCTGAATTGTCTTGACAATAGAGATGTAAAGGATTATGTCGTCTATTGATTTATTTGCATTCCATATTGACTTTTTTACATTCATTTAAGGAATTCGTTTTCAACACTCGCGCACGAGCAACGGATTATAGCAAAAAAATAATAAATAGCGGCCGCAGCGTTTTGCTGTTTCCAACTTTTGTTCAGGAACGTTTCAGATAAGAAAACCAGAATTTCACAGGAAAGAGCTAAATTATTCTGAAAACCTGAGAAAAGGCGAAACGTTCCTGGATTTTACATGGAACTTTACCATTTTTTTTTACAGTGCATCTACCTATGGCAGCATTTACCGAAAGTGCCCACACTAGCCGGAGACAATCGAAAACCAAATTGAGTAAGCCAAACCTCGTAGGAATCAAGCCCATAGAATCCAATATATATATATATATATATAAAACGCACCATTAGTATTAGAAAATGTCGGTAACTATAGTCTAAGATAAAATTTGATAATACAGAAAGTAGCTAAATTGTAATCTAAGTTGAAGGAAGCAAATCTCGTTAAAATTGGGCCCTTAAACCCGAGGAAATAACGCGCAATTAAGCGGTGGAAGATGCCCCTTCCCCTTGTAAATTTCATGAATTACTGTTAGCATTAACACGATATTTAATAAACGGATGAAATCCCTTATCTAAAGTTACCTTTAAAGTAACGCGATTTTTAATTTACGGCTGTTGTGAGTAGACCTAAGTTGCAGGGGTGCCATTTGAGGGGGGCAATAGCCCCCCCCCCCCCCAAGGAATTTGATATTTCAGAAAATTTATCAACCATCAAATGTAGGGATGCACCGAATAGTGATTTTGGCTGAATACCGAATGCCGAATATTTGGCCTGCAGGTAAACCGAATACCGAATATTCGGCCAGTCAAATAGTAACTGTTAGGCTGAATACCGAATAAGGCCACTGAATAGTATCTATTTGGCTGAATACTGAATATTTGGCTGGCCAAATATTTTTATATCTCAGTGTTTAACGTTAAAAAGTTAAATTTTAAACAATTTTTTATAATATTTAGCACAGATACTTCCATTTTGACAAACAAGACTATTTTTATAAATAAATTTTGTATGAAAAAAAGTATGTTTTGAGTTATTATTTAAGAAGAGGATGGTTTAAAAAATTTTTAAATAACAAAATTTAAATTCTATGATTTCAATTAATTCAAGCAAATGAAAAGAATTCTCTTATATTGAACAAGATGCAACATATCATTCCACTTCTTTCATCAAAAATGAAAGGTGTACAAGTCGTAGCAGAATTTTCGTTTATAATTGTATAAAAATGAAGATATTTTAGCAAAATTTGCATCACATTAATTTGCTTGTATTGTATAGAATGTGATGATATCCTTGGAAGAGACTGGATTTTGGAAAGTGGTACAGTATAAGTATTTGTTAGCTGCATTCTTAATAAAATAATGTCTAGCTCAGTGCTGTTCAGATATGAATGGTTGCTATTTCCAGCACTTCTCGTCATGTTATCATATTTCACAGAAATGAATGTAACTCTGGTGACAATATAGTTACAATACCTTCATTATTGTTAAAGTAACAAAAGAAAATTAAAGTTTGACTTGGGGATACACTGTATTTTTGACTGAATATGTGAATTGCTATCCTGATTTACTGGACAAAAAATTGCCTGTTTTCATGCTTATTATTACCACTGAAATTTTCTTCTATTTTGTTTAGAAACACCCTGTTTGCGAAAAAGCAAGAAACGGATTATTTACCAGAAAATGCTCAGTAACTTACATTTTCACATTTATTAATTCCCATAAACAAATGACATGTCATTAATGGTTAATTTTTTTAAGAGACATTTTTAAAACAACAAATAAATACTAATATAAAATCATTCTCTTTTATTTAAAGATTCTAATTATTCTGAATATCTTTATTAATTGACAGTTAAAAGTAGAAGTTGTGTAACGTTTTAAAAAATATTTTAAAGAGGTTTTTTAAGTATTCGGTAACCGAATAGTTTGATATTCGGCCTAACCGAATATTCGGTAGTATGGCCGAATATTGAATAGATACCGAATATTCGGTGCATCCCTAATCAAATGTCACACTCAAACAAATGTTAGAAAATTGCTCAAACTCTAAAATAACTTATCAGATTTTATTGCAATAAACACATATGCATTAAATAAATGCTTATGCATAGAAATTAATAATTATCAAAAAAATTTCCTAAAGCTTCTATTCGAACTCCCTCAAGGTGAGACATCTTTAATGAGTACTTTGGTTAATTTTAAAAATACATGTGAAATTTTTTTTTTATCAGTTGCTTCTCAGCTGTGTGCAAATTGATCATGGGAAAACTCATCAAAATTATTGACACAACAATCACAATGATTTTCTTCTAGCCAATTCCCGAATAAGCGCAAAGAAAATAACATTTAAATCCCACTGATGACGGTCTTGTGATGACTGAAAACTTTCTGGTTTTTTCTAATGTATTTTAAATAATTTTAAATTATATGTATGCACATGAAAGTAATTCTTGTGCATTTATTTGTGCTTTTTATATGAATATTAATTATAAATTTTACCTTTTCTTTAGAAAAATGAAGATATATACATAGTATTCATTAATGTTCAAATATGTAGTTTTTTATCTGAAAAATATTCAGAATTTCTTTTAAAAATCGGATTAACAAAACCATCTAATAATAATGAAAACTCAGTCCGAAAAAAATTAACGCTTTACCTTCACTTGCAGAAAATCACTAACGAAAATTTTCTTATACTTACAGATCACAAAATTTGCAAATTTCGTGACTTATTCATGATGTTCGTTGGCTGATTATCTCATGACTGATTGAATTTCCTGATTTTTTTTTTTTTTTTTTTTTTTCGCGATCATCTGATGAAATTTAAGATTTTTTTCCGCGATCGATTCACGGAACTCACGATTCTTTTCTGAAAGCGTTATACGAAATGGGATTTTTTTCGCGCGAGCCCTTACCGAAATTCACAATATTTTTCTGCGACAACTGACGAAATTTGATATTTGTTTTCGTGATTTTTTTTTTTTTGACAAAATTCACGATTCCTTATCACTAACATTTATTGAAATTCGTGATTTTGTTTTTGCCACCGACTAATAATATTTGTGATTTTTCTTGCACGAGAGTTAGACAAAATTTTGGACCTTATTACGCTATCGTTTGACGAATTTCTCCTCGATTTTATTGCGCAATTGTTCGACTAAATTTTCGTGATTTTTTGCGCAATCTTTTGACAAAATTTGCGATTTTTTTTGCAATCCTTTTACGAAATTCAAGATTTCTGTTTGTGCAATCATTTGACGAAATCTGTATTTCTTTCTGCGATCTCTGATGAAATTAGCGATATTTTCCACGGTCGTTTGAAGAAATTAGCGATTTTTTAAGTGATCATTTTGAGACTTTTTTTTTCAAAATTTACAAGATTCGCGATTTTTTTCTGCGACCCATTGATGAATTGATTTTGCAGATTTTGAAAGAAAGAAAAATCGCAGACTTTCACGAAAATTAAAAATAAATTGTGGAATAATCACATGCTTGTGAAAGAAGTTATGGAGACAAAATCACGTAGAGCATGTTTTATTGTGCAGGATTTTTTTTCTGTGTGATTTGTGCAGTTCTGCAATTTTCCACGCTCCCTGTTCCTCAAAGAAAAATTTTCCTTGTCCTTCATCAGGAAACTCATGAAATGGCGCCCCTGTAAGTAAAACTTCGAAAGGGACTAGAAAAAAGCTCCATTTAAGCAGGTTTCCGTCTTAGCAAGTATAATTGAATGATGTTTTTTCAAAGAAATTTTATCTTTTCCTCTTCTAGAAAGAAATCTGTTATAGACAGGTTTCGTTTTCACAAGTTTTACTCTAATGCATCTCTTTTCAGAGCTATACTATAGAGCGGATGGTTTAACAGTCAGTGAGGATGCCTGTAAAAATGAAACTTGTCTATAATGGAATCCTGTCTAAAAAGAAAAAAAAATATGTCCAATATATTAAAATTTTACCTTCTAAGATGGAACCTGTCTAAAACGAAATATTTCATTGGTTCTGAGTTTCCGTATTCGAAGTTTTTACTGTTATTGTAAGCATAAGTCAGTAAGCATTTCTCAAATGGGGGGGGGGGGGGTAGAGCCCCCTGGATCCTACCTTTTAGCGATATAGCACCCCTCAAAAAATGTTTGCCCCCCCCCCTCAAGAAAGTTCTGAAATGGCGCCCTGGTAAGTTGATGCTGAAAAAGGAGATTAATGTTCGAAAAAGGTGGTAGCTGAGGTATAAAGAAAGACCGGGCCCTTGGGGCCAGAGTCTTAACTGGAATGTAGTTGGGTATAACAAAAATTTTTCGGGGTTTTAAAGTAGCTGGAAGACGCTAAAACTATGTTAAAGAAAATTACAATAGAATAGGATTGTTTTTTAAGGAGCTGCAACAAAGGCCCCAAGAGGATGATTAATATTCAAAATTGGTGGTAGCTGAAGTCTGCAATTTTTTTTTTTTTTTTTTTGTCGTTCATAGTAGCTGGATAAGATAAGACGTTGTTCAAAAAAAAAAGTTCGTGAATCAGACCATTTTTCAGAATGCTATAACAGGGGTCCTAAAAGGTCCAACTGATAGTTAAGAGCAGGACCCTAACATGAAAACATGTTTAAATGTTTCAGCACTTCGCGTTTTAGATCTTCAATTAGTCAAAATTAATCATAGGGTATGAAATAATCATTAGAATAATATTTTAAAGAAATGCGTGAAAATGGGGTAAATGCTTAAAAAGGGGCCCTAGAGTCCCAATAAAAATATGAGAGTGTTGGTCTAGGGAGAAGAGTTTTATACTCAATTTTAAAATTATGCAATGAGAAGGTGAGAAAATTAGGGTGTAAAAAATGCACAGCACACAAAAAGTTCAAGGGGCCCCGGATCGGGCCCTACAGGATCCTAAGGTGCCCCAGGATTTCAACTGGAATATAGAAACTGAAGAATAACTAAATGGAAAAATGGTTCTAATAATGAAGATCAGATTAAGAGGGGCAATTTATTAATAATTTATGGTGCAAAAGCTTCAAGGGGCCTCGTACAGGGCCCCAAGGGGGAAGGGACTTAAGTGGCATGTAGTTTGGTATAAAGATACTTTTTAGTAATTTTTAAAGTAATCGGAGGATGCTAGAGCTATGGTAAAGAAAATTGAAAGGAATTCGGATCATTTTAAAAGAAGATGCACCGAGGACACCAAGAAGCTGATTAATATTCAAAATTGATGGTAGTTGAAGGTCTAATTTTTTTTTTTTTTTGTTTGTTGTAATAGCTGGAGAACTTAAGAAATTGTTAGAAAAAAAGTAGTGATCTGACTATTTTTAAAAGAGCTATAATAGGGGGCTCCAAAGGGCCAACTGATAGTTGAGAACAGGGCCCTAACTCTAAAACATGTTTAAATGTTTTAGTACTTAGTGTTTTAGGTCTTAAATTAGTCAAAATTAAGCATAGGGTATGAATTAATCATTAGAATAATATTTTTAAGAAATGTGCACAAAATGGGATAAATGCTTAAAAAGGGCCCTAGGGCCCCGATACAAATATGTAGGTGTTGGTCCAGGGAGAAGAGTCCAAAACTCAATTTTAAAGTTATGCAATGAAAGGGTGAGAAAATTAGGGAGTGAAAAATGCATGGCAAACAAAGTTTAAGGGGCCCCGGATCGAGCCCTACGGGATCCTAGGGTAACCCAGGATTTCAACTGGAATATAGAAATGAGAGAATATAATAAATGGAAAAAATGGTTCCAAAAATGAAGATCGGATTAAGAGGGACAATCTATTAACAATTTATGGTGTAAAATCTTCAAGGGGCCCTGTACCGAACACTAAGATGTCAGGGACATAAGTGGCATGTAATTTGGTATAAACATACTTTTTAGTACTAGTTTTTAAAGTAATCAGATGATGCTAGAACTATGTTAAAAAAAACTGCAAGGCATACGGATAATTTTTAAAGAAGCTTCACCAAAGGCCCAAGAAGGCGATTAATATTCAAAATTGGTGGTAGCTGAAATATGAAAATTTTTTTGTGTTGTTCATGTAATAACTCGAGAACCTAAGATTTTGTTAGAAAAAAAAAGCTTGTGAATCGGACTATTTTTAAGGGAGTTATAATAGGGGGCCCAAAAGGGGCCAAATGACAGTTGAGAACAAGGCCCTAACATAAAAACATGTTAAAACGTTTTAGTACTTAGCGTTTCAGATCTTCAATTAGTCAAGATTAAGCATAGCGTATGAATTAATCATTAGAATGTAATTTGAAAGAAATGCGCAAAAAATGGGGAAATGCTTTAAAAAGGGCCCTAGGCCCCCAATAAAAATATGTGAGTCTTGGTCTAGGGAGAAGAGTTCAAGACTCAACTTTAAAACTATGCACTGCGAAGGTGAGAAAATTAGGGTGTGAAAAACGCATGACACACAAAAAATGCAAGAGGCCCTGGACCGGGCCCTACGGGACTCTCAGACCTGCCAACTGCTATGAAAACTGCTATATCGTACCAACTGCTATATCGTAGTTGCTACGATTTTGACCTATAAACTACGATGCTACGAAAATAGGTCTTAAACTACGATTTTTTGCAAATAACACAAACGCATCTTTTGTTTCTAGTTGTGATTTTTATCCCTAACAGCATATTTTTCAGGAGTGATTCTGTTCCGAGATTTCCAAAATTTCAAAATATTCATTTCCGAAAGTTTTAAAAAATTGGCCATTAGTCCGAAAATTCGGTCATTAAAAAAATGCTCATTTGGAAAAAAAATCTGGGCTGCAAAACAACTTCTTAATATAAAACACTCTTTATGATATTAACCTCGGGTGAATCGTGTTTCTGTAAATATTTATACAGGAATTCCCTTCTTTAGAAACAAGGGTGACATTTTAAGAATTTCTGGAAGGAGGGGGGGGGGGGTCTTAGAAGGGCAAGGTTTGACATAGTATGCAAAATCGCAAGATTTGCGATAAACTATCGCGAATTTCGACAAATGACTGTGTAAAAAAAAAAAATCAATTTCATCAATTGGTCGCAGAAGAAAATAAATTATTGCTATGATGTAATAGAATTATATTCTTACATTATTTATTAATGATAAAAAATATTTTTCAATTAACCATTTAATTAAAATAGAATGACTGCATATTAATCATAATCTAGTAAATCTGCCAAGAAAATGTTAATTACATGTTGGTACAATTTATTTTAGACAATATTTTACTGTAAAAATAATTTTATGCTGCATATTTTAAGCAGCACATGTTCAAAACAAAGATGTTTTCTTGAAAATTATTGATGAACATAAAGAAGAAGTACATAAGGTATAAACATAAGGTATATAATTAACAATATTGCTTTATATAAAGAAGTGAAAATCTAATCAGTCTGTTGAAACCCATCAGTATATCACTGGATGTGCTACAGAGAGATTCCTCTACTATTGCAGATGTAACCAATGAATTCTTGACACTTTTGAAATCTGAAGAACTTAGAATTTATAATAAATGTTTACAGAAAAGATTTGATGACTGTATCACGCCAACTCAAATTTTATCATACTTGTAGCATCCAAAATACATGGGTGAGGGACTTACTAATGACCAAGAAGAAATATTAGATGTAAATTTCCAACTGGGCGAAAAATGTCCGGACCAGGATTCGAACCCGGGACCTCCTGGCTGAAGCCGCCAGTGCTCTGCCATCTGAGCTATCCCGGACGATTCTGGTTGAACCATTTTTTTTGAGCTGAACCAGGTTTCAGACCAGATGCTGTAATCATCAAGGTTAGCTGGGTGAAAAAGGTTCGACCAGAATCGTCCGGGATAGCTCAGATGGCAGAGCACTGGCGGCTTCAGCCAGGAGGTCCCGGGTTCGAATCCTGGTCCGGACATTTTTCGCCTAGTTGGAAATTTACATCTAATATGATTTGTTTACAAATTTGAATAATTGTGTTAAAATTAATCTAGTGCAAGAAGAAATAGCAAGAAAATGGGTGAATGACATTGACAAAAAATTTTTGCCATTGATTGTTAAATTTTCCATTATGCAGGGGTCGATCCAGACAAAATTTGTGACCTATTTAGGGCCCCTTCACAAAAATCCATTTAATAAAACAGGTCCCTTCACAAAATTCCTTTTAAGAAAACAGGTCCATTCACAAAATTCTATCCCATAAAAACATACTCTTCATTAATTATTTTTATATTGTTACGTTTTAAAATGTGTAAATTGCAAAGAAAACAGGTTCACCAGAAAGGTAAACTTTAGTAGAAGGACTTAAAAAAGTTATTATTAATAAATGCTCCGTTCGAATTTCAGTAACTGGGTTTCATATTTCATTACAAAAAGTTACTTTTCACAAAAACAAAATAAACTTCACAAAAATATAATAAATTTCACAAAAATAACTTTTACTTTTCACAAAATGGGCCCCAAGAAAAAATCCCTGCATCGACTCCTGCGTTAAGGCATCTCCATTTCCTCATACACAGTTTTCTGATGCAATCATAAATAATCTATCGCCAGCAGAATGGTGGGAATCACTGAAAAGATACAGTGACTTGGAAAATATTTCAAATTTTGCATACCATCTTTTTCATTGCATAGCCTCATCAGCAAGCATTGAACATATTTTTTCCAATTTTGGCATGAACAAACTTAGATATGGGCTTGGATTACAAAATGCTACAAAATTGATGATGACTTATAAAATGTTAAATTCTAAAGACAAACAACTTGCTCCTGATCCTGAAGTATTTGACGACTATTAAATATTTTACAACCTTTATGTATGTTGAATAACAAAATTCATAGCATGCATTTTATGCATTTCCGTTAATTTCTTTGTTATTTCCTGGTTATTTTACATTTAATATTTTTATTAAAAGACATTTTTTATCATTATATTTTTCTACTTCAATGGGAAGAATGAATATATTTATTTATTTTTGTTAAATTCTGCATTTTTAATTTAGAATTTTCAATTTATTAAAAGTGAACAAAATGATATTTGGTCCAGGACAGTTTTTTCCAGAGTGGAAAAAATCAGACAACCCTGTGGAAAACACCTGAAAACCTGATTCTAGCAGTTGACTCGTAGGTTTACCAACATTGTGCTTTCCTGCACCCAAAGGTATGAAAATGTGGAGGACTGGGAGCAGGAAAACACTATGATAAATCTACGAGTCAACCGCTAGAATCGGGTTTACAAGTGTTAGAAGTAAACATTCTCCAAAACAGGTGAATCCTTTAAATACGGCTAATGTCTTAAATGGTAAAATATGATGAATGATCAACTCCTATTAAATTGTCTGTTTTAATTGAAAACAAAGCAAGAGACATGGCTGACATGGAGTTAGATACTGCATCTGGAATTTCTGCAGTTCCTTAAAAAAGATTTCACAGAATTTTTCCAAATTATAAAAATTTTTCTCTATGTTCAGTTAAAAACTGTAACTGGTGAAAATTTTTAACCTGTTGGTTATGTAGAAGTGAATGTAACTTATGAGAATAAAACTAAAAAAGTAAAATTGTATTTGATAAAAGAAGATAATTTTCCATTATTTGGTAGAGATTGGGTATCTGAATTTGATATTTTTCCTCATAGTTTGAAATCTGTCTATGTAAATGAAATTGTAAATTATTCTGATAACTTAAAAGCATTATTAGATAAATTTTCTGATTTGTTTACTGATAAGGTTGGGAAAATAAAAGGTTTGAAGGCAGACAATTTTCTTTATCTTGAAAAAGATGCTACACCCATATTTTGCAAAGCTAGGATCATAACTTATGCACTATGTGCAGCAGTCAATGAAGAGCTAAAAAGATTACAAGATGAAGGTATTATTAAACCATTTACAAATAGCAAGTAGGCAACTCCTATAGTTCCAGTGGTTAAGCCTTATGGGAAAATTCCTTTATGTGGTGACTTTAAAATAACTTTAAATAAATTTCTGAATGTTGAAAAGTATCCTTTACCTAAGGTAATATGTAAAGGAGTAAAGGAGTCTATATACAAGTCATAAGTTGCAGCCACTTGATAGAACTGTTTTTAGTCCCTTCAATTTATATTTTATATTACTATTGTATTACACATGTATCACTTTCTGTGTATGCGAGGTTTAAAATAATATTTTTCCTTATCTTGAAATTGATCCGAGCTACTTTAGTTAGATATTATTGTATGAACAAGCTTCATTGTATCAATGTATTCTGGCTTCCCTTTCTGTTTGAGAACGCATACAAGGCAAACAAAGAAGTTTCCAGGCTATCTAGTGAGTTGTGAAATACCTGGGAGGAGGTAGTTTTTAGATAAGAAAAGGGGTTTCTTTTGGAGGAAATTCCTGTATGCTGCGTTTGGAAGGAATGGTTGAGAGAGAAATGAAAAGTTCTTGCGAAGACCTCCAGAAGTGAGGTTGGTGTGTTTTTGATTGAGTTTCGGGAGTGGAGTGTAGTGTGTTCCGGAAAAACGCTTGAGTCTTGTGTGGAGAAAGTATATGCAATGGGAGGTCTAGGGGTCCTTCGATAAACCTAATGAGATACCGTAGGGTGAGAAGGAAATAGGGTATTTTAGTAAGCTGACCCAGTACATAGAAAGTATTTGGTATATAACTTTGTATCGGGCCGGATCGTCTATATCCGAACCTTTAAATGTAAATACGTTTGTTTCGATGTAAATAATTCATACATAAATTGTTCTTTAATATTAATTGAATAAGTTTAGAGTTTTTTTTCTCCTTCTCCTAATCCTTTTTTTATAATCCTTGTAACATCCAGACAGGATCTGGATGTTACAAGTTTGGCTTCAGCTGCATCTTCTAATCCATCTACCAGTGTATTGAATCTACCATCAGCATTAAAAATGAAAATAAGGAATTTTGCTTAGTGGCCACTGGCCGGTAGGTTGATTTTCTTTTAGTAGCCAGTTACTAGCTAGTGAGAATAATTTCTTTAGTAGCCAGTAAATACATTTATGTCGCTGAATATTTAATTTAAAAAATATGTGTTTAGAGTAAATAAGTAATTTATGTAATAAATAAAAATATTTTAATTCATATTGTTTTGAATAAACTTGAGATACTAATTTCCAATCTATTTTAAATTAAGTTAACAGCAAAGTTATATGCAACATGCTTATATAGCTAACTACATAAGTCCCACTATGCTTAAGTTACTTTTCAAAATTAAAAAAAAAAAAATCTGAAATTTACAGCAAATTTTCTGAAATGTAAAGGGGGAGGGCTGGGGGATCCCTCCTGGTACTAATTACGCTTTTTTTTTCAAGATACTTTAACGAAATTCGTGTTTTTCCGCGATCTATTGGCGATGTTTGTTTCTTACGTGATTCTTTGACAAAATGTGCGTTTTTTCGCGATCTTTTGACAAAATTCGCCCTTTTTCGTGATTCTTTGACGAAATTTGCGTCCGTTTTCGCGGTTTTTTGACGAAATTATCTTTTTTACGCGATTCTTCTGCAATCTATTGACGAAATTCGCGTTTTTTCGCGATCCATTGACGATATTTTGCGTTTTTTCGCGATTCTTTGACGAAATTTGGGTTTTTTCGCGATCCTTCGACGAAATTTGGGTTTTTTAGCGATCCTTTGACGAAATTCGGATTTTTTAGCGACCCTTTGACGAAATGTGCGGTTTTTGTCGCGATCTTTTCAAAAGTCTTGTTTTTTTTTTCTTTTATTCTTTAACGAAATTCGCGGGGTTTTTTTCGCGATCTATTGACGATATTTCCGTTTTTCCGCTATCCGCTCACGATATCTGCGTTTTTTCCGCGATCATGTGACAAAATGTGCGTTTTTTCCGCGATCATGTGACAAAATGTGCGTTTTTTTTCGCGATCTTTTGACAAAATTCGCACTTTTTTCGTGATTCTTTGACGAAATTATCTTTTTTTACGCTATTCTTCTGCAATCTATTGACGAAATTCGCGTTTTTTTCGCGATCCATTGACGATATTTTGCGTTTTTTCGCGATTCTTTGACGAAATTTGAATTTTTTGCGATCCTTTGTCGAAATTCGGGTTTTTTAGCGATCCTTTGACGAAATGTGGGGGTTTTGTCGCAATCTTTTCAAAAGTTTCGGTTTTTTTCTTGATTCTTTAACGAAATTCGCGGTTTTTTTCCGCGATCTATTGACGATATTTGCGTTTTTCCGCTATCCGCTCACGATATCTGCTTTTTTTCCGCGATCATTTGACGAAATTTGGGTTTCATAGCGATCCTTTGACGAAATTCAGGTTTTTCTACTATCCTTTGACGAAATGTGAGTTTTTTTTCGCGATCTTTTGACAAAAAATATATCTCTTTTTTTCTCGATTATTTGACGAAATTAGCTTTCTTTCGCGATCTATTGACGATATTTGGGGTTTTTCGCGATCTTTCGACGAAATTTACGGGTTTTTTTCGTAATCCTTTGACAAAATTCGCGGGGTTTTTTTACGCGATTCTTTGACAAAATCCCTTTGGAAAATCTTGCATTTGGCCGGTACTTTCCATATTTTTAATCGCCAGTTTTTCACGTTTAGTCGCCGAGTGGCGACTGGCGAGTGCTTATTTTCATCTTTACAACATCTTGATCTACATCAACATCTGCAAGTTTCACGAATCTTTACTTTTTCCTCCAATTCAGTGGCGCAGCCAGAATTCGGCTCTAGGGGGGGGGGGGGGGGTTGAGTTTCAGATAAAGGTGTTCGCCGGTTATATGAATCACCGTTTAATGTAATCGATCTTTTTAATTGACCAAATCATAACGCTTTTTTCCACAGTTACGTTGGCTATATTTCATTTAAACAGCGTTGCGTTTATAATATTAGAGTTAGAAAACATAAAATGCCCTAATGAATTAACACAAAACTAAGTTAGATTTATAAAAAGTGTTTAAAAATGATGAGGCAAACTTTAAGAGATGGAAGAGCACAATCCAGCAAATAATTTTTGCATAGAAAATAATAGAGTTCCAATGTACTTGTCCAGTCAAAAGTACACAGGGTTTCATTCCAAGACAATCCCGAATTCTTGTTCTTAACTTTAACCCTTTGCACTCCGTTGTCGCCGTTGCGGCGACATCATCTTTCGTTGGTACATCGAGCGCCCTTAACTTCAACACTGAGCGCCAGCAAAATAACACACACGAATGATCTCATAATAGTTACGTTTTACTTTTTAAGTGTGGAGTGCAACCGTAATAATGTTGGCAAAATGCTGGTGACCATCTCCGCTCCAACATAGGCTATATTTTACATCGGTACAACAACTTCCAAAGCGGTGTAGGAACAAAAAACGTTCTAAAATTGCTTTCTGGGATATTGTTGGTTCTAGAAATTTGAAATTTTGTCTAGTGGTTTCTTTTAAGATATAAATGCTCACTAAGAATGGTTTCTAAAAAATTAAAAATTTAGAAGAGGAAAAGGAACAGGAAACGTTCTAAATTACGATTTATTTGTTACAGTTAGGGCTAGAAATATGAAATTTGGCATGGTTGTTAATTTAGAGACTTAAATACTTGCCCAGAACAGTTTTTTTTAAATTCGAAATTTAAAAGGGTGCAAGAGCAAAAAACGTTCTAAAATTGCGATTTGTATGATACAGTTGGTATAGAAGGTTAGAATCTGGCATGGTGGTAACTTTTGGGATGTATAAGTGCTCAAGAACGGTTTCTAAAAAAATTCAATTTAAAAGAATGAAATGAGCAGAAAACGATCTAAATTATGATTTATTGGGAATTTTTAGGGCTAGATACCTGAAATTTGGCGCGGCTGTTACTCTAGAAACGTAAATGATCACCAAGAACAGTTTTCCAAAAATTCGAAATTTAAAAGGATGCAAGAGCAAAAAACGTTCTAAAATCGCAATTTGTGCGATACAGTTGGTTATGAATGATTGGTTTTCAACATGGGGGTTACTTTTATGGTATAAATACTCGCTCAAAACAGTTTTTAAAAAATTCGGAATTTAAAAGAGTGAAATGAGCGGAAAACGCTCTAAAAAATGTTCTAAATCATAATATACTTAGAACTGTTAGGGCTAGAAACTTGAAATTTTACATGGAAACTTGAAATTTTACATGGAAACTTGAAATTTTACATGGAAACTTGAAATTTTACATGAAACTTGAAATTTTACATTACTTAAGAGACGTAAATATTCACCCAGAATTTTTTTTATTCGAAATTTAAAAGAATGCAAGAATAAGAAACATTCTAAAATTGCGATTTATGTGATAGTTGACATAGAAGCTTGGAATTTGGTACGGCGATTACTTTCATGTAGTAAATGCTCCCTTAGAACGATTTTTAAAAATTGCGAAATTTAAAAGGATGAAATGAGTGGAAAACGTCCTAAAAGCGTTCTAAATTATGATTTTGTTGAAGATCTTAGCGTTATAAACTAGAAATTTAGTATAGAGATTATTACTCTTAAGATGCAGATTCTGGGTATAAACAGTTTATTAAAAATTAGAGATTTAAAGATGTGAAATGAGCTGAAAGCATTCTAAATTACAATTTATTCAGAACCGCACGTCACTTCGTGCCTTTCGAAGACGATCTTTTTTCTAAGCTAAAAGTAAGTAAATGTCTGTATTTAGACACAATCTTTTAAGAGCATTTCGGAACACCAAATTTAAAACGGCTACAAAAATTTCGAAATGCTCTGATGAATAAAAGTATTTTAAAAAATCTGAAAATTTTTCGATGAAAATGCTAAAAAGATAGGTGTTTCGGCGTGGGTTTGCTCGGCTTTGGCTCATGTTTTCACTATTAAATATGCAAAAAAATTTTCACAAAATTTTAAAGAAGCATTGGATACAGTTAAACATTTACAATCAAATAAAATAGAGTAAGAGAATTCAGACAGTCAGATTTGTTTTTATTGTTGTTATTTTTTGAATCCGACGCAAAACAGAAAAAAGAAACGAGAGGAGAACAAATTTCTTTTACAACTAGATATCAATGTTTTTCCACGGTCTGTAAACTCGTTACATTTATAACGGATGAAGATTTTATAGAATTCAGACAACAAGGACTATTTTTTTTTAAACTATAAAATAACTCTACGGGAAAAAAAACCCCAAAAAACCAAGAAAATGTCTTATTAAAAATGCTTTTACCTACAATAATCAAAATTTTTTAGCGAAAATTCCGTATAGAAATATAAAATAGGTTTAAAGATATAAAATCATGCAAAATTGAGGTAATTATCGTGGGCCCGGGCAACGCCCGACAGTTCAGTTGGTATAATTTTGATGAAATGCAGGTAGCATTCTTTAAAATGAAATAAGTGTAAATCGATGTATAACTAATTTATTGCTTATTAATTAAAATTAATGCATGAGTCGCATAAAATTTTGTATAATTATAGATAGTATTTTTATAAATTCTAACAAAATGTCTTACATTTAACCTCTCTCCTTTCAAAATCCATACTTAACAGGCATGTATCTATACTATAAGTCAATGAAATTACAATCAATGCTTCTTTCCTACGAGGCACGGGTGGTAATGCTTCCCCGACAGCAAGCACTATTACTCGTTGCTATATATTACTAACTAATGAAATATATTCTTTAAATTTGATCACAGAGCCCCTGCGAAACAAATGGTTCGAAAGAAACACTTGATTGCGATAATTTGTTCAATCGTAATCAAAAACAACTTTTTATAACTTAAAAGTACTTAATTCTTATTTTTACAAAGATTTTTACCTGGGTACACAAATCTTGGTCTTAGATATAACTGAGAGCAAAAAGCGTAAAACAGGGCGTTTGAAACAGAGAGAGATCTAGAAAATGTGTGTTTTATGTTTTCTTTGGAATTCGATGGTCTATTATTGTTTCGAATATGGAACAAAGACAGAAGTGGAATTCTGAAACGGCCCACTATATAATACTTGAACTCAAAGTTTCTGTGTGGCAGGAAATCTGCTTATTTTCCATTCTTTTAGCATAAGACGTCTCGAAAAAAGACTTAGTCCAAATAACCAATTTTTACTTAACCATTGCATGTAATGGCTGCATGCAATGCATGCGCTTTCACAATTTTAAGTAGAATTTTCGCCATTTAAATGAATCACTTTGTTGAATAGAATTTGATTTAACAAAGCGGCGGATTCATAAAAAAGCCAAAAAGTTTAAATATTAACTTTGGTTTTGATTCATATAAATGTCAATTATAGTAATTTTACTTAGCTCTGGGGGGGTGTTTTAACCCCCAAACCCCACCCTCGGCTGCGCCACTGCTCCAATTCTACTATATTCCATCTACAAGTTCATAAATTCACATTTTTGGTATTTTCTACTCATAATTATCGCCTGTAGCTTGTCATAGCATTTCTTTATATGTTTAATTATTGCTGCAAGATTTTTAATAACACCCAATTCCTGTGGGTCAAACCTCCTTCAAGTAGGGAGGTTTGATCCGGTTTCTAGACTCTTGAAAAATCGTTACTCAAAAAGGTAGTTTATAATTTAATTAGAAAAAAATAGTGTAAAATGATGCTAAACTTTATAAGCTATCAAATAATGTCAATATGGAAATTTTATTACATTAAAAAAAAAAAAAAAATATTTTTGTAAAAAGCCAGACCTGCCAACTGCTACGAAAAAATCGTAGTTGCTACGATTTAGACCTATAAACTACGATGCTACGAAAATCGGTCTTAAACTACGATTTTTTGCAAAAAACATAAACTCATTTTTTGTTTCTCATTGCGATTTTTATCACGCGCAGCATATTTTTCAGGAGTTATTCTGTTCCGAAATTTCCAAAATTTCAAAGTATTCATTTCCGAAAGTTTTAAAAAATTGGCCATTAGTCCGAAAATTCGGACATTAAAAAATGCTCATGGGAAACAAAAATCTAGGCTGCAAAACAAACTTCTTAACACAATACACTCTTTACGTATATTAGCCACGAGGAATTGTGTTTCTGTAAATATTTATAGAGGATGTCCCTTCCTTAGAAACAAGGGCGCCATTTTAAGAATTTCTGGAGGGGGGATTGTGTCTTTGAAGGGCAAGGTTTGAAATAGTGTACAAAATCGTACGATTTGCGATAAACTATCGCGAATTTTGACAAATGAACATGTAAAAAAATCAATTTCATCAATTGGTCGCAGAAGAAAAAAAAATTCCTTCAAAGGATCGTGGTAAAAACGTGAATTTTGTCAAAATATCGCAGAAAGAAAACGCGAATTTCGTCAAAAGATCAGGAAGAAAATGCAAATTTCATCGAAAGATCAGTAACAAAGCGCAAATTTCACCGAAAGATCGCAGAAAGAAAACACTAATTTCGTCAAAGGATCGTGGTAAAAAACGTAAAATTCAACAAAGGGGTGCGGTAAAAAAAATCCGAATTTCGTCAAACGTTCATGCTAAAAAGTGCGGATTTCAACAAAGAATCGTAACAGAAAAATTTTAATTACAATTGTGAGAAAAAAATTGTGAATTTCGTCAAAATTTACTGCACTGGGCTAAAATATTGGAACCAGGCTCCTTTTACAAATGTAAAAAAAAAAAAAAAAAAAAAAAAAAAAAAAAAAAAGCTGCGAAACGAAAAGAAACTCAAAAAATTTTCAGAGGAAAAAATGTACTATATTGAGTTGAAAGACGGAAACCTTATTCCGTTTACGAATGTCAAAAGATGTCTGTGAAACACAAAAAAACAACCAACCAACCTCCAGATCAATTTCAATTTTGTGTGCTACGATTTCTCATTTTCAAAAGTTGGCAGGTCTGAAAAAGCTGTTCAAACCTACCATGTTTCCCCTATTTCTTAACTGAACTAAATTTTGGCATGGATGTAGTTAATAGATACAAATCTATATATCCTATACAGGGCTGTTCAAAGAATTCGGATAATTTTCCAATTGTAGATGTGAACAGCTGAAATTGGGTTTTCAAGTGTGTTATGCATTATGGTTGAATTAGACATAATATTTCAACTTATTAAACAGTTCAGTTTTGTTACATTATTTTGATAGTGTTGGAAAGTGTTTCATAATCTATGCTAGACGCATGATTTTTTTCTTTCTTGTTTTTATAGATGGCATTACTTTGTAGAATTTTACAAGAATATTCTTATCTGAAAAGCAGAAAAACCAACGTTTAAAAATGCACAAAAAATACATGAAAAGCAGCAAACAACTGTTTTCGAATCTACTAGTGAGATTCTTCTTCAGTGCAAGATAGATAAAAAAGGAACAGCGTGCTAGAAAAAGCAAGGCTGAGCTATGCTGTGCTCAGCCTTGCTTTTTCTAGCACACTGTTCCTTTTTTACCTAGCTCAGCCTTGCTTTTTCTAGCACGCTGTTCTTTTTTTACCTATCTTGCAATGAAGAAGAATCTTGCTAGTAGATTTGAAACAGCTGTTTGCTGCTTTTCATGTATTTTTTGTGCATTTTTAAACGTTGGTTTTTCTGCTTTTTAATATTGTTGCACAAAGGCTTTATTTGCTATTTTATATTCTTATTTGAGTTAAATTTTTGCTGAAGTATGAGTACTGGTATTTTACTGGAAGTGTCAATAACTGGGGGGGTCATACTTTTATATTTCTGAGGATTAAGAAACATTTGCCTCATTTTTTTTTAAACAGTGTATTCTTAATCTCTCATCAGTATCCAGTTTCTTTAAACACACACACACACACACAAAAAAAGAGAAATACTAATACAGTAGGCTCCCTCAAATCATCCGCACAGCTTGTGAACTAACTGCACAGCTTGCGAACTAATCGCACAGGTTGTTCCCAGATTTTAGAATTTTGCAGATTTCTGGTCATTGCTTTGTTTATATTTTTAAACAGTAATTTCAATGTAATAATGCAATCAAAATTATAACAAATGCTTAAAATAGAGTACAATATTAAAATAATTAAGTAAAGTACTAAACTAAAATAATAAAAATTGAGATAATTGTAAAAATGATTAAATTATTAAAAGTCAAGATTAAATAAATAATTAATAATGTATAATTAAATATGCATAATAAAGGCGAGATGCATTAATCTTGAATTATTCAATGAAACTTGTCTCATAAAGATACCCCACTAATTCACATCAAAATCATAAAATAAGGGAATTTTATTTCAGATTAAGCCAGACTTAATAACCAAAAAAGCTTCATTACTACATTATTTATTTATAAACATTAAATTAATTTATACTTCCTCCATAAAAAAGCATGAGTTCAGTCATATTAACAAGAATTACATATTAAAATACCTACAGAGTAATATAAAGATAAAAAAAAGTCTGTAATTTTGTCCCTACATCTGAAATGAAAGTTTTATTGTTAACATCTGCAATGATGTGTGGATTTTAGGCATTTGCAGATTTTAAGATTGCAGATTTGAGGCAGTCTACTGTATAATTATTGATGATTTGTTGTAAAATGAAAATAAATGATTCTTATTTTTTTTCTTTCATTTATTACAGGTGCCTTATTATAGATGTCAACAGCTCTCGAGAAAAAAATCTAAAGTTGCAAAATATGTTGTAAAATAATTTCTAAAAGGGGTCAGATGAAGCAATATATAAAGAAATGAAACGTTTTGTTTGTGGTCATTTTTGTTTCCAGAACAACAACTTTTATCAAAGTTTAGTCTATGCAAGCATATAAAAATGCATGCTGACGGAAAACATAAACCTTTCATCTGTGACATTTGTGAAAAGACTTATTCATCAGAGCATTATTTATGATAGCATTTAAAAATGCATACCAAAGAAAAACATTCCCCCTGTGACTTCTGTGAAGCAGTGTATACCTCTGGGTTTGATCTACAACAGCACCTGAAAATGCATGCAGAAGAGAAATTTTTCATCTGTGACATTTGTCAAAAAATATATTCATCAAAGTGTAGTCTACGTCAACATAAGAAAATGCATGCTGAAGTAAAGCCTTTCATTTGTAACATTTGTGAAGCAGGATTTATCGCTGAGTATGCTCTACGGCAGCACCTGGCAGTGCATACTGAAGATAAACCTTTCATCTGCGACATTTGTGACACAAAATGTTCATCAAAGCGTGGTCTACATCAGCATATGTATATACATGCTAAACAAAAACCTTTTTGTTGTGCAATATGTGGGAAAGGATTTGCTCAAAGTTGCAATTTAAGTTCACATATTCGTACTCACACCAAGGAGAAACCTCACGTTTGTGAATTATGCAATAAAGCGTTTTCTGATCTAAGTAATCTGAGATCATATCGCCTTGTCCACACCAAAGAAAAACCACATGTTTGTGAAATATGCCATCAAGGATTTACCCGGAGTTCTCACTTGAAACGCCATTTTCAACTCCATACACAGGAAAAACCATTCATTTGTGATGTATGCAAAAAAGGATTTACCCAACAGTCTGCTTTAACGAACCATATCCAGATGCGTACTGATAAAAGACGTTATTATTGCAAAGTGTGCAAGAAATACTTTTGTTCTAGCCATATACTGAGAGTCCATCTTAACATACATACGCAAGAGAAACTTCATGTTTGTGAATTATGCAATGAAGCATTTTATTCTATTAAAAGTTTGAAAAAACATTTACTGGTCCACACCAAAGAAAAGCCTATTTGTGAGTTATGTCATAAAGGATTTTCCTGCGAACAAAGTTTGAAATGTCATCTTCGCATCCACACACAAGAGAAACCTTATGTTTGTGAATTATGCTCTAAAGCGTTTTCTGATTCAAGTAATTTTAGGAGACATCATCGTCTCGTCCACACCAAAGTAAAAGTATAGTGTTCGCATTTATTTAAAAATGGGGCACGACGGAATTATTTAAAAGGGCATATCTGATGGGTAAAATGGCATTTTTGTTGAATAAAGCAATATATTTTGTGGAATGAAAAAACTTTCATTGCATATACCATCGAATTATTTTTAAGTACAATATACATCAGTGTTTGAATCTGATGGATTTCTCTGGAACGGATGTTTGCAAGCACGTGTGTGTGTGGAGGTGGGGGTGGGGGTGGGGGGGATTTTACTTCTAAACAACCATTAAATAAGCATAAAATCGTAGGTCTTTATTTTAACCAGGCTACCTTCTGAATTCATGAGTGGCATGGTGAGTTGAAATCATGCTTATATTTTTAAACGTCTCATTCAAATAACCCTATTTTCTGAATATCCCTCTTAAAAGTTTGGTTAGTACTTGAAAGGTTCACCTTTTCTGGGGGGAGGGGGAGCTTTAAAAAAAAAATCTTTTATGCCTAATGCAACACACAGAGGAACATAACTTCTGTTTTCCAATGTCTGTGTTTTTCCACAGGAAAAAAAAGACAAAATTGTTATTTATGTTTGAATTTAAAATGTGTAGAGGGCAGCACTAAATAATACTCTCACAAATTCATGATAAATAAGTTTATCAATGTTAATAGAACAGTGTCAAAATGTTGTGTGTGTTTATGTAACTGGTGCTCGTTTGCTATGTGTATAAATTAAATGTTAATTTAATATCTACATGGTCATCTAATCCTTGATTATGTGATTATTTATTAATTAGTTAAAAATACTACAATGGTTATGACAGATGCGAAGGAAATAATCTCACCGGAAATAATATACTAAAAATTAGTGATGGGCAATTCTCGAGAATTTACCAACCAAGAAAAATTGTCATCGTAAAAAATACAATCGATACAGTCATGGATTACTTCTTTGAATCTACAATTGAGATGTTTAACAATTGATTATTAAAATCATTGCTTTTACATGCTTATGCAGTAATTTTTAGTAAATGTGTGGCAACTAAAGATAGATGGAGCAAAAACATACATGTAGAAATCAATGTAACTTTAACATTGAGATGCTAGATAATGTAGTTTTCTGCTATTGTTTTCATTATCTCTTTAATTCAACTTCAATTGATGGGGGGGGGGGGCATCCAACATGAACCCTTTAAAAAGTTGTACAGTAAATTTGTTAATAGTCTTAATACAACTTCTTATGTGTACATCTTAGCACCATTTAAGCCTTCTGAAAGAAATGTTGATCTATAAACCTGTACTAATGGTTTATGACAGTTAACAAATTCTTGGAAATGCATTCAAGAAATCAACTTTAATGTGTCAGGTGGGGTAAAATAGGTTTAAAAACAGCACATTTTATAATTGCACCTTTATAGGAAAAAAAATAAAAATTCCACCACTGAAAAAACAGCTCAGAATATGCAAATGGACACTTCTTATTACATTTTAAGAGAAATATTTCTGAATTAATAAATTTTTGGAACTGATAAACAAGATTTAAAATGTTTTGTTTATGACTTGTTTTACCTCATAGGGTGGGGTAAAATAAGTCAGTATTGGAGTAAAATAAGTCATGCTAAAAACAGATTCTATTGCACAATTTATTGAATACTATTTATGTAAATATGTACACATAAATGTGAAAAGAATAAGAAAGAACACATAGAAAAAAAATACTGTTCCCTGTGGTTCATTTCAGGTTCTGGAAAGGACCTTAACTATTTGTGATACATCAACTTTAGATATATCATTTATTTCTGGGAACACAATGTGAGAACTTCTACTTTGTTTTGCAAATTTTACAATGTAGGCATCATTAATTTATGAAGGTATGATGCCATGAAATACTTTCTTTGTTTTTTTTTTTCTCAAAAAACTCTACTTGCATCCATTTCCTAACTTTTAAAAAATGATCATTATCAATCTGCTCTGAATCAGGGCATGTTGTATTTTCTTCTGAAGAAAAGTTGGCATTTTTCTTCTGTTTTTTTAGAGACACCTTAGTTGTTTTATTTTCCCTGTGGACTTTTTCAGCATGAAGTCTATCCAGTGTTGTTGCAGATGTGAGAATTTCCCCAGTTTTTCTTTGCATAAGAGTTCTTTTTCTTTGGGCGTTCTTCACTGCATCTTTGCTAGATGTTGATTCTGCTGATGATAATGTGCTTATGATTGCTGCTTCTATGTGTTTAAAAGGATAACCTAAACTTGATTCATCTTGTTCCTTGTATAAAGACAGTTCATTTGTTGTTGAGATCCTAGATGTTTCAACTACATCAGTTTGATTTGGCTCTTCAGCATAGTTTTCTAGAACTCGTTTGTATGCAACCTCTTTCTTAGAAGGAAACAAGCCACTTCCTTTAAACCAACCAACTGCATTTTCTGATGGAAGTTTTTCAAACGCTTTGTTTTAACAATGAAGGGAAAACTGCTTTTGATACATTCTGCAATCGACTCTCCTTATACCAGTTCTTTAGAACTCTTTTCCATGACAACTTTAGAGGCCCAAAAACACCAACATCAAGAGGCTGTAACGCGTGGCTTGTGTTAGGTGGGAGACAAAGAAGTATCATCTAATTGTCTAATACAGTATAGGATCTATTATCCGGCGTCCCGATATCCGGAACGCTCTAAAAACCAGAACACTAAACGATCTGAAACCGAAACTTAGTGAAAGTTTTCATTTCATAAAAATTTGCAGTTTTTTTTTTCACATTTTATTGAAGAATTAACATGCTTTATAAATCGATATTTTGAATATTTTAAACTTTTTCTGATACACCTCAAGGTACCGTAATATCCCATTAATCCCCCCCCCCCCAAACATGGCAAAATATTGTAAAGTAATCGGAGAGGCCGCTTACAGGGATTAAAAGTGGCTAACGAAATCTACCGCCTGTTGAAATCCGAAAATGTTTATAAGAATAGTCCAAAGCCTGCCCTGATATTCAGATTTTTCTTTTTTGTTAACTGAGATAATTAAAAAACAGAACTTAAAAAGCGCGCTCTCCCTGCGATCCAACTTATGACGCTCCCGTGAAAGATAAGAATTGAATGTACGCAATCATTGGACATAAGTTCTCTTTTGGATCATTTTTATGACTTTGCATCGGCGTAACCTTTAGAACTATGGGAAAACTAACTACATATTCTTAAATTTTGTATTTTTCTGTTTCAAATGCTAAAATCCATTATAAAAAATTTTAATTTTAACCTTTTGAAAAAAAAAAAAATTTCGAAACATCACTTAGAATTTGAACGCGTTTTTCGATCGAAAATCTGTTGGCAAGCTCCGACCTTTGATGTCATCTAAAGGCGCACCCACAATTCGGCCAATTAGGAGGGTGAGAGAAACGTTCGCTTTACGATGATCAGCTGCATCCATCCATGGAACAGTAGAAAAGCAGAGATCGGATAAGACAGAAAGGTGATACAGCACTTCGTGTGATTTTTTTGGGGTGGGGGGGGGCGGGGGAGTGCTTTCGTGGGATTTTTTTTTTAATATCAAATTTGTTTACAAAATAGGGGAGGGTGGTTTAATGGAATATTACAGTAATTATGCATTTCTTTATCTCCGGGAATTTGCGGAAATCTGCATTTTAAGTGTTGATAATTTTGCCTCTTGTATTTTTCTGTCCGCTTTCCATGCGATAAATTCGTAAACAAAATAAAAATAAATAAAAAGTCAACTTTCAATATATTCCCCTCCCTCCCCAATTATTGGATGAAGATGCAGTTCAAGTTTGTTTCAATATAGACAATAATTACAGTGAAATTTGTGAAATGATGACTAAAGATGCATCTGATGATAGTAGTGATGATGATGACAAGAATGAAGAGGTAGAAAAAATATCTAATGAACAAATGATATTTTACACCCAACAATTAATTCAAGGCATGGAACAAAGAAGTTATTTCCATGAACAACAAATAATGTCCTTATATAAAATTCAAGACCAGCTTGTAAAAGAGAAACGTTATAAGCAGCCAACTTTAAAAGGATTTTTCCAAAAAATTAATTCCCAAGCATTTGCATCTGAACCGCAAAACTAAATTTTATTTTTGATTTTGTTCATTTGTAAGTTTTATTATAATTTAAAATTATTACTTAACTTTTTTTTTTGTAAATAAAAATTAATTAAACTTTTCCTTAATTGTGTTTTATTGAATTAATTCAACAAATGTGTAATACAGTATTTTTAATATTATTTATGCTAACCTGTATTTCATATTTATGTACATTAGAAAATATTTGTGGTAGTGTTCCGAATTGCGGAAAAACCCCTTATCCGGAATGCCCCAGGTCCCAAGGATTCCGGATAACGGATCCTATACTGTACTTTTTTAACTGTTCTGTATGTTAAATGGCTCCCATGACCATCAAAGATTAGCAAAACTGGAAGTGCAAGTTTCATCTTCGATAGGGTGTCGATAAAGAGTTCAATCTATTTTTCAAATATATCATCTCGCATCCACCGTGAAGGACTGACTGCAAAAATTGCTCCATCTGGACCACCATTTGTCCATGTATTATACAGATTTTTGCTTTTATACACAGTTAAAGGTGCCATGTATTGTCCAGTCGCTGACGCACAGAAAATAACACATTGTTTTGCCACCAGTAGCCACCGTATAGGTCAAAACTGGGAAATTTCATTAGCGGCCACTGGTCGGTAGAACTAGTTTTTTAAGTGGCCACTTTTTTATTTAAAAATACTAAACAGTAAAATTTCTATAAGTATTCATCTAAAACTGAATAGCCCAAATAAATATGTTAATGGAAATATATTGGAACCAAAAACAAAAGCAAAATCCTTGATGAAATGCAAGAAAATTTTATTCTGTCCTTGTAAAAAAGTGGCCGGAAGGTGGCCGCTGATAGACAATTTTTCACTGGCCACTTTTTCTCATTTACTGGCCCTGTGGCTAGTGCTAATTTTGACCTTTAAGCCACCGCACCATGAAAAAATAAAAAGGAACAATTATTTTAAAATTTATGCCTGCAAGCAGCATTTTTAATTTTGCTTCAGTCTATTTTAAAATCAGAACAAACATATTTATCACCATAAACGTGATTTTAAAAGAAAAATTGCAATTATAATACAAAGTTGTATGCTAAGCCTTACCTGCAGCAAAATATGACCTATTTTACACTACGCAGGTTTTTTTGTCCTAAAATATTTGTTTTTAAAGTTATATTTTTAAAAATGTAGAAAATTAATCTTGATAAGGTACTTTATCTAATAGAATTATAAAAAAAATGTAAACTTAGCTCTAAATTTTCTGAAATCAAAAGTTTTTATGACCAACACATGCAAGCTTCAAGCACAAAAATATCAAATTGTTATGAACTGTAACTGCAGAGTAAAAGTTGAAGTTAATTTTGCATGTAAAATAATGACAAGTATCAGTATCACTATATAAAAAGCCCCACCAGTGGCCAAGAGGTTCTGTTCTCGAAGCTGGTAGACAGGAGGTGCTGGGTTTGATACCAATCGTGCCCGTTGGTCTAATCATTCGAAGTTTTTGTGGTTTTCTTTGAGCCTTGGTTTTCCAAGTGTAAATATGGGTTAGGTTCCCTTAGAAAGACCCCATGGAGGGCACTCCCCCCTTAGGCCTATATCCCTTGTGATGATAATTGGCCGTCATAAACACAACCAACCACTATATAAAAATGGCAACACGAAAATAAAAATTCATTTGTTTATTTTTTTAGAATCTTTTCGAAACTGACCTATTTTACCCCACCTGACACTACAACATCACCCCTATAGTATTTATCTTTCGAACATTATGTGCCATTCTATATTTTAATACAAGCCAATAAATTCTAAATAATTAATATCTTTAAATTATGTTCCATATAAATTTTTTAATGAAGTGTGCATACTAATCTTTCTACAAAACACTGTAAAAATCACATTGTTTGGGCATATTAATAATAAGTATCATTTCATAACTTATCAAATCTTATTTTATGTATGCATAAGTCCAGTAAATTGTACTACAGATGAACCAGATGCTAACAAAATGAGTTGAATACTGGTGCATTTGATAGAATCAAATAGCTTTTTCACTTTCTCCATAAAGGCAAAAATTTGATACAAGTTAAAGTTCCCCTAAATATCTAATGCTGTGGAATTTCCCCTTGATAAAAAAAAAGAGCTTTATCAAAAAAGGGAAGGAAAACTAGACGAATATACTTGCTAAGAAAGAACTTGTCTAAAATGGAAACTGGTTACCACTCCCTATCGATGACAAAATGATTCTTTAAGTTTGTATTCCAATTCAAAATACCTACTTTTTGTTACATTAACAAACTCATTTTTATTCTCAAGTGTATTAGCTAGAATCGAATAGATTCTTTCCTGTTTCGCTAAAGGGAAATGTTTGATAATGGTTTAAATTTTCGTGAATGCATGCCTAATATTGGGAAATTTCCCCATTAATCGAAAACAAAAGAACTTTATTGAAAAAGGGAAGGAAAACTAGACAAATATACTTCCTAAGAAGGAACCTGTCTAAAATAGAAACTGGTTACCACTCCCTATTGATGACAAAATGATTCTTTAAGTTTGTATTCCAATTCAAAATGCCTACTTTCTGGCACATTAACGAAAAGAACTTTATCGAAAAACAGAAGGATAATCGGACACATATACCAGCTAATTAACAACCTATCTAAAAAGAAAACTGGTTTCCACTCCTTAATGATTGCAACATGATTCTTTATGTTAGTACTCAAATTTAAAGTAGCTACTTTTTTTGTCATTTAAGAACTCAATTATATTCTCAGGTGCAGTTAGCTTTTCCTTTTTAGCAGAATTAGTTAGCTTTTCCATCTTTTCAATAAAGGTAAAAGGTTTTGATACATGTTACACTTCCTAAATGTTGAATGCGCATCTAATTATGTGGAATTTCCCCGTTGATCAAAAACAAGAGTTTTATCCAAAAATGGAAGGATAACCGCAGAAATGTACCAACTAAGAGAGAAACTCTAAAACGGAATTGATCTCTGATCCTTAGCGATTCAAACATGACTCTTCGTTGTCTGTACCCAAATCCAAAGAAGCGCCTTTCTAACTCATTAACAAACTCATTTTTATTCTTAAGTGCATTAGCTAGAATCGATTAGCATTTTCACATTTTCGATAAAAGTAAAAGGTTTGACAGAGGAACAGTTCCTAAATGTTGAAAATGTTGAATACATGTCTAATTCTGTGAAATTTTGCAGTTGATAAAAAAAAAAAATAATTTTATTAAAAACAATGGGAGGATAACTAGACGATTAAACCAATTAAGACGGAATCTCTCTAAAACAGAATTGATTTTCGGTCCCTAAATTGGTCCCCTAACATGACTGCTGCTTATCTGTACCTAAATCCAAAGTAGCTACTTTGCTACACATTCACAAACTCTCTAGAATCGAACAGCATTTTTCCTTTTTTCGGAGGCAAACGATTTAATACAGATCAAAGTTCCTCTAAATGGCTAATGCTCTAGAATTTCACTGTTGATCGAAAACAAAAGAGCTTTATCAAGAAATGGAATCAGACCAATATATTTGCTAACAGTGAACCTGTCTAACACTAAATTTGTTCCAACCTCTAGCAATAGCCTAGGAAGTTCGATTAAATTCAGTGGATTATTTTTTGAGATATAGCAGCGTTACCATAACAAACAAACCAACATGTAGCATAACACACAAACCAACACACATTTATATCTAGGTCTAACTGAACCTGAAGTATTATTAAATTCCTTGCATTACTTCTTGAGGTAGAGCATTTTCAAAATTTTTGTCACATATAAGACAGACAGATATTTTTTAAACATTGGCAAATTTTTCATGAATTCAATACTTTCTTCTTGTAAAGATAGAATAAATTAAAAATGGAAAATTGTCCCATACAGATTAAATTAAACCCTTTTCAATTAAAAAAAAAATATATAACAAAATCATACACCCAAACAAAATTACTGAATGACATAAAATAAACCCCTATGCCTCCTAATCTATATCCTTCTTTGAGAAATTATGACTTAAACCAGAAACGCAGTGTCAATCTGACTCTGAAAGCTAAATAAATACCCAAAGAACTTAACATCTAACTGATCTTGACCTGGCCACGTGATCATGACGTAGATGGAATATGCTCCATTTCAGCTCATTCCTATTTTTTTTCCTCTAAATTCTTGACAGACCCCGAGATGTGATTAATCTGGCTTCTCGAGGAAAAGCCTCTCGATTAAAAACACACCAAGAAGCCATAATCTCACTTATCGATCAAAGGGCTCTCGATTAAAAACACTTCGAGAAACGAGATTATCGCTTCTCAGTGTTTTTCATCAAGATTTACACCCTGAGAAACGAAATTTTATCTCTTCTCGGTGTTTTTCATCGAGATTTGATATGAGATGGAGAGAATAGGAAAAGATTTCAGCATTTCATGACACAGAGAGAGCCTATTTTAATGGTATTTTTATACTAATAAAAGAAAGTTTCGCTGTGTGGTGTATGTTAGAGGTCTGCACGGGCACAAACTTCTGAAACCGGGCCCAGCATGCTCATAGAAAAATATAATTGGCCAGTCTAATATAACAGTTAAAAGGTTGGTCTAGCCCATAAAAAAAATAAATAAATAAAATGATGGGCCAGCCCAGCCCAGTTAAAAGTTAACAATTCGGCCCAAGCCAAAAAATTATGGTGTTATCCCGGCCTGATATAAAAGCTAAAAGTTCGGCCAGACTGTGAAAACGTTTAAAATCTCGGCTGGCCCGCCCGAATTTCTACAAACATGAATTTTTACGTCGATATGGTTTAAAAATTGTTTTGTAGAGAGGGGGGGGGGGGGGGTATTCCCGAGTCTTGATAATTCTGCTCACCAGGGGACCTACTTTCTAGTTTTTTTCTGAACCTCTATGTGTCATATATCATTTGAAAGACTGCGATTACTCTTTGATATTATGCACCTTCCGTCCCACTTCTCTCCCCCCCCCCCCCCTGGGGGACGGGGTCAAAACTGACGCTTTACTACAGAACAGTATTTAAATTCTATTTGCGTTTCTACACTACTTATCACTATTCTAAGCCCGATATTTTATTACAAGCTATTCAATATTTACGTTAGTCCACATAAATTGCCACAATGTATTTTAGCGCCAAGCTGCTCATTATTTCAATTAATTTCAAAAAGTTGGTTGCATTTTTCATGATTTCTATTTATGATTTAACGATATATGTACAAATTTATGTTTTAAGGTTTAAGCGAAGGGTTTTCAACTTTGTCCTTCATATTCTTTGGTCAGTTTTTCTCTGTTTTAATAAGAGAATACCCCCACCCCCCCCTGGAGGGGCTATTCCTTTCAACTTTTTTTTACTTTTTATCCGATTCTATCTTGTAATACATCTTTGTAAAATCTTGCTTTTGCCTTCCCTATAGAAGCCTTTTTTCCTCTTTTGTTTCCTTCTTTAGCTCTTGAGGCACTCTTTCTTTCGCACTATTTCCCTCCCTTTTTGCCCCTCCCCCTTGTCATTTTACCTCCTATAGAGGCCCATTTGGAACTATCAGATTTTGCATTCACCATCCCCTCGAGTAATATATCTACGGAAATGTTTAATAATAAGGTTTCGTTCGGATATAGGTTTGTGTAGTACAGGGTTGGACTGGGTCAATGTAAAGGGCGCAGACCTTGGATTTTCAGAGGGCACAAAAATTTTAACGAATTCCAAGTCAATTTTATTTGCTTGTGTTATATCTGGCTTAACAAGATTTGATTTGACACACTTGCATAGCACCAAGTAATGATAACGGCTTAAAATATATCTCTAACTTGATAGATATAATTTCATAATAACTTGATGAATCTATATCTTGATAGAGGACTTTTCTATGTTCTCCGTGCAGTTTTAGAGTCCCATCAAACCTACACAATACTACGCAATTTTTTAAAACAAATGAGGTAATATCTAAAAGTTCCAGCTAGTTGAAAACATATCTTGTAGTAGATGACTGATATCAAGACTAGGGCTTTCTTCTTTTGCTGATATAATTTTGGATAAAAAAAGTGATCACCCCTACAAATTTTCCTGAAAATGACCATATGAAAAATACGTAGGTAACAATTGTTTTGGAATAATATTTACTATTAAATGCATTTCAAAATTTTTGCTTTGGAGGCTGTCTACATATAAAAAATGTATGAATGTTGATTTTTCAAATTGTAACATCCATTTTTGACACACTATTTTAGTTCCTTGCTACCCAGGAAATTGATAAAGTTTATATGCTTTTCTTAAATCTTAATACAATTACAAAACAAAATGTGTTAGGGGTTTATCCCTAAAATTCGGAAAATAAATTGTAGATCTTACAAGAAAAAGTACCGAAAACACTCAATTAGTCATCAGTAAAATTATACAATAATTCTAAATTTATTAAAAAATTACTTTACAGAAAAGAAAATCCTACAAAATATTTCTGGTAAGTTTCTAAGATTTATTTTTTTTTCTGTGGCTTCTTGATAACAGAATATGGTCCACTTAAATTATGGAAAGAAAAAATTTCTCTATATCTCGAAAACTTATTATTCAAATGAACTGTACACATCGATGTTTTTAACAATTGTGGTTTGTTCATAATATATTTTTTAATATGGCTTTATTAATAGTTTGCATAATTAAAAATAGTTTTTCAATAGAAAAAAATCTGGAACAAGTTTAGGTCTATTCAGTATATCTCTTTAATAAATTAATCAAAAGTCAATCGGATAACTTTTATGAAGATATAAATTAAGTTTGTCAAATGGATTAACTTTAACATCCTCAAATTTAAACTCTTCTAATCCTATCAAAATTTAAAACAATGCATATAAACTTATGACTTTTTCCGGGCTGTTGAGTTTCCAAGAAACTCAAATAAGGTGGCAAAAATGGGTGTTATTGTTTGAAAATTCAAAGTTGTCACAATTTTTAATAATTAGATGACTTTGGAAACATAATGTATACATAACAACAAATTGTAGATATTATTTCAAGTCTATTGGTATCTACATATTTTTTTACGATTATTTTTAGCAGATTTCGTAAAGGAGTAACCCCATTTCCCCCCCCACTTATATCACCATTTATGCACTGACGTTCTTTAGAAAAGCTAAAAAGGTTTTTTGCACTAAGTGCCAAATAGAGTTGCTGTGTTGTTGCTAAGGGCTTCAACCTATTCTTTTATATATATATTTATTTAACGTAATATGAATTAGTTATCAAGCCAGTTAGAATTGTCATAAATTCAATTTCTGTTAGAATCTGACAGCAATTATTTTTTATTTACTACTGTTTTATTATTATTAATATTATTAACAAAGTAGCACTTTTAAATGT